>JAAXCT010000128.1:0-1202037 GCA_012490785.1 Eragrostis nindensis
CCGGCTTTGGCGCCACCTCCTCTCCAGAGTCGGCAGCAGCGCTTCCACCGCCTTGGAGACCTATAAATAGGACCCCCCGGAAGCAGGAAGCAACTCGCACCTCACAACTTCATCCAAGTGTTTCATTTTCTTGTTTAGTAGTAGCTTGGGAGTTAGAGTAGAGTAGAGTAGAGTGAGAGCTCTCTCGGGCTTCCGGAGTCTTCTCGGAGTCTTGGTATAATTCTTTGTATCCTTACTCTTGTGATATTATTTTATTAAATATAATTATAGTTAGATTTATTTATTTATTTATTTAGTAGTCTTTTCTATTTAGTTTATTTATTCTGTTAAGTAAGTGCTCTTAGAAGTCTTGTGTGGGATTCGTGATTGTTGGAGTAGGCAAGTACGAGAGAGTGCCTTCGTCGGAGATGACGTCGAGTGAAATCTGTGCTTGTTTATTCTTAGATAGGACTGCTCCGTTGATCAAGAGTAGTTCCTCTAGGCGGGTTGTAAGCATGGCGCTTAGAACTTGGCCATGCACGTTTGGCACCCAACCCCACGGAGGATGGTAGCCGCGAGTGTATGTGACAGCTGCACCGGTCTCTGTAATCCACCACGTCCGGGTTGGACTCAGCAGGGTCTTAATTATAGCATACGGTTCCCTAGGTTTGAACTAGCATCATCGGTTAACCTAGCACGTGTGTGCCCCGAAACGACATGACTTGTATGAGCTTAGCTAGAGTAGATAATCTTTGTAGACTTGACTGCTAGGAAGAGTAAATAATAGGTATACATACAGGTAGCTTTAACTCTATCTCGTTGCTCTCCCAAATGTATACTATGGTTTTATTTCTTTATTACCTTGGATTTGAGGATGTGTGTGCCACCCATATTTATCATGCCTATCTTACCCCCGTCTCAAGTATAGTTTGATACATTATTCCTTCTCCAAATTATTTAATGCATTGCAACTATTCAGCTCCCTTTTGCTCTACTTCCCTGCGGAAATATAAATACGATAACCCTGGAATACTCCAAGGTGAAATGCTACAATGGTGATCCGTGCGCTTGCGGAATTAATGAATTTAATTTTATCGCATAAGAACCACCAACAAGCATTTCTGGCGCCGTTGCCGGGGAAGTAGCAGCTAGGAATCTGAATAAATGCATTGAAGTTTGTGAGAAGAGTAATTATCACTTACTTTTGTGGGATTACCCTTGTCCTGTCTTTCTTCTTGTGAAAATTTGAAACAGGACAGTGCATGACTGGTTTCGACCTACCAGAAAACTTCCACTCAGATCCAGAGCAGTTCTTGAGGAAAGTTCGAGCAAAACTCACCAAACAGATCCGCAAGAACGCTCTGGCTCTTGAATCGTCTCCTCCACCGGTTGTCAGGGCCTCCTCATCGAACAACATGGCCGACCCCGTTGTCGAAGACGATCAATGACTTCTCCGCGCCAACCACGGAGAACATTCGCGTGGGACCCAACCCGCGCATCACCAACAAGGACTACGAGCTCAACCCAGCCTTGATCAACATGATCTTGGCTAGTCCTTTCTGTGGGAAGCCGTCGGAGGATGCAAATGCTCACCTACAAAGGTTCTTGATGACGTGCAACACTTTCGCCATGAAGGATGCACCTCAGGACGCCATCCGACTGCAGCTCTTCCCATTCTCTCTGTTGGGGAAGGCTCTCCAGTGGTTCTACGCGAACCAAGAGTCCCTCGACACGTGGACGGCATGCTCCAATGCCTTCCTCGCCAAGTTCTTCCCGCCGGGTAAGACGACTGCCCTGTGGAACAAGATATCGGGCTTCCAACAGCTCGCAGATGAGTCGATCGCAGAAGCCTAGGACAGGATGCAGGAGTACGTTCTCTCATGCCCACACCATGGCATGGAGGAATGGCTCCTCATACAGAGTTTCTATCACGGTTTGAGGCCGTCCGCTCGAGAGCACCTCGACGCCGCAGCAGGCGGCTCCTTCTTCTCTCTTAGCGTGAAGAACGCTAAGAAGTTGATTGAGAAGGTGGCGGCCAACCAGACTCATGGTAACGCCAAGCGGCGACCACCAAGACCTGTGGAGTGCACCAAGTGGAGACGATGGACATGCTCGCCTTCAAGCTCGATCAGCTACTCCGCAAAGTGGAATCTCCGCAGGACCTGCAAGTTGCGGACTCCCGCATGACATGTGAGGAATGCGGCAACGTTGGGCATATGGGCATCAATTGCCCAAATGCGAGGGAGGAATGCAATTTCCTCAATAATGGCAATGGGTACCGCTCCCAGAACAACTACGGCTGGAATTCCAGGCCCGACCTCTCCTCGTCAAAATCAAGAGGTAACAATGGTAATCTTTCCCGTTATGCCCTCTATCAAGGATCTAGTTCTCGGCCAGGTCAAGATCAATGACAGCATTAGTAAGAAGTTTCATACTATGGACAAGGCTTTAGAGAGCATAGATGCCAAGCTAGAGTTGTTCAGCACTGCTCTGCAAAATCAGCTAAGCCATAACAAAATGCTAGAAACGCAAATCGCGCAAATTGCTTCAGCTGTGCAGTCTCGTCGTGAGGGTAAACTCCCTGGGCAACCAGAGGTTAATCCCAAGGAGAGTGTAAATGCAATAACCATTAGGTGTGAAGAAGATGAACAGGACTCTACACTCCCCAAGGATGCGATCAGAAAAGATCCCGGATGGCCAACCATTCCGTGTTTGGTCAACGACCGGTGTTTCCCTCGGGCACTATGCGACTTAGGGGCAAGCGTGAGCATCATGCCAAAGGCGATGTACGATGGGTTAAACCATCCATTATCTCCAACGACCATGAAGCTCCAGCTTGCAGACGGAACACTACGCCTACCCTTGGGGATTGTCGAAGAAGTTCCCGTGCAGATTAGAAATCTCTTCGTCCCCGTCGATTTCATCATCCGTGATATGGAAGTGGATGTCAAGACCCCTCTCATCTTTGGGAGGCCATTCTTGAGTACCACCAACGCCAACATCGACGTGGGGGCAAGAGAGATCCATTTGGACTTCAACGGCAGGGAAGAGACGTTCAGCTTTGAACCCAAGGTTGAGCAATGCAAGCAAGTGAGGGTCATATATAGAAAGGACCCAAGGGAAGTGGAGAAGATTGAGATTATTCCACCTATGCCGCAGCCAGACAAGCTCATTGCATACATGAGAAACTATCTGGCAAGAGAGAATGCAAGAAGGCCAGCTAATTATTGGAGGACTCCAAGGAGAATGCCGCAGCCGTCAAACGCACCGCAAGCCCCTCTTACTCCTCCCCCGCAAGAAGGAGTAGGTGAGTCACAATCGCCTAAGAAGAGGAGAGCGAGGCGCTCACGAAAGAAGAAGGCAGCTACGGTATCGACCGATGAGAGTACAACAAAGGCGCCTAATAAAGAAAAGGTCACCGCCACAAGCACAAAGAAGACAACCAAAGTGTGGCGGAAGAAAAAGGGAACCTCGGCTCCGCCAGATTCTCCAGCGAGCGAGGTCCAAACAAGTTGAAGACATGGAGAACGTCTAGCTCAAGACGTAAAAATGAGAGCCCTCCGATTGGGGAGGCCATCCCAATCGTTATCCTAGCTAGGCCTAGCACTTGTTTTTCTTTCATAAACCATAAAAACAAAATAAAAATATGAAAAATTAAAAACAACAAAAATAATAGGATTCCCGGTGATGCCCATTAGGGGCTAGCCACTTGTATCATCCTCACTCTTTTTGCAGTCAAGAAGGAGGAGGAAGAGCCTGAATCAAGCTTAAGTCTTACAAAGACTCAAACTTGGGGAGAGCCCCCAGGTAAGAAGGAGTTCAACGCTAGCTCGAGTCTTGCAAAGACTCAAGCTTGGGGAGGACCCCCAGGTAAGTATTTCTAACTTTCTTAATAAATTAATAAACTCCCTGTTTCGAATAAATGCTAGAATCTTGGAGTTATACACTTAAGGGAAATGATGATCGAGTTACAAATTAGCTTCCCATGTGTCGCATAGATGCAACCTCTACTCCCGACATACGTGTTATTTTTATTTGAGCATAATCACATCATGAGTCTTGCTTAAGTCCGTGGGTTGCATTTGTTACACCAAGTCCGAGCATTGTGGATTGTGATATGGCATGATTAGGACTTGTTGCAATTTCTTAGTATGGTTTCATCCAGAGATGTTTTTCTTGAATTGCTGCAAGTAACAAAAACCCCCTTCTGTTTTGGCACACTTCTCTTAGTGTGAGGATTTATTTACCTACCAGAGCCATTTCATAATATTCGAAACAGCCCCACTCATAGCCATTTGTTTATGTATTGAGTTTTGTTAAGGTTTGATGTACTCTTGAAACCATAGGCCGGCCGGCCCCACCTGGTGGCCGCAGGCCTCGGGCCCCCTCCAGTGGACTGGAAACTGGCCAACCACGCACAATTCAAGACCAGCCCAGCAGAGTTGCACCACCATTCTAGAAGGTGGGCCATTTGGGCCTTAACTTGGCTCCTACTTCAATTCTGCCGACCCCACGAAGAAGCCGACCTTCAGACCGCCTTCAGGGAGTGATCTGGAGCGTCAAGGCAGAAGTCGGTGGCGAACCGACACAGTGGACGGCCGGCCGGCCACCCCCCTAGGCTGGCCGGCCGGCTTTGGCGCCACCGCCTCTCCAGAGTCGGCAGCAGCGCTTCCACCGCCTTGGAGACCTATAAATTTATAGGACCCCCCGGCCTCAGAAGCAACTCGCACCTCACACTTCATCAAAGTGTTTTCATTTTCTTGTTTAGTAGTAGCTTGGGAGTTAGAGTAGAGTAGAGTAGAGTGAGAGCTCTCTCGGGCTTCCGGAGTCTTCTCGGAGTCTTGGTATAGTTCTTTGTATCCTTACTCTTGAGATATTATTTTTATTAAATATAATTATAGTTAGATTTATCTTTA
Source organism: Eragrostis nindensis (assembly GCA_012490785.1). Lineage (NCBI taxonomy): Eukaryota > Viridiplantae > Streptophyta > Magnoliopsida > Poales > Poaceae > Eragrostis > Eragrostis nindensis. Next base: position 4,896 of record JAAXCT010000128.1, read on the forward strand.
TTTATTTCTTTTAGTAGTTCTTTTCTATTTAGTTTATTTATTCTGTTAAGTAAGTGCTCTTAGAAGTCTTGTTGTGGGATCCGTGATTGTTGGAGTAGGCAAGTACGAGAGAGTGCCTTCGTCGGAGATGACGACGAGTGAAATCTGTGCTTGTTTATTCTTAGATAGGACTGCTCCGTTGATCAAGAGTAGTTCCTCTAGGCGGGTTGTAAGCATGGCGCTTAGAACTTGGCCCATGCATGTTTGGCACCCAACCCCATGGAGGATGGTAGCCGCGAGTGTATGTGACAGCTGCACCGGTCTCTGTAATCCACCACGTCCGGGTTGGACTCAGCAGGGTCTTAATTATAGCATACGGTTCTCTAGGTTTGAACTAGCATCATCGGTTAACCTAGCACGTGTGTGCCCCGAAACAACATGACTTGTATGTGTATGAGCTTAGCTAGAGTAGATAATCTTTGTAAACTTGACTGCTAGGAAGAGTAAATAATAGGTAAACATACAGGTAGCTTTAACTCTATCTCGTTGCTCTTTCAAATGTATACTACGGTTTTATTTCTTTATTACCTTGGATTTGAGGATGTGTGTGCCACCCATATTTATCATGCCCATCTTACCCCCGTCTCAAGTATAGTTTGATACATTATTCCTTCTCCAAATTATTCAATGCATTGCAACTATTCAGCACCCTTTTACTCTACTCCCCTGTGGAAATATAAATACGATAACCCTGGAATACTGCATGGTGAAATGCTACAATGGTGATCCGTGCGCTTGCGGAATTAATGAATTTAATTTTATCGCATAAGAACCGCCAACAATGGCAGAATGATGCTTTTGGAGATGGCTCATACTTTGACAGAAAAGATTCTTTCGTATGTGTTGTGCCCAGAATATATATAGCAACCCTTCCTGCCCCCCCCCCCCCCTTTTTTTTTTAGAGAGGTTCCTATGAGACATAAGGCAGGAAGGAGCTTCTTGATGTGGGGCAGAGAGCAATAAGGCAGAAATTTCTTTTGATCACTGATGTCTGCCAACGAGTGGAGGAGTCACTCTCAAATGTAAATGATGTATGACTGAACTTCCGAGGAGTGCATGCAACTTAGAGAATTAAACCTTAATTAAACTCACAACAGAAAGATTAGCTTTTGAGGAGCTATAAAATCTATCTTTGTTTGGCTCTAATATTTATTTCCAGAGAATTTGTGACAGTCGGATCAAAAGGCAAAGCAAGATTTCCGAGAAAACAATGGGAAGACAGGAGTCAAGATTTAAGCATATATCAAAACCTCACAACAAAATAGACAAGAGCGTCCTTAATAAAAATCTTTGTGAGCAAGCAAAAATTGTGAAATAATAATGTCACAAAACCGATGATGTGAAGGAGATTTTTATTTGGTTTTATCTTCGGAAAATCTTTTTATTTTATTAGCGAACTGGTGAAACAGATAGAGGGGATCAAAAGGGACGTGGCAGGAAAAACTGGACCTGATTGAGGTCCGAGCCTGGCCGGCCGGCCTCATGTGTGGGCCGGCCGGTGGGGCTTGTGCCCCGTTCCGCCTCTGTTTCGTCGTGGCTGTGCGCAATCGCCTGTACAACATTTTTATCCTGCGCGCTCGGGGAAAATGTGAGTGTACAGAGGTTGGTTTATGTGGTTGCCCACATAAACCAACAAATAATTAAATAAACACTCATATCATTAAACACTTAGGGGCACTTCATTTATTCAGAGGAGCATTGGGCGCTTTTACAATAGGAAATAAAACAAGCAAACCTCATTTAATTCAAAGCAAACCTAAACGAATTTGAAGGAAAAAATAAATAAAAGTAAACTAATAAGCGCCGCTCTCTAATCCTAATGCTCCTATGGTGAGGGGGCCTCGAAGTGCTCGCTGAACCCCGTGAGCTTGTAGAGCCTCTTCATCTTAGCCATGCTCCCCTTCCGGACAAGATTGATCTTGTCCTTATTGTCCTCCAGATCCATGTACGCCTCGCTCTGGTAGTACTCCACCTTAGCGAGGCGCGTCTCCATCCTTTGGAGCGCGATTTGCAGCTCCTCGATGGGATCCTGGGCGCCATCACTGAACTCCATCTGGCCGGGAGGACCGGTGATTGGTGGCGGTGAGCGGCGGCGCAACTTCTGCGAAGGTGATGAGTCATTCGACTCAGCCCTCAAGAGGAGCCCCTTGGGCGCCTTGTAGTACATCACCTTCTCGCACCACCGTTTTCCCTTAGCACCCAGATAGGTGTAGGGGGGAGCATTCTCATAGGCACCGTTAGATGTCCTATGGGAAGACTCATCGTTGGACTGGCTGGCGTCCGTGGGATCGTCAGAGACCTCCTCGTACTGTTCCACCACGGGGTGCACCGGCGCGATCTCCACCTTTGGAGTGGGAGTGGGGAGCGCTGGAGATTTCCCCATTTTAGGGGACAACTCGCCGACCACGGGATGCGCCATACCGCCGCGGTACTGCTTCTTCCCGACACCACCAGAGGGGGACAGGAATCTCCCGGTGTTGGGGCTCGCACTCGCCCTGGACGGGCTCCTGCCGCGCCTGGGGCTGGCCGGCCGGCCAGGGTTATAGGCCGGCCGGTCGGGGTTGGCCCCGGCTGCGAGCAGATCGGGCTCCAGCTGGGCCCCCTAGGTGTCCGCGAAGTTGAGGTGCCTCGCCACGCTGGATCCCTCGCCGTTATTGACCGGAAATTGGTCGAGATAGGCGGATCGATGCCTCCGGGCAGCGACGTTGGAGGCTCTTGGATTGGGGACATTGGAATTGGTGGGAGACATGGTGGAGAAGCTCTGGTTGGGTGCCTTCTCAGTCATGGCCGAAACTTTTGAGATGGAGGAGTGGAGAGAAATTGAATTTTCAATGTGTTTTTAAAGATGGAAAATCCACTCCAGGCGAGATAGGCTCCGAATCGCAGGGTAGGGTTTGGTATTCTGTTTGGCTTGATCGGGGGCGCCGCCACAAAAAGTTTTGAAAATTTTTGAAAATGTGATGGGCCGGCCGGCCAAGAGGTTGGGCCGGCCGGCCTGCTTTTCCCCCGAAAACCATAATTTTATTTTTATTCAAATCTAAAGAAAAATAAAATAAGGAAAAGAGAAAAACAAGGCTCGGTTAAGGTCGGGGCTAGACCGTAGATCATGATTTTAGATTTATGTGAACTCGATGACATCTACTTCCTCGAGTTCCGGCATGGAGGGTTCTAGAAAGATTTTCAAGCGCTGGCCATTTACTTTAAAGTGCTCTCCGTCGTTACCTTGGAGAGTGACGGCCCCGTGGCTAGATGTTTCTACCACCGTATAGGGGCCATCCCACTTGCTTCTAAGCTTACCATGACCAAATAGTTTAACGCGGGAGTTGTACATAAGTACCTTATCACCTGGCGTGAAGTGCTTCTCCCAGATGCGCTTGTCGTGCCACCTCTTTGTTCGCTCCTTGTAGAGCTTCGAGCTGTGGTACGCTTTCTCCCTCAATTCTTCGCGCTCCGAGATCTGCATCTGTCGCTTGATTTGGGCTTGGTCCAGGTCCATGTTCCATTTCTTGATTGCCCAGTAAGCTTTGAACTCGAGCTCGACGGGCAGGTGGCATGTCTTCCCTTATACTAGTTGGTATGGAGTCATGCCGGTTGGAGTCTTGTAAGCTGTCCTATATGCCCATAATGCTTCGTGGAGCTTCGACTTCCAATTCTTGCCCATTTGGTTGACGGTCTTCAGGAGAATGTTCTTGATTTGTTTATTAGATGTCTCCGCTTGACCGCTCGTCTGTGGGTGATATGGGGTTGCTACCCTATGCTCAATACCGAGTGATGAGAGCGTTTTTCTGAATGTTCTGTCGATAAAGTGCGAACCCCCTTCACTGATTAGTACAGTAGATGTACCAAATCGTAAGAAGATGACTTCTTGGAGCATTTTCTTGGAGTGGGTGGAGTCAGCGTTTCGACAAGGAAGAGCCTCCACCCATTTAGAGACGTAGTCGACTGCCACCAGAATATATTCATATCCCTCGGAGTTTGGGAAAGGTCCCATGAAGTCTATGCCCCAACAATCGAAGACATCGATTTGAAGATTATTTGTTAGGGGCATGCCGTCACGAGCGTTGATCCCTCCTACTTTCTGGCAGCGAGAACATCTTCTCACATACTCCTTTGTATCTTCGTACATGTTTGGCCAGTAAAAGCCACTCTGCCAAACTTTGGCACTTGTACGAAATACTCCATAGTGACCTCCAAAGGCTGATGAATGACATTTGTCAATAATTTGCATAGCCTCACATATAGGTACACATCTTCTCAGGAGACCAACGGTGCAGACTTTATACAAGTATGGGTCATCCCATAAGTAATACTTGCTGTCCCTGATGATCTTCTTTTTATCCTCCCCTGGCGGTATGTATCCTGCTACAATGTAGTTGACGATATTTGCATACCAGGGGTCGGTGCTTGTTACTTTTAGTAACGTGTCATCTCTGAAGCAATCGTTGATGGGTAATCCAGTAGGATCTTTTGTTTGCAATTACGAGAGATGATTTGCCACAGTATTCTCTACTCCTTTCCTGTCTCTGATTTCCAAATCAAATTCTTGAAGGAGGAGTATCCAACGGATAAGACGTTGGCTTAGCATCTTTCTTTGTCAGGAGGTATTTAAGGGCTGCATGATCTGAATAAATTATCACCTTAGCCCCAACCAAATACGATTTGAATTTGTCAATGGCATACTCCACAGCCAACAATTCCTTCTCAGTGGTTGCATAATTGAGTTGAGGTCCAGTGAGAGTCTTGCTAGCATAGGCGATGGCATGATGCTTCTTATCCTTGGTCTGTCCCAACACTGCTCCTACGGCGTAGTCGCTTGCGTCGCACATGATTTCAAAAGGGAGTGACCAATCAGGTGGCTGGATAATGGGGGCTGATATCAAAGCTGTTTTTAGTTCATTGAATGCCTCGATGCACTTGTTGTCGAAGATGAACGGTGCATCCTTAGCCAAGAGACTGGTGAGAGGTCGCGCCTTCTTGGAGAATTCCTTGATGAACCTTCTGTAAAAGCCGGCGTGTACTAGGAAGCTACGGATCCCTTTTATGTTTCTCGGGGGTGGAAGTGACTCAATTACCTCAACCTTGGCTTTGTCAACTTCAATCCCTCGAGCAGAGACCTTATGTCCCAGAACAATTCCCTCTGTCACCATGAAGTGACATTTTTCCCAATTCAAAACCAAATCTGCGTCCTTGCATTTCTGGAGCACCTTCTCAAGATTCTGGAGGCATTTGTCGAATGTTTCACCGCAGACTGAGAAGTCATCCATGAATACTTCCATTATTTTCTCCACTAGGTCTGAGAAGATTGCCATCATGCATCTTTGGAAGGAGGCAGGTGCGTTACATAATCCGAATGACATTCGTCGGTAAGCGAATGTGCCGTAAGGGCATGTGAAGGTGGTCTTGTCTTGGTCATCAGGATGGATAGGTATTTGATGGTACCCTGAATAACCGTCAAGGAAGCAGAAGAACGAGTGCTTCGCCAAGCGTTCGAGCATTTCATCAATGAACGGGAGTGGGTAGTGATCTTTCCTGGTTGCTTTATTAAGCTTCCTGTATTCAATGCACATCCTCCATCCTGTCACTGTACGCTGAGGGATCAACTCATTCTTTTCATTCTTCACAACTGGCATCCCTCCCTTCTTAGGTACTACCTGGACGGGGCTAACCCATTGACTGTCCTGAACTGGATAGATAATACCTGCCTTGAGTAGCTTCAAAATTTCTTTCTTGACTACATCTCTCATGGCATTGTTCAAGCGTCGTTGGTGCTCACGCACAGGCTTATGATCGGGTTCCATCGGGATTCGGTGTGTGCAGAATTCTGGGCTGATTCCCTTGAGGTCTGCTAGTGAGTAGCCTATTGCTGATCTGTATTTTTCTAGCACAGCCTCTAGCTTCATCTCTTCTTCCTCTGACAGCTTATCACTAATGATGACAGGCGTTGTTTGGTCCTTGAAGAGGAAACTATACTTGAGACCTGGTGGCAGCGGTTTGAGCTCGATGGGTGTTGGAGCTGGTTCTTCTTGCTTATTAAGTGGAACATAGGGGGAAGGGTCTTCATCTTCATTGAAGTATCGCACGTCTTCCTCCGTATCAAGCTGTGAAGCTTCTAGGAATGCAACGGCCGCTGCTTCTTCTATGGCCGTGTATTTATCCATCTTCTCAGATTTTTCCTCTGCCTTGGCATTGAGTGTTCTTCTAATGTCGATGGAGAAGCTTTGTGAGTGCTGCAATTGGAGTTCCAATCAGGAAGAGGTTCTTGTCGGGTATGTTGAAGACATAAAAATTCATGAGCAGAGGTTGCCTATTAATTTTTATCTCCAATTCTCGCAAGATCCCTTCAGCTTGATAGCACTTGTTCCGAAATATCAGCCTTCTTCCTGATGGTACTAGGCCTGACATTTCTATTGCCAATTGCTGGGCCTGCTGCTTTGACAGAATATTTACTCCTGCTTTCAAGTCATAGCTAGCCTCAATTGGTGGTGCATGCTCACATTTTACCCGAATGCTACCAGGTGTTTTGTTAAGCCTGACGGCTTTCGTTGAGCATTCTGTTTCTTGGAGCCAATCCTCGCTGAAGATGGCAGACAGTTTCTGTAGACGTGCGTCTTGTTCTATCTTGTCTTCCCATTCTAGCTCATCTAGCTCAGCCTTCTCGACATAGCAATTTTTCTCCACGGGGTATTCTCTTGTGTTTTCGAATCTTGATGAATCCATCTCTTCCTCATATGGCAGGAGAGGGAGAGTAGACTCAACTTGATTCTGACCTTCGAAGAGAATTTGACTATCCTCGAATAGCGTAGGATTCGAGGGGCAGACATAGAATAGTTCTTGCTCTGCCTCCGGAGCTGGCTGTGGTTGAGGTGGTTCTGCTTGGGGTTGTACCATACATACACACTTCTTCTGTTCTGGTGGGCTAGCTGAAGGTGTCTCAACCATGGTCTGTGCCTCTTCTTCATATTTTTCAGGGGCACATGCATAATAGGAGCCCAAGTTGCTGAGAATTTTGCCCAGCACATCAAACCCTTCTTCAATTGTTTTGTACAAGAACGACCCTCCTGAAGCTGTATCCAAGAAGTTACGGCTGTTTGGAGTGAGTCCCGCAGCAAAATGTTGAAGGAGTATTGGTGATGGAATTCCCAGATCTGGTCCTTCAAGAGTGTAGGCCAGGAAACGGTCCCAGGCAGCTCCTAATGGCTCATTTCTGCCCTGCTCGAAGGTAATGATCTTCCTGCGAAGAGCAATAACCTTGTGGAGAGGGAAGTACTTGAGACAGAAGAGCTTCCGGAGAGTAGCCCAATCTCCCTGAGCTTCACTTACAAGCTTGGCATACCAGAGCTCTGCATTGCTAGTGATGGAGAACGGAAACAGCAACCATCTGAAACTGTCTCTCGGGACTCCTGATGTAACAACTGTGGAACAGAGCCTCTCGAAGTAGCGCATATGTGTGTACGGATTTTCATGATTTTCCCCGCGGAACTCGGATCCCCTTGCCAATGCAATCAGCTCTGGACGAATCTCATAGCTGGCGGCTGTGATTGGCTTGGATGCTGGTCCAGGCTCCAATAGTGCTCCTTTCGAAGCAGCGGCGTCGAAGATCGACGGAGTGTCCATGATATGATATGATAATGAAAGAAAAAGAAATGCGAAAGGAAACAAAAGAAAAATAAAAACCTTTAACGGGCGCCTCTAGGTTCGAGTTCTAGCACAGCTTACCGTTCCCCGGCAACGGCGCCAGAAAGCTTGTTAGCAGTCCTCAAGCCTAACAGAAATTAATCCGCAAGCGTACGGATACCGATGTAGCTTTCACCATGTTGGCGGTGCTTATCACTCAAATTTTACCGCCAACACCATTCAATAAAAGCCATCAACCAAGGATAAAATGAACATTCTTTTATGTTAATGGCTCTCCACGAGTTTTGTTGGTGTATTTGAATGCAGGGAGCAATATGGACCAAAATGACAGGAAATGGGGGCCAAAGTCCACCGGCCGGCCCACTCAGGCTCCCGCTGAAGTCCATCTTCCTTCCAGAGGCCTTTTGCAGCTTCCCCACGTGGAATTCAAGGCCCAGCCCAACAAGGAACAACCGTCATTCTAGAACATGGGCTTTTAGGCCTAAACTTGAAGGCCACTCCAATTCTGCCGCACCCATCAAGTAGCCGACCTCCGAACCGGTCATCAGGAGCGAATCTGAGACGTCCACGCAAAAGACGGTGGCGAACCGCCATAATCAATGGCCGGCCGGCCTATCTTTGCGCCACCGCCACTCCATCTTCGGCTACAAGATGCACACCGACATAAGGACCCTATAAATACCCCCGGCTAGCTTTAGAGCAACTCGCACCTGGAGATACACTTGAGTTAGTCATTAGTGAGTAGCGAAGCGCTGCTGGTAGTGAGTGAGTGAGTGAGAGGCTAGGAGAGTGAGTAGTCCCGGAATGCCGGGACTCTACTTCTTCGGCGCCTCGGGTATGCTCCTCGCCTGGGAGTAGTCGTCCGAGTCTTCCAGGCCGGGTAACATGTAAGGAGATTATTTGTTGGGCAATAAAGTATGATATTCTGCTCTATTTATTTATGGGTTTCAGGTATGCTTTAAATATTTATTTATTTATTGCATAGACTAGCTTATTTGGATGTCCTCGCTAGTTGTGACGATAGGTGTAAACGTGGTGTTTAGACCTAGAGTTATCCCTGATTTGCTCTTAATCCCACGGAGGATGGTAGCCGCAAGTACGTGTGACAGGCGTACCGGTCTCTGTAATCCACCACGTCCGGGTTCATGTCTGTAGGGCTCTCAATAGCAGGCGGATTCTCAAAGTAGTTGAACCTAATTCCCGGGTTGCTGCTTTGGCACGTTTGTGCCCCGAAATGGATAATAGAGAAAGGACCATACCAAGTTGCCCAGCTGCATAGCTCCTTGACATTAGATTACCTGGCCAGAAGACCTTTTTATTTATTGTTGCGCTCTTGCTCCCCTGTGCCACCTTGATTGGATAATTTATCTAGGATAGAGTTGTTAGTACACTGTTCGTTCCCTGTGGATTCGATACCCTAGAAATACTCCTTGTGGTGAAAGCTACACCGGTATCCGTACGCTTGCGGATTAATTTCTGTTAGGCCTTAGGACTGCCAACAAGCTTTCTGGCGCCGTTGCCGGGGACGGTAAGCTGTGCTAAAAACTCGAACCTAGAGTCGTCCGTTTAAGGTTTTTTTTATTTTCTTTTTGTATTTTGTTTTGTTTTTCTTTTCTTTTGTTATCATCACACCATGGACGCATCGTCGATCTTCGACGCCTCTGCTCCGAAAGGAGCACTATTGGAGCCTCCACCAGCCTCCGAACCAAGCACGGCTTCAAGTTACGAGTTTCAACCAGAGCTAATTGCATTGGTAAAAGGATCTGTGTTCCATAGGGAAGATCATGAAAATCCGTACACACACATACGCCACTTCGAATGACTCTGCTCCACAGTGGTGACATCAGGTGTCCCGCAGGACAGTTTTAAATGGATATTATTTCCATTCTCCATCACTGGTGAAGCAGAACTCTGGTATGACAGGCATGTGAGTGAAGCAAATGGAGACTGGGTTGCCCTCAGGAAGCTCTTTTGCCTCAAATATTTTCCTCTCTACAAAGTCATTGCTCTTCGCAAGAAGATCATTGCCTTTGAGCAGGGCAGTAATGAGTCATTAGGAGTTGCCTTGGACCGGTTCCCGACTTACACTCACCAAGGGCCAGATCTGGGAATTCCATCTCCGATCCTCCTTCAACACTTTGCAGCAGGACTTACTCCGAATGGCCGTAACTTCTTGGATACAGCCTCAGGAGGATCCTTCCTTTACAAGACAGATAAAGCAGGGTTCGAAGTTCTTGGAAAGATCCTCAGCAACCTAGACTCCTATGAAGCATGTGCCCCTGAAAAGCCAAAAGAAGAGATACATGCCATAGTTGAGGTACCTTCAGCCAGCCCACTAGAGGAAAAGAAGGAAGAATGTGCAGTGCAACCCCAAACAGAACCTCCTCAACCACAGCCAGCTCCAGCGGCAGCACAAGATTTATTCTATGTTTGCCCGTCGAATCCAACATTATTTCAAGACAGCCAAGTTCTCTCCGAAGGTCAGAAACAAGTTGACTCCACACTTCCTCTCCTGCCATATGAAGAGGAGGGACCTGTCCAGGTTTGGAGACACAAGATTCTACCCTGCAGAGAAGAATTGTCATGTCGACAGGGCTGAACTTGATGAGCCAGATTTGGAGGATAAAGCAGAGCAAGAAGAAAGGCTACAACAATTGTCTGCTATCTTCAGCGAGGATTGGCTCCAAGAGACTGAATGCTCAGGCGAAGTGGTCAAGATAGATCCAGAGCCTGATAGCGTTCTAGTCACATGTAAGCAAGTGCAACAAATTAAGGCCAGCTACAACTTGAAAGCCAAGATAAATATTCTGTCTAGGCAGCAGGCCCAAATGCTGACAGTTGCACCGTTCAGCCTGATTCCATCAAAGAAAAGGCTGATTTACCAGAACAAATGCTATCAAGCTGAAGGCATTTGGCAAGGATTGGAGGTAGAAGTGAATGGGCAAACCCTGCTCATGAACTTCCACGTTTTCGAGATACCTGACCAAAGCCGCTTCCTAATTGGGACCCCAATTGCACCCCTCACGAGGATGAAAAGTGCACAAGAAGAATTGGATGTGCCATAGAGGAAGCTGCAGCCGTAGAGGAAGCACAATCTGAAGGGGTGAGTGAATACACGGCCATAGAGGAAGCTGCAGCCGTCGAATTCTTAGAAGCTTCACAGCATGATATCGAGGAAGACGTACAGTACTTCAATGAAGACGAAGATCCTTCCCCATTTGTTCCACTAAACAAGCAAGAAGAAACAGCTCCAACACCCGTAGAGCTCAAGCCACTGCCTCCAGGTCTCAAGTACAGTTTCCTCTTTCAAGATCAAGGGACGCCTGTCATCATCAGTGACAAGCTATCCGAGACGGAAGAGAAGGAACTAGTAGCCTTGCTAGAGAAATATCGATTAGTGATAGGCTACTCACTGGCAGACCTCAAGGGAATCAGCCCAGAATTCTGCACACATCGGATCCCAATGGAGCCTGACCATAAGCCCGTTCGTGAGCACCAACGACGTATGAACAATGCCATTAGAGAAGTAGTAAAGAAAGAAATTTTGAAGCTTCTCAAGGCAGGGATTATCTACCCTGTTCAAGACAGTCAATGGGTCAGCCCGGTTCAGGTAGTGCCAAAGAAGGGAGGGATGACCGTTGTGAAGAACGAAAAGAATGAGCTGATCCCTCAGCGTACAGTGACAGGATAGAGGATGTGCATCGATTACAGGAAGCTTAACAAAGCAACTAGGAAAGATCACTACCCACTCCCGTTCATTGACGAGATGCTCGAACGGTTGGTGAAGCACTCATTCTTCTGCTTCCTCGACGGTTATTCAGGGTACCATCAAATACCTATCCACCCTGATGACCAAGACAAGACCACCTTCACATGTCCATATGGCACCTTCGCCAACCGTCGGATGTCGTTCGGATTGTGCAACGCACCAGCCTCGTTCCAAAGGTGCATGATGGCCATCTTCTCCGACCTGGTCGAGAAGATCATGGAAGTATTTATGGATGATTTCTCAGTCTATGGGGAAACATTCGGGCGATGCCTCCAGAATCTCGAGAAGGTACTCCAGAAATGCAAAGAGGCGGATTTGGTTTTGAATTGGGAGAAATGTCACTTTATGGTGACAGAGGAATTGTCCTAGGACATAAGCTCTCTGCCCGAGGGATTGAAGTCGACAAGGCCAAAGTTGAGGTAATTGAGTCACTTCCACCCCCGAGGAACATAAAAGGGATCCGCAGCTTCTTAGGACATGCCGGTTTCTATAGAAGATTCATCAAGGACTTCTCCAAGAAGGCTCGACCTCTCACCAGTCTTTTGGCTAAGGATGCACCATTTGTCTTCGACAGCAAGTGCATGGAGGCATTCAATGAACTGAAGCAAGCTTTGATAACAGCCCCTATTATCCAGCCGCCCGATTGGTCACTCCCATTCGAAATCATGTGTGATGCAAGCGACTATGCAGTAGGGGCAGTGTTGGGGAAAACCAAGGATAAGAAGCATCACGCCATAGCCTATGCTAGTAAGACTCTCACTGGGCCACAACTCAACTATGCAACCACTGAGAAAGACCTACTAGCTGTAGTCTATGCTATTGACAAGTTCAGATCGTATTTAGTGGGAGCAAAGGTGATAATATACACAGATCATGCAGCTCTCAAGTACCTTCTGACTAAGAAAGATGCAAAGCCACGCCTTATCCGTTGGATCCTCCTCCTTCGAGAATTTGATCTAGAAATCAAAGATAGGAAAGGAGTAGAGAACACAGTGGCAGACCATCTCTCACGACTACAGACGGAAGACCCCAACAGGTTGCCTATCAACGACTATCTGAGAGATGACATGTTACTTAAGGTAACAAGCACCGACCCTTGGTATGCGAATATCGTCAACTATATAGTAGCAGGATACATACCACCAGGGGAGGACGAGAAGAAGATCATCAGGGACAGCAAATTTTACCTCTGGGATGATCCGTATCTATACAAAGTCTGCACCGATGGTCTACTAAGAAGATGCGTACCCGCCTGCGAAGCGATGCAAATCATCGACAGATGCCATTCATCAACCTTCGGCGGTCACTACGGAGCATTTCGTACAAGTGCTAAGGTATGGCAAAGTGGCTTCTACTGGCCAACCATGTACGAGGACGCGAAGGAGTATGTGAGAAGATGTTCACGCTGTCAGAAAGTGGGAGGAATCAATGCCCGCGATGCTATGCCCTTAACCAACAACCTTCAGATCGACATCTTCGATGTTTGGGGCATAGACTTCATGGGACCCTTCCCTAACTCTGAAGGGTATGAGTATATACTTGTGGCTGTGGACTACGTCTCAAAGTGGGTCGAAGCTATGCCATGCCGGAATGCCGACTCCACACACTCCAAGAAAATGCTCCAAGAAGTCATCTTCCCAAGATTCGGCACACCCAGAGTGCTGATAAGTGATGGGGGTTCACATTTTATTGACAAGACCTTCAGAAAAATGTTGCAATCACTCGGCATCGAGCATAGAGTAGCAACTCCCTATCACCCACAGACAAGCGGTCAAGCGGAGACGTCCAACAAACAAATCAAGAACATTCTCCAGAAGACCGTCAATCAAATGGGCAAGAATTGGAAGTCAAAGCTGTATGAAGCACTGTGGGCTTACAGAACAGCATACAAGACTCCAATAGGCATGACCCCATACCAGCTAGTATATGGGAAAACATGCCATTTGCCCGTCGAGCTTGAATTCAAGGTGTACTGGGCAATCAAGAAATGGAACATGGATTTGGACCAAGCCCAGATTAAGCGACAAATACAAATCGCCGAGCTCGAAGAATGGAGGGAGAAGGCGTACCACAGCTCCAAGCTCTACAAGGAGCGTACGAAGAGGTGGCACGACAAGCGCATCCGGGAGAAGCACTTCACGCCAGGTGATAAAGTACTCATGTTTAACTCCCGCGTTAAATTATTTGGTCATGGTAAATTAAAAAGTAAGTGGGATGGCCCCTTCACCGTCGTAGAAACATCTAACCATGGGGCTGTCACTCTCCAAAGTGATGATGGGGAGCACTTTAAAGTAAATGGCCAGCGCTTGAAAATCTTTCTAGAACCCTCCATGCCTGAACTCGAGAAAGTAGATGTTCTCGAGTTCGTTCCGACTTAAAGGTCCATCATCTACGGTCTAGCCCCGACCTTAACCGAGCCTTGTTTTTATTTGTTTTCACCTTTTGTTTTTCTTTAGGAATAAATAAAATAAAAAGAATTGCCAAAGATAATACCAAACAAAATTCCTTTCACATCATCGGTTTTACGACAACTTTATTTCGCAATCTCTCCTTGCTCACAAAAATTTTATTAAGGATGCTCTTGTCTATTTTGTTGTGAGGTTTGATATATGCATAAATCTTGACCTCTATCTTCTCATGATTTTCTCGGGAATCTTACTTTGCCTTTCAAACTGATTGTCACAAATTCTCCTGAAAAGCCTATTAGAGCCAAATACAGTTAGATTTTATAACTCCTCAAAAGCTAATCTTTTTGCGTTAAGTTTGATTAAGGCTTAATTCTCCAAAGTTGCATGCACTCTTCAGAACCTCAGTCATACATCATATCCATATGCAAGCGTCCCCTCCACTTTATGGCATAAAACATTCCCTGATCAATTCCACCAAAAGAATTTCTATCTGTATGCTCATTGCCCCATAATCAAAGATGAAGAGGAGCCCTTCTTTGCCTCAAGTATCATGGGAACCTCTCTTCTCTATTAAAAAAACGAAAGAATAAAAAAGAAGAAGAGAGAGAGAGAAAGTTCCCCCTCAAAAAAAAAAGGGTGAAGAGGCAGAATGGCTAGTTTATTTATTCTGGTCAAAGGATAAAGAAGAGTTATGCCATAAAGTGTGAGTCATCATGTCGCTACCATATGCATCATCTTTTTCTTGACTGAGTTATGAGGATATGCAACGCACTTTCTAGAATTCTTCCTTAATTTTACAATACCTGCAAAAGATTATGCTCTCCTTACCGAACTCCAGATATAAGCCATATCAGAAAATAAGGAAAGCATTTTTTTGAGAGAGAACAGGTTTTTCCACCACTCCGAGTGACTCAGAATTTGAGAATTTTTGTGACACGACGGGAGAAGGGAAGAGTTCGGAAACCTGAGGGATCTTTGGGATTGAGAAGGGTCTTTTATTTTTTGCTATTCAACCTTTCAACTTCTCAAGACAACGAGTTTTAGCCACTTCGACATAGTGAGCCTGAGGAAATTGTTGAGATATCTTTGTCTTATCATCTTGATGATGTCTTTTTCTTTGGTTCAATCTTTTTGCTCGGGACGAGCAAAGATCTAAGTCTAGGGGGGATGTTGGCGGTGCTTATCACTCAAATTTTACCGCCAACACCATTCAATAAAAGCCATCAACCAAGGATAAAATGAACATTCTTTTATGTTAATGGCTCTCCACGAGTTTTGTTGGAGTATTTGAATGCAGGGAGCAATATGGACCAAAATGACAGGAAATGGGGGCCAAAGTCCACCGGCCGGCCCAATCATAGGCCGGCCGGCCCACTCAGGCTCCCGCTAAAGTCCATCTTCCTTCCAGAGGCCTTTTGCAGCTTCCCCACGTGGAATTCAAGGCCCAGCCCAACAAGGAACAACCGTCATCCTAGAACATGGGCTTTTAGGCCTAAACTTGAAGGCCACTCCAATTCTGCCGCCCCCATCAAGTAGCCGACCTCCGAACCGGTCATGAGGAGCGAATCTGAGACGTCCACGCAAAAGACGGTGGCGAACCGCCATAATCAATGGCCGGCCGGCCACCCTACTAGGCCGGCCGGCCTACCTTTGCGCCACCGCCACTCCATCTTCGGCTATAAGATGCACACCGACATGAGGACCCTATAAATACCCCCGGCTAGCTTCAGAGCAACTCGCACCTAGAGATACACTTGAGTTAGTCATTAGTGAGTAGCGAAGCGCTGCTGGTAGTGAGTGAGTGAGTGAGAGGCTAGGAGAGTGAGTAGTCCCGGAATGCCGGGACTCTACTTCTTCGACGCCTCGGGTATGCTCCTCGCCTGGGAGTAGTCGTCCGAGTCTTCCAGGCCGGGTAACATGTAAGGAGATTATTTGTTGGGCAATAAAGTATGGTATTCTGCTCTATTTATTTATGGGTTTCAGGTATGCTTTAAATATTTATTTATTTATTGCATAGACTAGCTTATTTGGATGTCCTCGCTAGTTGTGACGATAGGTGTAAACGTGGTGTTTAGACCTAGAGTTATCCCTGATTTGCTCTTAATCCCACGGAGGATGGTAGCCGCAAGTACGTGTGACAGGCGTACCGGTCTCTGTAATCCACCACGTCCGGGTTCATGTCTGTAGGGCTCTCAATAGCAGGCGGATTCCCAAAGTAGTTGAACCTAATTCCCGGGTTGCTGCTTTGGCACGTTTGTGCCCCGAAATAGATAATAGAGAAAGGACCATACCAAGTTGCCCAGCTGCATAGCTCCTTGACATTAGATTACCTGGCCAGAAGACCTTTTTATTTATTGTTGCGCTCTTGCTCCCCTGTGCCACCTTGATCGGATAATTTATCTAGGATAGAGTTGTTAGTACACTGTTCGTTCCCTGTGGATTCGATACCCTAGGAATACTCCTTGTGGTGAAAGCTACACTGGTATCCGTACGCTTGAGGATTAATTTCTGTTAGGCCTTAGGACTGCCAACACACTACAAGGAGTATTCCTAGGGTATCGAATCCACAGGGAACGTATAGTGTACTAAAGCCTAAACACTAGAGGGATTGATCCGTAAAAGTGGCACGCAGGAGCGGAGTTGTAGCAATAAATAAAAAGGTCTTCTGGCCTGGCAATCTAATGATAAGAAGCTATGTAGCTGGGCAATTTGGTAAGGGCCTTACTCTATTATTCGTTTTGGGGCACACGCATGCCAGAACAGCAACCCGATAATTAGGTTCAACTGCTAAGGGGAACTATGTGCTATTGACCTCCCTACTAAAAACAATAACCCGGATGTGGTGGATTACAGAGACCGGTATGCCTGTCACACATACTCGCGGCTACCATCCTCCGTGGGGTTACGAGCAAACCAGGAATAACTTTAGATCTAAACACCACGTTTACATCTATCGTCACAACTAGCGAGGACCTTAAGCTAGTCTATGCAATAGATAAATAAATATTTACTGCACACCTGGAACCCACAAATAAATAAAGCAGAATACCTTACTTCATTGCCCGACCAATAATCTTCTTACATGTTGCCCAGCCTGGAAGACTATGACGACTACTCCCAGGCGAGGAGCATACCCGAGGCAACGAAGAAGTAGAGTCCCGACATGTCCGGGGCCTCTAGCTCTCCTCCCCTCTCACTCACTCACTACTAGCAACACTATGCTACTACCAAAAGACTAAAATGAAGTATGAATTGAGGTTTTTTCGCTTCTGAAGCTGGATGGTAGCATTTATGGCCTGCTGGAGTCGGTGTCCATCAAATAGCCGAAGCTGGAGAGGCGGCGGAGCTAAGGTTGGCCGGCCGGCCTTGTAGGGTGGCCGGCCAGCCACTGATGTGGTCGGTTCGCCACCAACTTTATCCTGGACGGTTCGGATCGGCTCCTGATGGCGGTAAGATGGTCGGTTTCTTCCTGGGGTCGGCAGAAATGGAGTGGCCTTCAAGTTTAGGCTCAAAAGCCCATGTTCTACAACGACGGTTGTGTGATATTGGACTAGGCCTTGGACTCCACGTGAGAGACTGCAAGAAGGCCTCTGGGAGGAGTTGGACTTTATTTGGAGCCTGAGCAGGCCGGCCGGCCTATGATTGGGCCGGCCGGTGGGCTTTGGCCCCCGTTTCTTGTGAATTTTGTCCAAATTGCTCCCTGCATTCAAATATTCCAACAAAACTTGTGGAGAGCCATTAGTATAAAAGAATCTTCATTTTATCCTTGTTTGATGGCTTTTATTGAATGGTGTTGGCAGTAAAATATTCGTTATAAGCACCGCCAACACACGGTTCGGCGGACCTCGCTCGCAGGGGAGATGCAGGGTGCGCGGCGGCGCGCGCCAGTGGCTCGATGGCGCGGCGCGGGGGAGAGGCAGGTCGTGGTGGCGCTCGAGCAGCACGACACGCGCGCAGGGGAGAGGCAGGGGCGCGGCGACGCTCGCGGGAGACTCGACGGCACGGATCTGGCGTGGTGACCCTCGTGCGGCGCTCGCTCGTGGCTCCAAGGTGCGACAGGAGGGGCGCGGCGGTGTCTCGCGGGAGGCTCGACAGGGCGGAGCTCGCCCGGCGCGACACGCTCGCGGGAGGTGGACGGGGCTGGAGAGAAGAAGAGTGGAGGCGTAGGCGCACGGTGTAAGCTTCATGACCATTGGAGTTCGGAAACCCCAAAGGTATGAATGTTTTGGTGATTGGGTGACCATATTGATGTGACTAACATTTCCATGTAGGATATTCAAATGGTCATGTCAATGAAGCGTCGTCTCACATACTCTATCTTTATCGACGACTTGGTGATTGGTTGCCTCGACAATTCGAATTGAGAACTTGATGGAGTCAAGGTTGAAGATGGATCAAGGCTAAGGACATGATAGATCCAAGCAAGTGTTGGCTTGGTGTAGATGTTAGCTTGAGTCTATAGGAAAAATCAGACTATCAAGAGGGATCGAATTGGTTCTCTTAGAGCACACTAGGTTAGAGATCAAATGGATGCATTGTGAGTCTCTTGAGGGCTAGGGTGGCTGAAGAGAAGAAGAGGAACCAAGAATAGAGAAGTTGGAAGCAGGGATCAAGAGTGGATCAAATTTTCAGCTTATGCGGTAGAGACCGGACAGTACGGTCCTAGGGACCGTATGGTACGGTCTTCATTGAAGATCCAGACAGAGAAGCGAAGTCTTGGGATGCTGAGAAAATGAAGACCGGACAATTGACCAGACAGTACGGTCACGGGCCCGTATGGTACGGTCATCAGAGGATTTCCAGACAGAGAAGCTGAAGTTTCTAGAAGAGAAGAAAATGAAGACTGGACAATTGACCGGACGGTACGGTCCTAGGGACTGGACAGTACGGTCTTCATTGGAGATGATCAGACAGAGAAGAAGGAAATGGAGATGCGCCTGGAAATAGAGACCGGACAGTACGGTCTGGAGGAGACCGGACAGTACGGTCCTTTGTACGGTCTCTAGTTTCGCAGGGCACTTTTGGGCACGGCTAGTTTTGGGTTGGTAGCCTATAAATAGTTGGTTGCCCGCCCCTTGAGGGGTCTCTTGGCCATTGTTGGAGTGCAGGAAACTCAGAGGAAGCCAAGAGCAAGGGAGAGAAGCACTTGTGAAGGATTTGGAGTGATCCTAGTGCTTGAGAGAGTAGCAATTTCACCACTTGATCTCTAGGCTAGTGTGAGCTTGAGAGAGTCACTTCGGTTTGTTACTCTTGGTCTATGGCAAGGCCTAGACTGGTTAGGTGTTGGTGTTGAGCTGTCCAAGGAGAGTGTGGAAGCCAACACAAGTTTGTACACGGTCTTGGAGCTTCCCGTACGAAAGAAGCATCACTAGTGGAGCGCCCTTTGGCACGCATCAAGTGCGGAGCCTTACCTCCGGAGGAGTACCCGGGATCGAGCCCGGCGGGACGTGCCCGCGACTTCACTCGGAGGGTGAAGTGTGCTCTAGGAGGGATCGCCTTCGAGCGGAGGGATGGGGTCGAGACTCCGGCGGGAGTGACCCAACGTGGAGTAGGGGAAGGCGCCATCCTTCCGAGACCACGGAAAAAATCATGAGCATTCCTATCTCTATCTCCTTTACTTACTAGCATTTACGCTTCCGCATTTACTTATGTGCTAGTAATATTGCATGATAGGTTGTCTCTTTACTACTTGGTAGAATTGCTTGTTAGGGTGTTGCTTGTTGCATAGACTAGATTGTGTGCGCGCATCGCTAGCTTCTTGTTGTCACCATATCTAGTCTTGCTAGCTTCACGCCTTAAGTACGTTTGGGAGAAATTGTTGGGACACCGATTCACCCCCCTCCTCTCGGTGCCCTTGATCCTTACAAGTGGTATCAGAGCCTCGTTGCTCAAATAGGGCTTAACCGCCTTGAGTAAGGATGCCGGGAGGAAGTGGACCGCCTCCGTTCGACGGGACCGACTATGCCTATTGAAAGCTCGCATGCAAGCTTACCTCGAGGCTCTCGATCCTATCGCATGGGAGGTGACAAGTTCCGGTGTCTCTCTAAGAACTCCCATTGGTACTCTTGATGTGAATCTTGCAAAGGCAAATGCTAAAGCTAAAAATGCTTTGTTTGAAGCTATACACTAAAGAGGTCTTTGCTCGAGTCAAGTCCGCGGGTACCGCTCATGAAGTGTAGACTCAAATCCAACAAGTTCATGAGGGTTCCTCGGATGTGAAAGAAGAAAGATACTATGTCCTTAAGGACAAATATGATGCCTTTACCATGTCTTCAAATGAGCTAATCAATGATACTTACTCTCGCTTGAATGTGCTTGTAGAGGATATCAACTCTTTTGGTGTGAAGGACAAGATTGATGATGGTGACCTTGTGCGGAAGATCATGAGGATTCTCTCAAGAGAGAAGTATGGTGCACTCATCACATGTCTCTTCAACACCGACATGCGAGACCTCACCACTCACAAGCTACTTGGGAAGATCACCGCCTTCGAGAGCTACAACCTTGACAAGAAACTTGATGAGAAGACCTCCAAGAATCTTGCTTTTGCATCCGAGGGGTCAAGCAAGAAGAAAATGAATAAGGTGGTGACTCAAGATTCAAGTGACGAAGAGCTTGAAGAAGGTGATGAAGACTTGTTGCAACTTCATCCAAATGACCTAGCACTCCTCATGAAGAGAAGCAACTTCTTCAAGAGAAGGTTCATCAACAAGAAGGATGCCGAGTGCTACAATTGTGGGGAGAAAGGTCACTTTGCCAAGGAATGCCCAAAGCCAATCAAGAAGAGCAAGAAGAAGACTCAAGAGTCAAGCAATGATGAAGAAGAAGACCCTAGAAGCAAGTACAAGGCAAGGAAGAAGTTTGTCAAGAAGGAAAGCTCTAGAGGCAAAGACAAGAGAAGATCATCTCGCAAGGGTCTCTATGTTGGAGAGTGGGTCACGGACGATGATAGTGATGAAGAAGAAAGTGATGACTCATCCTCCAAGAGCAAGAAGATGGCCGGCATTGCTCTCACAAACATGTCCGAGGCTCTACCTCCGCCTCCTACTTGCTTGATGGCCAAAGATGATGATAGTAGTGATGATGAGAAGAGCGAGTCCGAGGAAGAGTTTGGTGAGGAGGATAAGCCAACCTATGAGGAACTCTTTGATAGCATTCTCCTAACCGGCAAGATGCTCAAGAAAAAGGACAAGACCATTGCTCGGTTGGAGAAGGAACATGAAGTGGCCGCTTTCCGAGTCCGTCAAATTGAAGGTGAACTTAGGGACTTATCCATCTCTTACAAGGCTCTAGATGAGGACTATGACAAGCTTGAGGATGACCACATGAAGTTCAAGAAGAAGTCCAAGTTACTAGAGGATGAGATCAAGCACCTTTCCACCTCTCTCATAACCTTGGATGAAAGCTACGACAAGCTCAAGGTTGATTACAAGAGGCTCAACGACAAGTTCAAGGTTCTTGAGGAAGAACATCAATCCATCCTCGAAAAGAGTAACACTTCTTCTTCTAGTTCATCTATTTCTGATTCTTCATATATTACTTGTGATGAACTAACTCCCTCTCTTGAGAGCATCTCTCTTGATGAGAAAATCTTGAAGGAATATCATCAACTCAAGGAGGAGAGAGCTTCGGTGATGGACGGCTTCGAGAGGCTCACAAGGGGAAGGACCATTCATAAGGAGATACTTGGTCGCAACCTTGTGAACAACCCCGGGCACAAGGGACTCGGTTCCTACCCCGCCGCCATCAACCTCATCGGCAAGGATGATGACATTCCACCTTGGGTAGTCCCCCTCATGGCGGACGACTACTATTGTGAGAAGTGTTGCCGTGACGGGCACACTAGCAAGAATTGTCCCAAGGTGAGAAGTTCCACAATTTTGCCTAACGCTAACTTGTTCCATGAGAATACACACTATAAGCTCTTTAGGGACAAGAAAGGAAGGGTGAAGGCAAAGGCTCTTGGATCACCCAACAAGAGGAGGATGATGAGGAAGATTTGGGTGCCCAAATGCATAGTTGACCTTGAGAGGCCAACCAAGTGCGAGTGGCTCCCAAGAACAAGACCTAGAAGGGTGATGGTGGTGGACCGTGTGCCATGATGATGATCCATGAACGTCCACCCCAAGCAATGAGTGCTTCATCGACAAATCTACTCTTCAAGGAGGTAACTTGTATCATAGTAGTTTCTTTTCTTGCATTGCTTGCATGGTAGCTAGGTACTCCTTTGTGAACTAGTATGTGTGCATCCATGCATATGTAAATAACTAAAAGAAAAGAACAAAAAATTAGTTCAAGGTCTAATTTTCTCAAGATAGCTATGAGCATGGGGGATGCTTGAGTTGGTGGACCGACGGGCTCAAGGCAAGGTTTGGCTCATAGTGAGTAAGCTTGAGAGAGGCTCAAACTTGACCTTGAGTAGGTTTCCTTTATGCGTTGTCTTAACTTTGCTTGCATATCACATGGCATGTTTAAATTCCCCTTGCATTTGTATGATATGCTTGTCTCATGCATTGCATATGGGAAATCACAAATGAGTGGTCACACTATGAGGAAGTGCTTCATTCGCAATATGATCTCACATCTCATAAAAGTGTGACGAAAGAAAAGAATTGTGCTTCATGCCCATTGAGTCTTGCTAAATGATCCTCAAGGTTAAATCTACTTGCACGGATCATAGGCAACGGGCTCATACATACCCCTCCTTTGGTTTTATCTCTTTTGGTTCTTATTGGATGCTTCTTATTTGCCGATTGAAAAATTACTCTAAGCCTATGTGCAACCTATATTGGTTTATTTTCAAAGGAGTGTTTGAGAGTTCCCCTTCTAGTCCATGTTTGGTGTTTATTTGGTTTTTGAGTGAGAAACTTGGACTTAGAAGGAAATTCCTTGAAAATCAGCTTTTCTGGACTAGACCGTACAATACGGTCATAGGGACCGTACAATACGGTGTGCTTTTGCACGAGATCTTTCAAAACCTGAGGCAGAATGGAGACCGGACAATACGGTCCTGAAGACCATACAATACGGTCTCTATAGGTTAACTGTCAGGGTTAAGAAAGAGACCGTACAATACGATCTCCAAGACCGTACCATACGGTCTGGTTGAGTTCATCGGGAGAATGATTCCAATCCGATCCGTTGATTCAAAACTCGATTGATCTCAGCCGCCCATTCAAAATATGACCTAATTCTAACGGGATTTCCACGGTTACTGTGCATCTTCATCCTAAATTCACCACCGCCGTTTCACCGCGCCAGAGCTCCCGCCACCTCGTCTTCCCGCGCCGCCGTACACCTCGCCGCCGCCGTTGACCTGTCGCCGCCCTCGCCGCCGACAAGCTCCACGCCACCAGCAGCCGCGCGCCGCAGCCTTGCTCCACGCACCCGTGCACACACCCGCGCTCCTACAACCCTAGGCCGCACCACCACCACTTCGCCCGCGCGTCGCCTTGCCGGAGCTGAAGACGAGGACGACGGCAGCGCTGCCGACGTGCTCAGCAGAGGAGATTCTCCACTCACTCGCACGACGAGCTGTTGCTCTTCTTCGCGCGTGAGGAGTTCTCCCCTCTTCGGCCTCACCGGATCGTCATCATCGCCCACGATCGCCGTCTATCAGTCGAGCTCCGGTGAGCCCCTGGAAATTTTGAAATTGCACAGTAGCTCGTGTTCGATTCCATCTCTAGGGTTTGAGCCTCTCTCGCCTTTGTCGATTAAAATCCCTAGAAATTCAACCAAAATTCTATCCTTTGTTGCAAATTGGTTTGCACTGCTATCATTTCTTTGCAATTTAGGTTACCATGTGTCGTAGTGGTCGATGTTTCACCTCTATATCTATGACATATTGGTAGTTGATCGCTTTGTGTCGATATCGAGTTCATACCTTAATCACTAGCTCGACACTTGCATTTCCTCGATTAGTGTTGTATTACCATGTTGCTATCATGTTTATGACACTAGTTGATCCCCATCGATAATCGACAATGCCTTAGTACCCCTTTGCATTTTGCCGGCATTGTGTCCTTCACCTCTGCGCTAGGACTTCATCTAGATTTACGCGCTTACCTACGATTCTTGCTTGTAGATTATAGTAGGTTATTCTATACTCATATACCCTGTCTATTCCTACCGTGCAGTGGCAGTTGTCAGCAGACAGTGGGACAGTTGACAGCAGAGCAGAGACAGAGGACGGATTGAGGGCCAAGCCCTTTTCCTATCTTTGGCAGTCAGCCGTCAGTGGACGGGTTGGTGAGCCAAGCTCACTCGCCCTATCTTGTCTGCAACACCAGTCAGCAGAGATGGCAGGAGGTTCTGGCAGAGGCAGAGGCAGGGGCAGAGGTGACAGAGACAAGGGCAAGGCCAAGGCTCTAGATCCACAGCTCAAGAAGAAGAAGCAGAGGACAGGTGACCCAGAGTGGGACCAGGCTCTCAGGGCAGCTTCAGTTGACCTTCCTGCTGGTAGAGAGACATGCTTCAGGATCAGAGACACACCTTCAGGAGGACAGGGGGAGACTGTGAGGAGGTCTTCCCGACCCAGAGCTACAGTGCAGCGGACTCCGTCCACCCGCGAGGTTGGTACGTCGAGGACCGCGCAGGTGCAGTCAGAGGCAGAGGAGGAGAACTCTTCTAGCTCAGGTGACGAGGTCACAGAGGCTGACAGGCAGAGGATGGCAGTGAAGTTCTGTGCTCTCGACAGGAGTGCCACTCTCAGGGATGTTCTTGCTGAGGACGCTCTCAGGCTGCCAGGCCCCGTCCTCAAGAAGTTCAGGAGAGTCACAGAGGAGTCTTGGGTACCTGCTAGGAGAGACCCACAGGCAGGAGGTCGCTTCTGGACCCTTCTTCAGCAGAGGATAGCAGCAGGACTGAGGAGCAGACTGCGGACTGGTGGAGCTGACAAGCTCTTTGTCACTCACCAGCACTGCAGCATACAGGCTGCTACCAGAGGTGCTGGGACGGATTTCACACAGCACTTGTCTTATATCCCAGGCCTTCAGGAGATCATCATTACACCGATGCGACGGGATTACGATATTGTGATGGATTTCTATGCTTCTCTGTGGATTGCTCCAGACCGCTCAGCCATCTGGTTTATGCTCAGAGGACAGCCCCACAGAGTGACGAGGGAGAACCTCGTAGAGGCCCTTGAGACCATCCAGCACGAGACCAGAGTGTTTCCGCTTACTGTTGACGGCCATTAAATCATAAAATGACCGTCAACTTATCGGCGAATAAAAGGTATGCACCAATGTTTTATGCATTAAACTAATAAAGTTCCACAAGTTTTGGATGTGATCTTGTTTTGCAAGGTACATAGGAATATTGGTGCAATTGTGCTTACAATCATGGATAAAAAGCAAATATACGAAAAGCACAAGATAAACAAGGTCCTGCTCGACATCTCGACGACATTCGACGCAAGAAATAAGGAATGACTTGGACATCAAGAAATAATTATTCAAATCACAAATTTGATCCCTCCATGTCAAAGCCCTCGTCAAGATAGTCAAAATGGGCTTTTGGATCACCCAATTCGGAGTTCGGGAGCAGGAGTTATGCCTCGCGCAAGATTGGAGGAAAATCAGAAAAAAGCTGGCCGGCCGGCCGAAACACCTGGCCGGCCGGCCCAACTTAATCTCCAACCGCCTCAATCTTCCTCCAGTCGGTTCCAGAGTCGGTGACAAGCCACTTGACGCGCCGGCCAAGCCAGGGGACGTCGGCAAGAAGGAATATTCCACGAAATGCTTCAAGACCTTCTCCACTCTCCCAAGGCAACGCCACTATAAATAGAGGACCCCTCCCCTCACTCCAACCTACACCATCACACTTGAGAAGAGAAGATCCAATGTAGGGTCACGCTCTTTCTCATGGAAGATCATTCCACTTGTGTAGTTTAGAGTAGGCTAGTTGGTCATGGGAGTTAGAGTAGAAGTGAGAGCTTCCCTTGGAGTTCCGGAGTTTTCTTTGGATATTGGGTAAAGCTCTCTTGTATCTTTTCTTTTTGATATTAGTTAATATAATTATTTTTCCTATTTATTTAATTTCTCATTTATTTATTTTAGTTTTTCTTTTAGTTTACTTTATTTATTTAAGTGATAATTATAGAGAAATTCTTGTGTTGGTTCCACGTCTGTGTATGATAGGTCTATCTGCATGGATTGTTTGCACCGCAAATGCTTATACAATCCACATAGATTTGTTATGCATGGTTGGCTTGCTCTTTTACGTTGGAGTAAGTTATCTTGGATAGTTGCTTGTATAGTTCAAGGAATTATTCCTAGGCGTGAGTGTGCACCCAACCCCACGGAGGATGGTAGCCGCGAGTGTATGTGACAGCTACACCGGTCTCTGTAATCCACCACGTCCGGGTTGGACAGGTAGGGCCTAGACGCGGTCCGTTGCCTGGATACGTTGAACTTAGTTTCCGAGTTGCGTGTCTTGGCGGCGGCCGTGCCCCGATGCGCTTGAATGTATCTGTAATGAAAGCTTAAATAGATATTTGTAACCCCTAGGCTGATACCCTTCTTCTCGTTGTCCTCCCAGTTGACTAGTTCTATCTCTTTATCTTCATATGGAATCCTTGCGTGTGTTTGGTTGCCACTCATCATATCCTTCATCTTTACCCATGCTTTGGTCTAGTTTGCAAGTTATAAATAACAGATGTTTCCTTGTTAATTCATGATATTCTTAGCCCTGCTTCCCTGAGGAAAATATAAATACGATACCCTTGTAATACTCCTGGGTGAAATGCTACAACGGTGTTCCGTGCGCTTGCGGAGTTGATATTTATCTCTATGCGTAAGAAACGTCAACAAGCATTTCTGGCGCCGTTGCCGGGGAAGCAATGGTTTAAGATATGTTTGACTGACACCGACTTTCTGTTATGATAATTTGCTGCTAGCCTAAGCATCCACCTGCATTTTGTTTGAGCATATCACCATCCCATTTGCATTGTTTTTCTTTTCAATCCATCTACATATTTAATTCCCCTCCATCCCACCCCGCTGCATTTAAAAAAAAAACTGAGTGCCCAATCATAGGCCTCGGGCTTTCAAAAATAAAAATAAAAAAATAATAAAAATAATCTAAAAAAATAATAATAAAAAAAGAACTCGAGTGCCCAATCATAGGCGTGGGGATTTTTTTAAAAAAATAAATAAATAAAATCCGAGTGCCCAATCATAGGCCCGGAATTTGTTTCAAAAAAAATATATATATATGTATAGAGAAAGGTTGGATTTTTATGACGGGAAGAAGGAAACATACGTGGCGGAACCAAGACGTTCAATGAAGAGATCTAAGAGCTTAGTCTTGCATTTTATTGCAAAGACTAAGCTTGGGGAGGAACCGCCAGGTAAACACCGCATTTATTCGATGTTTTCCTTGTCATATATCCCCCCCTTTCATATAAAAAAATTTGAAAAAAAAATTTAAAAAAAATAATAATAATGCTGCCTGAAGGCTTCTTTGCTTCATCAATGCAAAGTACTTTAAGTGCTCTTTGATGAAAATAAACTGCAATTTTGACCATACCCTTGCTCTTAAAGTTCCTTTTTATACATGGGTATTGGTTGAGATGTTAGTTATAAATCAAATGCTACATTTGTTTTCTGTTGCTTGGGTGCGGCACTTCTGTGTCTATGGTCTTTTTAGATTATGCCCGGTGTCCATTTGAACAACAGAAAAACACTTGCCTCTTTTAGGCTTTCACGACAGAAGGAGAGTACCATATGTCTCTGCTCTCCTCACATAATTGATCAAATTAGACGTGGTGTCTAGGTTGATCAATGGAACTATGGAGATGTGTCGATTGTAGACGAATGGATTTATACTAACCATTGCAGGGTCCTTTTGAGAGCAAACCAAGTACATCAGGCAACATGAAAGGCACATAATTGAAGAAGAAGAAACCAACCAGGCGGACCTAGTACCTTCAAATGAAGATTAATCGCTTAGCTTTGCACATGGTTGCAAGAGCTAAGCTTGGGGAAGGACCGCCAGGTAAGTACTTCTATACGATATTATGCTCTTCTTGAATTGTGTCCTTTCTTTAAAAATATATATATATATATTAGGTTCTCGGCAAAGCCTAATAGGGGCTAGCCACCTGTATCACCCTCATTCTTTTTGCAGACACAAGAAGAATGGAGGAAGCGGCCTATTCAAGATTAAGTCTTGCGAAGACTCAAGCTTGGAGAGGACCCCCAGGTAAGTATCCCTATCGATCAATAATATACTCCCTGTTTCGAATAAAATGCTAGAATATTGGTGAATGCTGCACTTAAAGGAAATGATGATTAGTTACATGATAACTCCCCTTGTGTCGCATTGATGCAACCTCTACTCCTGACATGAGTGTTATTTATACTCGAGATAGTCACATCACTAGTGTTGCTACATTTTTGTGGGTTGGATACATCACACCAAGTCTAAGCATTGTGGATTATGATATGGCATGATTAGGACTTGTTGCAATTTCTTAGCATGGTGAAAATCCAGAGATGTTTTCATTTTAATTGCTGCAAGTACCTAAAAACCCTTTCGTTTTGGAATACTTCTCTTGTGAGGATTTATTTACCTACCAGAGCCATATCATGAAAAATAGTCGAAACAAAAAGCCCCAATCATAGCCATTTGTTCATGCGTTGAGTTTAGTTAAGGTTTAAATGCTTTTGAGAGTAAGCACTCCTTTTTTCCGGTCATAAACTCCTTCGCGTGTGTTCTTGATTTTCTTTCCATCAGAAAAAAAAGGGGGGAATGTTTGGAAAATCAACCAAGCATCTTCCTACATTTACAAAACTTTTGGTCCATTCAAAAAAAAAGAGGGCTAAAGAATATTTCAAAATGTTTTTACGGACCATGCAAAAGTTATAGCCTCATGCACCATGGAGTATATCAAAAAAAAAAAAAGATCCATGGTTGCATCCCAAAATAAAGGCTACATGGTTCTTATCATAAACATCCTAAGCAGAATAAAAGGACCAAAGTTTTCAAAACCTCCTTCCATAAGTGTGAGTTCATCTTCTCCCCCTCCATCATAATTTTCCCTATGACCGGAATACAAGGAGTTGCTATGTCTCTTAAGATTTATTCTTTAGCTTTACAACATATGCATGACATTTGTGCATTCCTTACCAAGCTCCATATAAAAGCCTTATCTAGTAGAAGGTAGGAATGAGTGAAGCTTTGTAGGAATAGCCTCATAAGAGGGAGAGGGGAAGTGTGAACCAAACAAAGGAGAATTTTTTTTTTTACCTTGTCTTGCAGCACATAAAAACTCTGGACATACACCTGTTAAAAATTGTTTGACTCGTCTAAAAATGCTGTGCTATATGACAAGGTGAAGCATACACGCCCCACACATGTGCAACACTCATGAATATTCCGTGCTCTTGTATACTTACCACCATTTAGGGAGTACGTTGTTGCATCCTAATTACCCATGGGGCGCTTTCTTTGTAACTACTGATCCGCCGATACTTAAGTTTTGAGTTTGCTTGGGACGAGCAAAGTTTAAGCTTGGGGAGGTGTTGACGGCCATTAAATCATAAAATGACCGTCAACTTATCGGCGAATAAAAGGTATGCACCAATGTTTTATGCATTAAACTAATAAAGTTCCACAAGTTTTGGATGTGATCTTGTGTTGCAAGGTACATAGGAATATTGGTGCAATTGTGCTTACAATCATGGATAAAAAGCAAATATACAAAAAGCACAAGATAAACAAGGTCCTGCTCCGACATCTCGACGACATTCGACGCAAGAAATAATTATTCAAATCACAAATTTGATCCCTCCATGTCAAAGCCCTCGTCAAGATAGTCAAAATGGGCTTTTGGATCACCCAATTCGGAGTTCGGGAGCAGGAGTTATGCCTCGCGCAAGATTAGAGGAAAATCAGAAAAAAGCTGGCCGGCCGGCCCAAACACCTGGCCGGCCGGCCCAACTTAATCTCCAACCGCCTCAATCTCCCTCCAGTCGGTTCCAGAGTCGGTGACAAGCCACTTGACGCGCCGGCCAAGCCAGGGGACGTCGGCAAGAAGGGAATATTCCACGAAATACTTCAAGACCTTCTCCACTCTCCCAAGGCAACTCCACTATAAATAGAGGACCCCTCCCCTCACTCCAACCTGCACCATCACTACTTGAGAAGAGAAGATCCAATGTAGGGTCACGCTCTTTCTCATGGAAGATCATTCCACTTGTGTAGTTTAGAGTAGGCTAGTTGGTCATGGGAGTTAGAGTAGAAGTGAGAGCTTCCCTCGGAGTTCCAGAGTTTTCTTCGGATATTGGGTAAAGCTCTCTTGTATCTTTTCTTTTTGATATTAGTTAATATAATTATTTTTCCTATTTATTTATTTTCTCATTTATTTATTTTAGGTTTTCTTTTAGTTTACATTTATTTATTTAAGTGATAATTATAGAGAAATTCTTGTGTTGGTTCCACGTCTGTGTATGATAGGTCTATCTGCATGGGTTGTTTGCACCGCAAATGCTTACATTATCCACATAGATTTGTTATGCATGGTTGGCTTGCTCTTTTACGTTGGAGTAAGTTATCTAGGATAGTTGCTTGTATGGTTCAACGAATTATTCCTAGGCGTGAGTGTGCACCCAACCCCACGGAGGATGGTAGCCGCGAGTGTATGTGACAGCTACACCGGTCTCTGTAATCCACCACGTCCGGGTTGGACAGGTAGGGCCTAGACGCGGTCCGTTGCCTGGATACGTTGAACTTAGTTTCCGAGTTGCGTGTCTTGGCGGCGGCCGTGCCCCGATGCGCTTGAATGTATCTGTAATGAAAGCTTAAATAGATATTTGTAACCCCTAGGCTGATACCCTTCTTCTCGCTGTCCTCCCAGTTGACTAGTTCTATCTCTTTATCTTCATATGGAATCCTTGCGTGTGTTTGGTTGCCACCCATCATATCCTTCATCTTTACCCATGCTTTGGTCTAGTTTGCAAGTTATAAATAATAGATGTTTCCTTGTTAATTCATGATATTCTTAGCCCTGCTTCCTTGAGGAAAATATAAATACGATACCCTTGGAATACTCCTGGGTGAAATGTGCGGAGTTGATATTTATCTCTATGCGTAAGAAACGCCAACACTTGCTCACCCAGGGATGGAGCCTCCCCGCAGACCTCTTGGGGGACACTTACCGACAGATGACACATGAGCATTGCTTTCCCTCCACCTCACCCGGAGAACTACAGCCGAGCTCATACCAGACTCACACATGAGGGCAGAGTTCTCAGGAGTATACTGTGCAGGACGATAGTTCCCAGGAGTTGATACAGGGATCAGTTCTCTATTCTTGCACAGTAGGTTGTCATGATGATGCTGAGGCACAGGAGATTTGACTTGGTTGACTTGATACTGTGTCAGATGGAGGGCGTCATTGCTGAGAGCATTGCTGCTAGACACTTAGCCTTCGGACCGCTGATCTGCTATATTCTGAGGAGGCTACAGTTGTTGTCTCAGGAGGACTATGATGAGCTGCCCAAGGTGACCACAGCGTACACACCCCTACCTGCCTTCGACAGACGGGTTGCTGCCCGGGAGTCAGCTTCGCAGGGGAGTTCTTCACAGGGGCTAGGTGACACGACTATCGAGACAGAGCAGCTGTTGACCCGAAAATCACACACAAACGGCCTGGAAGATCTGATTAACTTCAGTGCAGGACCAAGTCTTGTACGCCGTGCGAATCTCGAAGCGTGCCAGTCAGTTTTCCTGAAAAACTAACAAAAGGACAAGAAGGTCAAATTCACTTGGTCACCGGCCCGAAAACAGGCCGATGTATAGCCGACACTCAGGTGTCGCTGAAACAGTCGATAATAATAAACAAAAAGGGAAGTAAAACGATCGACTGTAGCTATCGGCTATGCTCTATCGGCTTCTTATCATCGGCTAAGCTATCGGCTATGCTCTATCTTCCCTTTAAAACAGGAGCCGACAGGACATGTTTAACTACATCGGCTCCACATACCACAGTACATTCGCTCGAAAGAAGATAATGCCTCAATTTGGTGCAAGAGAAATGAAGGCAAAGACAAAATCTTTCCAAATCAGAATACCTGGTTTCAGCATCAAGTAATTTTCTGCTCAAATAAAATACCACCCTTTCTTTTCCTTCTTGTTCTTGCACCAATGTAGAGCCGATTGACTTCTTGTCGGCTGACAAGTACAACTTGAACGGCATACCAGCCTTAGGAGGAACCAATACTGGAGGAGATTTTAGATATTCTTTAATCTCATCTAACACTTTCTGGTGTTCAGGGCCCCACCTGAACTCTTGATCAACCTTCAAACGTAGCAATGGTGCAAACGGCTCAATTCTCCCTGACAGATTAGAAATAAACCTCCTCACAAAATTTACCTTCCCAACAAGAGATTGCAATTCTGTCTTTTTTGTTGGAGGTTTCAATTTGTCGATGGCTTCAAAACTCCTTGGACCAATCTCTATCCCTCGTTCATGCACAATGAACCCCAAGAACTGCCCAGCCGATACTCCAAAGGCACATTTATTGGGATTCATCTTGACGCCATACTTTCTGGTCCTCTCCAACACTTCCTTTAAGTCAGCTATGTGATCATCAATGGTCTTTGACTTGACAATGACATCATCAATGTATATTTCTACCAACCGGCCAATCAAATCATGATATATATAATTCATAGCCCTTTGATAAGTAGCATCAGCATTTTTTAAGCCGAAGGTCATCACTACCCATTCATATAAACCAATCGCACCTGGGCATCAGAAGGCGGTCTTTGGAATATCTTTTTCGGCCATAAAAATCTGATTATAACCAGCATTACCGTCCATGAAGCTGACAATCTTGTGTCCTGCCGCAGCATCAATCAATGTATCGGCCACCGGCATTGGATAGCTGTCTTTGGGTGTTGCTCTGTTCAGATCCCTAAAATCAATACACACCCGCAACTTGCCATTTTTCTTCTCCACCGGGACAATGTTTGATATCCAATCAGCATACCGGCATGGTCTTATGAATTTTGCCTCATACAATCTAGCAATCTCCTGTTTAATAGCTTCATCAACTTTAGCCTCAAACTTCCTTGGAGCCTGCTTGTGTGCCCGAAATCCAGGCTTGATAGGTAGCCGATGTTCAACAATCGATCGGCTAAGGCCCGGCATCTCATGATATTCCCAAGCAAAACAATCTCGGTAATCCTTTAATAACTCTATTAATTTAACTTTAAACTCCATACATAATCCTTTACTGATGAAAGTCGGCCTAGGCTTGCTACCATCACCTATATCTACCTCCTCTAGCTCATCGGCCGAAGTAAACCCTTGTCCTAACTTGCCCTCCTCCTTGGCGTCCTCTGTGGCGCCTGTCAGAGTAATTTTTTAGGATTCAAATCGTCCACCAATTCCACGCTGTCATCGGTGAACTCCAAGAACTCTCCATCCCAAACCTTGCTAGAAAAGCAATCCATGCATTCCAAACGCATGGGACCCAAATCGGCCGAAGCAACGTACACTGCGGTATCGGCCGGAACCACCTCGATCACGTCATCCACCCATTGAAAAAGGAACTGATGTATGGTGGACGGGATGCAACAGTTGGCATGAATCCAATCTCTCCCAAGCAGCATGGTATAAGATCCCTTACCATCAATGACAAAAAACATAGTGGGCAACGTCTTGCTTCCAACGGTCAACTCCACATTGAGCACCCCTTTTGCTTCTGACGTCTTACCCCCATAGTCCCTGAGTATCATATTGGTCTTGATCAAGTCATCATCAGTTCTGCCCAACTTCCTGAAGGTAGTCATCGGCATGATGTTGACAGCAGCACCTCCATCGACCAGCATCTTGCTCATCGGCTTACCATTCACATACCCTTTAACATATAGAGCCTTCATGTGCCGACGCTTGGTCTCTTCTGGCTTGTCAAACACAGCCTGCTGAGGATCAAGAACCAACTGTGCCATAGCCTCTGTAGCGTCATCAAACTCTTCATCATCAACAGCTCCGAATTCATACGGCATGATGCAAACATTGACTGCCGCCTCTAACTTCTGAACCTCAGATGCCACCTTCGGCCTCCATTCCTTCCTGGTACGCGGATGCCGCTCATCATCATCATCACGCTTATGGACCTCAGCTTCCATCTCCCTGGAGCGCTGTCTTTGCACCCTTCTCTTCTGGCTCTTGGTAAAGATGCCAGTAGGACACCACTGTGGCTGACGCTTAAGCCTAGGCTCTTGCTGCTCTTCATCAATCAACTCCTGGAATTCAGCCTCATCGTCCTGCCTTGGCCCCAGCCGATCATGAACAGAGGGCTTGAATTCTTTGTCTAGTCGGCGCGGCGCTTCTCTCATTGGCCGACGTGATGTCCCACTCTCCTGCAGCCGATCAAAAGCCGGAACCCTCTCCTGTCTAGCATAGACATGAGCCGGCACTTCTCGGTACAGCCTCCTTGATTGATTGCTGCAACCTGGACACCCTTCGATCGGTGGTAACTTCATGCCTTCTTCCCAACAATATCTGAAGAAAGGACAATCCCAGTGTGAGTCGTCCTGAGATCCACGCTCTTCATAATCATCCCTCTCTCTCTTCCTCTGATACTTGTTGATCATGGACGAGCTACCGAACTCCACCATATTCACAGGAAAAGGATTCCCGTCAATCTTCATGGACTTCTTCTGGTCATCAAACTTGATGCGGCCCTGTTCAATTGCAGCCTGAACACTCTGCCTGAAGACTCTGCATTCATTGGTAGTATGCGATGGAGCGTTATGCCACTTGCACCATCTTCTCTTCTTCAATTCTTCAGGTGGAGGCAGTACATGATTCGGTGGCAACTGGATCTGCTTCTCCTGTAGCAACCAATCAAAGATCTTGTCCAGCTTGTTCACATCGAAGTCATATCTTTCTTGGGCCGCAGCTTGCTTGATGAACGGGCATGCCACCTGTTTCTTGCCCCTAGTCCATTCAGCCAGTCCCACTTCTTCTCCATCTTCATCAGAGTCAGATTCAACTGCATAATCAGCGTACGCAGCATACCTACCCTTCGCAGCGCTCTGAAATCGGCTCTCAAGAGATGAAATCTTTTGAGCCAGCTGGGAGATACTTTCAAACTCCTGAGAAGCAAACTTCTCCCTAATAGGGCCGATGAGCCCTTGGAAGGCCAAATCGGCTAGCTGCTGATCTGTCAGAGCCAAACTGTAGCACCTGCTGCGAACATCCCGGAACCTCTGGATGTAATCCGTCACCGACTCTCCAGCCTTCTAACGAACAGCGGTTAGATCTGTGAGCTTCATCTCAGTAGTGCCGCCATAGAAATATTTGTGGAACTTCTGCTCCAGATCACGCCACTCTCTGATAGAATCAGCTGGTAATGACGCAAACCATGTGAAAGCCGGACCTGACAACGACAGAGGGAAAAATCTGATCTTCCATATGTCATCAGCCGAAGCCTCACCACACTGCGTGAGGAAGCGGCCGATATGCTCCATGGTCGATGTGTTATCTTGTCCAGAAAACTTGGAAAAATCTGGAACCTTGTATCGCGGAGGGAAAGGAGTCCTGTCGTACCATTCTGGATATGGTCGACGATACACAGAAGTCTGATCCTTCGCCTTCAAGACAAATTGATCTCTCATTATATCAGCAATCTTGACGGCCCAGTCATCCGCCCCCGAGTTCCTTGCTGCCGATGATGGCCCCTGCTGATCTGGCCACCCTTGATTACCTCCAGAACCGGTAGGCGCATACTGCTCCGCAATCTGGAAAGTCCGACCTCCCACATCCCTTGTAGGAGTACCCAGAGGCAGCCGATAACTTCTCTGAGGAGTATAGTACATCGGCCCACCTTCTACCTCATTGTAGATTGTACCATCAGCTGTCATGATAATGAGGTCCTTCAGAGTGTTGACCAATACTGGAGACTGATTGATCAACGCTTGATGCATGGCAGTATAGATCATGTCGCTCAGATTTCCGGACGGAACCTGAGACGAACCTGCAGCTGATGTTGGCGGCGGAGGCTGCACAGGTACTTCCTCTGTCACCCAGGCGTCTCTAGCAGCTTTGAGTGCATCTTCAAACATGGTCTTGATAGAATCCACCAAGGGTGTAGATTCTTCTGCCAATGCTTTCTGAACAGCAACATTAACTATCTTCTGGATCTCCTCAGCTGCTGCCTTTTCGTCTGACGGCCCCGTTGGTTTCTTGGAGGTATTCACGACAACCGGCATGGGAAAAGGATTGGACTGGACCACACCTCCCCTTGTCTTCTTGAATGATTGCAGACACAACTCTTTATAGTCTTCCATGTTCTTCAAGAGTAGTTGCTTCTGCTCATCACTCAGCTGATCTTCTGTCACCTGAATGACATTATGTGCCCCAATCTTGGACTTGTCGATTGGTGTCCCGTCTTGCGACATGACTTCAACTGATTTGAGTCCCACCGGGCGTGCCAAAAAGTGTGTTGACCCGAAAATCACACACAAACGGCCTGGAAGATCTGATTAACTTCAGTGCAGGACCAAGTCTTGTACGCCGTGCGAATCCCGAAGCGTGCCAGTCAGTTTTCCTGAAAAACTAACAAAAGGACAAGAAGGTCAAATTCACTTGGTCACCGGCCCGAAAACAGGCCGATGTATAGCCGACACTCAGGTGTCGCTGAAACAGTCGATAATAATAAACAAAAAGGGAAGTAAAACGATCGACTGTAGCTATCGGCTATGCCCTATCGGCTTCTTATCATCGGCTAAGAAACGGACAAATACGATAAAAGACAAATCCAATGACTTGCAACGTAGAAACGTTAAAAATAAAGGAGTCAAAGATTTGCGTGATAACTAATCGGCTAAACACTCCGATCAAACGCCAGATCGATCTATCGGCTAACCACGTCACAGAACCACTTCAACAAAACCCGTAGGATCGGACTTAACCGAGACAGCAATAATGTCTTACTAAAGCAATTAGGTGGAAGATCAACTAATAAATAAATCTAAAGTGATTATGGTAACTAATCGGCTAAACGTCCCGATCAAACCCTAGATAGATCTATCGGCTAAGCCGCGTCACAGAACTATTCCAACAAAACCCGTAGGATCGGACTTAACTGAGACAGCAATAAGGTTCTATCAGAAACAATTAGGTGGAAGACCAGCTGATAAATCGATCTAAGATGACTCGAATATATTCAATCTATTTGTACTATGTTTATCAGATAAATGTCGCGTAGGATCGGACCTAACCGAGACAGCTATAACGACGCCGATCTTGCTAACAGTTCCAAATAGATCTCATATATCGGATAACTGGCAATTAAACCAACAACACTAGCAGATTCGATCAACCCAATGCAGTGAGATAATTCGATCAAAGCATCAGACGAGAAGGTTACTAGATAGTCGAGATAATTACCGTGGGGTGACGAATTCCCTGCCCTAGCGGAGATCGTGCCGATGCAGCCCGCTCGAACAAGAAACCCGTCGAGAAAAACAGGTTGGCGATGCGCCGAGAGTTGTGTTGAATTGTGTATTATTCTAATTACAAGCACCTGGGTTTATATTTATACACCCGAGGTAACCGACTTGGAAACAAACACGACTTCTCCTAACTTTCGTTTCAAGACTAATTTTATTCCTATCTTAACTAATGCACAGATCGCAACAAATCAAAATCTTTCCCTGCCCCAGTCAACACGGCGTCTCTTCCAGATACGATCTCCCCTTGCCTTATCTTTTCGTCACGTGCCCAAGGACTTCCAAAATCCAATGCCAACAGCAGCATATTCAGACAGGTAGCCAGATGGAGTCCATTCCTGAGGACGTGACTCCGGACTCTAGAGCAGGACCTTCAAGCTCAGCTACAGCTCCAGCTCAGACAAATTCACTTCTACATGCAGAGCTAGCAGCCCTCCGTAGAGAGATCCAGAGTCAGAGAGAGGATAGGGAGAGGGATCGACAGATGCTGGACAGCGTGGTACTTACTCAGAGGGAGATGGCTTCTAGCTTGTCTTCGTTGTTCACAGGTTTTGAGGCGATCGCTCAGACTCTTCGTCTCTTTGGACAGGCACTGCCAGGTCTCCCATCGTTCCCTCCTATCACTTTCCCAGGTGTGCTGCCACCAGAGACAGTTCAGTTTCAGCAGCTACAGCAGCAGTTTGCTCAGGCACAGGCGGGACAGTCAGCCAGCCAGGGACACTTCTACAGCACCTTACTCACGGCTCCCATCTCACCTGCTGGTGCACCTACGGTGGGGCCGTCGACGTCTACGTTCGCTGGTTTGACAGGGGTGGCAGGACCTTCTCAGGCTGGTCCCTCTCAGGCAGGACCTTCTTCGTTTCCTTTTCTGTCACCTGGTCATTTCATGACACCGTCTGCCTTCTTGATGAGTACCACTCCAGTTCGTGGGCAGGGACTTGCTACTTCAGCTGCTCAGGTCTCGTCTCCTTTAGCTACACGTTCACTTGACTTCAGTGAGATAGAGACAGCTTCAGTCTCAGCCCAGACAGCCTCAGTTACAGCTCCACTTTCTACTACTACAGAGGCAGTGGTCACTACAACAGTTGCAGGGTCTGAGGAGGTGACCGGGACAGTGGATCTCACTGACTTTGGCTACACTCGCGAGGAGATAGATGAGGCTCTCGCTACAGGCAAGGATCCACCGGCCAAGGCACCCTCACCTACTGGCAGTTTCACTTGGACCCCCAGTCGCTCACCCACTCCTTCAGTCCACTCAGCTTCAGATACTGAGGTAGTCGAGTATGCGACACAGCTTGAGCAGACCCTACTCCAGACAGACTCTCCCGGGATAGCTTACAAGCAGCTTGTGCCGTTCACTCCACTCTTCCAGCGACAGGAGTCTTTAGGGATGCCGCGGACTTGGACTTGGACACCTCCAGTGCCACCCTCTCAGCAGCAGCAGGACAGTGCTCAGCCTTCTACCGGTTCTTCAGCACCTGCTGCCACTGCACCTCCTCCAGCCTCTGACGCGTAGGACAGCAGTTTTTCTCTTTCCTCTTTCTCTTTTTGGTCATTGGTGCCAAAGGGGGAGAGAAATAGAGTGATCTTGTATAGGTCTAGGGGGAGTAGTGGAGCGATCTTGTGTTCAGGGGGAGTTGTTTGAGAAAGAAAGAGTTTGTCCAGGGGGAGATTTTTTGCGACTTCATTTGTATATTCTTTTGGTACTTCGTGGTTCTTGATTGAGCTTGGATTTCTTTTGCTTGTGTTTGGCTCATCAAGAATGCACTTGGTTTCTTTTCATACACTTGCTCGTTATCTATATATCTTGTATATTTCTCTGAGATTGTGTATGCTATCCTGGATGCGCTTATTTATATCTATCTTGCCAAGTTTCCTCTCTTTGTGATGATATGTGCACTCACTTGCTTTTGGATTATCTTATAAACTTATCATCACAAGCGTTGTGGTCATAGCTCTTGCTTTTATTCCATATATATCACCCATGTGCTCTAACTCTATTTTGCAGGTGATACCTTTTGAGCTATGACTACCTTGTTCTTCGTTTTACTTGTTCTTCATGCATATACAATCTTCTCGATCACTCTTGCGCATTACATTCTTTATCCTTTTGATATGTGTTGTCACCAATCACCAAAAAGGGGGAGATTGCAAGCTTCATGACCATTGGAGTTCGGAAACCCCAAAGGTATGAATGTTTTGGTGATTAGGTGACCATATTGATGTGACTAACATTTCCATGTAGGATATTCAAATGGCCATGTCAATGAAGCGTCGTCTCACATACTCTATCTTTATCGATGACTTGGTGATTGGTTGCCTCGACAATTCGGATCGAGAACTTGATGGAGTCAAGGTTGAAGATGGATCAAGGCTAAGGACATGATAGATCCAAGCAAGTGTTGGCTTGGTGTAGATGTTAGCTTGAGTCCATAGGAAAAACCGGACTATCAAGAGGGATCGAATTGGTTCTCTTAGAGCACACTAGGTTAGAGATCAAATGGATGCATTGTGAGTTTCTTGAGGGCTAGGGTGGCTGAAGAGAAGAAGAGGAACCAAGAATGGAGAAGTTGGAAGCAAGGATCAAGAGTGGATCAAGTTTTCAGCTTATGCGGTAGAGACCAGACAGTACGGTCCTAGGGACCGTATGGTACGGTCTTCATTGAAGATCCAGACAGAGAAGCGAAGTCTCGGGATGCTGAGAAAATGAAGACCGGACAATTGACCGGACAGTACGGTCACGGGACCGTATGGTACGGTCATCAGAGGATTTCCAGACAGAGAAGCTGAAGTTTCTAGAAGAGAAGAAAATGAAGACCGGACAATTGACCGGACGGTATGGTCCTAGGGACCGGACAGTACGGTCTTCATTGGAGATGATCAGACAGAGAAGAAGGAAATGGAGATGCGCGTGGAAATAGAGACCGGACAGTACGGTCTGGAGGAGACCGGACAGTACGGTCCTTTGTACGGTCTCTAGTTTCGCAGGGCACTTTTGGGCACGGCTAGTTTTGGGTTGGTAGCCTATAAATAGTTGGTTGCCCGCCCCTTGAGGGGTCTCTTGGCCATTGTTGGAGTGCAAGAAACTCAGAGGAAGCCAAGAGCAAGGGAGAGAAGCACTTGTGAAGGATTTGGAGTGATCCTAGTGCTTGAGAGAGTAGCAATTGCACCACTTGATCTCTAGGCTAGTGTGAGCTTGAGAGAGTCACTTCGGTTTGTTACTCTTGGTCTATGGCAAGGCCTAGACCGGTTAGGCATTGGTGTTGAGCTGTCCAAGGAGAGTGTGGAAGCCAACACAAGTTTGTACACGGTCTTGGAGCTTCCCGTGCGAAAGAAGCATCACTAGTGGAGCGCCCTTTGGCACGCATCAAGTGCGGAGCCTTACCTTCGGAGGAGTACCCGGGATCGAGCCCGGCGGGACGTGCCCGCGACTTCACTCGGAGGGTGAAGTGTGCTCTAGGAGGGATCGCCTTCGAGTGGAGGGATGGGGTCGAGACTCTGGCGGGAGTGACCTAACGTGGAGTAGGGGAAGGCGCCATCCTTCCGAGACCACGGGAAAAATCATGAGCATTCCTATCTCTATCTCCTTTACTTATTAGCATTTACGCTTCCGCATTTACTTATGTGCTAGTAATATTGCATGATAGGTTGTCTCTTTACTACTTGGTAGAATTGCTTGTTAGTGTGTTGCTTGTTGCATAGACTAGATTGTGTGCGCGTATCGCTAGCTTCTTGTTGTCACCATATCTAGTCTTGCTAGCTTCACGCCTTAAGTACGTTTGGGAGAAATTGTTGGGACACCGATTCACCCCCCCCCCCCCCCCCTCTCGGTGCCCTTGATCCTTACACACGGGATCGAGAGTTTCGTGGAAAATGAAACCAAAGGCTCTCAATGCTCTTTTATTAGCCTTTCATTTACTTGGAAAGAGTGCCCCCAGCCTTTCACCAGGATGAAAGGCCTCTCATTTCTTTCTTCTTCAATTCGTTGCCATGTCAGCAATTTAGATGACGTTGCAGTTAATTAAATGCCTTGTACATCTCTTCTTTCCTTTCTTTGTATAAAAACTTTAGGTTTTTTTGGAAAGACCCAATTCTTGCGCCCTATAAATAATGCATGCATCGGCATATATGGATCCCGATTGAATCTGCCGTACGTATGCGTCCTTCCCACGAAATCTTTCGTATTGAAGCTCCTCGCCAACGCGCAGATCTAGCTCGCCGGCGCCGATCATCGGCAGGCAATTGATGGAGGACGGGAGCCCGAGCCCGGCGGCCTACCTCCCCGACGACCTCGTCACGCAGATCCTCACGCGAGTGCCGGCCAAGTCGCT
The DNA here is from genome assembly GCA_012490785.1 of Eragrostis nindensis. Taxonomy (NCBI): domain Eukaryota; kingdom Viridiplantae; phylum Streptophyta; class Magnoliopsida; order Poales; family Poaceae; genus Eragrostis; species Eragrostis nindensis. The sequence goes on from JAAXCT010000128.1 coordinate 46,550, forward strand.
CTGCCGCTTCAACTGCGTTTCCCGGTCGTGGCGCGCCCTCATCTCCGACATCACTCACCGTGCCAGCCTCACGCAGGCCCCGTCGGGCTTCTTCTTCTCCTCCGATCGTTACGATCCCAAATCGTGGAGCTTTATCAGCTTGCCGCCGTCGTCGTCTCTACCTCCGGTCAACCCGGCTCCGTGCTTAAGTGACGAGAAGGGAACAACCGAGTTGCTGGATTCGTGCAACGGCCTTCTCCTCCTGCGCTGCCGCTCGCCGTCCCGCAACAATGGCGTCGCCTTCTACGTCGTGTGCAACCCCGCCACCGGGGAGCGGGTGACGCTGCCTCCGCCGAGCGTCGAACCTGGAACTTTCAACGACAATGAACTAATTTCGTTCGAGTACGCTGGCTGGCCTTCGATCCAGCCATCTCCCCACATGATTTCCATGTGTTCCAACTTGTGGAGGAGGAACTCCAGTACAATCCTTATGTCACAGCCGCGGAAATCTACTCGTCCGCAACCGGCACGTGGGTTCCGGCACGTGGGTTCTAAGGGAATGCGCATGTAAGTGGGGCAGACTCCTAGGAATTTTCTTCGGCCATAGCTTCTACTTCAATGGCTTCCAACATTTATCCTTGGGTTTTGGTAACATCGGCTTGGTAGACACCACGGGCCAGACATGGAGGACTATGGACGTGAATTTCCCAGGCTGCTCGGACCTTGGTTTCCTTGGCCATTCTCAAGGGCGATTGCTTTACATTGTTGACACCCTTCAAGGACCCGATGCGTGGGTAATCTATGTTCTTGAGGATCACGACCTTGACGAGTGGACCTTCAAGCACCGCGTCAGCAAGCGAGCTTTGTTTGGAACACCGTCAGACGACTCGGGTTGGAGACCAAGTTACAGCGTGGCAGCGATCCATCCTGAGCGTGACTTGATTTTCTTCTTTGACAGGCGACGGAGAAAACTCATGCCCTATGATATGAGTGAAGGGAATGTGCGTGTTCTGCATTCTGGATGAAGAGCTACGCTCTTGCCACCCCTTTTTACGATATGTTCCGTTCTACACCAGGACCCTAGCAATACCAAATGAGAGCTAGAAGCATGTGTTTCACAATTTTTGGTATTGGGCTCACATTTATTTGCAGTTGTTTTTAGTTTATAGTTTTGAAATGATGCAGGTGCCTCTCGAAGGACTTCGTGTACTACGGTCAAAAATCTTGATAGTCGTACCATGCATCCTGCAGATATATTAAACAGTTTGTCAGTTCGATAATTGAGGAAAGTTCAATTTTTCTGAAAGATCGATAATTGACGAAAGTCAGGTCATGTTGGAATAACCAGCTGCTTATAAAACTTTAAAAGGTTATGCTATTTCTTCCCCAATATATAAGTGGATCTGGAAGTCATGTGCTCGTGGCCGGCGGATAGATTGAACACCAGAAATCTCCTTAGAAGGAAGAACAAGCAGTTGCCCTGCTACAATTGTGTGCTTTGCACAGCTGGCATGGAAGAAACTCTGGAACATCTATTTTTTGAATGCCCTTCAGCCAGGGGTGTTGGAGATTCCTGCATATTGATTGGGATACTTCTCTATCAGCTCAGGATATGATCATACATGCTAGAAGGAAGTTTGCTTCAAAAATCTTCAGAGAAGTCATGATGGTTGGGGCATGGACCATTTGGTGTCATCTGAATTCCATAATTTTTGATGGAGCTTCTTTTGTTGTAACACGCTGTCGGCGGGAGAGAATAATACACAAAAGTAGACAAGAGGCGAGACACAATGTAGGGTGGAGCCTTCTCTTTATTATTCTGAATAAACTTATAATTTACATCATGGGATGCTCCACTATTTATACTCGGGGTAGGGGGTCTCCTTTCCTACTAGGAGAGAGAGTCCTTTGGTAAATAGCCCACACATTGGACTAGGAGTAGGATAGGTTCTACTAGAACTTCCTTTCCCTGTCCAATAAGAATCTGTGTTATAACACTCCCCTTGGGCATTTTACGACGACACACATGTCTCATTAAAAACTCCTTCATAAAAACCCAGTGGGAAAAAATCACTACAAGATTTTCGGTCTACTGCAACGCCGAAAAAGTGTAGCAAAAGACCCAAAAATGGTAGCAATAGTAAGTTTGCTACCATTTTTTTTTGGTTAAATGTCGTTGCACTTGTAAGGGTAGCAATAGCATAATGCAACGGGTTACATTTTAGTTGCGACACACAGCCCCTCTATTGCAACACTTTTGACGCTTTTGCAACACCTGGTGAGTGTTGTAACAAAAGCAATTGCAACCACTATGGGTGTGGTAATAGTATCAATTGCAACGAACTAGGCGTTGCTAGCGATACGTATTGCGACACGCTGGTCGTGTAGCAACACAATGCAATCGCAACGCGTCACAGGTGTTGCAATCGTGGTTGTTGCTACGCAGAGAAAGCATTGCAATAGAGGTTCTCTATTGCCACGCCGCCTAAATGGTTGCTATAGGTGGCTTAGGTTATTGCAACGTCTCTTTAGGTTGGTTGCTACAGAGAGGTCCTATATTGCCACGTTTCTGAATGGTTGCTATAGATGGCATAGGCTATTGCCACGTTACTTAGGTTGGTTGCTACAGACAGGTCATCTATTGCCACGTTACTAACTAGCTGGTTGCTATAGGTAGATTCCTCTATTGCCACCGTCATCTTTTGTAGTTGCAAGAGATAGTTTCTCTATTGCCACGATTATCGTACCTATTGCCACGACTAAATGTGGTTGTTATATGTGCCGCCATATATTGCAACGCCAGATTAATATATTAATAATTCATGTTGCGACACTTTGTTTGGTAGCTTAAATCAATAATCGCAAAACGACAAATACATAATGAATGAAGCATCGACATCCATTAAAACGAAATATAATTTGTTCACACAAAATCTTTAACGAAACACACCGAGTGTCAAACTAAATGAGGACACAATTAGATACCTTAACACATAATAATGTGTCAAGCACAGACAACTGTTTGAACTCATTCGAATCAAAAGACTAATGTCTACTGTAGCAGCAAAGATTCCCTTGATATGTATGTTGGCCATCGTCCCACCATTCGCATGCTCCTTCTCAAACTCAAGATTCCTCCTGAAAAAATCATTGACATGCATTAGTTAAACTGAGACTAGTGGTGGCAAAGCTAATTGAACACTGAAGCAAAACACGAGCTGCAGTACTAGAGTTCTGTGAGCTGCAGTACTATCAACCATGAACTTTGAAGCGAAAAGAAAATATAAACATACATGCAGCTGCCTCCCAAGACATTTTATGAGCACAAACACATCCATATATATTTCTAATCAGCAAGAGGAAACTAAGCCTGGACCATATTTAGGAGCAGAACAAAAGAATAGCTATGTACTCCTCCAAAAGGACTATATGTTCCTTTTTAATGCAAAGAGAGATAAAAGGTTTCACATAGTACCTGTGTATTCTTTTTGGACAATGCAGATCTTTTCCTAGCCGCAGTTTCCTTCAGTTGCTTTGCTGTAGTATAAACAGCACCCGAATTCGCTGCCTTATTACTTCTAGTCATGCGCCCTCTAGTGAGACGTTCTTCAGCTGCGGAAGAAGGGGGTTGTTGTTCTGGCTGGCTGGTTTCTTGGGTAACCTGAAAATAAATGGTTGGTGGTAAAAATTACACCCCTTGACAAGAATATGACATGCATGTTACAATTAAACATTCTTCAATTATCATCAAACTACCTGCTGACTATGCATCATGTGTTCTCCCTCTGTAGTTGTTACATTTTGTGTCCCCTCAATTGTTGCAGCAGCAGCAACATTTTCAGTTGGCTCCACAATTGTGCTAGCCTGCATTTCGAATTGGGTTCAAGATCAAGATTTTCAGTTCAATAAACTATGAGAACATAGATGTTGTTAATATTACCTTTTGTACTGAAGCTTGCTGTTGGGCTGCTTGCAACATTAACATAGCTTGCCTAAGTGCTTCTCTATCAGCCTCCCTTTCCTTGTTCATCTGTTCAAGCTGACGCCTATGTTCTTGCCTCTCGGCTTCCCTTTCAACTTCTTGAGCTTCTAGTCTATCTTGCAGCTGTCCAAACGATTCAATGAGGGCTTCCTCCTGTTGGAGTTTGCGCTGGTAGTCCTCCGACAGTAGCTCCTTTCTAGTTGGGTACCTTGCAAGGTAACCATTAGCATGCATCTTGTTTGATTTGATTTTTCTCGTTTCCTTGTAGGTTGATTGGAAAATCTGGTTCTGCTCCAAGTCAGAGACGACATTTGCGTGAGGCCTTGACTCCAGCTCCATAATCTCCTGGTTGCATTGTCCTAACAAAGCAAAGACATTTAGTTAATTAAAACTTTAATTCTAAGCGAGGACAGTTGCATCACTTAATAAGGGTTGTAAAAACTGTTTAATACTCACATAGACTTCCCTAGATTCCTCGCTTGTCCATTGTCCATTTTGTTGGTGGGTCATCATAAAAAGCTCCATATCATTTGGCTCTTCACCAGTTAGTTGGTCCCTCTAATTAGACAAGAATGTAAAAAAATTAGCCATATTTCATAATCTAGGGAAATGTAGAAGCTTTTATAAACTGTAAAGATCAGGAAGATATCCACCAGGAATTTAAAAACAAAAGATAACATAAATATTTATTGCTATTGAAAAAGTAAAGGAATCCAAGTTCTTCTTTTTTTTGGCACACATTAGTTTTAGTACTTTTCAGCTTTCTGTATACAAGCATGCAAAATATATTTTTTTGTAGTGGGCAGTGGGCTAAATATCTCTATCAAATACAAAGACTATATAGGTTATAACAATATCATGTCATTGTCATTCGCGGGCACAAGCACAAACCATAAAAAAAATGCCTGAAGGAAAACCTTGTGACAGAATTTTTTACCTTCTCATAGCTCAATTGAGAAAAACCCTTTGATCCTGTAACATGGTGTATCTGTCGATTGTGCCGATTCTGAGAATTCTTATTGCTAATCCTCTGCACAGAACCAGCAATGATTTGATTTTTATAAAATCAGCAGTGCGCAAAACATAAACCTTGATGTCAGAAGTGGAATTGGCAAGTTTTTTAAAAAAATTGGGAACAAACCTGGAATTCTTCGGTGCCAAAATACGACACCAGATAGTGCCACTCAACAATGTCTAATTCTTCTGGCCTATGTCTCATTCTCTCTTCATAGGTGGTGTACGCCTTGTAGGTAGCACTAAATGTAGATCGCCATCCTTTGTAACGGTCATTAGCCACCGTCCATATCTTGATTCTGTTCACCTCGTTATCCTCAAGGTCCCACTTAGCCTGCTCAAGGTAAAGCCTAAATAAATTACTTCTTAAACAATAATTTGGTATTGAAATTTTGACATCCACATGGATAACAGAAGCTTACCAGCACATCGTTTGCTATTGCAATTTTGACATCCACATGGATATCTCTCCATGTTCTTACTCCGATGAGAGGTGCTCTTTTCCTCGTGAACAGTGTTATTTCATCAACAAATATTCGTTTGTTTGAACCTACAGGTCCTCCAAGCCTAGAGAACTGGATGCTAAGCTTCTGAGATGCCTCCCTGGTTCTCTTGTTTGTTGCTGTCCATCCTTTCAAGTTACCTCTTGGCTTCCTCTTTTTGGAGTCTTGTCCATGAAAAACAAATATATACAAAGCAAAACACTTAAAAAACTGTTGACGTAGTTTAAAATTAACTGAACCTCACAATAAACTGAAAATATTCATTACTTACTAGTTCCCTCTCCCTGTGGAATGAAACGCCGAGCATGAGATGGTCTGTTTACTGGTGGTGTGGGGTTGCTATCTTCACTTGAAAGTACTACATCTGTATGATGATTACTGTCCACATATGCCACTGCAGAAAATATTGGTCACTTGTGTAAGATATAATATGTTTGTGAAGGAATATTAACAATAGACAAGTAGGGACAGATGTAATAGACAAGTAGGGACAGATGTTATATTACTAATATCATTCAGTTGTCCTTGCACCCTTAACCATTCTTTGTAAGTTTTGGTGGTGTCATCCCTGTCGATATCTTTCAAATCTGGGTCAGCCAAGCTAATATTAGTACAAAGGCTTCTCCAATATAAAATAATACAACAATTTTTAAATATATAGGAGTCCAACATAATACTTACCCGTGAATCGGTTTTCCTTATGCATGACGTGCAGCCATCCCTTGTAAGCATCAATTGACTCCTCATCTTCATCTATATTCTCTTCCCTAATGGGTCTCCTTCCAGGTACTTTCAAGGGTGTTATGTTCACATTCTGGTCTATTTTTTGTTCCTTGGACAGCAATAGTCTGACCTGTCTTTCCTCCTCATTACATGCTATCATAGCATCTGCATTGACTTCTTCTTCGATTTCGTGTAATGTTGCTGCATTACCACATCTCCTCTTGTAGTACAAATAGTCCCTTACCCTATACCCCAATTGTAATTTCATTGCAAGCAAGTTACTCAGGGTGAGATCAGCCCTAGTGATTGTAATAGTAGAAGACTCTTGCCCCACCGGCAACCCCTCGCAAGTGAAATAGAGAGTCCATGTTTGATCCGAGCTGCCAAATATTACAATAGTATCAACTTAAGCACTAGTGACGATACAACAATATACTTAAAAGGAAACCAGTGTACATATAGTATGTGTACAGACAGAGAAAGTAATTAAAACTTAGTGCCACTTATTTGAACTATATGTGCACCCCCATGACTGAAATTAAAGTAAACCAAAAAAATATTTATACTAGGAAACACTAAATATTGCACACTTGTTCTTCTTAGCTTAATTGATAGGAAATGATTACAGTCCCATTCTAAATTAGAATTATGTCAGTACTTTGGCACTTACTCATTTAGAGTATGTTTGCGTCTTCCTATAGCGTTTTATAATGGAAGGGGAAGGTTCAGCTGATGTGGTATTTCACAATGAAGATGCAGGACCTAGTGATGTACAAGTACACAATGACGACCCAGCAGCAGCAGATATACAAGTACAGAACGATGATGAAGGTGCAACACATGATTCTGGGGTAGACAATGAAGAAGGCGGCGCACCGAGTGAAGATGATGAGGCCAGTAATTTGATTAAATCCCTAATCAGAGGTGAAATACGAGGAGAGATCGGTGATGAAGACGAGCCGAACGAGCAAGCCAAGGTCTTCTTCAAGTTACTACAGGAGGCAAAAAAGGAATTATATCCAGGTTGCGAAGATGGTACAAAGATAGCTTTTATTGTGGAACTTTTCCAGGTTAAGTGCATGTATGGGATAAGTAACAAAGCATTGGAGGGGGTACTCTTTCTGATCTCAAAGTTTCTCCCTAAAGGTCATTGTGTCCCAAACACAATGGAGAAAGTGCAAAGGGTGGTTCGCGATCTAGGCTTGGACTATATCAAGATAGATGCATGTGAGAATCATTGTGTGTTATTTTGGAAGGAATACGAGAAGCTGGATATATGCCCCAAATGTAAAGCGTCTAGGTGGAAAACAGATGACCGTGGTGATGGCCATGTGGACGATGGTCATGATAAGAAACGTCGTCGAGTCCCAGTCAAAATCCTTCGGTACTTCCCTCTCACACCTCGGCTACGCAGATTGTACATGTCAGAGAGCACGTCATCAGAAATGCGTTGGCATGAGGAAGGAAGAATAGATGATGGCAAACTACGTCATCCTGCTGACTCCAGGGCATGGAAGCACGTGGACAATACGTTTCCACGATTTAAAGAAGCTCGTAACGTTCGACTGGGTCTTGCTTCTGATGGCTTCAACCCATTTGGTATGCAAAATGTTACTTACAGTTGTTGGCCTGTTATCCTAATACCTTACAATTTGCCTCCTTGGTTGTATGAGAAACAATCTTATTGGATCATGTCGATGTTGATACCTGGCAAGAAAACTCCTGGAATGAATATTGATGTTTACTTGAGGCCCCTCATTGATGAGTTGAAGGAGCTGTGGAATACTGGTGTTAATTGTAGGGATGTAAAGGCAAAGGAAAACTTTACACTACGTGCTATGCTACTTTGGACAATCAATGACTTCCCTGCATATGCGATGCTTTCTGGTTGGAGCACAAAAGGAAAATTTGCATGTCCTTACTGTCACGAGGATACAGATTATTTGTGGTTGAAACATGGGAAGAAGTTCTGCTACATGGGACATCGTCGGTTTTTGCCCTTAGACCATCCATGGCGCATGAACAAGATGAGCTTCAACAATGAGGAGGAAACCAGGGAGGCTCCAGTTCCACTGTCTGGTCAAGATGTATTAGACCAATATGCAACTTTTCATCAAACGGGATTTGGAAAGGACATATCAAAAAAGAGGAAGCGTGATGAAGACGCAAGATGGCACAATTGGAGGAAGAAGAGTATTTTTTTTGAGCTCCCCTACTGGTCTTCTTTGCTCATAAGGCATAATTTGGACGTGATGCATATTGAGAAAAACATATGCGAGAGCATATTAGGGACTTTGCTTGAAATTGAAGGGAAATGTAAGGACAGCGAGAATGCCCGCCTTGACATGGAACATCTTGGGATCAGGCAAGATCAGCATCCTGTGATTGATGATGACACGTACACCTTGCCAGCAGCGTTGTACTCTCTAGACAAGGATGACAAGAGGATTTTATGCCAATTTCTTCAAGGAGTGAAGATGCCTGATGGGTTCTGCTCCAATTTAAAGAGATGTGTTGACGATAAAACATGTAAGGTGTCTGGACTCAAAACTCATGACTACCATATTATTCTACAAAAACTATTGCCCTTAGTCATTAGAAGGATTTTGCCAGAAGATGTTGCCAGGCCATTGATTGAGCTCAATAGGTTCTTCAGTGCACTTTGTTCAAATGAGTTGGTGCCAGCAGATCTTGACAAACTAGACAGTTCAATTAAAGAGACTCTTTGTCAGCTTGAGATGGTTTTCCCGCCTGCATTTTTTGACATAATGATTCATTTGCCGGTCCATCTAGTTGAAGAGGCTAAACTAGGAGGGCCCGTGTGTTACAGATGGATGTATCCAGTAGAGAGGTATCTACGTACTGTTAAAGGATATGTCAGGAACAAGGCACAACCAGAAGGATCAATAGCCGAGGCATACATAGCTGAGGAGTGTCTTACATTTTGCTCTCGATTCTTCGACGTCGACACCAAGCTGAGTCGAGCTGATCGTCATGAAAATACAGTTGTGAATGAGCCTCCAAGTGGTCTAAGCATATTTAGTGAAATTGATTACAAGAGGAGAGGAAATAAGCTTAAGAATTTGGAGAAAGTTGAACTTCAAAAGATGAGGCACTACATAATTACTAATTGTGATGAAGCCAGGAAATGGGTAGAGTAAGTCGCAATTTTTACCACTAAATTTATCTTTTATCTGCTTGTTTGTGGCAACAACTAATAATTTGGTGCACTCTGATGTAGGGAGCATAAGACACAACTAACAAGTGATAGTTCAATTAACATTAAAAAACGACACAAGGAGCATTTTGTAAGATGGTTTGAAATCGAGGTATGTAGTATTATTTTATATTTTTAAATTCCACTTTATGGTCAGACCGACGTAGTAATTAACCGGTAGATGTCTAACTTGATTTTTAAATTGCAGATAGCAAAACTATATGAGAAAGGGGAAGCAAGTAAACTGATGCATGCCCTTTCTCAAGGACCTGACCCTCGAGCTCGTGTGTTGAATAGAGTGCACATCAATAATTGGCTATTTCGGACAGCTGCCATAGAGAAAAGCCTCGTGACACAAAATTCTGGTGTCCTTGTGAAGGGTGACGATAGTACAGGCAACATGACCTGGTATGGAGTCATTAGAAATATAATCTCACTGGAATTCCCACAAGAAAAAGAAGTTATATTGTTTCAGTGTGATTGGTATGATGTGCCGGCTACCAGTACCAGCAGAAGCAGAGGGTACACTAGGGATAAATTTGGTATTATCGACATTGCTACTTCCATGTTCAGATATTCAGATGAACCTTACATTCTTGCTTCAAACGCTGAACCGGTGTTTTATGTCCCTATCGTGAACAAGCCGGGATGGTCTACTGTTGTTTTGGTGAGACCAAGAAATTTGTTTTCCATGCCAGACACAGGAAATGACGCCGATGCACTTGATGTTGGAATCCAAGAAATGAATGAATCAGGCCAAGGTCAGCAATTCTTAAACTGGTCAAGACAAGATAGGGCAGGCACAACTGGTTCTGCCGCCATTATTAATCAAGTGCGTAGCGAAGCAATCCCCGAACCTGTTGATGACTATATTGGTGATGATGATTCTGACGACGATGACACCTACATTGATGATGGGGTTATTGCACCAGTCATGGAAGAAAATATAGAAGATGATTTCTTTGCTTGAAGACAATTTTTTTTGTTGCACTGTTTGGTGGGGTTATTGCTTGAAGATGATTTCTTTGCTTGAAGACAATATTAAAATGTAGGTAAGTGGAAAGTTTTGAAATTGTATACGGATATATAACAGAAGTAAAATATTTTGGAACCAAAAATATTAAAATAAAGAGGTAAGTGGAAAGTTTTGAAATAAAAATCACGATTGCCCAAGAGTAATCACCGGTCGGCAAATGTTTGGACAAGGAAAGGTTCATTAGCGTGGTCACCATGTGACCGATGGTGCACGGTCAGGCATTTACTATCGCTAACAAAGTGACCAACCACCCCGGTACAACTTCAAGTACTAATTAACATCCACGCGTACTTAACATCAAGTACTTAACAGCAACTACTACTTAACAGAAAGTTTCAGACACCAGGCATAAGGACGGAGATGCCGAGATGGGGCCAGGGTTGGGGCGTTTTATAATTCATAAGGTCTTCAATCATATCAAATAAATTAAAACCTGAGTTACAACGAACACACCTACATAGCGTAGTGGTGGAGAAGTTTTTATCTGAACCAGAGCTCCATGGTTCGAATCCTGTGGGGAGCACTTTTTAATTTTAATATGCGTCCCCAATTCTTTTCTTTCCATACTTTTTTTTAAGTTTTAAATTCGTTGCAATGATCAAAGTATATTGCAACAAAAAATAAGTGTTGCACTTGAACACAATTTTCGCTTCGACCCCATAGATCTCGTTGCAATAAAATTTAGCACTTGCAACAATATCAAAGTATATTGCAACTGCCAAAAAAGGTTGCAATTGACGCCCACTTTTGCTTCGCCCCCAAGAGTTCTCGTTGCATTAAGCATCTAGCATTTGCAACGCTTGTCAAATTTTATGCAACACAAAAAAACCGTAGCAATAGTCAAAACCAAATGCAACTAACGTAAATGTAGTTGCAGTACTACCACACAATTGCAACCAAAATCAAGTCTACTGCAACCATTTTTCACCATTGCAATATCGTCCACCAAATGCAACAGAGCTTTGCAACATCTTGAAAACCGTTGTATTAAAGGCATGTATCGCTACCATTTTTTAGAATGGTTGTAATACAACGATCTCTAGCAACCAAATTTTCTACGTTGCAATTCTTCGGCGTTGCAGTACACCGAAAATCTTGTAGTGAATAGAGAAAAGAGTACATGGTACCGTTGCTTCATATTGCACACATTGCCTTGTTAAAAACCTCTTCTTGAGAAACAATGAGGGAAAAAGAGTACAATGTTTAATTCTTCTAGAATTCACTAAGTTGTCTTCTAGACTCAGTGATAGGGATTATGTGTTCAGGAAAGTTCTCCCCATGATCTGCACACTTCTAAGCCTTCTCATATCTTCGTGTATGAGTCATCGAAATCTCTACATTCTAATGCATTTCATGCATAATGAGAAATTTGGTGTAAGGTGTTCCATGACCTTTGACTTAGTATGTCCCATTTGTATTTGTGTAACACAAGCTGTATTATCTTCAAGATAATCTTTGGAGTTTCATTCTCAAATGATCTGTATCTGTAGTCTATCAAAGTTCAAGACAAGATTATGATCATGTTATTCCTTCTCATCCAAGTGTATTCTTGGGATGCCACATGCTGGGCGACAATTCGCAAATTGTCTATATCTTCAGAATATAGTATGTCATGCTTCAAGCCATGACAATCATCATTGTAAATCTGTAATGTTCATCCTTCAGATCAGAACAATTCTTCAATCAATCTTGATTTTCTATAGGGGATAATAACCATCAATATTGAATTACCCGCTGAGGTAACATAAAAAATCATAATTCATAGCTAGCTTGTACTTTCAGAGTACTTATACCATTCAGGTATTATGATTCCCATATTCGGGTCTATACTCTCTTATGGGATAGATGGTATTTCATCAAGATTCGATTGGCAAGTCATTTCATGACTCCTTCCTTCAAGGATATTCTCCAACAATGATTCTCACCTTGAGATTCATTCTCTCTTGCGAGAGGCTCTGTGATAATTATATCATTCTTCAAGACGACATTATACCTTAGAGTCTTATATCATTCTTCCAAGAAGACATTATATGTTGCGGTAATTCTCTTCAGGAATTATCCATTGTCCTTCAAGGATCTTATCATTTGGATTTCCATAATCCAGTGACTAACTGCATATTTATATTTTGCTAGAGACGCAACAGAACTTCATTTGTATTATGAGAATATCAGTCTTGCAGAGACTTATGAACCATATACTTTCACCATTACGGTTCATATCCTCAATTGCATTCTTAATTGACCCGATAGTAACGCATACAAGCGTCTATGCCATGGACTTTGTTGCCGGATCCGGGTTCTCTCATTCATAGAGAAACAATTGCAATTCATGAGGAAATATTGTATAACCTTTTTATTCTCATATTCTTCTATTGTTCTGCATTCCCAACACTTCTATGTGCACAATGGTTGGGTTCTCATCTTCATAATGATCACTCTTCTTGAGGTTCTTAATCCTTCTACATGAGGTGCCCTCTTCAAGAGTGGGAGGAGTTTTATAATGATTGCAATGACAAGTGTCCATTGATTTAGAATCCAAAGGCGTCCCAATAGATTATAGATCAACGACAAACAAGTTGGCTGGTGATATAAGCACAAGCGTCCCTGTGTATATCACACACAGTATTCTGTTTACTTTGCGTAAATTTAACTTCTGGTTACTCCTCTCTTCAAGATTATTCTGGCATTACGCTTCTTGTGTATACGCTTCATGCGCATATTTAGTGCGTGATTTCATTCCTGCTTCAAGCTTCCAAGGAATGATAATGTAAGGCATTCATTCTGGGTCCTTTCTCCCCCTAATGCCGACATTATAGCATACAATCTCTAGTGATATCCCCTATCATAGGCATTCAATTGACATAACGTCCAAGTTATATCACCAAACTTCAAGTGGGAGCCAATTCATGTATGCAAATGGTGAAAATATCTACTAGATATTCACGCACTTAAATGTATGCAGTGAGTTAGACATGCTCGGCATTTTCAATGGAGACTTTCTATCATGTCAAAGTGACACTGATAATGTCTAACTTCTTTTATCCGTCGCAACAAAATTGGATTTAATTGCATAAATCACAAATTCCAAATAAACACTTCAAGGTCAAATAAACACTTCAAGGTAAAGAAACTACAAGTTTCATAATGTTAAAACATGCAAGGAATATTTGATTGCCATTCTAGACTTGCAGGTCTATCAATTCAATTATCATCGAGTTAAGTGTTCATCCACAACTCAAAACAATAAATTGATTCCAAAGGCTACGCTTACAGCAACAGGCTCATTCGCATAGTGTAATCCAATCATCCAGGACTAGATCATGTCTGTTAGATTTTCTAGTATATCCAAATATTTCCTATGCCATCATCAATCAATCAAAATCCTCCCCCTTATCACACCATCACTAAACTTCAAGTTCATTAGATGTTTCTTGCATTCGCTACGACACAATGCTCATGTATCGTAGACTGCAATTATACTACTAGTATAGCAGTAATTGGTGTGAATACTCATATATGTACCATTCATGTACACAATATTCTTCGATATCATGTGAGTAAGGTAGATTATGATAAAAATACTTGCATTGGTTCATGTGCTTCTAATTTTTATTCTACCTGCTTGGTAGTAATGCACAAATAACTTAAGCAATATGTGGCTTCATAGTGGGCAGATATCATTGCAGATGATTAATACTAACAGACTTAGCAAATCATTATGTTCAGCATATATTTCATATATTCCAAGTGATTTTAACAAATATACTTCAGGTATTAAAACAAAGGCAATAAAAACCAAGCCAAATCCAAGCTACATATAGACTGCAAGCTATATCATAGATAAAGAACAAATTCAATTGCAACCGAGAATATTATATGCATGCTTCAGGCTTGAGCTTCAAGCTAATATCTCATTCGGAATAAATTAAATGCTTACTCTTTTAAAAGTTTGCATGATCCATCTAATTCTTTCAAGAATTATAAACTTAATGCACCACCATATAACAACTACTACTTGGTAGCTAATTTTAAATTTAAGAAACTATGCCGAGTCCCCATGCACATATTTAATTCATCACTAAAATGATCATCCTCGTCCAGGAGCTATCATCAAGAGCTATATTTTCAGAATTTTTGCTCAAGCCTTCAAGGTTTCAGTGATGATATCTATGGTACAACAATCAATCTTCTATGATTGCATTGTCTTTTCTTCATGAGAACTATAGTACATAGATTTTATCTTCAAGATTTATGTCCAATAATCCTGTTATACTAGTATATGCATTCTCAATTCTTCAATGAAGTTGACGAATGTTGTGCCAATGACCAAGTATTCTGTACTTAAGACAATGGTAATAGCCTGGATTAACTTATGTTGCTAAATAATTCACTTTCGGTTTCTACGTGATCCCAAAAGTTTATGCATTCAATAGCAACATAATTCCTAAAGTGTAGTGATCTGAAACTTCAAGTCATCTCAAATACACTGACATTCCTGTGCCAATATTTGGGTTATCTTCTTGATGTACTCATTCGGTGAGTCCCAAAAATATTTTAGGATTATTCCAATTCAATTCACGTTATACCAAAATATCACACAACTACTAATTGTTCTACAAAAGTAGCATGTGATTCACCCTGTTGCATATTTCTTCAAGAAATCTTTCACTTCTAGGAAAAAATTGGTATTTAGTGACCAGACTAAGAGTAACCATGCAGGGTTTAATAACCATTCTAGGTTAATCAGGATATTTATTCTACTAGAAATTTGGACAAATGATTCAAATATATGTGCATTTAAGTTTACTGCATGTAAACAAGTAAATGGGTGCAAAAAGTAATGGATACTATTCTCAGAAGCATCAAAGTAATAAGGTAGAAGAAAAACCAAAGCTTCACACATAGACTTCAAGCTATTGTGTATTAAAAACGAGGCCTCTACCAGAGATTATATTAATCCACTTAATTCAATGCAGGAATTAAAGCTAATTGCATTATTACTTCTACTATTACCATCTACTAGATAGGTGTTTTGGACTATTACGAGCCCCTATGCACAACTTCTAATTCATCGCCAAGAAGATTACACTCGTTCATGAGGTTATCATCCAAAGCTCAATTTTCAGAATTGCTGCTTGATCCTTCAAGGTTCTTGGTCTCATATTGTGACGTACCAATTTCCATCTACAAGATGTTTTTCTCTTCATTGGTTTATAAAGAATTTCCCTACTACAAGCTGCTTGCTTGCAATTAGGGATCTCTCCTTCTTACCATGAGGTTTTTGGTACAAATCGACATAGTGCTCGGGTGTTTCGTATATTGGAGATCATCTGTCTCACAAATTACACCTATAACAATCTTGATCCTGTTTACCGTATGCTCCCCTTTTAGGCTGCTTAGCCTTAGCATTCTTATTCTTCTTGAATTGCCAGGCTTTGCCTTTACCTTTCTCAGGTGCCTTCTATTGGCCATTCCCCTTTTCATTCTCCATGAGATGTAGCATTCGGTGCTATTGAACCAGTGTAACAAGACGTATGATCCTACAAGATCGTCTCATTCTCCCCCTGATCATACTTCAAGTCATTACTTAGGGCTACTGGCTACTCACATACGTGAGCTTGGGGTGTAGAGTGAGTTTTATGTATGAGCTTGTTTTACCAAGTTCAACGTCACAAATCTTGTGAGTGATGATCTCATACAATGCGGTATTATAATCCACAAATGTCTTGTTTTGTTGAAAGCGTAGGTGCTGCCATTCACGCTCAACTATTGAGATAGATTCAATCTTATCAAAGTGCTCATTCAGAGAGCCCCACAAGACCTTTTGGACTATATTATTCATGCATTCATTCTTCAGGGAAATACTCAAGTGATGACTCAGGAAATCCAGTGCCTGAGATTTCTCCACTCCAGATGGATCAATATCCTCATTCTTGGGTTTAATCCTCTTCAGAAGATTTTCACCACTTAAGAGGATTTCAACATCACCCGATCAAGATAAATAGTTAAAACCACTCAAGGAAAGCACATCGAATTCATGTTTCACAAATTGAGATATGTACAAGATATTCATATGAAAGTGCATAGGTTTACTTCTAGTAAACAATTTGTAGAATGCAAAAAGTAGTGGATCAAAAACTCGAAGAAAGACCTAAAACCATTTTTCTATGATTAAAGGCACTTTTAATCATGTTTTAGTTGCTTATACATGATATGCCTGATTTCAGATCAAGTTACACAGTAATTATGCACAAACAGGAGGTTCAAACAGCAAAACAACAAGTTTTTATGTTTCTGACATAAATACCCATAAACCTGAGGTGTTATTTGCAAAATAACAGTAACCAGACAATTTCCAGAGACTACAGGGTCTATTTGCAAAAATTTTGGGTCAAATCGTAAATTCAGAACAATTTGGACCTATTTTAAAAAAAAGGACTGCGGGTTCTATTTTGGAAAAATTCAGGGGCTTTTCTGCAAGAATTCATAGCCTAGCCGCAATATTCTTTCAAGCATATTGCGGCTAGGCTATGAATTCAAGGGGATTTTCGCTAATTCACCAGAATTTTCAATTTTCCTCTATTTTTCTCTGATTTTTCTGAAATCGGGCCGACCCATTGGGCCAGCCTCGGCCCATCCCCGGCCACAAGGCCCAGTCCACAGTCCCGGCCTGCCCCGGCCGCTATAAGAGCTGAGGGGATCCGGTCGAAACCCTAATCCCCTCACTCTCTTTCCCTCTCCCTCCTTCTCCACCGAGAGCGGCAGCGGCGGCCCGCGCGCGCGTGCGAGCGCGGCAGTGCCATGGCATGGCAACTCGGTGAAGAGGGAGGCGGGGAGCCCGCATGCGGCGCGGAGGGGCCCCCGGGCGAGTTCGTTCGGCGGTGCTCGGCTCGGGGGAAGGTGAGGCGGCGGCGCGCGGCATGCGGGTCCGGCGCGGCGTGGCGGGATGGCGGCGAGGTGCGCACGTCGTCGGGCCTTGGCGGGAGGCAACAGTGATGCGGCGATGTTCGAGCTCTAAGCTCCCTTCGTCGCGACGCGCCGAGGAGGGCATCCCGGGACTCCCCTCGCAGCGGAGGAGTCCCGGGTGGGGGTGGCACGGGCAGATCCGGCTGCCCCGCCCCCAGATCCGGTGGTCGGCGACCCGCTGCAGGGGTCGCGCGGGTCCACGCCGGCGTGCGACGGCGCGGAGGAGCGAAGGTGGGGACGGCGGGCCCTACGTGGCAGAGGAACCCGAGCCGAGCCGAGGTGCGTCTCGGCTCGCGGCTTCAAGGCGGCTCGACGTGTGGCCGGATCCAAGCTGCGGCTTCGGGTGCGGTGGCCATGCGCGGCTCGGTGGTAGGCGGCGAGATCCAGCTCGTCGCCGGCAAGCTAGGGTTAGGGTTAGGGTTCGGCCTTCCCCCCTTTTTTTTTACTTTCTACTTCTTCTTGCTGTGTATGCATGTATGAATGCCGGCGACTTGCAAGTCGTCGGGTTTGCGCATGTGTTGCCCGCGGCGTTGCATCGCCAGCGGCGATGGTGGCTACAAGCCCCACCTACTGTGTGTATGCAAAACTATGCTAGATGATCCCTAGTTCTAGGTGTAGGGATGCGATAAACTCAGTTTAGAAAAACTGAGGCCGTATGCGAAGGGGTCAAGATCTGTGACTGCAACGAGTCCACACGATCAGAAAAGGTTTCAATCTGCTAGATACCTTAGGTTCAAGATGCTTCAAGCACATGTATACCATCCACTAGACCATCGCGTAGGATAGACCAAGGACTTAACCGCGTAGGGCGTATACGTGGCGTTCTTCAGGACTTCGTGTAGTCGTTCCCGATCCCGTCAACAGCTTCGTGTTGGTGTGGACGTCATCGAGCTCGGAAATCGCGGCGGCTCGATTCCCGAGGTTGGCACGCTTCCCGAAGCGGCGTGAATCTCGAGGCGGCGAGTTCCACTCGCCGACTCCTTCTCTCGGCGGATCCTGTAGCTCGGCGGAAGAGCGTGCTGATAACGTGTTGTAACACGCTGTCGGCGGGAGAGAACAATACACAAAAGTAGACAAGAGGCGAGACACAATGTAAGGTGGAGCCTTCTCTTTATTATTCTGAATAAACTTGTAATTTATATCATGGGGTGCTCCACTATTTATACTGGGGGTAGGGGGTCTCCTTTCCTACTAGGGGAGAGTCCTTTGGTAAATTGCCCACACATTAGACTATGAGTAGGATAGGTTCTACTAGAACTTTCTTTCCCTGTCAATAAGAATCTGTGTTATAACATCTTTATCGCTGCGTCGCTGGAGAAAAACGATCAAAGATGAACTTGCCCTGGTTATTCTACGAGCAAACAAAAAGACCAAGCGGCTGTTAGAACCTTGGCTGAGTAATCTCCATTAGTAATTTGTAGTAGGGTCTTTTTTTTTGGCCTACGGCCTTGTATCACGTACATAAACCTTAAAATTAATCAAAAAAATTAAGTAGGGGGCTCCCTGCTGTTCTCTTCAAAAACCAGCTGCTTAAATTATATTGGCTTTATTGTTTACCAGCTTAACAGGACTAGGTTATTGCTTCTGAGGCTGAGTGATGTTTGTGTCAGTCTGTCATATGATCTCTGCTTGGCTATTTAGACTGACGGTTGCATGAAGCAACGTAGAGGAGGCTGAAGACTGAAACAGTATAGATTTATGACAGGATTTTGAGAACATTTTTCAATATGAGGTAAATTGGTGAAATGGCTTGTAGCCTAATGGTTACAAGAATCTTAGTAGCACCTCATGTGTCCTGGGTTCGACTCCTATGGGAGCAAATTTTCTAGGATTTAATGACATTGTGTTTTCAGTGTTAGGCGACGTGGGCGTCGATAGCGGGGCGCCAGTGGTGACTTCGTCAATTTCGAGGATTTGCTGGCTCAGTCTTCGAAGATGCTCACAGGGGTAGGGTTTGCGTATGTACATTCATAGGGGTGAGTGTGCCTGCGTTGTGAGTGTCTGAGTTGTACTGCGTAATTCTAAAAAAACAATATGAGATAAATTGTACTGCAGAGGAGGAACATTGATGGCGAACACTAATATAATCAAGTGTTAGTTTTGATTTGCAACAATAATCCTGGGCAGTTGCATGCTTCTCACTTCACCAGGCTCCGGTCTTTCCAGCAATCAATTTTCGAGTCCGAAACAGAAAGTCCGATTTTTGATCGAGCTACTTTGCCGTTTCTTCCGAGAATACTAGCTTTTCTTCCGAGGATACTAGCTTTTCACGCCGAAGTGCTGAACACGTAATCCATCGTGGGCGCTACGCTAGCCACTAGTTCGAGACGGTTCTACAATCTCATACGGAGTACGTTGCAATTCCAGAGACCAGAGGCCAATAAATACAGGCGACGCCTACGGTTTCCAACAACTTGCACCTGTTGCCATCTTCCTCCAAGTCAAGCTGTTCGGTTGGGTTCGGTTCTGAAACCGGTACCGCATCTCTACGAACTCTACCTCAGGATGGAGGAGGAGAGGCAGTGCCCAGGAGCCTACATCCCCGACGACCTCATCGTCGAGATACTCGAGCGATTGCCTGCCAAGTCGCTCTGCCGCTTCAAGTGCGTCTCCCGATCCTGGCTTGCGCTCATCGACGATCCGGCGCACCGCTGCAGGCTAGCGCAGACTCTGTGCGGCTTCTTCTTCTCCGGTCATCCCAATGGCACCACGAGCCAGTCATGGCGCTTCGTGGCCTTGTCCGACTGTCCACCGCCCGGTGTTAATACAGCCCTCTCCTTTCTTCCCCGCAGCTGCGGGGAGATCACGCTGCTGGACTCCTGCAATGGCCTTCTCCTCTTGCGCTGCTCGGGCGCCGCCGCATCGCCGCCTCCGCCCCAATTCTACGTGGTGTGCAATCCGGCCACCGGGGAGTGGGTTGCCTTGCCCCAACCCAGCCATCCTCCAGGCTATCACGACTTCCACGACAAATACACTGAAGAATTGAAGACAGAAAACGCCGCTCTAGGCTTCGATCCATCCGTCTCCTCGCAATTCCATGTGTTTCAGTTCATCCAGGTTCAGGTCATGTATGCATTTGAAGTTCAGGCCATGGAGATTTACTCTTCTGAAACCAATAAATGGGTTCTAAGGAAAAGCAGGTGGCCTGAGAAAGAATGGATTCTCTTCTTGGGTCACAGGGCCTACCTCAACGGCTTCTTGCATTTCGCCACCCCTTTCAATGCGGTTGCTTCTGTGGATACCAATTAATGGCGACTCTTGGAGGGTCACCCATGTGCCGTCAATAGGTGATGACTACATATGCCGTTTTTTTGGCGCCTCTCAGGGACACTTGTTTTACATGGATACCAAGGATCCATGTGACGAGCTCTCGAGAGGATCAAAGCAGTCAGCAGTGGACACTCAAAAAGACCGTAAGCATGCCGTCACTAGTTGGATCACGAAGAAACTGGCGAGGAGTACTGCTTTACGAAGTTGCTGCATGTCATCCGGATGGCGATTTGATTTTCTTCTGTGACCGTGCCCAAGAAAGACTAATATCCTACGATGTAAATAAAGGGGATGTCAACGCTATCTGCACTTTCAAATTAGTACGACGAGAAACTTTTTTGACTCATGTCCCCTTATACGCAAGGGCATTAGCATTATCGACGGGTAACTAGAGAAGTGCTTCGTATCTCGACTACCAGCGTCAGATAATTTGCAGCTTTACATTTGTAAGCTTAAAATGATGCTTTTAGTTCTATGTTCGAAAAGTCAAGTTTGGAGTTAGAATTTGTATTTGAGAAACAGAATTTTACATCCGTGTCAAGTTCAAATCCATTTGATTGGTAAGATGATTTGTTATAATACATATAACTTAATAGGTCTAATTCCATTATTTGTAGGTTACAACTTTCATAAATCAAATTTTTATACGTTGCATTGAAGTTTCATCTGAAACTTGAAAAATTTCAGACTTTCATAATTAACTTAGTTTCCAATTCATCGCACGAATTACTGAAGTATTAGTTTCAAAATTGGGATTCAATTGTTCGATTGTAAATTATTAAGTTTTGTCCACATTTGATTTTTCTTGGAGCAGCAACGCAATATGCTCCAAAAATTAAATGTTATGCTAGCACCTTCCGTTAAAAGTTTCTATAATCAAAGTATCAAATCTCAATGATCTATTATCACCTCTTCCAACTACATCATGGATGTGCCGGTTATTATTATAATTGTTATTTTGCTCTTATGGATTCACTGGAGCCCTAAAGCATAGGTTCTGGTTGCCTTCTCATTATTGCAATGGCTTTCCAAAAGTGCTTATTTATTTTTATTTCTGACGTGGTTGTTAAAGCTAAGAGCATCATTTGTGATGTTATAATTATTTTAGAATATTTTTAGCGTTGTTATTTGTTTGCTGACAATCTTACTACTCAGCCGTGGATGGTGCTCCTAGTTGAGTGAGCACAAGTTGGCTATAGCGTGTGCGCGCATGGTTGAGGTGGGGGTAGCCGGTTTGAACTCAAACACGGCCACAAGTTCGCATATATAACCTATGTCGGCGGTCACGTTCACCGCGGGCCACGGCAGACGACTCGATTCCTTGTATGTAGGACAAATTTTGGTTCCTATTCCTGGCCATTGGGTACAAATTAAAAGTACAGTTGGCTCACCTATTCGACGACGTTGGGTATCTATAAAAATCTTACAAAATGATGATGTGTAAGGTGAATCTATTATATATATAATTGATAAAAAAAAGAAGCCTCCATGTTCGCTCCGTTAATCAGAGAAAATAAAAAGAGAAAATTACCCACCACTGCCATTAGAAAACAAATTTTCTGGTACCCACCTTATAAATATTTAAAAAATAGACACCATAGAAAATTTTACCATCCATTGCCACAATACTGATCTTTATATGCTACTTATAATCTAAAAGTTGTATAGATTAACGCCACAAATTATAGTTCTATTAGATTGGTTGGATCTTATGATTGAGTTTTTTGTTTGGGAACAATTTTACGATAGGGTTAAGACGCAATCCGGAGTAGTAATGATGACGCATCAAACACTCGTTCGGGGATGGTGACTTGGTGAGAAATTTCTCCATTCTTTTCTGTTAGGTTAGAAATGTATTGCTACGAAATAAATAAAAATAAACTATATTTAAACTCCTCTAATAATAATAGTCTAGCAACTCTAGCCGCGCGGACTGCCACACTAGTTATAGCAAATGCATTATCGAATTATGCCTACCCATCACAGAATTTAAGTAATACACAAGCACCTACTCGAATTTTGCTGATGTCCCTGGTGTATTTTTCTGTCGAGTAGCAGTGTTAGTACTTCTTCGATGGTGGCACCCTGAGACAGTACGTGAGACCGAGTTCCACTCGTTTGCTTCGTTGCTGTACTGGCGATTTCTATTCGGAATCGGTTCTTGTTGGTTGGCCCAATAAATAATACTTGGCAACAGATTCGATCAACTCCATAATCTGATATACAGAACTGAGTGTCATATACCTGGATACATGGGCTACTGGGTTGTTATAAGAAGGGAAGCAACAGGAATACGCAAGGCATCGATGAACAAATGAATCAGACGATGGCTGCGGCCTCGGCTCTTGTCCCTCTGTGCTGCCTTCCCCGAATTCTCTACTGCCTACCCCAAATTCCACTTCTCTGATCCGATTTCCCCTGCTGTTGCTCCTCTCTACCCATGTTCTAGCTATCGCACTCTATCCCTGAATATTGTATCGGATTTGATTGGGAATTCCTCTTGTGGTATTGTCTGATTTGTATACTTGGAGAGTGGGTACGTGACATTTGGTATTCAGAGCAGTTCGATCCATGGCGTTTTGTGCTTCTTATATGGCTGTTGAGAAGCTTGGAGGTCTCATGCGTGATCTGCAGCAAGTTCAGTGCCAGGACCAGCTCTTTGGTGGTGGTGCCTGCCACCTGTTCGATGGAATGCCGATGCAGAGTACAAAAGTTCAGGCAGTCCCAAATCGCTTCCTCAAGGTCAGGATTCATCAAGTTTCTTATCCTATCACTGATAATGTGATGCATCAAGTATTTGGTCCTTTTGGTATGGTGGAATCCGTAGAGTTTTGTCAAGATGGAGCTGATGTTTTAGCCCTCGTGCAATATGACTCCTCGAGTGATGCTGCCATAGCTTTGGAAAAATTGCAAGGCAGAAATATCTATGATGGTTGCTGTAAACTTGATATTAGTTATGCTCCAGTTCTCCATGTCACAATTCATCATGAGATCTATCCAGTGACCAGGGAGATTCTTCATCAGGTCTTTGACTCATATGGTGCTGGACACAGGATACATTTGTGTAGGAAATCACAGCTTGAGGCTTTTGTTCCATTCTGGTCTTGTTCCAATGCAGCACACGCAAGAGAGGATCTACATGGACGTTACATATGGGACGGTTGTTGCTTGATGGAGGTGCAGTGCATCAACACAGATAGCTTGTTGCAATCGCTCATCGAGTGTTCGAGGAATTGTCTCAACACCAACACCGGCGCCGATGACGCTATTGTTGCAACCATGCCCGTGACGGATGTGTCCAAATATGTTCCAATATCTGCAGAGTCCTTGTATGTCTCAACGCCGAAGTTGCCTACGGACTTTAAGCTTGACACTTCGCCACCCATGGGATGTTTGATGGTTTGCCTCGACCTTGACACTGACGTCACAGCATCTGTTGCACTGTATGCCACCACTGAGGAGCCAGTTGAGTACCTCGCACTTGATGCAGATGCGTCCATAGCCATTGACATCGGGTCTGGTACTGACATCACCATCAACACGCCCTCCAGCAGCTCGACGAAAGGTCTGAATCTTGTCGATGACAACACAGCACCCGCAGCGGTGTGCACCGTCGTTGAGGATGTCGTCATGGTCTCCGACCAGGCACCTGCACCTTTGGCGTCCAGCGACACCTCCATCACATGCATTGGTGTCGTCGTTTCCGACAAGCCCGACATCTCACTGGTCATCGACTCTGGTGACGCTGCAGCAGCATGCGTGCTGATGGCAGGCTCGTTTAAGGATGTCCCAACACGAGTGGTCACTGCAGAGGATCCCTCGGCGACGCTATTGGTCATCTTCGAGCTCGGAACTCAGTTGCCTACCAAGTGTTCGACAAAATGTCTGAGCCACGTCCTCGCCAGCTTCCAAAGATCTGTGTGTGTTCTGGATACTGCTCTGAACTTCTCCTGTCTAGAAAAAATGCATTATGGCGCCATAGTTCTGTTTGAGAAACCAATGAAGTGGAGTAAGTGGCAACCATGGCCACCACCTATGCAAGTTGGGATTATAGATTGCAACACTAACATGCGACCAAGACCATGGCCATCCTTTGAGTGCAGTCGAGGTATTGTATTGCCAATGTGTGGTCACCACCACAAGGTACAATGGGCATCCTACTGTTATGTGATAGCTACACACCTAGCTGGCCAAGCTGGTATATTCACTCATCTGAATGGGCAAGAACTTGAGGTGTTTTTGCTACTACAGCCTGTCCAGACAACTGTAATTCAAGTGTTTGTCCAAGGAAAAAGGTTCAAGTTCAGGCGTGTTCATTCTGCCAAAGATCAATTGATCCTGATGAAAATATTTGAATGGACTCATCATGATTGGAGTGCTGGGAATTGCGAGCGTTTGAAAGCATCCGTGACAGTTACTTGCATCAATAATGAGACTCGGCTATTCTCAAGCAGAATTGTTCAGAAGCACTCTACTTGTATGAAGCATGGTTACAGTTTCACACATATGCTGATTGCAAGGTCTGACAACATCTGTCACAAGTCATATATACCAGATATAGTTGTGCAAGATAGGAAGCAGAAGCAAACCAAAGCCCGAGGTAATCTGCTACCAGTTCTCAGTTTCCTTGAAGCGTCTACCAAAGTGAATCGTCATCGTGCTATTGAAGGTGTTTCAAAGCAAGCATTAGAAACCAGGTTGATCATATGGCATCTCCAGTTGCAATGGGACCCCGACGACATTGACTTTCTGTTTCATCGAGTTGTGTGGTGTGTTGTACTCTCTTCTTCTATTAATGCAATGATACGCAGCTCTCCTGCGTGTTCGAGAAAAAACTTTCTGTTTCATCGGCTTGGGGGCAAGCCGAATCTTAAGCGGTGGGGAATGTCATATACCTGGATACATGGGCTACTGGGTTGTTGGGCTCGAAGGATGGTCGCGTCTATTGGGCTGGCTCAGGCCCGGAAACTCATGGATGGAGAGTACAAGAAGGGAAGCAACAGGAACACGCAAGGCATCGATGAACAAATGAATCAGACGATGGCTGCGGCCTCCGCTCTTGTCCCTCTGTGCTGCCTTCCCCGAATTCTCTGCTGCCTACCCCAAATTCCACTTCTCTGATCCGATTTCCCCTGCTGTTGATCCTCTCTACCCATGTTCTAGCCATCGCACTCTATCCCTGAATATTGTATCGGATTTGATTGGGAATTCCTCTTGTGGTACTGTCTGATTTGTATACTTGGAGAGTGGGTACGTGACACTGAGCAATCCAGCTCGAGATCGAATCTTCCCTCCTGGACGATAAATTCCCTCTATAGATGGCGGAGGAAAGGAGCCCGGTGACCTTCCTTCCTGACGACCTCGTCCTCGACGTCCTCGCGCGACTTCCGGCCAGGTCACTCTGCGCCTGCAGATGCGTCTCCCGGTCATGGCATCGCCTCATCACCGACCCTGCCAACCGCCAAAAGCTCTCACAAGCCTTGTCCGGCCTCTTCTTCACCCACCACTGCGTCCTCGCCGAACCCCCCATCATTGTCTTCGCCGGACTTTCTTCTCCTACTCCGCCTCTAGTTAACCCATCCTTCTCCTTCTTGCCTTCCACCTACAAGGACATCAAGCTTCTCGACTCTTGCAATGGCCTCTTCCTCTTTCGCTGCTCCCTAACACCTCGATTTGATTTGGGGCCCCGATTATCACCACGTTTCTACGTGGTGTGCAATCCCACCACCAAGGAGTGGGTTGCCTTGCCTCAACCCAGCAACGCGCCAGGCGTGTCAAGCTACTCTGATGACCCTATGTCGAACACGGAGATGACCTCGGCAGCGCTAGGCTTCGATCCAGCCGTGTCCTCGCATTTCCATGTGTTCCAGCTGGTGGAGAAGGAGGAGGTGTACAATTTATTTCTCGACGCAGTACTGATTTACTCGTCGGAAACTGGCAGATGGGTTTTAAGCAAATTCCAATTGGACGGGTACAATTGGATCCTCTTCACTAACAGCATGACCTATTTCAATGGCTTCCTGCATCTCACAATCCTCAGCGATGGAATCGCCTCAGTGGACACCAAGGACCAGACATGGAAGGTCACCGTCGTTGTAAGTGACCGTAAGTCATTGTAAGTGACCGTATTACAACGTTTCCAGCAATGGTGTTGTTGGCCATTCTCAAGGATGTTTGCTTTACGTGGACGACGTTATCCATGATGATACCTTAACAATCCATGTTCTCGAGGACGGTGATAAGGAGTGGATCTTGAAGCAAAGAGTAAGCAAGCTCGATTTGTTTGGACCGAACAAGTCGAGGCATGGATGGAACTTCAGCGTGGCCGCGGAGGAGACTCATGTCCTATGATATGAAACACATGCGTGTGCATGTTATCTGCACTCTGGAAGAAGTGCCAAACACCCATCTCCCGTTTAAACCATATGTGCCATTGTACTCGAGGGCATTATTAGCAACAGCACAAAAAGTCAAGTAGAAGTCATCATGCTCCACAAGAAGCCCCGCTTATATTTCTTGTTTTGAACGACATTGATGTCCCGAGAAGGACATGCATGGTGAAACAAATTTAACTGCATCTGATCAGTATCTTATCTTTGCAATCAAAGATAAATGTCTTAACTGCTACGCAACAGAACCATATATGTTAATTAGGTGTGGAATGGATAACAAATCAGTATTAGCTAAATATCAGAAATATGTAAATCCATTAATTCCTTTCTTCTGATTGATTTGGAGGGGTGTCAGTAGACAGTTAGACACAGTACCTGTCATTCTATCGCTGATCTTACTGAGCCTCCAAATCTTCATTAATCCGTTCCATATGAACTGGCAATATTGCCATTGCGCCAGCTTAATTTTTCTGAAGGATCTAATGTCAAGCATCATATTTCATTTGGCGATGGGATGTCAATCTTTCAATCGTGGTAGCAATATATTTTATTTTTCCTCTAATAAAATTCGTTTGGGTCGTATGCCATGGGTTTTCAAACTAACCGAGGTGAGACCAGATACTTTTGTATGGAAATTACATACTAGTGGCCAAGATTTCTTGTCGACGTCAGCAACTTCCATCATTAATAGTAGGATTTTCTGATGAAGTCAGCCACGCCCGCCACTAATGTTGACTGTACTCGTGATATGGGATGTCTGCCATGGCTACAAAATGCCCTGCATCACTGCAGGCCACCCTCTCTGGCAATAAGAGCGCGGATCCAAGGCGTCGGCGCAGCTTCAACCTCCCCATGTCGTGCAAGCTCACTATCTCCTCGGAGTAGATCCACAATGGCAGCGGTTACAGAAGGCGGCACAACGTGGATCCGTGAAAGAGCGACGGGCAGCACCACGATGACGACGCTCGATGATATGGCCTGTGGCGGCGTGACATGACAACGCGGCGGTGTGCGGCGTGGTGGCAACGGCTCACGTACGGCACAAAGGGTGGCCTAGCGACATTAGTCAGTATGGTGACGGCGGTTGGTCGAAGCAGGCGCATCTGCCATTGGGGGTGGGGGGGTGGGGGGGGGTCAATGGGCCTGGTTCTGGCGGCAAGCTATATTTTTCGTCTTTTATTGCCTTTCCAGTGGTGGGCACCCTGCTTGTCATTGGTATTTTGGCTTTTTAATGGCAGAGCCTGAGTGGCGGGCGGGTTACCCGGCATTACAGGCTCTTTTTCCCACCACTGAAGGCCTTTATTGTACCAATGCTGGTACACGGATTTTTGCCCGTCACAGAAAGCTTTTATTGTACCCATCCTGGTACACGAAATTGATAGATTATGAGAATATTCAGTGTCAATATGAGGTAGTAAATTTTATTGCAGAAGAGGAACATGCGATGCATCGAGAACACTAATATAAACAAGTGCTGCTTTGGATGATTTTTTTTCTTTTTTTTTCTTTTTCTCGAATGAAGTGCTGCTTTGGATTTGCATCAACACTCTTGGGCCGTTGGTCCGGTCCTTCCAGCAATCAATCAATTTTACAAGAGTCTGAAAAAGGTACGAATTTGAGCTCCTTTGCCGTTTCGTCCCAGGATATACCCAATTTTCCAGCAGTACATACAAAAGCTAACGAACGACAACCTTACGAGGGGGGTTCTCTTTCCTTGTTTTGAGACGGTTTACTACGATCTAGCAATTCAAGCGGCCTATATAAATATACAGGGGATGACTACGCACGATTCCACCTGAAACTTGCACCTGCTACCATCTTCCTCTCGATCAAGCTGTTCGGTTCTGAAACCGGCCTCGCTTCTCTACCAATTCTGCCTCAGGATGGAGGAGGAGAGGCAGTGCGCAGCAACAAACATCCCCGACGACGTCGTCATCGAGATCCTCCCGCGGCTGCCTGCCAAGTCGATCTGCCGCTTCAAGTGCGTCTCACGGTCCTGGCGAGACCTGATCGACGATCCGGCGCACCGGTGCAGGCTGGCGCAGACTCTCGGCGGCTTCTTCTTCTCCTGTCCTCTAGATAGCACCACCAGCCCGTCATGGGGCTTCACGGCCTTGTCCGAGTCTCCACCGCTCGGTGTTGATACAGCTCTCTCCTTTCTTCCCCGCAGCTTCGGTGAGATCACGCTGCTGGACTCCTGCAATGGCCTTCTCCTCTTGCGCTGCTCGGGCGCCGCCGAATCGACGCCTCCTCCCCAATTCTATGTCGTGTGCAATCCGGCCACCGGGGAGTGGGTTGCCTTGCCCCAACCGAGCCATCCTCCAGGCTATCACGACCTCCACGACAAATACACTGAAGAATTGAAGACAGAAAACGCCGCTCTAGGCTTCGATCTATCTGTCTCCTCGCAATTCCATGTGTTTCAGTTCATCCAGGTCCAGGTCATGTATGAATATGAAGTCCAGGTCATGGAGATTTACTCTTCTGAAACCAACAAATGGATTCTAAGGGAAAGCAACTGGAGTACGGAAAAATGGATTATCTTCATGGGTCACATGACCTACCTCAATGGCTTCTTGCATTTCGGCATCCCCTACAACGCGGTTGCTTCTGTGGATACTAATGGTGAGTCTTGGAGGGTCACCCGTGTGCCGCCAATAGGTGACTGCAACCGATGCGTTCTCCTTGGCGCCTCTCGGGACGCTTGTTTTACATGGATACCAAGGATCCATGTGCTGAGCTGTCAATTTATGTTCTTGAGGACCAAAGCAGTGAGCAGTGGACCTTCAAAAGGACCATAAGTATGATGTCATTGTTGGGATGAACAAGGGACTTGCGAGAACTGAGTGGTGTACAGAGTAGCTGCAATATATCATCCGGATGGCGATTTGATTTTCTTCTATGATTGGTCACGAGAGAGACTAATATCCTATGATGTAAATAAGGGGGATTTCAAAGTTATTTGCACTCTCAAAGAAGTAGGACTAGAAAGGTTACCCTTTTTGCCATATGTCCCCTTGTACACAAGGGCATTAATTAGCATCATCGGGGGCTAGTTTGAAGTGCTTCAATACCTTGACTACCACCCTCAGATTTGCAGCTTTACATTTGTAAGTTTAAAATGATGCAATTAGTTCTGCGTTCGAAAAGTCAAGTTTGGAGTCATAAGAATTTGTATTTGAGATAGACTTTTACATTCGTTTAGTACAACTTCAAAGTTGGGATTCAATTGTTCAATTATAAACGTTAATTTTTGTCCACATTTTTTTTTTTGCTTGGAGCAACCCAACTGCTCCAAAAAATTAATATTGTGTTAGCATTTTCCTGTCAAAGTTTTGTAACCCAGAATGCGAAAATGTATTATCACCTCCTCTATATCATTTTATCATGCAAGTGCTGATTTTTTTTTTTGCGCTTATTGGTGTATTCACTGGAGCGTAAAGCGTAGGCTCCAGCTGTCTATCATTATTGCAAGGCTTTTCAAAGGTGCTTCTTTGTTTTTTATTTGCTGACGTGGCAGT
The DNA here is from genome assembly GCA_012490785.1 of Eragrostis nindensis. Lineage (NCBI taxonomy): Eukaryota > Viridiplantae > Streptophyta > Magnoliopsida > Poales > Poaceae > Eragrostis > Eragrostis nindensis. The sequence continues at coordinate 77,153 of JAAXCT010000128.1, forward strand.
TAATAGCTTTTTTTTTTAGGGCACGTGGTAGTTAATAGCTAAGAGCATCGTTTTGTGCTGTTATTTTTTAGATTTTTTCTTAGTGCTCGTATTTTTCGTTGGAAAGCTTACTCAGCAGTGGATGGTGCTCCCAGCTGACTGAGCTCAAGTTGGTTATAGCGTGCGTGTTCATGGTGGAGAAAAGACGGTAGCCGGTCCGAGAATAAATCAAAGGCAGCCACGAGTTCGCATATACTGTATAAGGGTAGTGTTACAGTTAGGGATGAAAGAAAAAAGGCATTTATCGGATAACCGAGGTTCGTTTTCGACTTCTTCCGACCGTAGTAGTTGAAAATGAAATACCTTTAAAAAAATAAAAACAAAAGTGGAAGTATTTGGTGGAAACAAAACTGAAAACGATTTTAGACTTCACCGATCGTTTCCGACAATTTCCGTTTTAGACCGAAAATTACCGCAAATATTTTACCGTTTTGTGTTAGTCTAGCCAACTAAATATATATTATATTTTAAATAGGTAATAAACGATGATGTCACTATTTATATTTTTTAGATTTTAATTTGAACATCTATTTTCAAATGTCTCGAGTCGTTTATGATACATTTATAGCTAGTACAGGTACCAATAATATATTCACAATTGATATTTTTATACATGACGTAGTACAACTAATACACGACTGTGATTTGTGTTACCGATAATTAATATCGATTCCCGATCGATACCGCATATTTCTGTCGTGATAATTTCATTTTCGATATTACCGTAATACCGACCCCGTATTTGTTTCCGCCAGTACTGCTACCGGTTTCGCTACCCAAAAAAAATATGAAACTGAAAACGATATAGGCTTCTTCCGACCGTTTCCCGACCGCTTTCATCCCTAGTTACGGTAGTCCCTCCTCCCAACTCTTGCACCCTAGGATGCAATAATAGAAATCAATCTGAACTCTTGAATTTTTAAAATTACAAGTAAATAAAAAATAGAAAATAAACGAAGGCAACCCTCCCACCACAACATCAAATGGAAATGCCTCTCCCCTTCCCTTATCTGAGCGATCCCCTCCCAAAATCCTGTCGGATCCTCTCTCCTGCGACAGGGATTGTATTTATTGTGGTAATTGGGAACGTGCCATTCTACCATGGTAACAAATAACGTGCCATTCTACAATGTAATGTGATTGATTTCTTGAAGGGATATTTCCATTATCGTAATGATGCCACGTTGACTGATTTGTTACAACCTATTTGGGTATGCCACTTCCAGTCAAACAAGAAATATCATGAACGTCATTGCCAGACAAAGAAAATAAATGTATTTCTACAGCAATGGAAAATAAGCGTAAAATAAATGTATTTGGAACATGCGACCAAATCTAAATAACGAAAAATCAGCAACCACGACAATATAATCCAGACGCTGAAAATCAGCAACAAATTACAATATCTTGCACATTATTTTGACACGTCAAAAAAATCCTCTTCTCACGGACATGCTAACTTTCGGACTTGACAATTCTCTTGACACGTTTTTCCTCACGGCAACGAAACAGCTGGATTTGGTTTCTAAAAAAATGATGGCATGATTTTGATCCAACGAAAACATCGTGACATGATTTGTTACGACTATTTGTTTTGTTTTTTTTGGGGGGGGGGGGGGGGGGGGGGGGGGGGGGGTTATGTCAGGATTTTGATGGCATACAGCGGCAGCCAATCAACAAACATGACATGCACGTATGAGATTTTAGTTCTTATTTTACCAAACGTTAGTAACAAACTCATCACGTGTTAACACACCTTACCAATCATTAAAAGCTGTAAAAACTCTTGTGGCTCAACAAACTTGATTATCTTGTCACGTCAAGAAAAATAGATGAACGCAATTATCTTGACATATTCTGGTAGATCTCAATTGTCCCGTCAAATAAACCAATCAGGTCCCAGTAACCAATCGTGTCAGAAAATCTAATTGCCAATAGAATAAATTGACACGTCAAAACAAATTCTACTTGACACGTTCTTATTTTTTCTTATGGCAACCAATCAGCAAACAATTAGGATCCAGTATCCCTTCATGTGAGATTGTTCCTTAAAATGAATTACTTTCCTAAACAAAAAATAGAAAATAATAAAAATAGTTATGGATGAAGTCTTGCACCCCAGGGTGCAAGAGTTCACTTTGTGCCTTGAGATCTACTTAAATAGACGACTCATAGTTATTTGGGTCTACTGTAGCCGGAGCCCATATATAACCTATGTCGGGTGGACGCATTAGCCACAGAAGACGACTCCCTTGTATGTAGGAGAGATTGTGGTTTCTATTCAGGGCCATGGGGGTACAAGTTGGAGTACAGAACTACAGATGGCTCACCGCCATTGGGTATCTACAAAAATCTTACAAAATGCTGATGTGTCGGTGAATTATAGCACGTGCCTCCTCCCATTGTGCCAACCCAGAACAGAATTTAAGTAATATACACAAGTGCCTCCATGAATTTTGCTGATGTGTCTGGAGTATTTTTCTGTGGGTGTAACAGTGTTAACTTCTTTGGTGGTGGCACGCCGAGACCGTGCGATCGAAACCACATTCGTAGGCCGACAATTTTTGAGACCAAGTTGGACTCGCTTAATTACTTTGTTACTGTACTAGTGATTTCTAGTCGGAATCAGTTCTCGTTTCTAGGTTGGCCCAATAAATACATACGTGCATGGCAACAGATTCAATCAAACAACTGCATCCTCTGATCAGAAGAGCAAATTCCCTCTATGCCATAGAAAAATATAGCCCATCCCTTATGTGCCACAAAAAATATACACATCCTTACTGTGCCATAACTTTAAATTTTTCATCCCCTATATGCCATAACTGTTAAATTTTAGGCTTAACACCGTCAAACTCATTTTTTCTTCACGTTTTTATCCCTCCCCTCTACGTTGCCCGGATACGGCGATACGGATACAGATACGTGATACGGCGACACCGCGATACGTCAATTTTCTAAAAACACCGATACGGCGATATGGCAATATATACATATTAAAGTAATAAATTCAGGAATTAGCACCAGCACTGTGAGCTTGATTTTCGTTGCCCGTTTAGCTGGCTAGCTAGGTTCGCATGCAATGCTTCATTATGTATTGGTGGGACCCACAAGTGGATTGAAAAATAACACTAGTGGGACAACACTAGTTGCTGCTGTTTTTGCCTATGTATGGACAGCACTAGTTGCTGCAATGATGCATGTTTGTGGACATCAAAAACTAGTTGTATGAACAATACTACCAGCTTGCAACTTATTTGGATATATTTCACATGTTTTGCTTGGTCTATATTTCACATGTTGATGCTGATTTCACACGTTAGAAATATATTGTTCTTCATTTTAATGGCATGGAACGGATGAAAAGGCACAAATATGCATTAGGGGTATTATTGTCTTTTTACCCCTCTCCTTTAACAACTTAACACCCCAATCTAACGGTTATGGCATATAGGGGATGGCAAATTTAAAGTTATGGCATAGAAGGGATGTGTATATTTTTTATGGCACATAGGGGATGGGTTATATTTTTCTATGGCATAGAGGGAATTTGCTCGAGAGATCCAGATCGAGATCCTTTGGAGTTTTCAATAATCAAAGATCCAAAATCTTCCCTCCCGGACGATAAATTCCCTCTAGATGGCGGAGGAAAGGAGCCCAGTGACCTTCCTTCCCGACGACCTCATCCTCGACGTCCTCGCACGGCTACCGGCCAAGTCGCTCTGCGCGTGCACGCGCGTCTCCCGATCATGGCATCGCCTCATCACCAACTCTACCAACCGCCACAAGCTTGCTCAGACCTTGTCCGGCGTCTTCTACACCCATCCCATTGTCCTCGCCGGACAACCCCTCTTGGCTAGCCTTTCTTCTCCTACACCACCTCTGATTAGCCCATCCTTCTCCTTCTTGCCTTCCACCTACAAGGACATCGAGCATATCGACTCTTGCAATGGCCTCTTCCTCTTTCGCTTCTCATTAACACCTTGGTTTGATTCGGGGCCCCGATTATCAGCACGTTTCTACGTGGTGTGCAATCCCACCACCGAGGAGTGGGTTGCCCTGCCCCAACCCAACAATGCACCAGGCGTGTCAAGCTACTCTGACGACCCTGTGTCGAACACAGAGACGACCTCGGCTTTGCTAGGCTTCGATCCAGCAGTGTCCTCGCATTTCCGTGTGTTCCAGCTGGTGGAGAAGGAGGAGGTGTACAATTTGTTTCTCGACGCGATAGAGATTTACTCGTCAGAAACTGGCAGATGGGCTTTAAGCAAATTCCAATTGGACGGGTGCACTGGGATCCTCGTCACAAACAGCAGGACCTACTTCAATGGCTTCCTGCATCTCACCATCCTCAACGATGGAATCGCCTCAGTGGACACCAAGGGCCAGACATGGAAGGTCACCGTCGTTGTAAGTGACCGTAAGCGTTACAACTTCCAGCGATGGTGTTGTTGGCCATTCTCAAGGACGTTTGCGTTACGTGGACGACGTTATCCACGATGATGCCTTGACAATCTATGTTCTCGAGGACGGTGATAAGGAGTGGATCTTGAAGCAAAGAGTAAGCAAGCTCGATTTGTTTGGACCAAAACAAGTCGAGCCTGCATGGATGGTACTTCAACGTGGCTGCGTTTCATCCAGACGGTGACACGATTATATTTTGTGATGAGCCGCAGAGTTGACTCATGTCCTACGATATGAACCTCGTGCGTGTGCATGTTATCTGCACTCTGGAAGAAGTGCCAAACACCCATCGCCCGTTTAAACCATATGTGCCATTGTACTCGAGGGCATTATTAGGAACAGCACAAAAAGTTAATCAGAAGTCATCATGCTCCGCAAGAAGCCCCGCTTACATATTTCTTGTTTTGAACGACATTGATGTCCCGAGAAGGACATGGTGAAATAAATTTAACTGAATTTCATCAGTATCTTATCTTTGCAATCAAAGATAAATATAACTGCTACGCAACAGAACCATGTTAATTAGGTGTGGAATGGATAACATATATCACTATTAGCTAAATATCCGAAATATGTAAATCGATTAATTCCTTTCTTCTGATTGATTTGGAGGGGTGTCAGTACACAGTACCTGTCATTCTATAATTGATCTTTCTGAGCCTCAAAATCTTCATTAATCCTTCCATATGAAGTAGCAATATCGCCATTGCGCCAGCTTAATTTTTCTGAAGGATCTAATGTCAAGCATCGAGCATTTTATTTGGAGATGGGATGTCAATCTTTCAACCGTGGTAGCAATATTTTTATCTTTTTTTTCTCTAATAAAATTTGCTGAGCGCTTTTAGAGTAGACCATGATACCGGAGGAAAAAGTATCATGGTTACAATCCAACCGTTCATTTAAGCGGCAATTTCATAATTAGATGGTAGTTTAAGTAATTAGACGTCTATTTAACGGGTAAACGGGTCCAGGGAAACGAATAGTTTTATCATTTTGTTTCAGATCGCATTCACGCCGGTGGCACCACATCAAGACATTTGATCTCCTCCGGTGCCGGCAGTCACAGGACCGATAAGGTGCCTGTCGGTCACAGGAAAACCGATTATACCTATCAGTCATCCAATGACCGACAAGGTGCCACCTTAGGACCTGTCGGTCATTCGGTGATCAATTGGTCACAGGGTGACCGACAGGCACCTATTTCTGCTATTTTTTTCAAAATGTACCCTAATTTCACAATTTTATTAAAACACTATTATTTCAGAAAAAACTTTGAATATAGTAATGTTGGTGGTTTCTAAGTACCCATTTTATATGCCCAAAACCACCAACATCGTACCATATTCTCATCATAATCATGTGTTTTACCTCTAACCTTGATGAATTCTACATGTAGTGTCGTTTTAGTGCTATATTGCAGAAACAGGGGAAAAGACGACAAAATGGCTCTTATATGAGAAGTATCGGCATGAAGCCCGACTCGTCATGTAAGGAGGGCTTCCCACTAGCCCATGGAACCTAGAAGACACCTCTGAATGTTCATGGAACCCAACATGCAAGCCCAAGGTCGTGGCCCAATGCCTAATAATTTCTAGAAGGTTTATCCGGAAGGAAAGATCAATTCGCGCAGTCCAGAAACAGCACTGTAATGTCACGCAGATTTTGAGTTCAAGACGTGCTCTAATGGGAATCCAATGTAAAGGAAAGTTGTAGATCTCGTCGAGAGTTTTCTGGAACATATATGGATTGTCCTGTTTGGATTCTGGAGCTAGGAGATATGGGCCCCGCAAGGAAACCTGCGCAGAGCAGTCTGAATCAGGACAGATATTTTGGCACCGCATATTTAGGAACAAAGACGGCCGAATATGGAGATCCAATGAATACTGAAGTTGTAGATGCTTTCAAGGGCTACGAGATAGAGTCCAAGTTTACTTCATTTGGGCTCCGAACGAGGAAGTTATGATTTATAGAATGTGGAGCTGCGAAAAGGAAAAATCGAGTCCGAGTTGGAAACGAGTCCTGCCGGTCGGCACACCTTTGGTGCCGACCGGCACCGACCCAGAATTGTTTTCTTTCACCTCCAAACGCCTCCCCACTGTATATATAACCCATGGGACGCCCGAGGACAGAGATCGGCCGCTAGAGGGACAACACAGCTAGTAAGTTTAGAGCTACCGCTGGTGTTCTCTAGTTGTTAGATCAAGAACCGCTGGTGTTAAAGAGGTGATCCATCAAGGTAGGCCTACTAGATGGTGATGTATCTTGCACTATGTATTATCAAAGTATGGTCGAATATGTGGATGAATGGTTTTGATTATTTATTGCCTAGATTTTATGGTCTTACATATGCTTGTTCCAATGCTTAGTAACGTGGCTAAGTAATTAGATGTTATCTTAATTGTGGTGGCAATAAGAGGTGAGAGATTCAATCTCTCACTATCTCCATTGTGGTTAAGACGATATACGGATCTTGTATGCGCTATAATTGCATATTGTCTCTGTACCTCAACGACCGCTAATGAATACGCGAGATCCTTGAGATGATGTGTAGAGTAGGAAGAAGCTACCGACTAAGGCGATTGGTCGTGACAGGGCTCGTCGGAAAGAGGTTTCGACCTACCGATCTTCGGTTATCAATAATTGAGTAATTCCGTTTATGATGCTATTTAATTAAGCTTTTTGGATCCGATCTCAACTAGCAGACTTGGCTAACTTACCCCGTGATCTAATTAGGTTCCTTAGGCCATTCAATCAACACTCGGTCATCTCAGCCTCCGTGCCGACCGGCACAACATTGTGCCGACTGGCACAACCCTTGCTTTCACCTTTTTTCATGCTCTTGTATATGCAATATGTACTTCATGCTAGGATTGATTTGTTAGACGAAATAGTAAACCCTAAACACGGTTCTCTTGCTGATCCTTGTGGATTCGAAATAAACCTTGGAATACTCTAAGGGAAAAAGCTACAATGTACACCGTCCCCTTGCGGTATATAAATGGGTGCGTATAAACGACCAACAAGCTTTTTCTGGCGTCGTTGCCGGGGATCGACAACTCGAACCTAAGGCGATCTATCTAGTTTATCGAACTAATCCTTATCTTTTTATTGCATATACCCTGTTTTTTTTTGTTTGTGTGTCCATTGAAAACAGGTACAAGGCTAGGCACACAACCTCACCTGGAGCACGACGATGTTGCTTGCTCCATAGCAGTAGGTTCTAACTTTGTTAGTGGCCCATCATCTGCTATGGAGTCCCTCTCCATGAAAGACTCGCCAGTGCCGATCAGCGCAACGCCCATGCCGATCGTCACCACACTACTCAAAACAAGGTACGCGCTCTTGTGTTAATTCGTTTTGGACTAATGCTCTGCGAAGATTTGGTTTGTTTATATCAATAGGTGATGGGGGAGAAGATTAAGGGCTATTTACCATGAAGATCGAGAATTTCAATTGATAACATTGAAGGCATGGTGGATATGTTCTTGATCGTGAGTTTGTCGTTCTGTCTGCTGACTTCTCGGAGGTGTGCACGTCCGTACAGAAGATTACATGGCCTAAAAAGTTGATATTCTGAAAGAGCATCAAGTCTAGTTTCTAATGGTTTAAGTCTCGCATTATTTGGAGTTTCCTACAAGGATTTATGGCCAAAATACAAGATGCTGCGCAGGTTGTTTGGATATTTCGCGAGAGATGCAAACAATTGAAAGTTTGAGCCAAAAATGGAATTAAAGTCCAATATCCACGTGATCTATGGGTTTCCAAGATTTAGAAGACTTCCTTTTGATGATTGACACGGATTCAAGTCGTTCCAAACACGGAGTCTGAATATTTGGAAGGTTTGAATTCAATTCGGATTCATCGCGAGACAGCCTGACAAACCTTAAAAAAAAGGGCCATATCTCCCTCATACGGAGTCCGATGAGGTAGCACGAGTACTACTTGTAAAGATAATTTGATGCCCGACGCAATGGCACAGGTCGCAGCCTCTGGTTCCTCCTGGTCGCAGCAGAAAAGCATAAACAAGTCGTCGGCTGGAACAGGACATAGCAGATTTCTTCGGAATTCTTCTCACGTCAACTTGGTGGATCAATAGGCAAGCTTTGAGAAGTTGCATCGACTCTACATCATCATACCTCGCTGGTGCAACATTGATCAAGATTCACAAGTCATAGGACAAGCTGACACATGCTCCAATGCTTGAAAAGATTAAGTCATCAAGATTCTCCGAAAGAAACGATCAAGAAGCTGAAATCATTGGTAATTCTGTAAGTTCTCCGAACTGATCAATATATGAAACTTTTACATCTGGATAGAGCTTCAAGTCTTCTTTCTAACGCACCAAACGGTGCTGGATTTGGATATTTCTACAAGGATTTATGATCGTTGGATGCTGCGCGAGCTGTCATATTTTCAAACAGCACGCAGCCTTGGAGTAAAAAACTCATAAATCCTTCATACGGAATCCGTTTGAGGTGCATGAGCACTCGTTGGAAAGATATTTTTGCTACCTACATTGTGGTATAGGTTTTAGAACCTGTTTCATTCTGTTGGTGACATGAAATTTAGAAAGAACAGGAGCTGCCGATTATTGATGACGTGATTAAGGAAGGAGATGATGATGACAACAATGAAAATAGCTTGAGCAATTCTCCCATGAGCAAATGATAGGAAGTTAAACGAGATTGAAGAATCAAGAGCATTATATCATCCACACACATTGAGCAATATGCAACACAATAAAGACGGGCTATGAGTCAACCACGATGAAGTTTGCATAGTACAAGTTGCATGGATATCATTGGGATCTAACACCAAGAACCATGGCTTCACGACAATCAAGTATGTAAGAAGTCTAGCTATTCGACTATAACTAAAGCGCTTTTCGGGAGGCAACCCGTGTTTTTGAGTCTTTTGTGTGGATTGTTTACTGCTGCTAGGAGGGCAACCTAGAGTTTTTGCTTTGATGTGAGATTTACCCAACTCAATTGGTTCACTTGTGTCTAATTTGTTCTAGTTTAACTTTTTCTTTTTAGACCACCAACATTATGTGTTTGTTTGCAAAAATCATTCACTGCATGCATAATTTGTGAGCACTTGCTTTGTTTTTGTATTTGCATAATTTTTCCGCTTGCATGCATTTAACCATCTGATTTCAGCCTACCTAAGCCTTCCACCACTCATTTTTCATCACATACCAGAGCCAAGACCCCTTGTGCCGATCGGCACGACTCCATTGCCGATCGGCACAAATGCCCAAATGCTTTTCTAAGCATTCCATCGATGCTGCCTGACATGTTTTTATTTATTTCACACTTGCCTCTGACTTTGCATCATTTTCGCTTCATCACTCATAATAGCTTGGTTGATTAATTTCTAATGGGTGCTTAAATGATTGAGTTTCATGAACTCTTTTAGCAAATTTAGGTGTAAACGTGGTGTTTATGCTTGTTTGTTGAACAACATTGGATAGTTAATATGCCTTGCTATGTCCTGCATCATTTGCATTGGTTAGTTGCTACTTTTTTTCAATGCGCTATCTTTCTAGTCCAGCGGAGTTTTGCAACAGCTAAGTCATGATAAACATGGTGTTTAGACTTTGGTTGTTAAAGAATTTCGTTTAGATTGCTAGCAATTTAGTTGTAAGCATGGTGCTTAGAGCTAGGTGTAAACATTGTTCTTGTTTTGTTTCTACGCCACTAACGTTCGTTGCTAATATCATAAAACCTTTTCTTCACTTTGATAGCATTGTTTCAAGACTAAATAATGAGTACCTTCTGTTTCTAGATTTGTGTTCATCGATGCACGATCTTTTAGCAATTTTGTGTGAACGTGGTGTTTAGACTGAATTGTGAAATAACATTATGGTCTTGCTTGCTTGCTAACATTGTGTTTTAACTTCATGCATCCACACTTGTGCACGCACGTACACTCATTAGGATTTTTTTTTCTACTAGAATCAAATCGACACAAGTGGAACTTTGAAGTTGTTGTTAGCTGGTAGATATCCTTCTACTCCCGATCATCACCTCGGGGGTAGTATGTGTGCTTCAATTGTTTTGCAGGAATGAAAGAATCGATCTCACAAGAAGGGAGTTGAATGAATTGAGGAGAAACAGCCGCATGAACAAGAGAGAACAATGGGACAGCAGCTACAACGCGATGATCGAGTTAAAAATCTAAAAACGATGCCGAGGTAGAGTGTGCCGACCGGCACCACTCCTGTGCCGACCGGCACCACTGTGTGCCGATCGGCACTCCGCTATTGCCCGTGCTGTCAAGCTTTTCTCATGCAATTCAGCAACATCTTAAGCATGGAGGAGGCACGCTCTGAACTTCAATTCATTAAAAGGCGGTAACATCTCTTTGCTCCTTCTCTTCTCTAATCCTATTCTCTTCTCATTCGCTGCTCTTACCTTTTGCTATCAACTTGAGTTTTGCTTTCTTTTATGATGTGGTACCCTTCTCGTTTTGTTCATGCGAAAGGTTGTTTGTAATTTACCACTTAGAATTTAGAATGAACAATGACATATCCTTAATAGCTACCTTAGGTGACCAAATGTCATTACTCTATCTAGGGGAGCTGGTTTGTATCATCACCGCCTATGTGTTTGAGCTTTCACTTCGAATAATACATATTTATGATGAATTTGCTTGAGATATGATGAAAGTTGCTATTGTTGTTGGAACTTGCATGTACGATTCGTTGCATATAATTGTCCCCCCCTGAATTTTCATGAATTTGCTAAGCACCAATTCTAGGAACTCTATTTGCTTCAGTGGTGGTGTTTGTTGACAGATGATTTGATAGAGACCCCATATGATTGAATTGTTCTTCGTGACAACATGCTTTGCTCTCTAAAAAGAAAACTCCAACATAGCTTGAGTTCTTACTAATTTTTGAAAAATTATAACGTCTTATGTCTCTAATCCTTGCAAATATTGCTCTCTTGCGTTGATCATACCTACCAAAGCAAAATATGCTACACCTATATAATACACCTGTAGATTGCAACATGTAATTTGGTGAGTTGGGTCAAGTTTGTGTTCTTTTGGTATGAGACTTAAAAGCTGGCCATTCCGTTCGCGTAACTATCACTTGTTTTCTAGCCTTATTCATATTCAGCATTGCCTATTCTACTCTGAAATGTGTGCATACTTAGCTGAATATTCCCACCTGTAACCCCATATTTCTTTTGTGTTGTCCAATCTTTGTCCACAACCTATGATATGAGTTTCTCGTCGAGCCGTTGCACTATTTCTATGGTTTTATGCACAAATTATCAAGATATCTTGCTCAAGATGAAGATTTTCATCACCAAACACCTCTGAAGACTTTCTGAAGCGCAAAGGATCAATTTGAGGCGAAAACGGAGAAAAGTTGGGTCCGTGCCGACCGGCACAAATTCGTGCCGACCGGCACAAAGTACAAAATCAGCGAAACGCCCCCTGTTATCTCCAGAAATCAAGTATATGTGTTTCAGACGGTCAAGGAGAAGAAATAAAAGGTTTAACTAGTGCCTTTTCTTTTTCCACTTCCTATATGCTCGGGACGAGCATCGTTTAAGCATGGGGGAGTTGGATCGTCATCTGCATTCCGAAGCACTAGTTAATGGACTTCAAAGATTGTTGATAGAAGATCAAGATTGTTTATAGTGTTATATCAAGTTGCAAGAGTGGACTTCATAGAATTGTGCATAAAACCATCATATTCAAGTAAGTGCATTCAATTGGCTGAAACTCTATCCTTCCAACCATGTGCAATCCGATTTTGAGAACTTCATTTGTGTCTTGAGATCATTCTTTGCCATTTGCGCATGTCCACCTTTCTAAAGCGTGTGTTTTCCTCTCTTTCATCATGTTATTCCAATGGCCATTTTGACAAGTCTCTGTAAAACCAAGTAGAACTATCTCTTGATTTGACAATATTCTAAGTTACATTGTTTTGCTAGTTGTTTTCCTACCAAGCTACACATAAAGCCTTCCACTAAATAATTGTAGATAGGATCACTTCTAGTTGTTTGGCTTGCGAGATTTGTGAGATGAGTGTTGTCTTGATTCTTTGCAAGAGAGTGTTTTGTTTGGATGAATGAGACTGAATTTTTGGAAAAACTTTATCATCTTAAGGCCTAGTTTGAGGAGTAATATGCTTTGAGAGTTGAAGCTACTTTATTTGATCATTGTGGTCGGTTCTAAGTCATAATCTGTTCCCTACTAGTATCTTTGAGTAGTAGAACTGGTGCAATATAAAACTTTTGTGCTATACTCTTAAAGCGGGTTGGATATATATGTGCTTTGATGAATGTAAGTGAAGATTACATGACTGCAACGCTGATCTCTCCTTGAGTGGGTGAAGTGATTTATTTACTCGAGGACGAGCAAAGGTTTAAGCATAGGGGAGCTGTTGGTGGTTTCTAAGTACCTATTTATATGCTCAAAACCACCAACATCGTACCATATTCTCATCATAATCATGTGTTTTACCTCTAACCTTAATGAATTCCACTGTAGTGTCGTTTTAGTGCTATATTGCAGAAACAGGTGAAAAGACGACAAAATGGCTCTTATATGAGAAGTATCGACATGAAGCCCGACTCGCCATGCAAGGAGGGCTTTCCATTAGCCCATGGCACCTAGAAGACACTTCTGAACGTCCATGGAACCCAACATGCAAGCCCAAGGTCGTGGCCCAATGCCTAAGGATTTCTAGAAGGTTTATCCAGAAGGAAAGATCAATTCGCGCAGTCCAGAAACAACATTGTATTGTCACACGGATTTCGAGTTCAAGATGTGCTCTAATGGGAATCCAATGTAAAGAAAAGTTGTAGATCTCGTCGAGAGCTTTCCGGAACATATATGGATTGTCCCGTTTGGATTCTGGAGCTAGGAGATATTAGCCCCGCAAGGAAACCTGCGCAGAGGAGTCCGAATCAGGACAGATATTTTGGCATCGCATATTTGGGAACCAAGACGGCCGAATATGGAGATCAAATGAATACCAAAGTTGTAGATCTTTTCAAGGGCTACGAGATAGAATCCAAGTTGACTTCATTTGGGCTCCATACGAGAAAGTTATGATTTATGGAAAGCGGAGCTGCGAAAAGGAAAAATCGAGTCCGAGTTGGAACGAGTCGTGCCGGTCGGCACACCTTTGGTGCCGACCGGCACCGACCCAGAATTATTTCCTTCAACCTCCAAACGTCTCCCCACTGTATATATAACCCATGGGACGCCCCGAGGACAGAGATCGGCCGCCAGAGGGACCACACAGCTAGTAAGTTTAGAGCCACCGGGGCTTTGCCCCGTTCTTCATGTTCTCTAGTTGTTAGATCAAGAACCGCTGGTGTTAAAGAGGTGATCCATCAAGGTAGGCCTACTAGATGGTGATGTATCTTTTATTATGTATTATCAAAGTATGGTCGAATATGTGGATGAATGGTTTTGATTATTTATTGCCTGGATTTTATGGTCTTACATATGCTTGTTCCGATGCTTAGTAACGCGGCTAAGTAATTAGATGTTATCTTAATTGTGGTGGCAATAAGAGGTGAGAGATTCAATCTCTCACTATCTCCATTGTGGTTAAGATGATATCCGGATCTTGTATGCGCCATAATTGCATATTGTCTCTGTACCTCAACGACCGCTAATGAATACGCGAGATCCTTAGATGATGTGTAGAGGAGGAAGAGGCTACCGACTAAGGCGATTGGTCGTGACAGAGATCGTCGGAAAGTGGTTTCGACCTACCGATCTTCGGTTATCAATAATTGAGTAATTCCGTTTATGATGCTATTTAATTAAGCTTTTTGGTTACGATCTCAACTAGCAGACTTGGCTAACTTACCCCGTGATCTAATTAGGTTCCTTAGGCCATTCAAGCAACACTCGGTCATCTCACCCTCTGTGCCGACCGGCACAACATTGTACTGACTGGCACAACATTTTGCCGACTGGCACAACTCTTGCTTTCACCCTTTTTCATACTCTTGTATATGCAATATGTACTTCATGCCAGGATTGATTTGTTAGACGAAATAGTAAACCCTAAACACGGTTCTCTTGCTGATCCTTGTGGATTCGATATAAACCTTGGAATACTTTAAAGAAAAAAGCACAATGTACACCGTCCACCTGCGGTATATAAATGGGTGCGTGTAAACGACCAACAAGTAACCATAGGCGCTTGCGCATGCGCATGGGCCAACATGCTAGTTAGTTACTCCTATACTTGTGTATGAATTATGAGTATATTTTCCTTCTTTTGCATCATCCTTGCCCCTCCTAAACGCTGCTATTTCTTCCATATAAGGAAAATGAGAACGTAAAAGTAAAAGAAAGCAAAACACAAGTTTCGCCAGGCCATACCTGACCGTAGATAATAAGCGGCGGCAATGGGCAGCAGCAAAAAGGTAAATGTCGGATTCTTGGGATCGTACGTGAAATGGAGTCCAGTTATACATCTTTTCTTTCCTTTCCTTTTGTATAAAAACTTTCATTTTTTGTTTTGGGAAACATAGAATTCTTGCGTCCTATAAATAATGCATGCATCGGCATATATGGTATCCCGATTGAATCTTGCCGTGCGTATGCGTCCTTCCCACGAAATCTTTTGTTGAAGCCCTCGCGAACGCGCAGATCTAGCTCGCCGGCGCCGCTCATCGGCAGGCAATTGATGGAGGACTGGAGCCCGAGCCCAGCAGCCTACCTCCCCGACTGTCAAGTACGAAATAATCTCCGCCAAGAAGAAGAACAGAATAGTGGAAATCGAGAGGAATTGAGCTAAGAACTGACGGATGTATTCATAGCCCAAACGAGATGGGGAATTGTTTCTGGATACAAGGCTTACCCTCTCCACACGCAACACCAGCTTATATAGCTGATAGAGTTACTGAATTACAATTACATTACCGAAAATGGTTAAAAGGAAAATAACCCATTGGTAAAAACGGAAAGACTCCTGTAGCCATCGGATGCTAAAGAAAAGTAATCAACGGTGAGGACAGGTCATGACAATCCTCCCCCCTTAGAACAACACTTGTCCTCAAGTGTGTGTAGGTGTAATTGCTTCAGTTGAATCAGGGAACCAGCCACGGATGGTCTTCCTGTAGAATGAACCAAAGGCAGACTTGATGAAGTCCGCATCCTCCCATGTAGCATCATCAGGGGGGTATCCATCCCATTGAACAAGCCACTGGGTTACGAGAACATCATTGCGAGGTAGAGCTCTTGTCTGTATTACTGCTACTGGAGCGAACCTGATACGGCCATCAGCATCAACTAAAGGGAGATCTGCACTAGGAACTGCATGTGAACCAACATGGCGCTTGAGCTGACTGACATGGAACACTGGGTGGATTTTTGTACCCGCTGGTAATTGCAACTTGTAAGCAACATGACCAATCTTCTCCGTGATCAAGAAGGGACCATAGTATTTTGTAGTCAGCTTCAATGAGTTCCTTTGGTTGAATGCATGTTGGCGAAAGGGCTGCATTTTGAGGTAAACAAAATCACCAACGTTGAACGATCTTTCAGTACGTTTAGCATCAGCATACTTCTTCATGCGAGCCTGAGCTTGAGATAAGTTCTCTTTCAGTTTGGTGAGCATTTCCTGTTTCTCATGCAGAAAATCTCTGGCAGGAGACGCTGGACCAGGAATAGAAATCTCGCTGATCAGTGGTGGAGGATGGCCATATAGGGCTTGGAATGGTGTGCACTTCAGGGATGAGTGATATGTGGTATTATACCACCATTCAGCCAATGGAAGCCAGTAAAACCATTTCTTCGGTTCAGAAAAGACCATGCAGCGAAGATAGTTCTCGAGACATTGGTTTACTCTCTCTGTTTGCCCATCACTTTGAGGGTGGTATGCAGAGCTAAATTTCAAGGAAACCTTAAGTGCTTGGAAGATAGCTTGCCACAAATCCCCAGTAAAAATGCGGTCTCTGTCAGAGACTATAGCAGTGGGAAGGCCATGTAATCTGTATATCTGATCAATGAACAATTGAGCCACTTGTTTTGCAGAAAATGGGTGAGCAAGTGTCAAGAAGTGTGCATATTTAGTAAGCCTGTCAACCACCACCAAGATTACATCCTTGTTGTTAGATTTAGGTAGGCCTTCTACAAAATCAAGTGAAATATGAGACCAAGCCATATCAGGTATTGGTAGTGGAGCCAAAAGACCAGGGTAGTGGCAATGTTCACCCTTGGCTCTTTGACAGACTGCACAGCTAGTGACAAACTTCTCAACTGACTTTTTGATGCCTAGCCAGTGAAAAATTTTTTTAACCCTCTGGTATGTTGCTGCTATACCTGAATGGCCTCCCATAGAAGAAGAATGGAGTGCCTCAATAATTTTTTTCTGAATTTGATCATCTGCACCAATATGGATCCTACCCTTGTACCTCAAAACTTCAGAGTGAAGAGAGTAAGCAGAGTCAGGATCAGGAGCCAATGTCAACTGAGCCAATAGTTGTTGACAGTGTGTATCATTGGTGTAGCTTCTGATGACCTCAGTGATCCAGAGAGGTTGGACAACAGAAATAGCAGTACAGCTAGGTTCTTTCCTAGATAAAGCATCAGCAGCCCTGTTTTCTTGTCCTTTTTTGTACTCTATGCTGTAGTCAAACTGTAACAACTTAAGCATGAGTTTGTGTTGAACTCCCTCCTGCAGTCTTTGTTCAGCAATGTACTTTAAACTTTTCTGGTCAGTTCTAATGACTAGCTTAGATCCAAGGAAATAATGGCGCCACTTTTTTAGTGCTTCCAATATAGCCAATGCCTCCTTGTCATATGTAGATTGAGATGCTGCTTTGTTGCTGAGGGATTTACTGAAGTAACAGATTGGTTTGCCTTGTTGCATTAACACTGCTCCAATGCCAAACCCAGAAGCATCTGTTTCTAGGATGAATGGAAGATTGAAATTAGGTAGTGTCAAAACTGGTGCAGTAGTCAACCTGAGTTTGATCTCCTCAAATGCCAATTGCTGGTCAGGTCCCCACACAAAAGAGTTCTTCTTAAGAGCATCATGGAGTGGTCTGCATATTATACCATATTTGTGTACAAACCTCCTGTAGTAACCTGCCAAGCCTAAAAATCCCCTGAGTTGGGAGACATTCTTTGGTACAGGCCAATCTTGAACAGCAGATATTTTTGCTGGGTCAGTGGAAAGCCCTTGGGTACCAATAATGTGCCCTAGGTAAGAAATTTCTTGAACAGCAAAGGTACACTTGCTTCTCTTCGCTGATAATTTGTGCTGGAGCAATGTGTCAAGTACTATAGACAGATGTTTTCGATGTTCTTGCAGAGATTTACTATAGACCAGGATGTCATCAAAGAACACAAGCACGAAATCCCTCAGATATTTTGCAAATATGGTGTTCATCATAGATTGAAATGTGGCAGGTGCGTTTGTGAGGCCAAAAGGCATGACCAAGAATTCATAATGACCGAAGTGTGTACTGAATGCAGTTTTGGCCACATCTTCTTTACTCATTAGAACTTGGTGAAATCCAGATCTAAGATCTAGTTTAGAAAAGAACTTAGCTCCATATAATTCATCAAAAAGATCATCGATTACAGGAATGGGAAACTTATTCTTAATAGTTTGATCATTTAGTTGCCTATAATCAACACAAAATCTCCAAGAGCCATCTTTTTTTCTGGCCAGTACAGAAGGAGAAGAATAGGGGCTCTTACTAGGCTGTATAATACCCTCAATAAGCATTTGCTTGATAAGTTTCTCAATTTCATCCTTCTGAAATTTTGCCATTCGATATGGTCTGATATTTGGAGGAGTGCTACCAGGTTTGAGTGGTATAGAGTGTGAACAACCTCTTTCTGGAGGTAACCCAGTAGGCTCAGAGAAGACAGAAGAAAAATGATCCAGAATATCAGCAACTGCTTCCTCATTGGAATCTTCCTGTTTGTGATCAGGTGGAACCAACTGGACTTGTAAGATATAGCCCATCACACCTTTTGAGAACAGTTTAGACATTTTCTGAACCTCAATAGGTGTAGTATGGTCAGGACTAGTATAATCAGTGAATGTCATCATTTTGGAACCATCCTTAGTGATGGATAACGTCCTGGCTTTGAGGTCTAAGCCAATAGGACTGTGGTAGTAAATCCAATCACAGCCTAAAATGATGTCATAGCTTTTTAGTTCCAGCAACTGAAATTCATTTTGGAATTGTTCCTTGTGGATAGAGTACTGACAGTTAGGAACAATGCCACCAGAGTGAAGTTCTCCACCACCTGCTACCTTAACCACTTGGAGTGTAGTGTGTTCAATTAAACAACCAGCCTTTGAAGCAAAAGAAACATCCATGAAGCTATGTGTGCTTCCACTGTCAACTAAAGCAACAGCTCTTTTGCCACCCACCATCACTTTTAAGCAGAAGGTAGAAATAGTTCTAGTACCATGTAATGCATTCCTGGAAATCTGCATGAGGTAATGTGTCTGATGTGGACTATCAGGTTGTTCATCCCCAACAGTGTTATCATACTCAAGCTGTTGTTCCTCCGGGTTATCTCGTTCATGAATGTGCATGGCATGAGCACCTGTCTGATAGTACTTGCACTTCATTCTATGTTTTGGTGTATATTGATCGCCACATTTCCAGCAAGCCCCAGGCTCCTTTGATTTGGTGGATATGCTAGACAGCTTGTCAGGTTTTTGCACCACATCAAACTTTTGGGTTGTTACAGATGTGGACGGCTTAGGAGCACCAGTCATTGCTTGAGATCTGTTTGAACCAGATTGGTAAGGAGCAGTAGGTTTTTTGTACAGAACATACTGTTCGAGCTCTCTTGCAATACTGAAAGCTTCACCCAAACTAGTGGGTCTATGGGGCTTCAGCAGGTGCTTGATAGGGTCTTTGAGGCCTTTGACAAAGCATCTCACATAATAATCCTCCTGGAGAGCAGGGTGCTGTCGCTGCATACTAGCCATAAGCTCTTCATACTTGTTTATATACGCAGTGACAGAACTCTGTTGAGTGAGTGCATGAAACACCTCCACAATATCAAACATAGAATACTCTGAGAATCGATTACAGACCATGGAGACAAATTGGGTCCATAACATTCCTCTGGCAGACATTCGGAGACCGGACCACCAATGCTCGGCCTGACCATGGCAATGGAGTGTAGCCATAGAAACCCAAAGTTCACCAGGAACAAAGGCAAGCTCAAAGTATTTTTCGCACTGCCTAGTCCAGCCTGAGGGATTATCACCACCAAAAGTTGGGAAGTCTAACTTTGGCTTTGATATGGATAAACTGAAGGTGTTGTCAGGTGGTCGATTGTTATGTTCATGCTGTTTGAAGGTCCACCTATCGGGCTGACTGTGATTAACCAATTTGTGCTCCTGGGTCCTTGCATGAGGTGGAATATATGGTGGTTTAACAGTGGTGGGTTTAGGAGGAACAGTAGTGTAAACCTGACCAAAGCTAGGTGCAGGATGGGTTTCAGTTTTGTTCTCGAACAGAGGTGGATCAGTGGGCTTTCCCTTCAGGTCATCATGATGTATGCCATGTGTGGACGAAACAGGAATAGCAGGTTCAGGGTTCACCTTGGCTGAATCCGCAGAAGTAGAGATCGAAGCAGGCTCAGGAATAGGTTCAGGTGGCCTGTTAATCACCATTGACTGCAACAATTCCTGAATCGAACTCAACTGTCCCTGCATACCAGTGAGATGATGTTCCACATTGCCCATTCGTGATTTGAGGTCAGCGATTTCATCCTGAACCAAGTCGACGAATCCAATGCTTGTGCCATCGTCCGTGACATCTTCGACCGTAAGCACACCCTCGGGAGTGATTGACCCGGAAGGATCAAGGCCCGCAGCCGCCGTCGCCGTTGCCGCCGCCGCCGCCGCCAACGCCGGACGATGAGTGGTCCGCGTCATCTCCGGTACTGAGTGAATCGGCTTGGATCGAAATCCGCCCCAATTAGTTCACCCAGCAGTCTACCGCCGCCCGAATTGGAGATCGATCCAAGGGATTTTACACGCAGACGAGCTACGCAACCCGAGATCTGAATCCAATCCCCACCATCGCCACCGCGATTCCAGAACGAACTCAAGGCACTCGGGATTTTACGCACAGACTTGCTGCACAACCATAGCCGAGCTCGATCTCATCGCTAGCTGTTGCCGAGGAAAGCTGAATCTGATACCAATTGTCAAGTACGAAATAATCTCCGCCAAGAAGAAGAACAGAATAGTGGAAATCGAGAGGAATTGAGCTAAGAACTGACGGATGTATTCATAGCCCAAACGAGATGGGGAATTGTTTCTGGATACAAGGCTTACCCTCTCCACACGCAACACCAGCTTATATAGCTGATAGAGTTACTGAATTACAATTACATTACCGAAAATGGTTAAAAGGAAAATAACCCATTGGTAAAAACGGAAAGACTCCTGTAGCCATCGGATGCTAAAGAAAAGTAATCAACGGTGAGGACAGGTCATGACACCGACGACCTCGTCACGCAGATCCTCACGCGAGTGCCGGCAAAATCGCTCTGCCGCTTCAACTGCGTTTCCCGGTCATGGCGCGCCCTCATCTCCGACATCGCTCGCCGTGCCAGCCTCACGCAGGCCCCGTCGGGCTTCTTCTTCTCCTCCGTTCGTGACAATCCCAAATCGTGGGGCTTTGTCAGCTTGCCGCCGTCGTCGTCTCTACCTCCGGTCGACCCGGCTCTGTGCTTAAGCGACGAGGAGGGAACAACCGAGTTGCTGGATTCGTGCAACGGCCTTATCCTCCTGCTCCGCCGCTCGCCGTCCCGCAACAACGGTGTCGCCTTCTACGTCGTGTGCAATCCGGCCACCGGGGAGCGGGTGACGCTGCCTCCGCCGAGCGTCGAACCTGGAAGTTTCGACGACAATGACCTAACTTCGTTCGAGCACGCTGTGCTGGCCTTCGATCCAGCCACGTCCCCACATGATTTTCATGTGTTCCAGCTCGTGGAGGAGGAATTCGAGTACAATCATTATGTCACAGCCGCGGAAATCTACTCGTCCGCAACCGGCACGTGGGTTCTAAGGAAATGCGGTAAGAGGGGCAGACACCTAGGAATATTCTCCGGCCACACCTTCTACTTCAATGGCTTTCAACATCTCTCCACGGATTTTGGCTACATCGGCTTGGTAGACACAATGGGCCAGAGATGGAGGACCATGGACTTGAATTTTCCTGGCTGCTCGAAGTATGGTGGTTTCCTTGGCCATTCTCAAGGGCAATTGCTTTACATTATTGACTCCTTTCAAGGACATGACGCGTGGGTGATCTATGTTCTTGAGGATCATGACGGTGACGAGTGGACCTTCAAGCACCGCGTCAGCAGGCGAACATTGTTTGGAACACCATCAGACGACTCGGGTTGGCAACCGGAGTACAGCGTGGCAGCGATCCATCCTGACTGTGACTTGATTTCTTCTTTGACAGGCGACGGAGAAAACTCATGTCCTATGATATGAGTGAAGGGAATGTGCGTGTTCTCTGCACTCTGGATGAAGAGCTAGACAATTGCTACCCCTTTCTACGATATGTTCCATTGTACACCAGGACGCTAGCGTTACCAGCTGCGAGCTAGAAGCATGTCTTTCACAATGTCTTGTACTGGCCTCACATTTATTTGCAGTATTTTTTAGTTTATAGTTTTGAAATGATGCAGATGCCTCTCGAAAGACTTCGTGTACTACGGTCAAAATCTTGATATTCGTACCATGCATCCTGCAGATATATTAAACAGTTTGTCAGTTCGATAATTGAGGAAAGTTCAATTTTTCTGAAAGATCGATAATTGACGAAAGTCAGGTCATGCTGGAATAACCAGCTGCTTATAAAACTTTAAAAGGTTATGCTATTTCTTCCCCAATATATAAGTGGATGTGGAAGTCATGTGCTCGTGGCCGGCGGATAGATTGAACACCAGAAATCTCCTTAATTAGAAGGAAGAACAAGCAGTTGCCCTGCTACAATTGTGTGCTTTGCACGGCTGTCATGGAAGAAATTCTGGAACATCTATTTTTTGAATGCCCCTTCAGCCAGGGGTGTTGGAGATTCCTGCATATTGATTGGGACTAGCAGTGTGCCCGTGCTTTGCCACGGATTAAAGTAAATTAGACCGATGTGTTTGGTTTCAGCTTAAAATAAAGTTTGTGGAATGAAAGATTTATGGTAGAATGGCATTTGTCGAAAACAACATAAGTCACAACACTTGTAAGATACTCATCCGCCCAAGGTTTCTTCGACATGAACATTTGTGCTAACTCTGACTCCATTTGATTTGACTAACTTTAAAATGTAGAATTAGGAATTCTTGTAATCTAGTTACTTTTCATACTATTTTGACATTCTTTGGTGAGTAGCGTACGAAATTGATTAATTTGTACTTTGGAACATGCACCACCCCTCAATTTGGAAATGGAAAAAAAAAAAGCAAAAGGAACATCCGTCGACGCGAGCTAAGCCAATATCACCATCCATGATGCAGGATTAAAGATAATCATCATCAGATCTTGTAAGACAGATATTAACCATCCACTCCTAAGAGCAACAGCAATGTATAAAGACCATGTAGTCATTATGAGTGGGTCCTGTTTGCAGTGTTCAATAGTTGTAGTCATCCACCTAACGGTGAGTCCGCAGCCATTCAGAAGTGAGGGTCCCATGGCCAACCATCGGGGTCGTGTACGCTACCGGAAAGCGCGTCTCGCACATCCCCTTGACAATCAGCATAATCGGCCTGGGAGTCGTGGCGCCTGTCAACCCAGGGCCCTACTTACCTGAGTCACCCACGCGTCTCTCGAATCTCTCGATAATCATCTCGCTTGCTGGTCTTTCAATTCTTTTTCCTCTCGTTTCTTGTCCAAACTTTTTGTAGCAAAACAATGTTCCACGCACTTCTATCTGTTAGGCTCACGAAATAATTTATTTCTAGTTTTTAAATAAATATGGTCTAACCTTATAGATGATTTATTTCATGACACTAAATTACTTGTTCCACACATACAACTTATTTGTTCTAGCTACCTAAACAATTTATTTCTTATCCCTAAATTGTTTGTTCCACAAATACAACTTATTTGTTCCGGTTAACTAAACAATTTGTTATATGTCTCTAAGTAATTTGTTTAAGGAGTACGGCTTATTTGTTCTGTATTTCTACACTATTTGTTCCATGTTCTTAAGTAGTTTGTTTCAAGAGTATGTCTTATTTGTTTTGACTATTTACACTATTTGTTCCGGCCATCCATACAGTTTGTTCCATGTGATTAAATAGTTTGTTTCATGAGTACGAATTATTTATTCCGGCTATCTACGTAGTTTGTTCCATGTCACTAAATAGTTTGTTTCACGAGTCTGAATTATTTGTTCCGGCCATCTACACAGTTTGTTCTTGTCTCTAAATAGTTTGTTTTATGAGTACGAATTATTTGTTCTGGCCATCTACACAGTTTGTTCCATGTCTCTAAATAGTTTGTTTTATGAGTACGAATTATTTGTTCCGGCTATTTGCACAGATTGTTTTATGTCTTTAAATAGTTTGTTTCACGAGTACGACTTAATTATTTGTTTCATCTATCTGACATGTTTGTTTCACGGATATAAAACTTCTGTTCCAGCTAACCTACTTGAAATGCTATTGTAACATGAAGCCATTTCTAGCTAGTTCTGTATTACCAATTCAGATAATTATCGCAACATCTTGATGGGTACTTTTCGTTATTTAAAAAATCTTCAAGCTAGGTGAATTACAAAATTGGTTACAGAATTCTGTCTCAATCTGCATTAATTTTTCTTGTTTTACCATAGCAAAATCTGGTGTCTGGAAAGAGGGTCCGCGCACGACCGCACTGAAGAAACAATCGACGCGGCTGATTGGTATTTTTAGTTCACGATTGCTTTTGTTACAGCCTGGATCTGTATTTAGCTTGGTCTAAAAAAAAAAACCTGTATTTAACTCCTGCGTAGTAGCCACAAAGAAATAATCGGCCCATCAGCAGCTGCCGGCCCTGGCAGGAGGCCCGTCCCACGTGGGCGATGCGCGTGGGCGAGCGGAGTGCGTTCGGCCCCCGGGTCCCATGGCCAAAAAAGAAAGGTCCATCTCTACCCGTGACTCTTTCTCGCTCCTGAAACTTCCATCGATCCCCAATTTCCAATCTACTCCAACCGCTCCAATCCTTCTCCAATCCGGTGACGGAGGCCACCAATATACTTCGATCCACCACCTCCTCCATTCGATTCACCTTCGCCCGCCCCCATTTGCTGTGATTTTTGGCGCAAAGCAGCAGCCACAAAGGTGGCCGCCGAGCTCGATGCGCCTGGGCGAGCCGCATGGCCGCCGAGCTCCTCGAAGCCTGGTCGAGCAGAGCGAGCGGCGCGGCTTGGTCGTCGAGGTCCCCCGCGCCTCGGGGAGCTAGTCGGCCGTTGACGACGGTGCGGCCCCCTTCCTCGGGGCTAGGACGACGGAAACACCAAAACACCCGGAAGCTCCCCTGTACCACCGGTGACGAAGAGGCAGATGCCGGGGGGGGGGGGGGGGGGGGGCGCGGCGGCTGGACGGAGAGGCGAGTCGAGGGCCGCTCGTCCTGGCTGTGGCGGCGGAGCGATTGGAAGCGGAGGGCGAGCTAGGGATGAGGAGGGAAGCGGGCGGGCGGGCGGGCGAGAGATAGCGGGTCCCATCTGTCGGCGCCGAGTACTGTAGCAGATGAGCGACGACGACCGACCGGACACCACCAACTCCCATTTTTATAGGTAGTAAAGATACTTCTCTATCAGCTCAGGGTATGATCATACATGCTAGAAGGAACTTTGCTTCAAGAACTTTGCTTCAAAAATCTTCAGAGAAGTCATGATGGTTGGGGCATGGACCATTTGGTGTCATCGGAATTCCGTAATTTTCGGTGGAGCTTCTTTATCGCTGCGTCGCTGGAAAAAAACGTTCAAAGATGAACTTGCTCTGGTTATTCTACGAGCAAACAAAAAGACCAAGCGGCTGTTAGAACCTTGGCTGAGTAATCTTCATTAGTAATTTGTAGTAGGGTCTTTTTTTGGCCTACGGCCTTGTATCACGTACACAAACTTAAAATTAATCAAAAAATTAAGTAGGGGACTCCCCTGCTGTTCTCTTCAAAAAACCAGCTGCTTAAATTATATTGGCTTTATTGTTTACCAGATTAACAGGATTAGGTTATTGCTTCTGAGGCTGAGTGATGTTTGTGTCAGTCTGTCATATGATCTCTGCTTGGCTATTTAGACTGACGGTTGCACGAAGCAACGTCGAGGAGGCTGAAGACTGAAACAGTATAGATTTATGACGGATTTTGAGAACATTTAATTTCAATATGAGGTAAATTGGTGAAAGGGCCTGTAGCCTAATAGTTACAAGAACCTTCGTAGCACCTCAGGTCCTGGGTTCGACTTCCATAGAAGCAAATTTTCTAGGATTTAATGGCGTTGTGCTTTCAGTGCTAGGCGACATGGCCGTGGACAGCGGGGCGCCAGTAGTGACTTTGTCAATCTCGAGGATTTGCCGGCTCAGTCTTCGAAGATGCTCACAGGGGTAAGGTTTGTGTATGTACGTTCATAGGAGTGAGTGTGCGTGCATTGTGAGTGTCTGAGTTGTACTGTGTAATTCGCAAAAAAACAATATGAGGTAAATTGTACTGCACAGGAGGAACATGTGATGGCGAACACTAATATAATCAAGTGCTAGTTTTTTTTTTTTTTTGAATGGTCACGGGGGAGAGCATCCCCACCTGAATATATTCAAAGTGTGGCAAACCACGGATCAACGGCCTCGTTTTTTAAGGAAACGAGCCAAAAACCATACAACGCTCGATTAATTTAGGGGAAGCCGGGCTAAAACCTTGATAACTACCTAGCTAAACTAGGCCTAGATCAACAAGCCCTAGCACAAGGGCGCAATTCGTAGCACATCCACGAGCAAGAACAAGATCAAACCCCAGCACAAGGGTAGTTTGTGGCGTAACCACATATAACAACACCACACCCTAGCATAAGGGGCAAAATGTGGCATAACCACGGATCACAGCTCAGCGAAGGACAAGACAAGGACGACGAAAAGGAGGAAGCTTCCACCAGAACAATGCAACCGTTGTACTCCAAAGACAATGCCTCCAGGGAGGTCGCGACATGAGAAAGCCGCCATTGCCCGACCTAGCAGCATCCTAGATCAAGGTTTTCACCCAGAGAATCCAGAGGTTGACGATGCAGGGCACCTTGAAAATGCTTCCAATGAAGAATATGGCGCGCAAGGCGTCATCGCTGCAAAGCTTTCGCCCGATGCCAGCATGTTGAGGGCTTGGAAGCAACCATGTGGGCACTGCTGTAGGTGGTGGTGCGCCCATCACCGAGCTTCCGGTTGTTGAAACTCCCACCGCAGGATGAGGAGCACGACGAAGCTGAGGCGGCGGACACCGCCCCTTCCAGATGCGCACGGCCATCGTGCCATCTCGACGAGCGCGGACGCCACGTCCCTTCCTGGACGCGCGCGGTCGCCGCGCCTTCACGACGCACATGGCCATCGCCCTTCCTGGACGTGCCCGCCCGCCAAGCCTGCGTCTGACCGCCGTCGCCAGCCCTGCTTGAGATGCGCAGCCGCCGCGCATGGACGCAGCCGCCTCGCCGCCGCACAGCACGTGTCTGGTCGCCACGGCAGCACCACGCACGCAAACCACCGCGGATCCGGCCGCGACGGCACCGGATCTGGCCGCGACGACGACGCATCCGGCCGGGGAGATCGTGGATCCGGCCGCCATGCCAGCGCCGTGACCCCGCCGAGCCTCGAAGAAGAGTGCCTCGCCGCCGCGGTTGGGAGTGTGTGGGGGGCAAGTTGGTGGCGGCGCTGGACATCCGCCTGGGTCGCCAACACTGCCGAGCCTCCATGGCCACCTATCCTCCGCCGGGGGAGGAAGAGAACTGCCTGCTTGGGCCTCGCCGCCGCCATCCCGGCTAACCGCACGGGTTGTTCCGGCGGCTCGCTCCGGCGGCGGCGCGGCTGGAGAGGTGAGGAGAAGGTGGCGGCGGGCTAGGGTTTGTGGTGCCGCCCGAGTCGCCCGCTCGGGGGCGACTCGGGGGAGGAGAGGCGCAGTATTCTCAAAAAAATTATTTCTCAAGTGCTAGTTTCGATTTGCAACAATAATCCTGGGCAGTTGCATGCTTCTCCAATCGCCACTTCACCAGGCTCCGGTCTTTGCAGCAATCAATTTTCGAGTCTGAAACAGAAAGTCCGATTTTTGATCGAGCTACTTTGCCGTTTTTTCGGAGAATACTAGCTTTTCACGCTGAAGTGCTGAACATGTAATCGATCGTGGGCGCTACGCTAGCCACTAGTTCGAGACGGTTCTACAATCTCATACGGAGTACGTTGCAATTCCAGAGTCTAGAGGCCAATAAATACAGGGGACGCCTACGGATTCCAACAACTTTCACCTGTTGCCATCTTCCTCTGATCCCTCGATCAAGCTGTTCAGTTCTGAAACCTGTACCGCATCTCTACGAGCTGTCGAGATCTACCTCTCAGGATGGAGGACGAGGAGAGGCAGTGCCCAGCAGCCAACATCCCCGACGATCTCGTCGAGATATTCACGCGGCTCCCTGCCAAGTCACTCTGCCGCTTCAAGTGCGTCTCCCGGTCATGGCGAGCCCTGATCGACGATCCGGCTAACCGGTGCAGGCTGGCGCAGACTCTCTGCGGCTTCTTCTTGCCCCATCATTCCGATGGCACCACGAGCCAGTCATGGCGCTTCGCGGCCTTGTCCGAGTCTTCATCGCACCGGATTGATTCAGCTCTCTCCTTTCTTCCACGCAGCTGCGGAGAGATCACGCTGCTGGACTCCTGCAATGGCCTTCTCCTCTTGCGCTGCTCGGGCGCCGCCGCTGCGCATCGCCGCCTCCGCCCCAATTCTACGTCGTGTGCAATCCGGCCACCGGTGAGTGGGTTGCCTTGCCCCAACCGAGCCATGCTCCAGGCTATCACGACTACCACGACAAATACACTGAAGAATTGAAGACAGAAAACGCCGCTCTAGGCTTCGATCCATCCGTCTCCTCGCAATTCCATGTGTTTCAGTTCATCCAGGTTCAGGTCATGTGTAATTTTCAAGTCCAGGCCGTGGAGATTTACTCTTCTGAAACCAACAAATGGATTCTAAGGAAAAGCAGGTGGCCTAAGAAAGAATGGATTCTTTTCTTGGGTCACAGGGCCTACCTCAACGGCTTCTTGCATTTCGCCATCCCCGACAATGCGGTCGCTTCTGTGGACAACAATAGTGAGTCTTGTAAGGTCACCCATGTGCCGTCAATAGGTGATTACTACATATGCCGTTTCCTTGGCGCCTCTCAGGGACACTTGTTTTACATGGATAACCAAGGATCCATGTGACGAGCTCTCGATTTATGTTCTTGAGGATCAAAGCAGTCAGCAGTGGACGCTCAAAAAGACCGTAAGCATGCCGTCACTAGTTGGATCACGAAGAAACTGGCGAGGAGTACTGCTTTACGAAGTTGCTGCATGTCATCCGGATGGCGATTTGATTTTCTTCTGTGACCGTGCCCAAGAAAGACTATTATCCTACGATGCAAATAAAGGGGATGTCAACGCTATCTGCACTCTCAAATTAGTACGACGAGAAACTTTTTTGACACATGTTCCCTTCTACGCAAGGGCATTAGCATCATCGAGGGGTAACTAGAAGTGCTTCGTACCTCGACTACCAGCGTCTGATAATTTGCAGCTTTACATTTGTAAGTCTACAATGATGCTTTTAGTTCGATGTTCGAAAAGTCAAGTTTGGAGTTAGAATTTGTATTTGAGAAACAGAATTTTACATTCGTCAAGTTCAATCATCCAATTTGATTGGTAAGATGATTTCTTATAATACATACAACTTAATAGGTCAAATTCCTTTATTTGTATATTTACGTTACAACTTTCATAAATCAAATTTTTATACTTTGCATTGAAGTTTTATCTGAAACTTGAAAATTCAGACGTTCATAATTAATTTAGTTTCCAACTCATCGCATGAATTACTCAATTATTAATTTTAAAATTGGGATTCAGTTGTTCAATTATAAATGATAAACTTTTGTCCACATTTGTTTTTCCTTGGAGTAGCAACACAATATGCTCCAAAAATTAAACGTTGTGTTAGCCCCTTCTGTTCAAAGTTCTGTAATCGAAGTATCAAATCTCGATGATCTATTATCACCTCCTCTGACTACATCATGGATGTGCCGATGATTATTATTATTATTATTATTATTTTGCTCTTATTAGATTCACTGGAGCCCTAAAGTGCTTATTTATTCTTATTGCAATGGCTTTCCAAAAGTGCTTATTTATTTTTATTTTCTGACGTGGTAGCTAAGAGCATCATTTTGTGCCGTTTATTTTTTAGAATATTTTTAGCTTTGTTATTTGTTTGCTGAAAATCTTACTCAGCCGTGGATGGTGCTCCTAGCTGAGTGAGCACAAGTTGGCTATAGCTTGTCCGCGCATGGTCGAGGTGGGGGTAGCCGGTTTTCTGATGTGCCTACTCGAATTTTGCTGATGTGCCTGGAGTATTTTTCTGTCGGTGTAGCAGTGTTATTACTTCTTCGATGGTGGCACACCCTGAGACAGTGCATGAGGTGAGAGCGAGTTCCACTCGTTTGCTTCGTTGCTGTACTGGTGATTTCTATTCGGAATCGGTTCTTGTTTCAAGGTTGGCCCAATATATAAATACATGGCAACAGATTCCATCAACTGCATCCTTTGATATACAGAACTGAGCAATCCAGCTCGAGATCGAACCTTCCCACCTGGACGACATATTCCTCTTGATGGCGGAGGAAACGAGCCCGGTGAGCTTCCTTCCCGACGACCTCGTCGTCGACGTCCTCGCGCGGCTTCCGGCCAGATCGCTCTGCGCCTGCAGCTGCGTCTCCCGATCATGGCATCGCCTCATCACCGACCCTGCCAACCGCCACAAGCTCGCACAGACCTTGTCTGGCTTCTTCTTCAAACACCCCCGGGTTCTTGCCGGACAACCCCTCTTCGCTGGCTTTTCCTCTCCTACTCCACCTTTGGTTAACCCATCCTTCTCCTTCTTGCCTTCCAGCTACAAGGACATCGAGCTTCTCGACTCTTGCAATGGCCTCTTCCTCTTTCGCTGCTCGCTAACACCTTGGTTTGATTTGGGGCCCCAATTGTCACCACGTTTCTACGTGGTGTGCAATCCCACCACCGAGGAGTGGGTTGCCCTGCCCCAACCAAACAATGCACCAGGCGTGTCAAGCTACTCTCACGACCCTGTGTCGAACATTGAGACGACCTCGGCTGCGCTAGGCTTCGATCCAGCCGTGTCCTCGCATTTCCATGTGTTCCAGCTGGTGGAGAAGGAGGAGGTGTACAATTTGTTTCTCGATGCGGTAGAGATTTACTCGTCGGAAACTGGCAGATGGGTTTTAAGCAAATTCCAATTGGACGGGTGCGATTGGATCCTCGTCACAAACAGCACGACCTACTTTAATGGCTTCCTGCATCTCACCATCCTCGGCGATGGAATCGCCTCAGTGGACACCAAGGGCCAGACATGGAAGGTCACCGTCGTTGTAAGTGACCGTAAGCGTTGCAACGTTTCCAGCGATGGTGTTGTTGGCCATTCTGAAGGACGTTTGCTTTACGTGGACGACGTTATCCACGATGACGCCTTGACAATCTATGTTTTCGAGGACGGTGATAAGGAGTGGATCTTGAAGCAAAGAGTAAGCAAGCTCGATTTGTTTGGACCGAACAAGTCGAGGCATGGATGGAACTTCAGCGTGGCTAAGTTTCATCCAGACGGTGACACGATTATATTTTGTGACGAGCCGCGGAGGAGACTCATGTCCTATGATATGAAACACATGCGTGTGCATGTTATCTGCACTGTGGAAGAAGTGCCAAACGCCCATCGCCCGTTTAAACCATATGTGCCATTGTACTCGAGGGCATTATTAGCAACAGCACAAAAAGTCAAGTAGAAGTCATCATGCTCTACAAGAAGCCCCGCTTATATTTCTTGTTTTGAACGACATTGATGTCCCGAGAAGTACATGGTGAAATAAATTTAGCTGAATCTCATCGGTATCTTATCTTTGCAATCAAAGATGAGATTTGCTCACCCTCAGTCGACTGAGAATGTGCGATCGTCTCAGTCGAATTTCTCTGGCGTCCAATCTTCATCTAGCGGCTGGTGCTCTATTAGCATTTTGTGGTTCCCTCGACAGCATTCGACTTGGGCCAGCGTCTGTTTTCATGGGCTGTCGTTTTGTAGTTGTTACTGAGTCCAGCTTTCAGTAGTGGTTGTGTTACCGGCTCAGCTTTTTCTAATCAATTATCCATTTGTAGTCTTCATTAGCGGTGGTGTTGCTTCGTCTTCCAAGCATTTCGGCCGAGATAAGCGACAACGGTGATTTTGTTTTTCTGGCGAAGCGGACGGTGACTGGCAAGGTGAGCTGCTGTGCTTGAAGAACTTCACGTGCTCCCATTTCCATTTTGTCCTGCGGAAGTTCTAGGCCCCAGGAAATTATATGAGCATTGGTGTTCGTCCTGTTCGATTCATTGTCGTTTTGATCCACAAATGATAGGAAATACTGTGTATTGAATTTTGAATTGTGGTTTAACGACATACAGGATTATTAATAATGAATTGCATGGTTGCCCTGTCGATTTCCACCTTGTGCTGCTGCTACTGCTGCCACTGTTGTTTTTGCTAATGGTTGAGTTCTTTATCTTGAGCTTGACTGTGCCTCAGTTGCATCTATAATAGGAATCATGTTCACTTGATTTGATAGTTTGTCTAGCTCATTAACTAGGAACATGAATATGTGGATCCCTTTTGAACTATCTGATTGTAACTGATATTAACAGTGATGGGTATTTTGAGCTCTGGCCATAGTTGTGCCCTTGTTGATCTAGCTCTGTCCCTGTGAAGTTGTTCCTATCACCTTGTGATAAAATTAGCTGCTTTTTATTGTTACAAATACAAGTTCAAAATATATTAGCTTGCCCCCTGGATATTGTGATGCAATCTAACTGTTGTATTATTATCAGCTGATAATTTTTCAGCATGTCTAGCCTCTACAAAAAGGTAACTGTAGTATGTTATTCTGATGTCATAGATAATGCGATTGTGGCTCAATCTTTCCATGTCATCCTTTGGTTAGAATATAGAGTTGTCATCTGTGGTTTGGATATTTGTCAGTCATGATAGTTCTTGTGGTTTCTGATATTTGGACACAAAATTTTAGTCAGCTCTAATTATAATTACAACCAAAACACATGTAGTAATTTTATAACAATCATACCATAAATTTTGTAGACATTGAAGTATTTTGCATTTCTTTGAGAATGCTAGTTTCCCATGATAGTAACATTTATATCAGAATGTGACTAGTTTCTGGAAGTATCCAAAATGACATAGCATAGTTCACTTAAACTGAGACTAACCCCCATTTATGTACCTGCATTATCTCTCTTAAACTATCACAATTTTCTGCACTTTGAATGTTGTAGTTAGAAATAGAAAATTTTACTTAGTTTACAAAGATTTAACAATCAATGATGTATAATTTTGTGGTTACTTGTGTTGTAAATTTTACAATTGTACTGGACAAAGAATCATGTATTAGAAACTAGTTGCTGGACAGTGAACACATCCGGAAAGATAGGTTCTACTTAAAAAAAATGCTGAATCAGATTCACTTTATTTTTCAGGATCGGGAGTACATGTTCACAACACTCAAATCTAGCATCACAATCAACGGAATTTGTGGTTGACGTCCTACTGCCAGGGTATATTGATGTATTTATGGCTTAGAGGCTTGTTTGTTTTCCAATTTTGTGGCCGAGAGACCTGTTTTTTATTTTATTTTCCATAGCCCAGAATTTTCCCACCTTTGAGGGGCTTGATTGTTTTTCAATTTTGTGAAGCCCAGAACATTGTCATCGAAAAACCTCCAAAGCCCCCAAAACAAAACAAACCAACAGGTCCAGTAATATGTGTCTACCCACTAAAGGCCAAACAGATAAGTCCAGCCCACAAGTCACTTATGTACGGGCTACTCAGTCACTTGACTGAGATCGTTGGGCGTATTTTTTGTGGCTGTTGGATGTCAATCCAATGGTAACTAAAAGTGACTGAGGGGTTTACAAGATTTCAGTCACCTGATGTGGCGATACCTCCATCAAAGATAAATAATGTAACTGCTACGCAACAGAAACATGTTAATTAGGTGTGGAATGGATAACATATAACTATTAGCTAAATATCAGAAATATGTAAATCCATTAATTCCTTTCTTCTGATTGATTTGGAGGGGTGTCAGTAGACACAGTACTTGTCATTCTATAATTGATCGTTTTGAGCCTCCAAATTTTCATTAATCCGATCCATATGAAGTAGCAATATTGCCATTGTGCCAGCTTAATTTTTCTGAAGGATCTAATGTCAAGCATCATTTTATTTGGCGATGGGATGTCAATCTTTCAACCGTGGTAGCAATATGATGAGATCAAGGGTCCGACGTCCCCCTGAATTTTCATTAAGAAGAAGAAGCCCACCGAAACCTGCTGGGCCGGACCTCAGCCATAGCCCAAACAGGGAGGTGAGTCATATCGACCAGCCTTCCTTGGTGCGTTTAGCAAGAGTCGAACCCGGACCGGCTCCTCGAGATTTCTCCTGAGCGACCAACCGACCTGACGCTGCTTCGCACCGTGGTAGCAATATATTAAATCTTCTTTTTTTCTCTAATAAAATTCGTTTGGGTCGTATGCCATGGGTTTTCAAACTAACCGAGGTGAGACCAGATACTTTTGTATGGAAATTACATCCAAGTGGCCAAGATTTCTGATGATGTCAGCCACGTCCGCAATTAATGTTGACTATATCTGCCACGGCTACAAAATGCCCTGCATCACTGCAGCCTGCAGGCCACCCTCTCCTCCGGCAATAAGGGCGCGGCTTCAGCCTCCCCATGCCGTGTGAGCCCTGTCTCTCCTCGGTGTGGATCCACGATGGCGACGGCTACGGCAGGCGGCATGGAGTGGATCCGCGATAGAGCGACGGGCGGCACCGCGATGACGGTGCGTGATGATATGGCCAGCGGCGGCCCGGCAATAGCAGTCGGTGCGATCATGGTGGTTGGTCGGAGCGGGCACGGAGGGGGGGGGGGGGGTGGGCCCGGCCCTGGCCCCAAGCTATTTTTTTCACTTTTATTGCTTTTCCAGTGGTGGGCACCCCCGCCCGTGACTGGTATTTTGGCTTTTCAATGGTGGAGCCGGAGTGGCAGGCTGGTTACCCAACATTACAGGCTCTTTTTGCCAGCCACTGAAGGCTTTTACTGTACCAATGCTGGTACAGTAACTGATAGATTATTCAGTGTCAATATGAGGTAAATTTTATGGCAGAAGAGGAACATGCGATGCATCGAGAACACTAATATAATCAAGTGCTGCTTTGGACGATTCCTTTTTTTCTTTTCTTTTCTTTTTTGCGAATGAAGTGCTTCTTTGGATTTGCAACAACACTCTTGGGCCGTTCGCATGCTTGGCTCCGGTCCTTCTAGCAATCAATCAATTTTACGGAGTCTGAAAAAGTTACGAATGTGAGCTCCTTTGCCGTTTCGTCCCAGGATACCCAATTTTCCAGCAGTACCGGAGAGGGGTGTTTCCTTTCCATGTTTTGAGAAAATCGAGTTGGAGACGATTCTACGATCCAGCAATTCAAGCGGCCTATATATATAAATATACAGGGAACGACTACGGACGATTCCACCTGAAACTTGCGCCTGCTGCCATCTTCCTCTCGAAGCTGTTCGGCTCGCTTCTCTACCAATTCTGCCTCAGGATGGAGGAGGAGAGGCAGTGCGCAGCAACCAACATCCCCGACGACCTCGTCGTCGAGATCCTCGCGGCGCTGCCTGCCAAGTCGCTCTGCCGATTCAAGTGCGTCTCCTAGTCATGGCGAGCCCTGATCGACGATCCGGCGCACCGGTGCAGGCTGGCACAGACTCTGTGCGGCTTATTCTTCTCCCGTCCTCCAGATAGCACCACCAGCCCGTCATGGGGCTTCACGGCCTTGTCCGAGTCTCCACCGCTCGGTGTTGATACAGCTCTCTCCTTTCTTCCCCGCAGCTTCGGTGAGATCACGCTGCTGGACTCCTGCAATGGCCTTCTCCTCTTGCGCTGCTCGGGCGCCGCCGAATCGCCGCCTCCGCCCGGATCGCCCCTTTTCTACGTTGTGTGTAATCCGGCCACTGGGGAGTGGGTTGCCTTGCCCCAACCGAGCCATCTCCAGGCAATGACGGTTGCAACTACGGATACATGGAAAGAATGGAGACCCAATATGCCGCCCTTGGGTTCGATCCAGCCGTCTCCTCGCATTTCCATGTGTTTCAGTTTCTTGTGCTCGAGTTCATCTTTGAATATCAAGTCGAGGCCATGGAGATTTACTCTTCTGAAACAAACAAATGGATTCTGAGAGAAAGCAGGTGGAGTAAGGATGAACTGATTACCTTCTGGCCGGGTCCCATGTCGACCTACTTCGATGGCTTATTGCATTTCATCATCGCCGGCAACGCAGTTGCTTCTGTGGATACCAATGGCGAGTCTTGGAGGGTCGCCGGTGTGCCGCTAAGAGGTGATGACAAGAACTGCCTTCTCCTTGGCGTCTCTCAGGGACACTTGCTTTACATGGATACCAAGGATCCAGGTGCTGATGAGCTGTCGATTTATGTTCTTGAGGACCAAAGTGTTATAAACCGATGGCCGAAACAACGATGAAGAACGAGAAATCAAACCACAGGGGACACAAGGATTTAACGTGGAAAACCCTCCCAATGCGGAAGGGAAAAAAACACGGGCGCCAGCCAGCAACTATTCACTATCAAGAGTTGGGGTTACAACGCCGAACGGCGGCTTATAAGAAGATGATGATGATCACATGGTAGAACCCTAAAACGAGTATATATGTACCGTACCGCGGGGGCTTCGCCCCCCGCACCCCCCAAACCGAATCAGGGTCCTCATGGCGAAGGAAACAAGCCCTGTAACCTTCCTTCCCGACGACCTCGTCGTCTTAGTCCTCGCGCGGCTTCCGGCCAGGTCGCTCTGCGCCTGCAGCTGCGTCTCCCGGTCATGGCATCGCCTCATCACGGACCCTGTCAACCGCCACAGGCTCGCACGTACCTTGTCAGGCGTCTTCTTCAAACACCCTCGCTTCCTCGCCGGACCACCCTTATTCGTCGGCCTTTCCTCTCCTACTCCACCGCTAGTTAACCCATCCTTCTCCTACTTGCCTCCCACCTACAAGGACATCGAGCTTATCGACTCTTGCAATGGCCTCTTCCTCTTTCGTTGCTCCCTAACACCTTGTTTTGATTTGGGGCCCCGATTATCACAACGATTCTACGTGGTGTGCAATCCCACCACTTGGGTTGTCTTGCCCCAACCCAGCTTCGCACCAGGGTGTTAAGCTACTCTGACGAGGCTATGTTGAAGACGGAAACGACCTCGGCCGCGCTAGGCTTTGATCCAGCCGTGTCCTCGCATTTCCATGTGTTCCAGCTGCTGGAGCAGGAGGTGCAGTACAATTTGTTTCTCGACGCGATAGAGATTTACTCGTCAGAAACTGGCAACTGGGTTTGAGAAAAACCCAATTGGAAAAGTGGATCCAGTGTACCAGAAGCATGACCTACTTCAATGGCTTCCTACATTTCACCATCGACTACGACAGAGTTGCATCGGTGGACACCACGGGCCAGACATGGAAGGTCACCGTCGTTGTAGCGGACCGTGAAGATCCCGCTTCCAGCCATGGTGTTGTTGGCCATTCTCGAGGGCGCTTGCTCTACCTTGAGAGCGTTGATGACGCCTTGGCGATCTATGCTCTCGAGGACGATGGTAAGGAGTGGGTCTTCAAGCAAAAGGTGAGCAAGATGGATTTATTTGGACCAAACAATTCGCAGAATGGATGGGACTTTCGACGTCGTAGCTGTGTTTCATCCGGACGGCGATTTGATTATATTATGTGATCGGCCGCGGCGAAGACTCCTGTCTTATGACATGAATCACATGCACGTGCATGTTATCTGCACTCTCGAAAAGGTGCCAAATGACCATATATGCCATTGTATTCGAGGGCATTATTATCATCACAAATAGTCAAGTAGAAGTCTTGCACCTTTTTTTTTCTTTTTGATCCAGAGAAAGCTTGTGTGTTTCTCAAAAATATGGTAACAATATTCCTGACACACACCGGCGCCTGCATATGCCACACCACAGTGTGCTAACCAAGCTGTGCAAGCTGTATGCAATGACGTTCTTACATGGTTTGCTACTAATCTGAAAGAGATCTCTCGCTTCTAGTAAATTTCCAATTTCTTTGTATGAATTTCCGAAGTTTAAGGTTCATAATTGTGATTCAATTTTTCAATTATAAAGGGTGCTTTCCTCTCTCAGAATCAGCAGTAACTAGCCAGATATATATCTCCTATTTTTACAAAGTATGTGCAGAAGTTACAACATGAAGACGACGTACTGAATATAGTTGGGAGCAATAAAACATATTTTTCTAGCTAGGACTTGCAGGAGACTATTTCTGTGAAACATAAGTTGAATAAAAATTTTACAAATCCAGCCATCAGATTATTGGTTAGCTTATTATTATCTGTCATAAACATTAGCCCCCTTTCTCCCTCTCATGTATGCATTTCTTGATCAGTTTATTGTATTGCAAACGATAGCAGCAGTTGAAAGCAAGATTTTATATCTTTTTTCTAGGACTAGCTCTATAGTTTAGTTGACATATCAAAGGAAAAAATGTCTGGTCGTTCAAATTGTTCATGAATCCAAACTACATTGTCAACTATTACATGCTACATTATTAGTGACATGAATGTATTTATATAGATTTTCTAGGATATACAAAGAAGAGGATATATATATTTATTATTCTACGACAGAGTATATATCTTTTAGGACAGGGAACAGTATATAGTTGGAACAGAAATTGTTTATAGTATTTTATAGGACAATAAAGAGTAAGTATTTATCAATATACACATGCATGTTTATGCTCACATCTCGGTATACATTTTTTCCCTGACAATTTTTGTGATACATATGTACACAAATGAACGGACTTTCTATTTCTTTTTAGCGATTGGTTCATTCATATTTTTTCCCCCAAGCAATTGGGAGAGAGAGAGAGAGAGAGAGAGAGAGAGAGAGAGAGAGAGAGAGAGAGAGAGAGAGAGAGAGAGAGAGAGAGAGAGAGAGAGAGAGAGAGAGAGAGAGTTTACCCATCTAATTTTATTTCGAAAAGTGCAACAACCATGGTCATTACACTGAAGAAGCCGGGAGACTTGCCCGTGCAAAGCTAGTAGCAGAGTATAGAGGAAAGGAGGGAGGTTACAGGGTACAGCTGAGGTGAAGTCGCCATATTGGCCATGGCCGGATCTCTTTGCTCTTCGTATAGCGGAATCCCCACGAGTTGAGGTCGCTGAGGATCGTCCGGACTGATGAGCGCGCGTCTGCGTCGTTTGCATTGAACAGAGTTCGTTCTGGCTGTTCCAGACGCGCCACGTCAAAATGAGCAGTATGTCGTGTCGTCCCACTGATGCGCAAGCAGCGGTGAGGTCTCCAGGATGCCGGGGCAGCGAGGGCAGCAAGCTTCCGTCGCGTCCAGGATGTTCTTCTGCATGAGGTTGGCACGGGCAGGCAGGCGATCCTGGCAGAGCAGCCAGCAGAAGAACTTGAGCTTTGTAGGGACACGCGGGCTCCATATGTGGTCAGGAATGGCGTCCTCCCATTCCGTGGCCATCAGCAGAGGAAAACCGAGTAGAAATGTCCCAGACAAAGAACCGTTCATCGTGACCATTGTCTAATAGTACATTGCTCAGGTGGTCGAGGAGTTCAGAGAGCTCTGACACTGTGCAAATTGGTTCACTTATATAAAGCACAACTTGGCTAACTGCTATGTAAAAACTGAAAGGGCGCAATGATTTCATAAAGTCTTGATATGTATTTGATCTAAGAAACCTTACGACTTTTCAGAAACAGTCTTCTAACATTCTTGAAGTGTTGCAAGTTAAGGAAACAAATTGGACCAACAATCCCGATTCCTAAGCCATACCGGGCATGGTCTCGAAGTCATGCCACTAGCGTACACGAGTGCGATTCATGTATCGCTCACCTCCACCACACCTTAGGACATGTTCCCCCTCCCCCCAAATTGTCTTTGCCAATGTCATCTAGCCGAGTATTGTGCAAGGTCGGCCCACTATCCAATAAAGTCAGTCCAAGTAGAGTGTATGGCTCGATCCAAGAAGGATTACGGCCCAAGATCCCCTTTTTTTTCTCTTTTAGATGTAAAATGGGTTTTACTTGTTCGTCATCAACCAAACTTTATAATTAAGCTTGAATTTTTATCAATGTAGTTTAGACCTGTGTAGTTTAAACAATGTTCCATTAAATTTTTATTTAAGATTGAATTTCGTTTAATCTTCTATACTACTGAACTAATTTGAATTATTTTAAACCGGTTTTAATTCTATTGTTGAGAAGAGCGGCTCAAAAGAGATTTCCTTCTCCGGATTCAAGCGCCTCCTAGGCAAAAGGTAACTAAACCTTTTTTTTTTCTTTCCTTTCTAGAGTAGACTGTAGCTGGACCAAGATGTCCTCAACTATCATTTGTTCCTCAATGTCGAGCTGGTGAACAACAGAACAAGGTCATGTCACAAGCTGAACTAGAGAAGGGAATGATCGATAAAGTTGTTCTTATCAGGGGCAGCAACCTGATCCCAGATATTCAAAAACACATCACTGAGGGCCACTCTATTTTGTTATCTGCTTATTATTACTGTCGCTGAAGCCACTCTCAAGAGGGAAATCTTTTCCTATAGGAGACGCATCAGTGAATCATCACCATCCATTGCAAATACACAGCTCATATAAAAAATTTGAAGTCACGATTTGAGTGTCTTGTGCCGCATAACTGCACTATGGAACTGTTTCTATGTCCAAAGTGTAGAGCAGACATTCTTATTTTTCAGATAACAGTCCCAACTGCATTGTGCCTTCGATCACATTGAACTATTTTGCCACCTGTTGACAATTTCCTCACTTAAATCCCACAGCTGCTTCGCTAGCTGCACATCTTCTGCCATTGCCGAAGGGGTTGCCTCGTTGCAATCTTCAAAGTATTTCCCAGAAACACCTATAACGCTAGGATGCAACGCCAGGTAGCAAGCAGTGGCTGCTCCCTGCAGCATTATCCAATCATTCAGATAGAGCATAGCGGAGACACAAATATCAATACAACAGGTCCTGCAAAACTGGAAATAATTGTTGATATATAATACTCCCTCGATCTAGTCTGACCGAGCTTTTGTTACATTGAATCGGTCTCTAACGCATGCCTTAGCTGTTACCGTGTTCTTCCAACATTCGCTATCAAAACCCAACGAATATTATTGTCTATTTTGATTTTTGAACTGGAAGTGTCTATATTATATATAGTATGTATGTTCACAATACCTCTGTAACAGTCATCAATGAACTTTAGCTCAGCTTTCTACATATAGATAGAGTACAGACTACAGAAACAAAGGGGAGCACAATTGACACAAGAACTTACAAGCCACACTCGATGAGATTACCTGGGATATGCTCTTCTGCCAAGGTTTCAAGAGGTAAAAAAGCAAACCCAATATTGCTGTACACAGGTAATTAACCAGAATATCAAAAAAATAAAAAGAAGAGGGACTTCAAATCTGGAGAAGAACTTTGTGTGCAGCTGAAGTTCGCAAGTGAATTACTGCTGTTTCTGCTAAGTTGAGTGTAGATTAATCCGGGGTGCAGAGAATTTGCAGTCAGATTGCATCCTTCCACCTTGAAAAAAATTGTTTATCAGAATTATCGCATATTTTATTGTGAAAATGGCCCCTTTTTTACTAAAATCAGCATGAATTTGTTAGTTAGTGCTATTCCATGTGCTTCACAATGGAGAGTCAGTGCATTTCCCAGGTTTATAAATTGCAGCGAAAATGAGGTTTCTAAGTTTGTTATATGTATATCTATGTAAAACTTCACAAGCAAATTGAATCGCCGTGAGGAGAAATTAAAATATTAATAAATACATATATATTGTGGACTACACACTCAACTTGTTTGTGCGGTTATCATTTCTCTCAAAGGGAGTGAGCAGGCTCTTTAAATTTTGTGGGACATAACTTATTTTCTACCACACATCATGTGATGTTTGAGATGTTTAAGCTTTTAGAATCCATTTTCACAGGATCGATCATCACCCTATTTAATATTTCTTATCTATGTCTATGGATTAAGGAGACAGAAAAAATAGGATGAAAACACAGAGTTTTGCATTTTAGAGCACTGGAAAGCTTAGGGCAAAATGGATGAAGTTCAGTTAAACTAAAGAATAAAGATCCTAAAATGAAGCAAGATGTTACGAACCTGAAAGCGCATGGATAACTCCTTGGCATGAAGGATATTGGCTTACTTTGAATGTGCATATGCGAAAAATCGCCGAAACCTATTAATGTCATCTCAATGTGAGAGAGAAAACAGTCGAGCTAAGTATGTTCAGGAATAATCCAGGAAAAGTAGAGATGCTATCGACTTCGATTCATCTTGTAACTTGTCCAGATCGAAATATGAGCCATCGCTCAACTTATGACCCACAGAGGAAACATTTAGTATTCTCCCCTGAACACCTGTTTCTTTTGCAGTAATTTTCATCTTCTCTAGGAGAAGACTTGTCGGAAAGAAATGCCCTATCATAATAGAGTTCAACCAAAATTAGCCATGTGTGTATACTTATTTTGGGAGTTCGTCTATAAATATATATATGTATTTATTCAGGAGATTAGACAACGCACTATGATATATGTCAAAATTTTCTGTTTCTTTAATATCTTG
This sequence comes from Eragrostis nindensis, assembly GCA_012490785.1. Classification (NCBI taxonomy): domain Eukaryota; kingdom Viridiplantae; phylum Streptophyta; class Magnoliopsida; order Poales; family Poaceae; genus Eragrostis; species Eragrostis nindensis. Next base: position 119,660 of record JAAXCT010000128.1, read on the forward strand.
ATAGGAAAAAAGGATGGATGGATGTTGAGTATCGATGCACTGAAGCCCTTTACCGAGATAATTCGTGGCAAAGTGTAGCTCAATTCCATCTTGTGACACCTGGCCGGAAAGTGAGCTGGTCTATCCCCGCATTGTTTCTGCATGAGGAAAACTAAAACTTTCAATAGAATCCCGGTTTATTAATTTGTGATCACAAACCAACAAGGACAATTTGAATTCAAGAATATTTTTTTCATGATTTAGGAATCAGAAGTGTATTGCGTATTTTTCTGAAAAATCAAGCGACACATTGATACGTGAGGATGTTGAGGTGCTCATGCGACGACAAGAAGGAGAGCACAAAGCGACCAACGGAATCGAGGGAGCTCAGGTCCATCTCCCTGACGTGTAGCCTCGAGCTTGGAATATGTTGCTCCTCCGTAAGGCTCTGCTTTGCTTTCATCCCACTCTCCATTGTTCTTGCCGCTATGATCACCTTTGCACCCCACAATGCTAGGACTCTGTGGCCGTCTCTTTTCCTATGCAACTCGTTGCTCCTGCAGTTTCCCGATGGAAAAGATAAGGAAAACATGTTGACGAATTTATTATTACCCTTTTTCTGCACACCTCATAACAATATGTACGTGTGTGATTATCCTACTATTGCTTTTTTAAGTGAAACGGCATCTTTACTTTCGTCTGTATCTATCCTACTTTTGATTATTCGGTTTGCCAAGTACACTCATGACACGGATAAGCATTTACATATGCAGAAACATAATGTAGAAACGTTCAACAAGTGTGTAAACTCAGAAACAGAGACCTGTGACGATGGCTGTGAGATGGCTGCCATCGATGCCAGCAGTGATCTCCTCAGCGGTGGCCGCTGCCTGATGCCTCCCCAATATGAAGCGCCCGAATATGCTCATTGTTCTTGTGGATAGATGGTTTTTCTTCTTTGGTCTCTTGGCACCTCTATTGATGTCCAATGGCTCCCAATTTTTTTAAAAAAAAAAACTGAAGTCAGTGTTAGAGTATATTTGGTAGGTTAGATTATGTATCTTGGACTGCCGTATGTACCTCGGGAGGCGCCTTGCCCTCCAAATCATGTACTCTCATATATCCCGGTCGAGGGGCTCAATGCAATACAATCCACCGCATTATACGCAATCTATTCCTCTTACATGGTACCACGAGAGGGTTGCGATCCTGTGACCTAACCCTAGCCGCCGTTTGCTTCTGCACCGCGCGCCCCCGGGGAGACCCTTCTCCGCCGGGGGCAGCGCCCCTGTTTCGCCGCCGATCCATCGATCCGGCCGCCTCTTTGCTTTTGCGTCATCAAGCTGCAATCTGATCGGGCCACCCTGTTTCCGTCGCTCGTCGTCGCTTGGACTGCGCTTCTAGGGGCCGTGGACGCCGTCACCTTCGCGCGGGTCTGCGTCGCGATGCTCTCTGTCGTGGACCTGTCCTGAGGCTTCGATCGGGCTTCACGCGAGCTGCCATGGCGCCATGGTCGACGGTGCCGCGACTACATCGCGTCCGCGTGTTGATCTGCTGCTCTTGCGGGTCGCACGCGGTCTCCAGGCGGACGCTCACCTGAGCGTCAACAGGCGTAAAAGCTAATCACGCGATGGGCTGCAATACTGCCGATTCTTCTCTTTTCTTTGATTTGTTTATTTGTCTTCGGTTTACCGTGACAGATAGACAAAAGATGAAGAGAAAGGAGTTGGGATTAGGCTATAGGCACCCAAAGATCTACACGGAGGTGTTTCAATCTGCTGCAACTATTTTTTTTTACCCGATCAGTGTGAGATTGGGTTTTGCATCGCGCACCGCCGTCGAGCACGCGTACCTCTACTCTGACATCGGCATCAACAACACCGATCTATACTTCGTCAACACCTACGGCCAAGCTGAACGCGCGACGCTCAAGGGACGCCTTCATGCATCGTTGTTCGGCAGCTCCGACTGCACATCTTCTTCGTCGCCATCACCGTCAGGACGACCTCGACATCGCCACCACCACGTCTTCAACTGTGCGGCATCGTCGTGCTCCCGCGTGCACACCGGTCTGATCAGCCGGCCGTGCGGCATCGTCGAGGACGCGTACCATGCCTTTAAGTTTTGGGTTGCCACTGCGTCGCCTCCCCGAGTCGCAGCGCCGCCGCCCGTGGTCGCCACTGACTTGAGCAGTGCCCTCCAAGGCGCCCGTGGTCGCAGCGCCGCCGCCCGTGGTCGCTACTGGCTTGAGCAGTGCCTTCCAAGGCGCGACTCCGTCTACTGTGGCACTTGTCGTTGCATCTTCCCCGCCGCCTCCGCGCACGGACGACTCCTCAGATCGTCTACACGCATGGTCTTCGTCATGCCTCTTCGCCTACCTCGAGCACCGCCGCCTCGCATCTACAGGCTACCCACGTTGCCATCTCTGGCCAACGGTTTAGCCACGTCTTCAGTATTCCACCACGACCACGTCGTCCGAGTCGTCGTCTCTTCCTCGACTACTTCGTCTACTCCGACAACTGCGGCTGCGCCAGCACTCTCCTTCTCGCCGCGACCGTTCCCTCCGACACTGGTGTATGATCGTGATGGTCCCTCTCTTCGTGCGTCTGGTATTGGCAACACTGGTGCGTGCCTTTGTTCCCGACGTGTTCCCGGGCCTGGCAAACCCGGCGCACGCCTCGCCAATGGCGGTTTTGACAGCATCGACTTCGGAGTCGACTTTCTTCCTCACGGTGCCTTGATCGCGTCGCCGTCTTCTTCCAGGCGCATCTTCGCGCACCCGCACATTGGCGCCTCTCTGCGCCCACGGCTTCATGTGCTGCTTCCTCGACAACGGCAACCTCCACTTCGGCTTCGTCGACCACGGCTATCTCAAGCACGACCTCATTGACCATGGCTACACGCCCAAGTTTCGGCTACCTCGACACTCGGAACAAAGGGCTATCATCCGCATGAGCTACTCACCGGTTTTCTTTTCAGTCGCATCATTCACACCGCTATAACGCTACAACTATAGGGGGATGTCAGTCCGTTAGCTTCAACCTTCGGCTTCTTCTCCAGTCTCACCGTCTGCGGTGCTCCCGCTGTGACTACGGGGGGTGTTAGAGTATATTTGGTATGTTAGATTATGTATCTAGGACTGCTATATGTATCCCAAGAGGTGTCTTGCCCTTCAAGTCATGTACTCTCATATATACCGGTCGAAGGGCTCAATGCAATACAAGCCACCATTATACGAAATCTATTCCTCTTACAGTCAGCACGTCATAAAAAAAATACTCTCGCCGATAGCCCGCGTGAGCCAAATCTCGGTCTTAGCTAGCCGGCGGCCACCAAATCCCAACGATGAGCACACCAGGAGACTCGGCGTGAGAAGCCGCGTCCGTGAGGCAGCTCCACGTCGCCGGGAAGTCGAGGTAGCACAAGCGCGAGCTCGACGGATTCGATGTCGCGGCGGCGCTCTATGAGACCAAGGGAAACGCCCAAACTTTGCACCAAAAGCTGAAGAAAAAGAAGCGCGCAGCTCTAACGAAGTTTGTCGGCAACTTTGGCGGACGGCGGCTCGTTGAAGATCAACAAAACGAAAGGGATTTACCAAGAAATGAGAGCAGCAGGTTCCCAAGACTAACGATGCTCGACAATCAAGAATAAAAGGGAAAAACACAAGGACGCCACGGCCAAGAGGCCCAAGACAACGGCCATCAGAGACGAAGCTCTCGACGGAGTCACGGAGACATGATACTGCTTCACAAATTCGACGGCGGCCCTTCAAAGGAAAACTAGAGAGGGAGTCAGCAAGCTGCTCTACGACTAGACAATCAAGAATCAAAGGGAAAAACACTAGGACGCCAAGGCCATGACAACGGCCATGGCGGCGCAGAGATGAATCGACGGATACATGATACTGCTTCACAAATTCGACGGCCTTCCAAGGAAAACTAGAGGGACTCAGCAAGCTGCTCTACGACTTGGTCCTGAGAGAAGACAACACGCACGAACGCACGGGGAGGGTGCGCGGCTCACCACTGAAGCAGGTCGACGACCGTGATGGCGAGGTGGTCCGGATGAAGGAGAACGGAGTCGCGTGGACGGCGAACGGCAGCGATCCCGGCACGACGGGCGGTCTCGGACTGGATACTGGCACCCGGCGTTCCCGATGATCTGGACAGTAGGTGAGGGGGAGCTTCAGCTACAGAATGGAACACGGGACGGCGTCGAGTGAATGGAGAACAAACACACGAGAAGCTCACCGGAGCGGACGGAACGGGGATGAATGCAACGCTATGGATACAGAGACGTGGAGCAAAGCAAGAAGCTTAATATTCTGCTGAGAGTCAACATCTAATGTGCACACATAATTTATGGCTGTCCGTGTACTATGGGCCCATGATTTTATTTAGCACGGAGCTAAAAATTAAAATTGTACTTACAAGTCAACATCTAAGTACTCTCTTCGTTTTTAATTATATGACGTTGTTGACTTTTTTCTTCAATTTTGATTAACAATATATAGCTAAATAATTAGTTAACTAATGTAAATTGAATATCATTGTATCTATCATCAAAAGTACTATAAAGTTAACTTATATATTTAGTTATTTGCATAAAATTTATAGGGTCAAAGTAACGAAAAAAAAATAACGGTGTTATATATTTAAAAAACAGAGGGAGTACTTGATATTTTCATGACAACCCCTGACCCCTGATATCGGAGGGGTAAACAAAAGAAAAAAATATAAATACTGATTAGAAGGCTCATATAATTTCTTTTAGCACGGAACCAAACATTAAACTATGTGTGAAAGTCAACATTTATGTCGGCACATATTTGACAATTTAGCTCTACTATTCATGTTTTGACTATTGTCTTTTCCACATTGTCTTTGCAAATGAATGAAAGCTAAAGACGTACTTAAAGTTCTTTTAATTGCTAATAGCTTATATGAGTAACTAAGTATTTAGAAATTTATTCTTAATTACAATATAAATAGTAAAAGTCAAAACGACTACTCCCTTTCGTTTCTGATTTGATGTCGTTCAGACAAGGCTAGCTAAGTGTTTTTTAGTTCATTTCTGTGGTCTGAAACGTCAAGAAAAAAAGAATGGAGGGAGTACATATTTTTGAACCGAGGTTTGGAGAATGGAGATAAACAGTAGAATGTGCGTAAAAGTTTAAGTTAGTACCCCTCCGTGTCATGTTAGGCTAATCCCAGTGGGGTGTTTCTTTCATAGCTTCTAAAAGGGTCGCGCCATATAGGGTGCAAATGAAATATTCCCCTCCAGGGCATAGTTTCATAATGTTGTTTCCCAAGCCTACTATAGATTTTTTTTTGCAGTACTATAGAATTTAATTATGGCCTTAAAACTAGCATTAGGGTCACTTGTTCCATTTCGAATGGGCTAAGGCATTTAACCGCATTGGAAAGAGTGTAACACAATTTGGTTTTTTCTCCATCTTCATTACTAACTTGTGACGTCAAAAAACACTGACATGATATATATGTCATTTGTTGAAAATCAACCTTTCAATATATAGAAATAGCCTTACAAGTTGTTTTAGGCTTGAATACGAAAATTAATAAGAAATAAAAAAGTAGAGAGCGTGTAGAAAACCGTGGAGAGAGTTATGTTTGGAAGCGAGAATGGCATGTAATGTGAAATGTTGTTAGTAGCAAATCTAAATATTCTCATAGCACAGATGTAAAGTTAAAATTAAGATGTATAAAGGAATATAATGTTTAGACGGTCCATAATATTCCTTAACATGGAGAGTAAAAGTAAATTGTGACTAAAAGTCAGCAAAATAAAATAAATCAAACCACACATGAGCAGAAAATTTAAATATTCTTTTGGCACGTAATTAAAAATTATAACGTGCACGCCTGGTGGGACTCGAACCCACAATCGTTTGATTAGAAGTCAAACGCCTTATCCATTAGGCCACAGGCGCCTTCGCATTACGGTCCGGTTTTGGATTGTCAAACAACTTGTAAATCTAGGTAACCTTCTAATGCCCCAGCTACTGCTACCTTTAGGGCCTGATTGGTTGGCGTATGAGCCGAGCCTGCCTCGCACCTGGGAGTCAGGCCCTCGGGAGCCAGGCTCATTGCATGCAAGATGGTCATGATTGGTTTCCTGGTTGCATATAGCCGGGATGTGCAAAGAAAATGATTGGTTGGCCTGCTGCCTGCATCGCTCGTCTCTCTCCCGATGCAACAATGTGCGTGTGCCCGCATGCGAGGAGCCAGGCTCCAGAGAAACGAGCAAAACGTCCGCATCCGCGGAGCCAGGCAGAGCAGCACCTTTTGCATGCGGCGAGCCAGGCTCAAACATCGGTCCACCCAACCAATCACTGGAACTTTGCATCCCGTGAGCCAGGCTGAGGCTTATCCAGCCATCCAATCGCACCCTTAACCTCAGTCATACACCGAGCACATCAAGTTCAAGATCCAAACCAAGCCGCGACTTCTCCGATCTCCTCCGCCCAACTTCGCCGGAGCCGGAGGGACATGGACGCGGCCAAGAAGCTCAGCTCCGGACCGGGGGAGAAGGCGGCTAAGAGGAGCCACGGCTCCTCGGCTCTGTTCGTGGCGGTGGACTACGGCTTCCTGCTCGCCTTCGCCGGCTTCCTCGCCTACCTCGTCGGCTCCCGGATCCTCCCGTCCGTCGCCTCCGCCGTCTAGATCGGTCCACCGTTCTTGCTTCCGCTCCTATGTTTTGTTCGGATCCGATCTCTGTTCTGATGCCGCTTATGCGATGTAATACGATTCCCAGTGTAATGAGATGAGAACTAGCTCTGTTTCTTGAAATCACTGCTTCATTGATGTGAAGGCTAATTGATTTTCAGTTGTTTTTTCTGTTCTTGTACTGAGATATGTCATCGCTACTGATGCCGAATGGAGTCCCATTGCTTTCTTGCTTCAGTTTACTCCTCTTGTGATTCAATGGCCCAGTATGCAGCCTTCACCATTCTGCAAGTACCTGGAATTGGATGTGCTCAATGCTCATCCTCCTCTCCCGGTATCCATTTTGAGAGGATAAGTTGAACAGGTAGTGTTAATGAAAATTTCTTCGCAAGGAGCGTTTGGGATCAACAGATACATTAGCAGTTTCAGTCATTGAAGCTCTCTAATGTTAAAATTCAACAGAAACACACCTTTTCCATTTCTCTTCCATGATGAACATGCCAAAGCTTTTTACACTGCGTTTGGATGTTGGTATTGAGGGCCAGAATTCGGAATTGGCATTGTTGGCCTCCAATGCCACTGTTTGGATGTCTATGGAATTAGCTCATGGAAACCTGACCCAATGCCGAAACGTTTTCTCCCATGCCCGCTCTCTGCTTCATTCAATTCCGAGCCCTTGCGCTCTGTATTGGGGAGCAATCACCCCGCGCCCCTCCCCCGTGCTCGTTCCCCACCAGAAAGGTACATCTCTCCCCGCTCCTCCCATCTCCCACGCAGGCTAGCAGAGAAGAGATGAGGAGGATGCGATGATGCGTCAGCCCCCAACGAGAATCTCTGCGGCGGCACTCCCCTGTTCAGATCCAGAGTCACCGCCCACCTGTTTCGGCGAAGAAGCGAGCCATGGCCGCGCCCACCGGCGACACGGCGAGCATGGTGGTCGGCGCCGTCCTCGTCCACGGTCTTTGCGCTGCTCGGCGCCGTCCCCGTCCACGGTCGTTGCTGCTGCGGTCTTCGGCGAGCGCGTCCGTCCGGGTCTCGCGGTGCTCCGTAGTCCGTACAGCTAGCGTCGTCTTCGGCGTCTCCTAGCCGAGAACTCCTAATTAGTTGGCTAATCCGTCCGTAGACTCTGGAAGGAAATCTCCATTTCTTGCCGAGGCTTAGGTAGATTATTGAAGGAAATTGCTCAGGCTCGGGTAGATTCTGGAAGGAATTTGTGCTCCTGTGTTGGATCGGCTACTGATTGGATTTCTATTTGTCAGGTTAGGTTTTTTGTTTTAGTTGGAACAAATTTGATGCATATACCATATCATGTGAAAAATGTTTTCATACATGTACAGATTGTATAATGCTTAAACCTTTCAATATTTTGCAATTCAAACATTTGTACATCCAAACAGGAATTGGAATTGGCTGCCACTTACTAATTCCAACTACCAATTATATGAACATCCAAACAATAGAATTGGCATTCAAGCCATTTCCAATACAGCTCGGCTTTGGTATTCAGCTCCAATTCAATTCCTTCATTTGAATATCGACATCCAAACGGTGTTTACAGAATGCTGCATCAGTAGTCAGAAATCCCCGTCTGACTGCCAGCTAGAGGCGAGAAACTACAGCCGTGATCATTGGCACATTTACATTTCTTTTTCCTGTACATGGTAACAGAGCTGCAGCTATGCTCATTCAGGAATCTGGCACACATCTTTACAAACTACGGCAATAGCCGGACGGCTGCGATAGATGGAATCTTCTCTCGAAGCTTCTGAGATAGGGCTACTCGAACAGTGGTCACGCGTGCAGCAGGACCTCTGAGCCGGACTTTCAGAATGGAGCCCATGATCGCGATAAACTTGAGCTCACCACCTCCTGTACCAGCAAGGTATGGTCTGATCTCAGAGAGCACCTGATATCAGGTTCAAACAAGTATTATTTCTGTAGGTAAATAATCTAATAGTAAGAAATCAATCAATCATATGTAAAAGATGTTTTTAGCAATTCCCGCGGTACTCTTCTTTCCTACAAATTATAACTGACAATTGTACATTGTCTATATCTTATAACTATAAACTGAACCTAGAATACTATCAACAGTAGGACAGGTGCTGGCCCAAGTATATAAAATCCTCAAAAAAAAAAACAGAGTAGTATTCAATTTTTCTTTAAGACAAGCAGTCGACACTGATAACATAGCTGTAAAAGAAAAAGAACTGTAACAGTGCCTGAAGAATGATGTCATAAATTTTCCTAATCTGTTACTAACTTGCACAGACATATGTTGTAAAATTCCATATTCTAATGTAACAGTTTAGCACATCTTGGACTAAACTTGGAATGGATCTTCGACATCAATCAAAATAATTTAGTTGTTTCCTTGAAATAGGCAGGTCATGATAGTTCACTACCTATCAGTCTAGAACCTATCAAATCATATATGCCCATGCAACCATCTGCGGACTCGTGTGATCTATGTGGTCGCCCAAATCATTGTAATCTGGCAAACTATCATATTTGAATTTAAAATATAAGAAAAATGGTTCCCATTATGAACTTACCTTTTGAACGTTCCTCTCATTCAGCTCAAGACCCGTCTCATTATCCGTGGTTGATTCAACTGCAACAATCTCTGGTATTTTCTCCATCAAGCGCCGCTGAATTCCCATCTTCATCGTCGTCACTGAGCTCGGGCATGAGCCACACGCTCCCTGCAGCGTCAACCTCACAACATTCCTGTCGATCTCATGCAAGGCGACATTGCCTCCATCTGCGATAAGGTACGGGCGCACCTCATCCAGAACCAACTCAACGTTTTCAGAGGTGAGGGGGAACTGAGCCACTGGATCTAGGTCGGCAACTGCTCGAACAACTGAAAAAAGCAAAAACAACAGGGAAAACATTCAATTCAATTCGCCTCAAGAATGGCAGCTTGCAGCTGACTCTTTCTGATCATGGAACTGAAGTTAAACCGATCATGTAACACCACATGCTATCCTGTGTTGTCTGGTTAATTGTGCTTCAGCAGTGGGTATGTGAATCTATCTATATTATGAGCTCAGACTGTCTCCTGCGACTGAGTCCAGTTTCAATATGGTCGTAAGCAGCTGGCTCTGCTTTGATACCCTATGTTGTGTTTCTGAACAATATCCCCTGTGGAAGACATGTCAGTATGTGAATGAGTGAATCCTATCTATATTCTTAGTTTAGCCAGTTTCCTGCAACAGAATTCAGTTTCAATGGTATATCGTACGCAGCTGATGCCCTGTGTCTCTGACAAACATCCCCTGTGGCAGACATGCCAATATGCAATCTATAATGCATCATAAACTTTCCCAAACCATATGCGGACAAATGGTTCCTTTTGTCCGCATATGGTTTGGGAAAGTTTATGATGCATTATAGATTGCATATTGGCATGTCTGCCACAGGGGATGTTTGTCAGAGACACAGGGCATCAGCTGCGTACGATATACCATTGAAACTGAATTCTGTTGCAGGAAACTGGCTAAACTAAGAATATAGATAGGATTCACTCATTCACATACTGACATGTCTTCCACAGGGGATATTGTTCAGAAACACAACATAGGGTATCAAAGCAGAGCCAGCTGCTTACGACCATATTGAAACTGGACTCAGTCGCAGGAGACAGTCTGAGCTCATAATATAGATAGATTCACATACCCACTGCTGAAGCACAATTAACCAGACAACACAGGATAGCATGTGGTGTTACATGATCGGTTTAACTTCAGTTCCATGATCAGAAAGAGTCAGCTGCAAGCTGCCATTCTTGAGGCGAATTGAATTGAATGTTTTCCCTGTTGTTTTTGCTTTTTTCAGTTGTTCGAGCAGTTGCCGACCTAGATCCAGTGGCTCAGTTCCCCCTCACCTCTGAAAACGTTGAGTTGGTTCTGGATGAGGTGCGCCCGTACCTTATCGCAGATGGAGGCAATGTCGCCTTGCATGAGATCGACAGGAATGTTGTGAGGTTGACGCTGCAGGGAGCGTGTGGCTCATGCCCGAGCTCAGTGACGACGATGAAGATGGGAATTCAGCGGCGCTTGATGGAGAAAATACCAGAGATTGTTGCAGTTGAATCAACCACGGATAATGAGACGGGTCTTGAGCTGAATGAGAGGAACGTTCAAAAGGTAAGTTCATAATGGGAACCATTTTTCTTATATTTTAAATTCAAATATGATAGTTTGCCAGATTACAATGATTTGGGCGACCACATAGATCACACGAGTCCGCAGATGGTTGCATGGGCATATATGATTTGATAGGTTCTAGACTGATAGGTAGTGAACTATCATGACCTGCCTATTTCAAGGAAACAACTAAATTATTTTGATTGATGTCGAAGATCCATTCCAAGTTTAGTCCAAGATGTGCTAAACTGTTACATTAGAATATGGAATTTTACAACATATGTCTGTGCAAGTTAGTAACAGATTAGGAAAATTTATGACATCATTCTTCAGGCACTGTTACAGTTCTTTTTCTTTTACAGCTATGTTATCAGTGTCGACTGCTTGTCTTAAAGAAAAATTGAATACTACTCTGTTTTTTTTTTTGAGGATTTTATATACTTGGGCCAGCACCTGTCCTACTGTTGATAGTATTCTAGGTTCAGTTTATAGTTATAAGATATAGACAATGTACAATTGTCAGTTATAATTTGTAGGAAAGAAGAGTACCGCGGGAATTGCTAAAAACATCTTTACATATGATTGATTGATTTCTTACTATTAGATTATTTACCTACAGAAATAATACTTGTTTGAACCTGATATCAGGTGCTCTCTGAGATCAGACCATACCTTGCTGGTACAGGAGGTGGTGAGCTCAAGTTTATCGCGATCATGGGCTCCATTCTGAAAGTCCGGCTCAGAGGTCCTGCTGCACGCGTGACCACTGTTCGAGTAGCCCTATCTCAGAAGCTTCGAGAGAAGATTCCATCTATCGCAGCCGTCCGGCTATTGCCGTAGTTTGTAAAGATGTGTGCCAGATTCCTGAATGAGCATAGCTGCAGCTCTGTTACCATGTACAGGAAAAAGAAATGTAAATGTGCCAATGATCACGGCTGTAGTTTCTCGCCTCTAGCTGGCAGTCAGACGGGGATTTCTGACTACTGATGCAGCATTCTGTAAACACCGTTTGGATGTCGATATTCAAATGAAGGAATTGAATTGGAGCTGAATACCAAAGCCGAGCTGTATTGGAAATGGCTTGAATGCCAATTCTATTGTTTGGATGTTCATATAATTGGTAGTTGGAATTAGTAAGTGGCAGCCAATTCCAATTCCTGTTTGGATGTACAAATGTTTGAATTGCAAAATATTGAAAGGTTTAAGCATTATACAATCTGTACATGTATGAAAACATTTTATGATGCACTGTTGTGCCCCCGCCGGTTTATGAAAACATTATACAATCTGTACCATGCGCGGCGGAGCGGAGACGAGACGCGCCCCCGCCGGCCGGCCAACGACGGTGATGGTAGTCGGGCCGGGCGGGGCCGGGCGGTGTGGTGTGGCTGGCGGGGTGAGATGCGCTGTTGTGCCCGCCGGTTTTCTCTCCCGGGAGCCGGGAGCGGCGGGCACGCTCGGGCGCGCATTCCGCTTGCCTTCTTCATTCGCTTCTTGCCATTTCTTTCCTTCCGTTCACGTCATCTCGCCACGTACTTGATCAGCTCGTTACTTCTCACTTCTCGGTGTTTCTTGGGACCGGTCTCCAATGGAGGTTCCCTGCCTTTCCTAGCACGACACTGGTACAAGCCCTTAGTTCGGTACAACAACACCGGAGTGGAGTGAATAATCGATTAAGTTGGTGATTCATCAAGGAAAAAGAAAAGCGTTGTACTGTTGCACTTGACTTAAGATGTGTTTGGATTGGGAATTTTTTTAAAAAATAATGTTTTTTATGCTGAGAATTACAAAAAAAATCGAAAATGAAACAATTACAAAAATAATACTCAGTCGTGCGTTGGTTGCACGAAAATATAGAAGTCTCGCGTTGGTGACAGAAAATAGGGTAGTCGTGCGTTGAACGCACGAAATACGTGTTATCGTGCACTGGTCGCACGAAAACACGTAGTTGTGCAACCAACGCACGACTACTCTCCTTCTCAATTATTCGCGTCCCTCTCCCCGCTCTCTCTCTCTCGCTCTCTCTCTCTCTCTCTCTCTGGCTCGCGTGTGTGGCGGTGGCGAGTTGGTGGCGGGGCTGGGCGGCGGCGACGCGGCGAGGCTGGGCGGCGGCGACGCGGCGAGGCGCGGTGGCTGACACGCGGCGGCGGCGAGGCGGCGAGACAGGCGGCGGGCTGCAGCGAGGCGGGCGGCGGGTGGCCGGCGGTTGCAGGGCGGCGGGGGTCCGGGCGCGCGCGCGGGGAGGGAGCTCCGGCCATCGGGCCGGCTGAAGGTAGAAGAAGCTGTTTTTTTTCCTAATTAAGCTTGCATTGTGAATTTGAATCCAGTAGCATGAAATCAATTTAATAGAACATGGAGTTGAACAAAAATAAGAAAGTTGCATGAAATCGATTGAGTAGAATATATTTTATTGAAAGTAATTGAGTAGAATAAAATTATTAGTAATATATATGTAAATTTGGTACAATAGATATAAGTAGCTTTAGTTGAGTAGAATAAATGTAAATTTAGTATAATAGATATAAATTTAGTTTTAAATGAAATTATCTATTTACAATTTTAGAATTGTGTCGGGACATGCAAATTAATCATATGTTTATGGCGTACAAAGAAAAATAATGAGACTATAGAAATTTGTTTCATGATTTGTTAGGCGCGGTCACGTCGAATATGCCAAGTTTTAGAATTTACTACGGCAGTGGGGAAATCCGACATGGTCCATATGGTGTTGACCTGAGCAATTTTCCTTTTGTGGATATTGAGCACCCTAATCCTGATGGCACAAGGATGATAGAGATAAGAATGTGGTTGACCTGATTTATGCAACTAGACCCAATGGTTTATTCTGTTAAGGTGCAATGATTGTGGAGTCGTAGTACAAATCCAATTTTTTGGGAGCTGAAGGAAGTTCGTCGGACGGAGAAGTGGTTGAGCTGGTTGAATTGGTGTCAGAAACGACAGGCTTCTTTAATTATGCTAGTGCAAGCGTGTCTGAGAGAATTGTATGATGACGCTTGTGCTGTTTCACAGACCAGTGCAACATTAGAGATTGGACAAGATAATCGTCATCATGAAATTGCAAAGGCGACGGAGGAAGTTAAGCATGAGGTGGTTGAGCATGGGCACATGGGTCAGGCTGAGGTTGCTGAGGGCCAGGCCGACGCGGGTGAGGATAATGAAGCAATAGTTGAAGAGATTGAGAACGTGGATCGTAATGCAATGCATGAGGAGTATATGTTAGCTAATTCTCTCAATGACGATGATGATCAAGAAGACGATGATGATGATGAAAATTGGTCCAATAATCCAATCCCTGATGAATGGAACAGGGAGGATAAAGCGAGGATGGAAGTTATGGACAACCGTGGTTCCCGTTGGGAGTATGGGTCAAGCATGATTCAACTGAATCAGGTCTTCCCTAATCGTTCTGAACTGAAAGACGCTGTGACGCGTTGGGCAGTGACATCGCTTAGAGAGGTGTATGTTGTGAACTCTAGCCCCGTTAAGTACAGTGTTAAGTGCAGAAATGATGGATGCAATTTTTATGTTCATGCATTCAAGCCGAAGCACGAGACACACTGGGTGGCCTCTATAGTTGTCGAACACAGTTACACATTGAAAAATGTTGGTCGAAAGCACCGCAACCTCACTGCTAATTTAGTAGCAAATGAATTATTCTACGAGATCTTCGAGAAGAGGGACACAGAATGTTCGTACATACAGCGTTCCATCGCTCGTCAATTCAAGTATGAGATTAGTTACCAAAAGGCTTGGAGGGCAAAGCAAAAGGCCTTAGAGAAATGTTGGGGCACTTATGAGGCTTCATACTGCAATCTATCTCGTGTGCTTGAGATTCTGAAGGCAAGAAACCATGGGACATACATCGCATTCAAGGAGACTGCGTTCGCTGATGATCAACCAAGGATATTTCGGCGTGTCTTTTTTTCTTTGGGGCAGTGTATTCAGTCGTTTCAGCATTGTCGTCCTGTACTTTGCGTGGATGGCACATTCCTGACTGGCAAGTACAAAGGTCAAATATTGACTGCAATAGGAGTTGATAGGAACAACCAGATACTTCCTTTGGCATTTGCGTTTGTTGAGGGAGAGAGCAAGGCAAGCTGGCTTTAGTTTTTCAGGCACCTGAAAGCAGGAGTTGTTCATGATCGACCGAATGTTTGCATCAGACCGTCATGCCGGGATCTTATCTGCCATCAAGACATTGAAAGAGGGGACGGATCAGCCGTAACCGTGGCTTGACTTGCAGAGCAGGTGGTGCATGCGTCATATGGGTGCTAATTTCTATAAGCAATTTAAGAGCAAATCATTGATGGACATGTTCAAGAGGTTGTGCAGCCAGAACCAAAAGCGGAAGTTTGACGCTCTTTGGGAGGAACTTGATACGAGCACAAGGTCTCACGTCAAAGAGCGAAATAAGAAACCAGGAGCACCTGATGAGCCTTTACCAGAACCATTACCACCTCTTGGAGAAGGACTGGACCCTCCTAATGTTAGAAGAAGGTCAGCTAGGCGCATTAAGTGTTTTTCACACTGGATCGAAGCTGAACCATAGGAGAAATGGGCAAAGCTGTATGACACTGGCGGTGCAAGGTTCGCGTTACTGTCTATTAGTTATGTGCCTACATTTGTTGTTACGATGTACTATTTATATGTTATAACTTATTGGCCCTGCCTCTTTCTGTAGGTATGACATCATGGCTACAAACAATGCTGAGGTATACAACTAGGTGATTAGAGGCTTGCGTGGCTTACCTCTGGTGGGAATCATTGAGGGCATATTGCATGGTCTCGTTGGATACTACCAAAAGAGGCACGCGGCTGCTGTTATTCAGAGCTTGAACGTGAATACGCCATATTGTTCATTTATGATGAAGCACTTGGCCGAAAAGAACGAGAAGTCACTACAACACATGGTGCATAGCATGGGCGTACGTGACCATCGTTTCGAGATAACCCTGAGATTGAAAGGGGGTGTGGGAAGCGAGACAAGAGTTGTCACCCAAGAGGTCAATTTAGGACAGGAATTAAACGGATGGTGTGAATGCACTTGCAACAAGCCGAAGCTGCAACACATTCCATGTTCTCATGTTCTCGCAGCAATATCACAGGTTGGTGTGCACAGCTCATTATATGTGTCACCCTATTACTTAAAGGAAACCGTGGTGGAGACCTGGACTGGGGAGTTCTATGGATTTACCTCACAATTTGATTTCACGGATTACGATAGAGATACCGTGATTTGTCTGCCTGATATGAATTTACTTAGGCATCCTAATGGCAAAGGTGGTCGTCCGCAGACTAGGCGTATACGCAATGACATGGATGAATCTGAGGTTGGAGGGCCTATTAGGAGGTGCATAGAATGTGATGGTCGCAAGGCAAAAGATTGCCCGCAGACTAAAGGTGGTGAAGCCGGACCTTCAACTACTCGTCGTCGCAGAGCACGCCAAGCACCTGCGCATCGTGGCTATGTTGTATAATTGTCAAAATTAGTATGGTTGTATGCTTATGTCATTCATGTTTGAACTAAGTTGTATTCGAGTCATGTGTACCTTTCATAAATTTGTGTGTAGGAATTGGAGTCCAGTGTAAAACTTATTTGTGTATGAAATTGTTGAGAAGCAATTTCTAATATATATGTATTGCATTAGTAATTCTGTGTTGGTACTTTTTAATTGTCGTGTGTTTTAATTTATTATGTTACTAGATTCTAAAATTTCTTAATGTCTTGTAGGGATGGAGCCGCCTGACGAGCTTTTGGACCCTTCTTGGGACCAGCGACACCGTGCCTACGAGCTGACCATGCGTGGCGCACAGTCACTTCCTGTTCTGATATCCCACACACCAGCTAGGGCTTGGAGACTTGACCCTCGGTGATTTTCCAGGTTAGGCACATGCATTTATTTTTTAAAAAATGTATTGTGTACGTTTGGGACTAATAAGCAAGCTGGTTTTGCAGGTTGGCTCGCGCTGGGTTGCTCCCTCTCGCTCGGATGATTCAGGCTACAGATGACGACCACGACGAGGCAGCTGTGGGGGACGGACACGTGGAGCGGTCTCGACACTTCCCGTTTGACCGTTCGCTTCTGTTAGCTCTGGTCGACCGATGGAGGCCCGAGACCCACACGTTTCACTTTCCGTTCGGGGAGATGGCAGTCACGTTGCAGGACGTGTCAATGCTGACGGGGTTACCCCTTTCTGATGAGGTCGTCGGGCCCTCAGTCGCTCCTATTAGGTGGCAGTAGGATCTTAGCCTGAGGTTTCAAAGAGTCATGCCCGATGCTGTGTCGGCTATTCCAGAGAGTCACCGTCACGGCCCGAAGCGGCAGTGGCTATTACAGTACACGGTCAATGCGTTTCTGTTTTAGTTTAATATGTTACTAGTCATGATGTCGCAATAACACGTACTTTGTGTAATGCAGGTTGAGAACATGGTTCCGGAGCCTACGGACTACCAGGTTTCCCGACACCTGGAGGTGTACCTGCTCTGGCTGTTTGGTTGGGTCATGTTCGCATCGACCCACGGATACGCTGTAGATGCCCGTTTCATATCCTATGCACGGGCTATTGCTGATGCGGAAGATGGAGATGTTCCCAAGTGTCTTGGGGATCGGCTGTTCTTTGTGCCACGTACCGTGCCGTTTGTGACGCTTGTGTGAAGAAGCAAAGGAATTCGAAGTTGACAGGTATGCCTCTACTGCTGCAGTTGTGATCCTTCGAGCGATTCCAGATTGGTCGTCCCTTTGTTAGCCCGATGCACTACACGGAGGACATGTATGGAGGGGACGATATAGATAGGCCGACCATGGGATCTCTTTGGACACGTCGTCGGGTGCGCACCTATCATTTCCTTAATATTTTTCCAAGCCTACTTACTATTTTGTATTAACGAGATGTTGTACCTGGCAGCCCCAATGGGTAGCCCTGCAGGTTCGATCTGCCTATGAGAGTTTCACAGAGCAGTTCGACCACCTTCGCCCAGAGTTGGTTGTTTGGGAGTCTTATAGGTCGGATTTGGTGCACGCACGAGCCTTTTTCCGTGGTATCTGAGCGTTGTGCTACTGAGACGCTGCGTTTTGGATGACCCGGAAGAAGCTAGTGTTTGATGCGTTTGTGGAGGACTACGCAGTACATCGAGTGATGAGGCAGTTTGGTCGTCGGCAGCAGATTCCGGTGCCTCTAGGAGACATTTTACCGGCCAGGATTCACACGTGAGTTATATATATTAATTAAAGTAATGGTAGTTGTATAAATTAATTAAAGTATCTTATTTTTTAATGCATTAATCTAAATACATTTGTATGCATTTGCAGGTACACGACAAAGGGGCCAGCGAAGAGCCAGGCAGACTTGACCAGTAAGATGTCACGTTGGATGGAGGAGTGGGCGCAGGCAACCACTGATGTTATCGATGAGCCGGCACCTTACGACCACAGCTACTACCAGCAGTACCTGCAATGGTACTGTGCACGGACTCGCACGCGTCTTATCCGCGTACAGGACCCGCTACCACAGCTAACTGCTGGTTCGGATGCACTTTACCCAGGCCATGCTGGAACGGTCTTGCACATGGCGGTACGTAATATTCTTCTATGACTTTCAATTGTTATTTACCATAACCACGTGTTTAATAGTGTCTTCTATGGCAGACTGATTTGGGCAGGAAGATCTATTCAGAGGCAGACAGAATGGCATCCCGCCTCCGAGAGAGCCAGCAGCCAGGGTGTGGGATAGCCCTTGAGGAGATTACAGCTGCGTTCTCACGTCTGCCCGCGAAGGACCGGCGTATTGTAGAGCTTGCTTCTTGCCGCCAGGTGGATGCTGCTGGTCGTGGCTCTTCTGCGTCTCAGAGACCCCCGCGAGCCCCGTCTTGTACCGCAGAGCAGTTTTACGGTGGCCAGTTCTACAGGACACCACCACCTCCACCACCACCTCCACGCCCAGATGAAGCAGGAGGGTCCGGTTGGCATGGTCCTATCCTTACAGCTATGCCTGGTATGTCATTTTTTAAATATAAGCAATGAATTCATTTATTACTAAACTAACTATGCCGTTTTGAGGGTAGTGGCGGACAGACGTCGCATGCATCACCAGTGTCTAGTGGGTCCATGTTTCAGGACACAGACACTCAACCTGACGTGATGACACAGGCCTACGGGGCTCCTCCGTTCACTCAGGAAACGCAGGCAGACGTGGGTCACATGGAGGTTCGCCAGCTTCCTACACGCGAGCGGGTCCCACCAGATTATTACACTCCTTTGGCATACGATCGTCCTTATGGTGCTCAGGGCAATGAAGAACAGGTCCCACCTTCCGCACGCAGGCCAAAGCGTGGGAGAGCCAGGGGTCACGGTCAGGGCAGGGGTCAGGGTTGACTACTTGACTACTAGATTTCTTTCGTTATTGTAATATTCAGAACTTAAGCATTACCTATCTTGACTACTTGACTTGTAGATTTCTTTTGTTATTGTAATATTCAGAAGTTAAGCATTACCTATCTTTTATTATTACCTTCTGCACAATGGATATGGGCCGAAGGGGCCATGCATCACAGTGTGATCAATTCATTGAGTTCGGCGACGCGGGGCCATGCTGTTCAGAGCACCTAGCAGCATCCAACGACCAAACAATGCGATAATTGATGGCACGCAGTGGGATGTCCTACCCCAACAGTGACCCTGCCTCAATGCATGCATCTGCCCCTGCATGCATGTCCATTATTACTGTCATACCCTACCCTACCTCTGTTACATCCACATCACTGGCCAAAGCAAAGCACAGCAAAGGTCACGTCGATATCATCACTGTCACATGCAAAGCATCCAATGCCTAGCTTCGCATATAAATCTAATGGGTTGCACAAAGAAAACAAGGTACCTACTGCACCAAACCGTCCACATGGCTGAGTCAAGCAACAGAAGCCTTCCATTGCCTCCCTGGAGCGACCGGCCTCTATGCAAGTGCGGTCATCGAGCCATGATTAGAACATCGACAAAGCGTGCCACATGTGGCATGAGGTTCTTTGGGTGTCCTGACTTGGACCCTGATTTCATGGTAACTAAGCATTTCTCTAACACTTGTAACATTTTCTAGTCTGTAACGCTACAATCATTTTGATGAATACCGTACACCTTCAGGGTTGTGACTTCAAGCAATGGATTGATTCGGTTCGGCCCACAAATGCTACTCGTACAGCCATCGAAGCCGAAACCACAAGTGAATACCTCATGAGGATGGCTGACCATGAAAGGCTCCAACAGGCACGTCCAACTCAAAGGCAAAGGGAACAAAACATTCAGTACGCCCAACCTACAAGGGAGGAACTAATGGAGCAAAGGATTAAGGCAGCAATGGATGAACATCGCCGCCATGAAGAGCAAACACGCCAGCGTGCAATGGCACGAAGGCAACAGCGTGAGGAAGCAGCTCATCAACGCCATGCTCAACAAGTAGCTGCATGGCGCGAAGAAGCTCGACGGGCACAAAGGGAACCTAAGTAGCAGCATTACTTACATTCATGTCGCTTCAATTTCAAGTATCCTAAAGCAATTGTCCTTCCCTTATCGTAGTAGTTTTATGTGGCACATAATTGCATTTGTATCGGTGACGTCTTGTATCTAGACAATGTTGTATTATCCTCGTTCAATGTTGCATTTTCAATTTCCGAACATGCCAGTGTAATTTGTTTACCTATGTACTTATATTTTAATGCATTTTCTATTTCCTCACCAGTGCAATATACTTTCCTTTCTTCTCTCAACACTCGTAGACATCCTTTTCA
Organism: Eragrostis nindensis; assembly: GCA_012490785.1. NCBI lineage: Eukaryota > Viridiplantae > Streptophyta > Magnoliopsida > Poales > Poaceae > Eragrostis > Eragrostis nindensis. Next base: position 140,275 of record JAAXCT010000128.1, read on the forward strand.
CTTCCAAACACAGCCGATCTAACCAAAATTTCCAACACACAGCAACAAGCAGGTCCGCACCAGCGAAGTCGGCGCGGAACCCCCCAGGCGTCGTTGTCCACGTCAGACGAGGCTGAGTTTCATTCGAGTCGGGTTATCTTCCAATTCACTTTTCTTTTTTTTGAGACGCCAATTCACTTTTCTAGTCCTTTACTCATGTCAAAAAAACTTTGGAAACCGCACAATTTTGACTTTTAATCCTAAACATATGAGAAACCAAAAATGCATGGCATAAAAAAATTATTTTACTAGTTTTAGCATGTTGAACACAAGAAAATGCAGATTTCGTACGTTCAACGCACGACAATTCAAATTTCGTAGGTTCAACACACGAAAACACTATATACGTCTCTTGCCGGGCCATACATGGTATTTTCGTGCTACTCTATTTTCGTGCGTTGAACGCATGACTACCCTATTTTCGTGCGTTGAACGCACGAGTACTCTGTTTTCGTGCGTCCAACGCACGACTGAGTATTATTTTTGTAATTTTTCAATTTTCCGTATTATTTTTGTAATTCCCAGAAAAAAATACTATTTTCAAAAAAAAATTCTTTGGATTGGCGCCAAGTTTCGCCACGGCACGCCAGTGGCGGCAACACGAAAACGGTCACACCAAAGGAGGCCACGCAAACACAGATTTTCTTTTCTCGCGTTTGAATGTGGCGCTGATTTCCGACGTCGCACTTTGTGACAACTCACCTTTAGAACCTGCTGCAGGTGCTTCAACATTGTTTGGCACTAGTATAAGAACCCGTGAAGCTTAAAATGTTAAGAAACATGTCAAGACATATTAGAGATTTGAGATGCGATGAGCTTTCCCATACCACATGATATAAGTTCAAACATGTGTTGCTTTCTAGCTTCTAACTTGTGACCAAAGAGCCAAAGAAAGTCAAATCTATTTTGTAGCACTTTGTTTCCAATTTCATTTTTTAAAATATAGGTTTGGTTCACAAATCGAAAGAACACTCGAAACCCTATTCTTAGTTTCTTCTCAAGTCTCATAAACCATTTAAACTCCTTTTCTCTCAATATCTTCACAAGTTTTAATTATCTTATTAATCATCCAAATTTATGTTTCACATTCCTATCTTTCGAGCAAGCAGATCATACCGCCACTTATAAGACCGTGTATGACTCAGCTAGACATGTGCTGTGACGAATTAAACAGTCACCATCTAGATGCACTAGTAAAAATGCACGTGCGCCACGCACGTGTCTAAATAATTACATGACTTGAAAGGACCCTGAGCATTATGATATACTTAACTACATTATCTTTCCTAGCATAGACTTCACAGACCATAACACTCCTCTCAAACCGTTGAAAGGATCCCTATTACAGAAATAAATCTCACGTGAGCATGATACTCTCGCACCAAAAGTAGAATCATACTGAATTAATATGAATTGATATGGAATAGTAATTGTTTGAGCCTTGAAACTTTTCCTGACACAACCATTCCAAATTTGCCTGCAATAAACAAGAAAAACCTAATGTCTCAATTGCTAAAGGTTTTAGAGAGGAAAAAAACAGAGGAGACATCATCCGTTTGGTAAGTAAAATCCTCTTTGTTTTTAGTCTACCTATGCCATCATCATAGACTAAGGACTCCAATTGTATTGTTAAACTACCTCGGTATATTAATATTTACTCCAATTGTATTATTTTGGCTTCCCACAAAGTAGCAGTTCCTACCATATGATCATCACATCTAGCATTATTAATTATGCAGACCTTGAACTAAGCAACTTTGGCAATTTACTCTTTTCAATGAAGAGGAAGTGGAGAAACATTATAATCCAGAAGTGCATTACAAAAGTTCGGATATGTAAGCAATGTGTTCCTTAAGTGTCTACAGAGGATCTAGAAGAGCATTGTACTCACCATGGCAAAACAGCCGGCCCGACAGCACCAGGTACACAGCACCGCCGTGCCCACCCCCTTTGTCCCCATAGCGACCAGCCATACAACAATATGCAACTGCAAACAGGAATTAGACAAGCATTACATAATGTTAAAAAAAGTCTCCAAATATTTTATATCAATCAAGTTACCAATGAACGGTTAAAGCTTGGTAGACATATTTACAATAGGCGTCGAATGTTTTTCCCTGCAGTGCTGCCTTTTTTCGGATGAAGAACCAAACCAAAATGCATATTCGCGTGCCGAAGACATCAATTTGATGGGATTTTATCACTACAGAGCTATAACATCTCATAGAAAATGCTAATAAATCTACGTGCCGAAGAACATGGGTAATCCATATAAGCTGTAGGAAGGAGGGTAAGATTAACAGACAGTGTAATGTACCTTGAATCCATTGTAGGTTGTCAACTGCTACTTTGGTTTATTTGAAATTTGTTCGGTAACAATCTGTTTAATATCTTAGCTAATCTAGAACTGGAGCCGTTCTAATAAAGTACTAACCTGCATATAAAGAACATATTTTCTTCTCAAGGACAGCCAATGCGCCAAGTAGATGCTACAAATAGGGAGCAGTGCTTTTATTGAAAAAAAAATTAAATCAGTTGAGCCTAACATTGTAAAGGACATGAAGAAAAAAAAATAGAGAACATGGGAAGGACATTCATTTCAATTCCCTGCAAGTTCTTGGCCTCAGCAAGAGCCATGATCAGATTCCCTACTGTTCTTCTGTTGACGTCTACCTCCTGGACCACATCAAATAAGAAACAGTCTAGAATCAATGTCTAGACAGTGAGAATGCCAAGGGCCAGGACAGAAAGTTGATTCATTTCATCCTGACCTTCTTCACTGAAGGTTTCGATTCAAATTAACCAGGACAGAAAGTTGATTCCAAGGGCCAAATAAAGAAGAGTAATCTCACTGTAAAATGTATTGAGTTCCATTTTACATGGAACTGAAAATTTTCTGTTCAGTAGAAGTCTTCCTTGGACAGGAAGTTGATTCCAAAGGCCAAATTTAGTGATCAGATCAGCCAGTGCCTCAACAATCAAATGACCACATAGATGAGCCTACCATCTGCGAGTAATATCATACAAAGAACTAACATATATCAAGCTCATAAGAGGAAATAATTTGCAGGGTACTAAAATATAACAATGATGCATAAAAACTTTGCCAATTAGATAAAAATAGAAAACAAAGATAAAGGTGATTGAGAACCCTATTATTCATATGCTCACAATATCAAAACTCCAAGAGAACTGAAATTAGAAATATTCATTGCAGTTCCTATATGTGTCTTCTCCTGAAACACATAACAATTCTTATTTATCAAAAGAAAAAAAAATATTTTAGTTGCTTGTACAAAAAGAATGAAAGCCTGCTTCTCAGGGGATCCATTCAAGATCTTCCCCTCTGGAACGAAGCCATGGGAATTACAAACTTTCATGTAATATGCTGCTCGAGTTTTGAATTGAAGAGTCACAGATCACAATTTCAATCTATCTATTTAACAGGCACAGACATTATATCGATATAGTTTATCCATGGCGGAAGCATAACATCTAGTAAAACAAATGCTAAATAGATTGACGTACTGAAGAGGGAACATGATGTACTTCCATCCAGCTAAGCTAGCTACTGTTGTGATTCAAGTACTGAAAAACTATATCCTGCAACCAAGTTTCTGCTTGACACTCACCTCAAATTCGTAGAGGCCTGCCTGATGCCATGATTTGTAGTACGGGCATGAGCATCGTCGCTTTTCTCGCGTCTAGCCGCCATGCTTTTCTCCCGTTCCCGACTGGAGCGCCATGATGGATGGAGGCACCACCATTGCGGGATGAGGCCGCGTCGGGCCGCCGCTGTGGCCAGGGAGAAGCCGTCGGTGGCACGCGTCATGTGGAGGAGGAGGAATGGAAAGGAATCCAGAGGAGGAAGGAAACTGGAGAGTATCCACCACCACTCCCGCACCTCACCTCCCTCCCTCCCCTTCCCCGTGTCGCCTCCTCCTCCCCCCACCTCTGCGCGTTCGCGCAGCTGCTCCCCCGGCGGCGGCGGCACCAAACCCTAATCGCCCGGGCTCGATCCGCTCCAGCGGCCGGTCTCCAAGGCCCAGCGGTCGTTGCGCTCTCTCTCTCTTGTGCGTGCGCGTAGTGGGCCACAGCGGCGGCGAGCGCGGCGCGGTCCCCTGCCCGGCGTGAAGGGAGGCGCGGTGGGGGGCTTCCGGATGGCATGGTGGGCGGGTAGAAACTGGGGAGGCCGCCGAAGAAGACGTTGGGGATCGCCTTCCGCACTCCAACCCTGATCCATGGCGCTCGAGACGGGAGATCAGGATGGAATCGGGGAATAGATAGAAGAGGAAGGGAAGGTAGGCGTGATTTGCGGACGGCTATGCCGGCGAGTAAAAATTTTATGCGGTGAAAAAAGTTAGCATCATGTCATCAAAAATGACTTGACAATGACGGTCAGCGTCACGCTGACCGCGGGCAGTTTTCCTCACGTGGGCCCATATTTGATCTAATGGTAGGATTAAGAGGGTGAGGTTTAGGTTAAAGGTAGATACACAGGTGGGTAGATTGTAGCAGGTAAAAAATATTTTTCTCCAAACTGGTTCTTTAGAGGTTTAGATATGCACTCTGTAGTCAACAAGTCGCACAGTGCATCCGTCGTCGAAACTAAAAAAACAATCACATATAGTAAGGTTTTTTCAACTTCCTTCTATAACCTATTTTCACAAATAGCCCTACCAAGTGAGGGCGTTAGTGGAATTTCCGGAAGAAGAAAACATGGAGATTCACCTGCCATTACTCCCTCAAGTCAACGGTCCACGGATCAAATGGGTCGATCACAGACCGTCCGTCCACGGCGCGGACGAAGAGCATCATCACACGCCACACAATCTCCCCGACCGCACCAAGCAGAGAAAAACACAAGATCGCGAGGACCGGCGCGAGGGAGGACCGGAGGAGGCAGCTCGCTCGCTCGGGCCAGACCCCGAACCCCGAACCCCACGGCCCGCGACCGCGCCGACCCTCCTTTCCTCAGATCTCGCCGGCGCCGGCATGCTCCCCTCCTCTACCGGCGGCCGCGGCCGCCTCCTCGCCCTCCTCGCCGTCGCGGCCGCGCTGCTCTCGCTCGCCTCCGCCTCCGAGTCGAACCACAAGGTGCGTGCGCCTAGTCTGTTCTACCCCCCCCCCCCCCCCCCCCCCCCCTCCCCCCCTGAGATCCATGCCACGGTTGGATCGCGCGCGTCGCGCCGGATCTGGCCCCCCTCGTCGGCCGAATCTCGCGCTGCGGCGGCGGCTCTGATTTGGTCCTGTTCTAGTTGGTGACGCGCCTTGATTGCTTAGAGGCAGCTGACCCGACGAGCTGTTGGAGTGTAACAGTAGAATGTCACTAGCCTGCCGCACCCTTAGATCATTGGTACGAGTTTTTTTTGCTTGTGATGGTTCGGTAGTGCAGTGAAACGAGCATGCTGGGGACTTTGTGACGAAAGGAAAAGAGTTTGTGATAGTGACGGTGCCTCCTATTTTGAGTTCTGGTACTTGTAAATATGCATCACAGTGACCTCCAGGAATCACAGTGTCCTCCAGAAAAAAAAAAGTCCTTACCTGGGTTCAGTACAGTTGTAATGTCTGTGCTTGTATGTGATGTACTGAAGAAATTGATTGATTTAATCGGAATGATAGACATTTTATGTTCATTCAGCTATTTACCGTGTTCAACCAGAATGGTACAGGCACTTTTAGACTCAATTGCACAAAATTTTGTGCTAGATATCATGCTGATGCTATCATCAATTGCACAATATGTCATGCCAAGTGTTACTGAAAAATGAAAGACAATTTTATTTTAACACTGTTATGTTTCCAAGTTGCTACGCCATGGAAATGTTGTATCACTGCGTCGTTACTCAGTCGTACTGGTGTTGCTCATCCATGATGCAGCAACCTATGTTTTTGAATTGTAGTATCAAATATCTAAAGAAACATTGGAGCCATGTAGTTTGGACGCAGTCTGGAATTTGTCTATTCTTTATTCATTCTTTTTGATGTGTGTATCTTATAGTCAAATGCCCGTGGGTTGCCACCTAACTTCAAACCAAATAATTACAGGTTTATAATACATTCATGTGAGAAAAAAAATTGAGTATTGAATTTCCAACTTGGACCAAGTATGCGATGAATCAAGGCTAACACACTACATATATAACACAATGGCAGTGCTGGGTTAATAAAGGAAATTGCAGACAGACCATCACCACCAATTCCAATTTTTGAGTTTTATATATAAGATAATAGAGAAGGAATAGAAACCATCTAGTTCGTATGCAATCCAAAATTTAAACATTTTTGGTACAGATAATGATCAAACTTTAAACATCTTTTAAACAAATATGACATACAAAAACAAATCTTCTTTAGTATTGCTTGTGCAGCAGATTTGCAGTTGTTGATGTCATCCTTGAATGCATAGTGTTAAATAAAGAAAATGTGTCTGACTTTGTTTCCTCGAATACGCATGAGTATGCGTACCTTTGTATTAAGGTAGAAAGCAATTAAGTTCCAAAGGAAGATTACAACGTATTTTACTATCCTGACTACTCATGCATGCATTATACAACCTAGGCACACGCCGCTCCCGCCAACATCAGAGTTCAGCGTTGTGTGTATGTGACTTAGCTAGTATTGTCAGGAATAATTACTAAGTATTCTGTGGCATATCTGTTTATGTCTAGAGTATACCTTCCGAGTAGTGATCAACCCCCTGATCCCCAATAAATAAGTTAGCAAGTCACTAATGTAGTTTGAAGCCAACATTTCGCAGATTTTGCTGCATGTGGTTGACTTATTGTATATAAGCTTGAATGTTGTTTTCTTTCCAGATTTATTATACATACTTACATAAAGTGCGAACATTTTCCAAATACTAAAGTACTTTTTCTTATGTATCTTGCATGCAGTATAAAGCTGAAGAACCAGTTAAGCTCTGGGTGAGAAACTTACAACTATTACAGCCTTCCATTTTGTCAACCATCTGAGAACCCTGCACACAAATGGGGTGGCCTTGGAGAGGTCCTGGGTGGAAACGAGATGATTGATAGTCAGCTTGACATTAAGTTCTTAAGTACGTTGATACTTTTCCAATTTCATCATTGTCTTTGTTTATATTAATATTATGTGCTTTTCATGTTGATTATGTTGATGTTACCTTTTATTTAGGAAATGAGGAGAAGGGCTTTATTTGCACACTTGAGCTAGATTCACAAAAGGTTCAGCAATTTGCTGATGCCATTGAAATTCATATTGGTTTGAATTTTTCATTGGTATGTGGATCCACATTTTGATCCATTGTGTTGTATACTGTTAATGATGAATTGGAATGTCTTTCTTGTTTCTAACATTATTTTGCTTCCTTGTCTGTATCAATTGTTTCCTGTCGCTTGCTGCCATATTCTTCAAGATGATCTGCCTCTTTGGGGTTAGTTCCTCTCAACTTGATACTTTATTTGCTCAAACCTTTTTATCTACCTTTGCCTCATAACATAATTGCTGTCTGCTTCGAACAGGTTTTGTTGGGGAAACTGGCAAGAACAGTGAAAACAAGCATTATATTTACACACACAAGAACATTCTTGTTAAATACAACGAGAATAGGGTATGTCATGTTGCATTGATCCAGAACATTAAAATGTTAATTTTGGCAAAATTAAATAACTTGATCTGATGTAATTTTGTGATACATAATTCATGTTAATCTTACCCAAGAGTCTCCTAAGCTTCTTGAAGCTGGTAAGAAATTGGACATGACATATTCAGTGAAGTGGGTAGCAACAGATGTGTCATTTGCACGGCGTTTCGAAGTGTACTTGGACTATCCTTTCTTCAAACACCAAGTAATGCTTTTATCTGTAGACAATTTAGCCCGTCAACACCACCAATGGGTACTAGATCCCCTGATTGACCTAACTATTAAAATTCTAAGCTCTGTTCAAATTTCTCATTTTTCAGATTCACTGGTTCTCCATCTTACTCGTTTATGATGGTTATTTTCCTCACTGGTTTGGTATCGATGATATTGATGCGGACTCTGAGAAATGATTATGGTAAATATGCCCGTGAAGATGGTGCTCTGGAGTCCCTGGTGAGCATCTGAGTTCTGGTCCACATACCTGTAGCTATATACTCCCTCCTTTTTTTGTTTATCGACGTTAGGACAACCAAGTTAGTGTAAATTTGCACTAACTAGGTTGTCTTAACGTCAAGAACTAAAAACCAGAGAGAGTACATGATAGCTAGATAAATGGTTCCCCACTTTATTGCTGCTTAATTTATAATTTTCCCTTGGTAGGAGAGAGATGTTAATGAGGAATCAGGATGGAAGCTTGTTCATGGTGATGTATTTCGCCCTCCTCGAAGTTTGATGTTTCTCTCTGCACTTGTTGGTATTGGCACCCAGCTGGCACCGCTTATCCTACTTGTTATTGTATTGGCCATTGTTGGCATGTTATATATCGGGTATGCTCAACACATATGCACCAACACCCCTCCCATCTTCGCCTTACATGCACTCAAAAACTAGATAAATACACAATGCATAAAGAAATTCAAGGAAAATTTTTGAAATTTGGAAAGGCCTGGGGTTTATAGTGTCAGAACCAGTGATTCACATCCATGGTCCACCACAGGCTTCCTGAGAACAATCAGGATCCTGTATTTTTTATCTTTTCCTTTTCCAGGAATCCTTATTCGTAATTGTCATAAGGATCCATGCTGAATCTACCATGATATGAAATCGTGGAACAATTATCACCAAATCAATATTTGATGAATGTACACATGGCTGGGGTTAATCTTGTCTCTGGCTACTTTGACATGAAACTGCATGCTTTTTGGCATTTTTTCTGAACCCTTTGCAAAAATGTGGAACTGCTAACACTGGTAACTCTAGCATCCATTAACCGAAAGACATGACAATGATGTTTTGGGTACACATCTTTCAATACAGATCCTATCTATTGAAAAGTATATTTGTTGCTTAAAACTGTTAGTCTATAACATAATGCATGCTCTGTTATTTTCCATTTTCTTCTAGATTTGTTAAAAGTATAGGCAAAAGATGAAAATCCTGCATTTCTTTGTCTAGAAGTTACCTTTTTAATATCAGTTGTGCTCATCTTTTTTCCTTCCAAAAAATGCACAAAGTCGTCAACATTGAACTGCAGTATGCAAAGTTATGAATCATAAAAGGATCTACTCCTACAATTTTCCAGGACAACTTATATTGTTTAATCATGGTGTGATTCGTTCCACACATTGTTTTAACCTGCAATTGTGAATGTGTTTTCACTAACTTCAATTATGTGATGTGGTTCAGGTGAGGGGCTGTCATCACAACATTCATTGTGTGCTATGCTCTTTATTTATTTCTGGATATGTTAGTGGTGATCTTTACTCGAGGAATGGTGGTATGGTTTTGCATTTTTCTTTTCGTTGAGCTATCTGTTTGCACACTATTTTTCTTTTGATATCTGTCTGTCTAGTTCCCTAGTGTTATTCTTCTTTTTTAAACCCCTGTTGTGGTTACAAGCCCACAATAATAGAAGGGGGATCCTCCAAGGGTCTACCACAAGTGAGGGACTTCTGGGAAGGATTAGGAAGGGACCCAACAAGAGCCAAGAGAGGTAGGTAATTAAGAGCTTGTATTGAATGCCTTGCCTTGAGGGTGGTAGGGGGTATTTATAGGCTGATACACCCCTACAACCTTAGAATTACAAGTACCATATTGCCCTTTCTCCAGGGCACTATGGTCATTTCCTTATTACAATGAGGGATTCCCTAACCCTAGTGGGCCAGATGCCAATATACATGGGCCTATTGTATACTATGCATCATCTTAGGCCTTGATGGGCTTCATAGCAGGCCAGGCCTTTGGGCCAGGGGGAGGGGACACAGCGGGCCTCCCCCAACAGCTAGCCCCACACAGTCGAGATCCACCTTCGGTAGGGCCGAAACTGTGTCCATCCGGAGGTCTGCCCGTCGTCCCCTCTTTCGGCGCTCCGAAGGTCTGGTCTGCGTCGATTGCGAAAAAGAAGCCTTCTCCATCCCTCAAGAAGGTGTTGCTTCCGAAGGTCCCGCTTCCGAAGATGTCTACTCCGAAGGTCTGGTCGCCGAAGGTACGATGGTCGACGAAGATTGTCGCAGATGGCCCGGAGGTTCCTTCAGGCAACGGCGCCGTGTTTGCCGAAGAGCACGATCGCCGAAGGTTGTTCGCTGATGGCCCGGAGATAGCTGTCGGCTACATTGCCGTGATAGCCGAAGGGCACGATCGCCGGAAGTTGTCGCTGATGGCGCGGAGATAGCCGCCGGCTATGGCGTCGTGATAGCCGAAGGGCACGGTCGCCGAAGGTTGTTGCTGATGTCCTGGAGGTAACTGCCGGCTACATCGCCGTGATGGCCGAAGGGCACGGTCACCGAAGGCGCGCGGTGCCGCAGGGGTCGGCCACGTGTTGAAGGTGTCTTTAATGCTCGGCGCGAATCGCGGAGCGACGCCGTGTCGTTTACGGGAACTGAATCGGCGCGGATCGCGATGCGACGCCGTTTCGCTTGACGGGACGCGTCTGCTTGCGTGGCGTGATCCGCGGCCGTTGATCCTTCAATGGACGGCCACGTCGATTCACCCGGGCTATAAATTCACCGCCCGGCCCCTAAGATTTTCACCCCGCCACTCTTCACTCACTTGTGCCGCGCCGCAGCCGCTTGGTTAGTTTGCTTCGGAGTTCTCGCTCCTCCCGCGCGCTTCGTTGCTTTAGCTCGGTGCTTCGAAGTAGTCGCCCTGGCTTCGGAGATGGCTCGGAAAGGGAAGACCGGCGCTTCTCAGCGCGTTCGCATCGACAACCGCTACCCGGCGTCGCCGTTCGTTGACCGGAGCACGATCGACGCGAAGGCGCTGGACGAGATGGCCGCCGATGGGCTCTTGGAGCGGAGCCGGGCCGAAGCGCCAAGGAAGGGGGAGACGACCCCTAGTTCGAAGACGGGTACATCGTTCTGTACCGGCGGTTCTTCGAGGCCGGGTTCCGGATGCCTTGCTCCCCCTTCGTGACCGAGGTGTTGGATCTCTTCGGCCTCGAGATTCAGCAACTCACCGTCAACGCACTTGTGCGGCTGAGCATCTTCGAATGGGCGTTCTGGCTCGAAGGGTCTCGGCCGCACGCTGGGGCCTTCGCGGCGACGCATTATGCGCACGCCGTGAAGAAGATCTTGAAGCTGGATGGGAAGGACGTCGTCGGCTCTATGGGAGTCATCTCATTCGTCCCTCGCCCCGAGGCCGTCGTTCCGGCGAAGGCGTACAAGTTGCACTAGGGGCGCTGGACGACCGGGTGGTTCTACTACCGCGTGGAAGACGATTGCCCCCTTCGGTCGACGATGTCGGAGGTGCTGTTCCATCGCTACCCGACGGTGGAGTTGGATGGGACCGGCGAGTCCCGGGTGAAGCTGTTGGAGACGGTGGCGCGGAAGCTCTCGATGCGCGACCTCTGCGAGGAGTTCGTCGCCGCGGGGGTGTGGCCTTTGCTCCGTAACTGGGAGCAGAGGTTCGTTGTTGAATTTCCGGGCGGAGACCCGGAGGTCCGCTTGAAGCCGGAGAATTTTCCAGGTATGTTTGATCCGGTGGATACTTTCCTTCGGCTGTTTGCCGTAACTTGACGACGTGGTTTGTGCAGCTAAGACGCTGAGAGAGGTGGAGGACGGCGCCGCTGAGATTCTCGGCCCCTTCCTTCCGGACGAGGCTTCGCGCCGGGCGAAGCTTGTTGTGTGTCCGTATCAATCGGGTGTTCTCCATCAAGTATCCGGAGGTGCAGCTGCCGGAGCGAGAGGTGCTCGTCGCTGTCCCTGCCAGCGGCGAAGGGGAAGATGAGGAGGCCGAGAGCGAGGCTCCGTTGGCTCCGGTGAGCAGTGTCCCGGCTGGCTCGAAACGCGCGGCCGGAGATACCAGCAGGCCGGCGCCGAAGAGGTCTCGGCCCGCCACGACGCGCGTCGAGGGATCTACTTCCTGAGCCGGGGGGTCGAGTGTCGCTGCGGACTTGGGGTATGGCACCGATCCGGAGGAATTGATCGACGACGCTGCCCGCGTGGCGATTGCCGCGGCAGCGGCTCCGCTCGCGTCCGAGAAGGTGGTGAATCTCGAGTCCGACGATGAAGACGTCGGCTTCTTTGGGACTTCTTCGCAGCGGGCATCGAGGAAACGATGGAGCCGGTCCTGCGGTCTCCCAGTATCGTTTTCTCTTCCCATCAATCTTGCTTTGCCTGTTGCGGAAGTCCTACTAACTCTGTTGCTCTAGCGGAAGGCCGTCGCGTAAAGAGACTTCCGAGGAAGAACCTTCCGGAGGAGAAGGGGGGAAGACCGACCCGACGCCCAGTCACGGCCGGGGGAAGGGCTACTTCGGGAAGTCGCCCATCGAGGAGGCGGGAGTCCCGAAGGAGTCGGAGGGGCGCCTCGATTGGAGCGACTTCGTGGATCGTCCGGAGGCCGCCGAAGTCCTTCGTGGAGTCTATGACTTCAACGGGCTCGGTGAGCTGGAAGGGGCTATGGAGGAAGTTGCTCCGGAAGACGCTGCTTCGGCTCTCTCCGGGCTTGCGATCAAGGTTTGTCGGCCTTGTGCTCTGCTTCTACGTGCTTTCTCGTAGCTTACTCGCCTTGCTTCGACAGGCCGCGGTGCTTGCCCGATATCTGCAAGGAGCGCTCGAGGGCTTCGACCTTGCGCGGCTCCGGGCGCGCGCCGAAGTCGCGGAGGCGGCTGCGAAGGCTGCGAAGGAAAACCAGAAGGCGGCGGAGCAGGGGCGCGATGCCCTGGCATCGGAGCTGGAGAAGGCCTTGGCGGCGGTCAAGGAATCCTCCGATGCCTTGACGTCTGCGAAGGATGTCTCCAAGAAGGCTTGGAAGGAGCTGGAGAGCTTGAAGACCTCCTTCAATGCCTTGACCCGCGCGAAGGAGGCCACCGATAAGGAGCTGTCCGATACTCGGGCGCTGCTGAACGCGGCCAGGACGCAGAGGGAGGAGGACGCTGCTGCGGCATGGCAGGCACTTGGCGATTTCAACAGCCTGCTCGAAGGGCTGGGCGTCGAAGTGCAGCCGGTCAAGCATGCCGCCGACGACCTTGGAGGGAGCATCGGGCGCCTTGTGCGTTCCGTGAAGTTGGCCTCCCGGGCCATGAAGTCCTTCGGCACCTTCTGCGCTGAGACCGCGTGGACTGCGGCCTTCGGCTCCCTCGTGCAAGTGGGCTGCACTCACCTTCCCGCTGCTGCTTCCGCTTCGTCGCAACTGGCGGAGATGGCGGCTGGTGATGGGAGCCGGTTCCGGGATCTGATGTCGAAGGTGCGGAACTTCGGGAACCAGCTCGGCCAACACTTCTGGTTACCGGTGGGTGAGAAGCTGGCCCGCCAGTCTGCTCTCGCTGCTGCAGCGTCCCGGAGGTCGAAGCCCAGAAGCAGCGCCTCTATTCCCGCTCCGGCTCCGGCTGCCGCTTCCTCTGTGCTGACGCCTCCATCGGGCGAGATCCCAGCCGGGGCCGGAAGTGCCAGTACCTTAGTAGGTAGCGGGGGTGGTGGTTCCGTGGCGGCCCAGGGCAATGTCACGGAGGTTGACTCATCGGCCCAGCCTCCCCCCCAGGTGTGAGTTCTTCGCTGGCTTCGAGGCATGCTTTTTTGGTGTACATAGATTGTACTAGGTGCCTTTCGGGCTTTTTGAAATGAACTTGGTCTTCGAGATGTTTATGCGCTTCTACTGCAACTTAATAGGTTTTGAGCGAGGCCGAAGGCGATCGCACCTTGGTGACGTCGTTCCGGAAAGCATTTTGATTCCAGCTGGGAGTCGTTCTGCTCCGGAGGGTCGCCCTTACTATGTAAAGGGCACGCAGTGGCGTCGTTGGCTTCGGCGCAACCCGGGCGGGTCCTTCGAGGACTTCTTTCGGGATTTGCGCTTTCGAAACGCACGGTTGATGGCGCAGGTACCGAGGATCCCTTCCGAAGCCCTGCTTCAGAGGCGAATTCGTCGCGAAGCGCATTGTTTGGACTTAGCGCTGAACCCTCCTCTTCTTGTTGCTCCGAAGGTAGAGGTGGTTGACGTGTCGAGTGATGACGAAGATGCTGCCGCCGAGGTGGACTTGGAGCAATTGCAGGCCGATGTTGCGTCTGCATCGACTCCGGCAGATTTCGCTTCGCTCTGGCGCACACTGGCACGAGCTCGGGAGGAAATAGCTAAGGCCGAGGCATCGATAGGGATGCGCTCCGGTAGTGAGCTGTAAGTTGGGCCTTCGGGCCCTGGTTCGAGGTGCCGACTCGATCGGTATTGTAACCGGCGTCGAGCTGCTTAGCTCGACGTATGTTGAAATAGAAGCTCTTTGGAGCGTAGTATTGGCTTTATCATAATGTTGTTAGCGTCGTCCCCTGCTTCGTTGTCGGAGCTTGAACGAGGGTTTGTTACGTCGAGGGTGGCCTCGAGGCGATTCCATCGCTCTACTTTCGGCGAGGAAGCAAGCTCGTTTCGAGCGTCGTCCCCCCTTGCTCGTCGGGAGTGGAACGAAATTTTGTCGAAGTCGAGGACCCTTTGCTCGTCGGGAGTGGAACGAGATTTTGTCGAAGTCGAGGATAGCCTCGAAAGGATTCCGTCGCTCTACTTTCGGCGAGGAAGTGAGCTCGTTTCGAGCGTCGTCCCCCCTTTGCTCGTCGGGAGTGGAACGAGATTTTGTCGAAGTCGAGGATAGCTTCGAAAGGACTTCGGCGAGGAAGTGAGCTCGTTTCGAGCATCGTCCCCCCCCTTTGCTCGTCGGGAGTGGAACGAGATTTTCTCGAAGTCGAGGATAGCCTCGAAAGGATTCCGTCGCTCTACTTTCGGCGAGGAAGTGAGCTCGTTTCGAGCGTCGTCCCCCCTTTGCTCGTCGGGAGTGGAACGAGATTTGTCGAAGTCGAGGATAGCCTCGAAAGGATTCCGTCGCTCTACTTTCGGCGAGGAAGTGAGCTCGTTTCGAGCGTCGTCCCTCCCTTTTCTCGTCGGGAGTGGAACGAAATTTGTTAAGTCGAGGATAGCTTCGAAAGGATTCCGTCGCTCTACTTTCGGCGAGGAAGTGAGCTCGTTTCGAGCGTCGTCCCCCCCCTTTGCTCGTCGGGAGTGGAACGAGATTTTGTCGAAGTCGAGGATAGCCTCGAAAGGATTCCGTCGCTCTACTTTCGGCGAGGAAGTGAGCTCGTTTCGAGCGTCGTCCCCCCTTTGCTCGTCGGGAGTGGAACGAGATTTGTTAAGTCGGAGGCGTCCCCCCATTGACTTAGTTTTGTTTCGTGCACGTTTTGCAGGGTCTTTAACGAATGCCCCGCCCTCGACTGTTACCGATGGGAGTTTCGGTTTATCGTGTCGGCATCGATTTCCCCTTAGGGTTCGGAATCTAGGACTTATGTGTGCCTAGCTTCAGCCTGTTCCGGCGTTGTGCCTCCGGCTCCCGGCTGGATTTCTTTGTAATTGGGCACCGAAAGAGTATTTCTTATTTCATTCAATGGTACCGATTACATGGCCCCTTGGGGAATGCAGCTAAGGGGATCATCGTCGCCCTACTGCCGAAAGGAAGAAGAACACACCGAAACAAGGTACACGTAGCTTGTAGCGCGCAGGCTACGCGGCTTCGAAGGCCGGAGGATGCTAAGTCCTTAGACATAGTACCGGCGAAGGGCATCGGCGTTCCATGTCCTCGGGACCGGTGTCCCGTCGAGCTCCATCAGGTGAAATGCCCCCGGGCGAATTGAGTTGTAGACGAAGAAGGGCCCTTCCCACTTGCTGTTAAGCTTGCCGACAGATGTCGGGTGGATGTTTCGCTTGAGGACGAGGTCTTCCGGAATGAAGTGTCGAGGGTTGACCCTTTGGTTGTATGAGTTCTCCACCGAAGCCATGTATCGCTTCAGGTTGGCGACTGCTTGGAGTCTTGTTTCTTCGAGGAGGTCCTTGGACACGTCCTCGTCGTCGGCGGGCGGCGAAGTAGTACGAAGTGAGTCGTTTGCACCTCCTCCGGGGTGACTGCTTCGGCGCCGAAGAAGAGGCGGAACGGCGAGAAGCCCGTCGGCCTTGACTTAGTCGTGCGCAGCGACCACAGCACATTGGGCAGTTGCTCGGGGATGGATGACGGAGACGAAGCACTCCCGAACGCCGATGGAGATGCAGTACTCTTTGAAGAGGTGGGACTCGAATTGGGAGCCATTGTCGACGGTGATGCGCATCGGCACCCCGAAGCGGCAGACGATGTTCTTCCAGAAGAACTTGCGGACGGACCGCGCCGTGATCTTGGCGAGGGGCTCGGCTTCGATCCACTTGGAGAAGTACTCGTAGCCCACCACCGCCCATTTGAGGTTGCCGGGAGCTGTGGGAAGGGCCGACGATGTCGATGCCCCATCGGGCGAGGGGCCAGACCGGAGGGATTGGCTGGAGCGGGGTGGCTGGGCGATGAGATTGTCTTCCCATCCACAGGCAGCTGGGACAGGTGCGGACGAGTTCTTCGGCGTCGCGGGCTGCAGTGGGCCAGTAGAAACCTTGCCGGAACGCATTGGCGACGAGGGCACGGGGTGCGAGGTGCGATGAGCACAGGCCTTCGTGGATGTCGCGGAGGAGCGCTTTGCCTTCGTCGAACGAAAGGCAGCGCAGGAGTGGCTCTGAAACACCTTTCTTGTACAGGATGTTGTTCAAGATGATGTAGCTTCGGGTGCGCAGCTTGACCCGTTTCTCTTCGACCGGATCATCGGCACAGTAGCGCCCTTCGAGCTGTGCTCGGATCGGGGCGCGCCAGTCTTCACCGCTCAGGATCATGACCGACTCCGGCTTCTTCGGAGCGAAGGATGCTTCTGATAACACCTCGTGGAAAGCGTCGGGAGGCACCGGGAGCTGATTTGCTACTGCCTTCGCGAGGGCATCGGCCTCCTGATTGTGTACCCTCGAGATGCTCTTCACATCGAAGCCGGAGAAGTGTTTCTCCATGCTCCGGACGATCTTGAGGTAGCTTGCCATCTCCGGGTCTCGGGCCATGTACTCCTTCGAGACTTGCTCGGCGATGAGCTGCGAGTCGGTGTAGATGATGATTCTTTGGGCGCCGAGTGCTCGGAGCTGCCGGAGCCCGAGGAGGACACCTTCGTACTCCGCGGCGTTGTTTGTTGTTGGGAACGCGAGCGAAGCCGAGTACCAAAGCTTCTGGTTGCTTGGTGAAGTGACTACGGCGGCGCATCCCGCTCCGGAGGAGCCCCAAGCCCCATCGACATGTACTGTCCAGAGCGGCTCTTGGGGCAGCGTCTCGGGGGTCGGAGCGGGTGACCACTCGGCGATGAAGTCGGCGATGATGCCGGACTTGATGGCTTTACGGGCCATGAACTTGATGTCGAAGGCTGCGAGCTCGATGGCCCATTTGGCCATGCTGTCCGACGCGTTCCTGTTGCCGAAGACGTCCTTCAATGGGAACGAGGTGGGCACCGTGATCTCGTGGCCTTCGAAGTACCGGTGCAGCTTCCGTGATGCCATCAGCACAGCGAAGGCCAGCTTCGTGACGACATTGTAGTTGAGGCGGGCTCCGAAGAGGGCTTCCGACACGTAGTATGTGGGCTGCTGCATCAGCTTGTCGCCGACGAGGACTTCATGCATGAGGACCGCGCTGATTGCTGCCGGAGCGGCCGACACGTACAGTAGGAGTGGTGCCTTCGGAGGCGGTGGGCGAAGCGTGGTCGCCTTGACCAGATAGGACTTGATTTCTTCGAATGCTTTATCTTGTTCGTGCCCCCAGCGCATCGGGCCGGAGCCCCGAAGGCATTGGTAGAAGGGGAGGCACTTTTCTGCCGCGAGAGAAATGAACCTCCCGAGGGCAGCGAGCCTGCCGGTGAAGCGTTGTAACTCCTTGGTGGTCTTCGGCGGCTCCATGTCAGTGATGGCCTTGATCTTCTCCGGGTTCGGGTCGATGCCTCGCTTGGAGACAAGGAAGCCGAGGAGTTTGCCGGCACGCACGCCGAAGGTGCATTTTGCCGGGTTCAGCTTGAAACCCACCTTAGGCAGGTTTGCGAAGGTTTCAGCCAAGTTGCCGAGGTGGCCGGCGTCGGAGGTGCTTTTGATGACGACGTCGTCGATGTAGGCGGCGGCGTTTCGGTTGAGCTGGTCCCCGAGGGTCTTCTGTATTGCCCTGGAGAAAGTGCTCCGGCATTCTTGAGGCCGAAGGGCATGCGGACGTAGTAGTAGGTCCCATCGTCCGTTTTGAACGCCGTCTTCTCTTCGTCCTCGGGGGCCATCCATATTTGGTGGTACCCGGAGTAGGCGTCGAGGAAGCTCATGAGCTCGCACCCGGCCGTGGAGTCGACCAGCTCGTCGATGCGAGCCAAGGGGAAGTCGTCCTTCGGGCATGCCTTGTTGAGGGTGGTGTAGTCGATACACATCATCCACTGACCGGTGTGTTTCTTGACGAGGACCGGGTTCGCGAGCCAAGTGGACTTGTTCACCTCCCGGATGACTTGCGCATCCTTGAGCTTCTGGATCTCCGAGCGAAGCGCCACTTTCTTTTCCTCCGACCACTCCCTTTTCCTTTGCTTGATGGGAGTCACCTTCGGGTCGATGTCGAGCTTGTGCTCGATGATGCTGCGGTCTACTCCAGAGAGCTCGCTGGTGGACCACGCGAAGACGTCTTTGTTGTTTCGGAGGAGGTCGATGATGCTTGCTTCGAGTTCCGGCGGGAGCCCCTCGCCGATGAGAACGGCTTGGTCGGGGCGATCGGGAGACAAGACCACGCTCTTGACCTCGCCGTCGACGCGCGCTTTCGGAGTTCCGGCCGGGGGTGTCGGTGTGGCAGCTTCGACCGTCTCCGGCTTCGGCTCGTGTCGGAGCGGGTGCACTTGCTTCTGGCCCGGTGTTTGGCCGTGCTCGATGCGGCGGGCGGCGAGTTGATCACCGTAAACAGTGATAACGCCGTTCGGAGCCGGAATCTTCATGCAGAGGTAGCCGTGATGGGTGACTGCGTTGAAGGCATTGATGAGCCCCCTGTCGAAGATGGCGTTGTAGGCGTAGGGCATGTCGACGACGTCGAAGGAGATCAACTCGGTGCGGTGTCCCGCGGGCCCGGAGAAGGAGACTGCGATCTTCACTCTCCCGAGGGCGTGTATTGGCTCTCCCCCGAAGCCGATGAGGGGGCTGTCGGAGGCCCGTAGCTCAGATCGGGGGATGCCCAGTTGGTTGAAGGCGTCGATAAAGATGACATCAGCAGAGCTGCCGCCATCAATAAGCACGCGACGGACCTCCGTCCCGCGCATGTTGGCGTTGATCACGAAGGCGTCCTTGTGCGGGTACTCCATCGGGCGAAGGTCGGCCTGAGTGAATGTGATCGGTACGTCCGACCAGCGGCATTGGGCCAATGGCGGGTGGGCGGCCACGTGGTTGACCCTTCGCACGTAGTCGCGACGCTGCCTCTTCGAGGCGTATGGCTGACTGGAGCCCCCGGTGATGGCCAAGATGACGTTGTGGCCGGTTGGATGGTGTTCCGGAGGCGGGGGCAGGGCCTCGCCCGCTCCGGAAGCCCCATGTATGACGTTGACTCCTCGTGCGGCATCGGCGTCGCGGCGCTCCCTCGCCTCGCGCAAGGCGGCGATTTGGGGGCATTGCTTCGACGTGTGGCCCTGATTGACGCCGTGCACCTCGCAGTATGGGTCGCGAGAGCTTTGGTTGTTGTATCGGCGACCGTTGTCGAAGTGCCGCGAGTTGTTGCGCGAGCTGCCGGAACGATTGTCCGTCCTCTGCGGGCTTCGGCTTCGGGAGTTGTCGATGTTGTGGACCTCTCGGCGCTGGGAGCGGGGGCCTCGGCGGTCATCCGGGGGGTCGTCGCTTCGGTCGCTGTGACGCTTCCCCCGGTCGTTCTTCTTTTGGCTTGCTCGCGCCTCCTTCTCGCGCCGGAAGTCTTCGTCGGCACGTGCATGTGCTTCCAGGATTTGCAGCAGGTGGGTGCAGGTCTTCGGCTCGGTCCTTCGGATCTCGCACCTCGCCGGGCACAGGCTCATGCTTTTGGTGACGGCTTCGATGATGATTGAGTCTGGTACCCCCTCCACCTGGCATTTGAGGTGGATGAAGCGCCGGGTGTAGTCTTGCAGTGACTCGCCGTCCTTCTGCTTGCACGCCTGAAGGTCTGCCGCCGTGACCTTCGCGGCGTAATTGCCTTGGAAGTGGATCTGGAGCTGATTCCGAAGCTGCTCCCATGAGTAGATGCTGTTCGCCGGTAGCTTGGTGTACCACGTCTTGGCGATCCCGCTCGAAGCGAGGACGAAGGCCTTGGCCTTGATGTCGTCGTCGCCCCCAGCTGACTCGATGGCGGTCTCGTAGCTGATGAAGAATTCGCGGGGGTCGGAGGTGCCGTCGAAGGTCGGCAGCTTCGCCGAGATGAACTTCCGGGGCCACGCCACCGATTGTAGCCGCGCAGAGAGCGGTTGGTTTGTGTCGGAGGAGCTTGCATGACGCTTGCTTCCGCTGGAGTGGGTGTGCCTCTCGTCGCGCTCTTGGCGGTGTTCCGGCGTCTCGGCCTCCCCACGACCGGTGCGTCGTAAGGTGTTCAGCTGCGCTTGGAGGTGAACTTGCTGTCGACGCGCGGCTTCGGCTCGAAGGCGATACGTTTCTTCGTCTCGATCGAAGTTCTCGAGGGCGCGCTGCCTCAGCAGCCGTTCGTCGGCTTCGCGAGCTTCGCGGTTATATGCCTCCTGGAGCTCCGCCAGACGCTACTCTTCGGCCACGGCTTCGGCGAGCCCCCTCTGGCTCCGAGCTTCGGCTTCGGCGTTCCTGCGAGGTGGCTCCATCGTTTCGTCGCGGCGTTCGATTTCGCCCGTGTCGATGTTCTCTTCTTCGTCTTCGGAGGAGGCTTCGGCGCCTTCGGCCACTTCCTCCACTGCTGGAAAGTTGACGTTGGTTACGTTGTTGTTGGTCTCCGAAAGTGGTACCACCGAGGCCGACGCCGAAGGTAGTGTCGATGCCGAAGGAAGTGTCGAGCCGCTGGGGAAGGTGCGGGTTATCGTCAGCGGGTCGATGCCTTCGTCCGAAGCCGCGGACCTGGTCTTCCGGGTACCTCCTGCCGGAAGGTCAGTTTTTTGATTTTTCAGCCCTCTTAGTCATCTCGTCGTGGCTTCTTGTTCGATCCCCACGGACGGCGCCAACTGTTGTGGTTACAAGCCCACAATAGTAGAAGAGGGATCCTCCAAGGGTCTACCACAAGTGAGGGACCCTTTGGAAGGATTAGGAAGGGACCCAACAAGAGCCAAGAGGGGTAGGTAATTAAGAGCTTGTATTGAATGCCTTGCCTTGAGGGTGGTAGGGGGGTATTTATAGGC
Source organism: Eragrostis nindensis (assembly GCA_012490785.1). Taxonomy (NCBI): domain Eukaryota; kingdom Viridiplantae; phylum Streptophyta; class Magnoliopsida; order Poales; family Poaceae; genus Eragrostis; species Eragrostis nindensis. The sequence goes on from JAAXCT010000128.1 coordinate 161,611, forward strand.
TGATACACCCCTACAACTCTAGAATTACAAGTACCATATTGCCCTTTCTCCAGGGCACTATGGTCATTTCCTTATTACAATGAGGGATTCCCTAACCCTAGTGGGCCAGAGGCCAATATACATGGGCCTATTCTATACTATGCATCATCTTGGGCCTTGATGGGCTTCATAGCAGGCCAGGCCTTTGGGCCAGGGGGAGGGGACACAGTGGGCCTCCCCCAACAACCCCCCCCCCCCCCCACCCCCCCCCACCCCCCAAAAAAAAAAAAAAGAAGTCTAGAGTTCATGTGTCATGTATGAAACTCCGCAGTTCATGATCTATAGCTAATTGAATGCATTGCTTAATTCCATGGCAGGTAAAAACTGGATTACTGCAAAAAAGAAGATCACTGAGAATGTGGCTTACTGGCAGAAGATTGGTGTCCTAATTTGTTAGTAGCACCGCGTGTTGAGGGACGTTTACAAGGTCTGAAAACATCGAACTAGATATTGTGCATGTGCCTCACATGTGTTTAGCTAACGGGCCGGGGTGTTATAGTGAGACTAGGTGCTTGCCCGTGTGTTGCTACGGGAGCTAAAAACATTTCATGTTACAAAATTCCGATCAAATGACAGACAAACAACTTAAGCTTACGGATATGCACCTGAAATTGACTTGACCCATCCTATGCATATCATAAGAAAACAGAACTAAGGGCCAAAAAAGGGAGCAATGAGACAAATGCTTGCCCGTGATTTGTTAATAACAGCCGGTGTTGAGAACTATTTTATCATCGCAACCAATGTTTTGATACACTACGCAAAACGTACAAACTGTATAGATCATGATTTCGTAAATTTTCAAATAAGAACAAAATCACATTCCCAAGGTTACACAAACCGCCACCTCATTTCTATACCGTGGATAGTATCTGCAACTGTTATTTGGGTTTGCATCAAGTCCTCACATTTCTTTTTCAATATTTCATCTCAAGATTTCGTCGGTGTAGTCCTTGGGGTTCATCACCGTCAAGATGTGCAACCTTTTACGGGCAATTCCTGATACAAGAATTGTAGTGGTCGAAAATAATAATGGATCAGAAAATCATCAGCCAATAGATTGCTCTTAAATTCAGTAAGCTCAAAGTTTATGGTCGTAAAGCTCAAGGAATATGACCGTGTTTTCTTATTCAAGCTCAAGGATGAAAGGCGCAGGTGATGGTCAAATGGACAACATTCAGCTAGCCAAAGATTGTAACATAAAAGGCAAAAAATACTCGGGAAAGGAAAAGAACAGAATCAAATACCAAGAGGCACCTGCAATACCTCAACATTGTTCTCCTTGAAGAATCTCATTGGAGCATTTTGCTTTCAGAAATCTGTAGTCCAAGAAATCAAATATATTATCAGTTCATTGCATAATAGCCTGAAATTACAACATGCTTAAAGTTACTAACTTACACATCAGTAGCACATACCTCATTTATGGATCTGAATAATCATAACCTAATGTTATCTATTCAAGTTCATTTGTCATTATCAATTGCTTAAAATAATAGAGATGCTAAGACTACTTGTTTATACTTTTTCAGGCTGATAAACTGATGCTGTGATTCATCATCAGATGCACGGGATTCTACCTGTTATGCATTCAGCTCAATGTTTCTTGGCCATTGGCGAGTACCACGACTGTCTTCGTGCCCTAAGCTCATTAGGGGGATTCTCGCTCTTGAGAGTAAGCACCATGCAGTTCCAATCCAATCCCTGCCTCTAGTGAATTGTTTTTTAAGACACTCAGTCTATGAAACGTAGTATTCATCATGATTCAGCAAATTCAAGAACAATGAATATATGATTGATCCAGAGTTCTGTACATGCATGGTATATCTATATTACTTAGAGCATCTCCAGCAAGGCCCCTACTTGGGCCCCTACTCTATTATTTAGTGTTTTGAGCAAAAAAATCATCTCCAGCAGGGACCCTACTTGGGCTCTCATTTTGCATGCCCTCTCAAACTCCATCTCCAAGCCCCCATTCCTAGGGTCCTCCAATCCTCTCTCTCATTCGTGGGTCTTACCCTTTTTTTTTTCACAAAATAGGGTCTTGGGCCAGTTTACTGCTGGAGTTGAAGTCAGATTTTAGGCCTTCATTTTTGCATGCCGGCCTGGAAAACAAAAGTAGGGGCCTTGTTTTGAGGCCCATTGCTGGAGATGCTCGGACATGCCTCCTAAATCAGCATGGAATGGACCACCCTCCTACCAGCTATCCAAAGTAGGAGAGATTACCAGGGTTCAAAATAATCAAATTTACTTAAGAGATACAGAATGATCAAAGCTGACAGAAAACTGTGTGGGCCCATCCAGGAGATGGTGCCGGTGATGGTGGCGGATCCACGACGCGTAGATGATTTCAGCGGCGCGGATCCTCGGCCTCGGTGTGCCCCTGCTCATAGATAAACCTTAAGCACCTGTAGAACCTCTAAAAATTCAGCGATTTCAATTTTACATTCGCAAAGCACCCTTAAATCGGCAGCACAGTTAGTAATGGAATAAACCATGTGTGCCGTAGTTCAGTTAGTATGTACAAGGGTATTAGCTCCATGTTTGTGTTTTCAGTAATGGTAGTAGCTTGAGTCTTTAGTTTCAGTTTCAGTCAGTTAGAATGAGAGCGATAGGGGCAGTGCACGAGCCTGTTCATGCCTGCAAAGTAAGAGACCATTAGAGCATCTCCAGCAAGGCCTTTGCTTGGGCCCCTATTCTATTATTTAGGAGCTTGAGCAAAAAAATCAACTCTAGCAGAGACCCTACTTGGGCTCTCATTTTGCATACCCTCTCAAACTCCATCTCCAAGCCCCCATTCCTAGGGTTCTCCAATCCCCCCTCTCATTCGTGGGTCCCACCCTTTTTTTCACAAAATAGGGTCTTGGGCCAGTTTACTGCTGCAGTTGAAGTCAGATTTTGAGCCCTCATTTTTATATACTGGCCTGGAAAACAAAAGTAGGGGCTTTGTTTTGAGGTCCATTGCTAGAGATGCTTAGGGCCCTAATCTCAGGCCAATAAGGCCGGATCACATGCATGTAATTCGGTTATGTATTCCGAAAGGAAAAAGTTTAGATAACCCCCCAACCTATTTACTGTTGGATACATAACCCCCCCAGGTACTAAACCAGACATTCCACCCCCCAAGCTTAGCAATACCGGACAACTAATCCCTCACGCTGGTTTCGCTGGGCAGTTTTGCCACGCTGGCCGCCACGCTGGTTCGCGGGCCCACTTGTAGGCCATCAGGGAGAGGACGCCCCTGATTAAATGCTGCCGAACCCTCTCGAGTCTCGACCGCTCCGCTTCCTGCTTTCTCTTCTTCGTTTCTTGGCGGCGAGGCGAATGGCAAACTGAAGATCGGGTGGATGAGCGCATGACCCGATTTGCTGCAATAGGTAAAGGCAGTCTTATCCTAAATGGTTCTAGACGGTCGTCTAAACCGGTCTAAATGTGAGACGGCACCAAACCGCACAGTTTAGGCCCTAATCGGCACACTAGACGGTTGACCCGTCTAATCGGTCAGAAACGGCAAAAAAAGGGGGAAACGGGGTACACAGAACGGATTTTGCACGGTTGTAGACGCCGTTCTGAGCGACTAGAGCCGCGTCTACGTGATGGCAGAATCAGTAGATGAAGTGGAAGATGGAAAGAAACGAGCGAAATGGCGCTGCCCCACCTTGCTCCCTGTCGCGTCGTCGTCCAGCCGTGCAGGTGCGCAGGCACCGCCGCGATCCAGATCCTGTGCGCATGGCCAGGCATCGCCGCCGCGATCTAGATCTCGTGCACAGGGCCAGGCACCGCCGCCGACTAGATCTCGTGCGCACGGGCACGGCAAGACACCATCGCCGACCAACCCGTGTTTGACGATTTGGTGTGGGGCGCAGAGAGGAGGAACAAGGAAGCGAGAGGGGAAGAGAGCTGGGAGCGGCGGAGTGTGAGGAAGAAGATAGCGGCGGTGGCGTCAGATTACTATTGCTGATGGGTCATAACCTAATGTAGCATCAGTGAGCTGACTATTGGGCTGGGCTGGACGCCCCTTTCTCCTTCTTCTTTTCTTTGATGGGCTGGGATTGGATAAGGGAAGAGGATATGAGGCGTTGTGGGCTTGCTGATGGGTCAAAAAATTGTGCTGAAGGGCTGAAATTCTTGCAAAGGTGTGGTACAGTAAGAAAACGTTTAGCCCGTTTAATCACCGTCTAATTCCGTGTAAACCGTTTAAACGCTAAACGATGGGCTACCGACTGTCTACCGTTTACCGTTTAGGAAAACATTGGGTAAAGGTGAGTCTCGGCACCTCTTGGACATAGTTTGGGGAGGAGGAAACTGTTCAGATTTTGATGTGATTGAGGCATTTGGTACCTAGGGTACAGTAGGTCTTGGGGTTCTGATTTAGTGCGTAATCAGTTGTGCAAATAAGGTATGTTCACGAGTTTAGGTGGCAAATCTCATCAATTTTTATTGATTCGACCTGAATAATTAGGGCTATTTCTATTTCTGTAAGCAACATAAAGAATATGTAATTGAGACATGACGTAGTGCAGTGAAGGGCAAAGTTCTTTTTACCATCAGATTATGCTTGACCAGTGTATGTTCATTCTTATTTTGCTAGGAAAAAATGGAACCATTAGAGTACCTGCCGGTGAGGTTTCATTTTGGGGGGAGTTTTGTTTTCAGAGGTGGCAAGTTGGACTATGTCGAAGGGCGAACTGCAATGTCATACATTGAGCTTGACAAATTATCCTTACCTGAGATAAAGGGGCACCTAAGTGATCATGTGGACTTGGCTGATGTGCTGAATTTGCATTGGTTGCATCCAGGGAGAGAGCTGTCCAATGGACTCATGCATTTGGTTGATGACAAATGTTGCGTGATAATGTGTGATCATGTTTCTAAAGGTGGAGTAGCTGACATATATATCGAGGATGTTCCTATTGGAGAGGAAGAAAGTGTCAAAGAAGTGAATATGACTGCAGTAGTTGATCAACCTGAGAGCTCAAACATAGCTGCAGCAGTACATACTACTGATGGCGATGATGATGAGGGAGGAGAAAATTCTGAAAATTCAGATGAAGACTACCAGCAGCCTGAAGAACAAAATAGCTCTGCAGATGATGAAGAAGCAGCACAGCTAAGACAATTCGCCAAGGAGATTAAGATGAAGAGAAGGGCAAAGAAGTTAGGGGAGAATAATGTTATGCCATCTCTGAACAACGATGCAGATGCTCTGGTGCCTGAGAATAATGTGCATTTACAAGATGATGGTAGCCCACACTACAACTCCAGTGATGCGTACTCTTACGAGGAGGATAGTGAAGGGACCACAATGAGGTGGAAGAGCATTCGGAACAGGTTTGATAGCAATGCACCTATTCCTGTTTTCTCCCTTGGGATGGCATTTATATCAGGCAAGCAGTTCAAAAAAGCACTTGTGAAGTATGGGCTGGCTACACATAGGCATCTTACATTTTCAAAGTGTGAGAAGGACAAGGTGAAGGCTATTTGTTCTTGGCCAGGTTGCAAATGGCAAATATATGGGTCCAAGACCAGCAGGTCTGAATGGTTTCAGGTAGTCACTTATGTGAATGAGCATTGCTGTGTACCAAGGCGAGACAACAAGTTAGTACCATCTAAGGTCATTGCTAAAAGGTACTCTGATATAATCAAGGACAATCCTACCTGGAAAGTGCAATTGATCAAGAAGGCTGTACTTAAAGACTTTATTGTTGATGTGTCACTTGCACAGTGCCAGAGAGCCAAATCATTAGTGCTTCAGGAGGCATTGGATGCCACAAAGGGAGAGTATTCTAGGGTGTGATTATCAACTAGAGTTGCTAAGGAGCAATCCAGGGAGCACTGTGGTTGTAATGCTTAATCCTGAGATACAATTGAAGCAAGTGTTTCAAAGATTCTATGTGTGCTTTGATGCCTGCAAAAAAGGATTTCTTGCTGGTTGTAGAAAAGTTGTTGGCCTGGATGGTTGTTTCTTTAAGGATGCTACTAATGGTGAGCTGATGTGTGCCATAGGGTGGGATGCTAATAACCAGATGTACCCCATTGCATGGGCATATGTGGAGAAGGAAACTTATGACTCGTGGTACTGGTTTCTAGGACTGCTACAAAGGGATCTCAATATTTGTGAAGGAGGTGAAGGTTGGGTGATCATTTCTGACCAACAAAAGGTATGGTTCTGAGAACCATTCGTACAATTTCAGTTCCTTCTATTTTTTTTTTTTTTGTTGTACTCAATTTGCATGAATGCAGGGATTGTTGAAGTCAGTAGAGGAGCTCATTCCGAGAGCTGAACACAGGATGTGCGCAAGGCACATCTATGCCAATTGGAGGAAGAAGTATACTGATAGGAAGCTCCAAAAGAAATTTTGGAAGTGTGCTAAAGCGTCATGCAGGGTCCTTTACAACTATAACAAAGCCAAGTTGGCTCAAGATACTCCTCAAGGAGCAAAGGATATAGAGAACACTACACCTGAACACTGGAGCAGAGCATTCTTCAAGATAGGGTCAAATTGTGACTCTGTCGACAACAACATGTGTGAGAGTTTTAACAACTGTATCATGGATGCTAGGTTCCTTCCAGTGATATCTATGAATGAGGCTATAAGATGCAGGGTCATGATCAGAATTCAAGAGAACAGAACCAAGGCAGAAAAGTGGCAGGGGACAATTTGCCCAAATATTTTCAAGAAGCTGAAGCTAAATATTGAGAGATCGAGCAAGTGCTATGTCTTATGGAATGGAAAAGATGGATTTGAGGTCCAGGAATGTGACAAGAGGAAGTACACGGTCAACTTGGACATGAAAACTTGTAGCTGCAGATATTGGCAATTGTCGGGGTTACCTTGTTGTCATGCAATCAGTGCAATCTACAAGGCATCCAAGCAGATAGATGATTATATAGCACCATGCTATGGAATCACAGAATACATGAAGACTTACGAGCATTGCCTGCAGCCTGTGGAAGGGCATGAGAGCTGGCCTATATCTGATATGCCAAGGCCTCTTCCTCCTGCTTATGTGAAGATGCCTGGGAGGCCCAAAACTCAGAGAACAAGGGAGCCAGGAGAAAAGGCCAAGGGGACAAAGTTAAATAGGTCTGGCATTAAGATAAAGTGCCGAATCTGCCAGAGTACTTATCATAATATCAGAAAATGTCCTTACAACATTGAAGCAGGCAACAAGCTGAATGCTTACATTAGGAGGGATGCTACCAGAAAGAGAAGAAGAGAGTCATCTACATCAGCCCCAACGGTAACTTGTCACTTCAAAATATTTTGTGATCTGCTGCCCATTGACTTACTTGCTTTGTTTGTTTTCACGTAGGGAGAAGGGAGCACACAACAGAGCAGCAGCACTCACGTCCCTGCAGCAGCAGCCTCCTTCCAGAATCATGGACCAACCAAGATGACTCCAAGGCGCAACACTTCAAGGAACAATAATTTAAGTGGCAACAATTCAAGGCTTGCGCATCTGTTGTTTGGCAACAATAGAGGCTAGACATAAGTAGTAGTTGTCTTTTGGAAATGCATTTTGTGCCAGAAGTGGCTTTTGTAAAGGATATAGTGAAACCTCGTTACTTGGAAGGACAGGTTCAGCCTGTATAGTTAAGCATGATCTAGCTTTGTTTTATAAACCAGAGTATTAAATATATGGATCTATATTGTCACGTGGAATGGCAATGTCATAAGAAAAATTGTGCAACACAGAAATCTGTCCATTCTTTCATTCAGAAACACAGATAACAGATACAACACTTGCCTGCCCCTACCCTCTCGCATTGCATTTCAGCGCCATTAATAAGCAGCACACCAGTTTTTTTTTTTTTTTTAAATCCTGCAGCACACCAGTTTTGGAGGGAAACTCATGGCCTTTCCCGCCCTTTCCCGCCCAGACAATGAAATCTTGTCCTCAGATCCAGCATGGCAAGCCAACAAGGCAAAACTGCCCAGCAAAACCAGCCAAGGGGGTTACTTACCCGGTATTGCTAAGTTTGGGGGGTGGATTGTCTGGTTTAGTACCTGGGGGGGTTATGTATCCAACAGTAAATAGGTTAGAGGGTTATCTATACTTTTTCCATTCAGAAATACAGACTACAGAGTCACAAAAGCTGGCGCTCTCACAGCATCAAAAACTCGACCGTTTGCATTGCCTGACATTAAAACCAAGATATGCCCTCCTAAATCAGAATGAAATGGATTGATACGACCATGTATTTTGCTGCTATCATGACAGCTGAAGATCAGACTTTAAGAACTTCACAAGCTAGCTGTTCATGGGTTCACCAGATAATCCATTACTAAATATCATCTTCATTTCCACTCAAGTGAATTCCTACAGCAACGTGAATAGAATCTGTACAGAATGCTCAAGAAGCTTTTGTTACACACATAAACACAATTTCTGTTATCTACCAGGAGGCAGACAGATCAACAATTGGTTGGAGACAGCGAACTATGTCATCATGCCGCAATCACCAAATAAGAGCAATACTGTACAACTGACGATGGCAATGAAACGTTGTGCCAGGCAGGCTCATTCAGGAAATTCATCGAGCATGCTCTCATTCAGGAAATTCAGGAGTAAACAAGCACACCGTTGCAATACGCATGGGAGCAAGTGAGCGAACCTGCAGTCTTGAGTCGAGCAGCGCCAACGATGGGGCGCCGGGATGGACGGGCGGTTAGGCTGCCGTCAGGGAGGAGCATGCTGATGGAGGCGGCCGTCGAGGTGGTGGGGCGAGCAGCATCGCAAGCGAGGAGAGGAGCTCGCGTGGCGTGCGCCGCGGATACAACACCTGGACCTTGAGCTTGCCGTCGTTTAGCGAGGGTGCTGGTGGGGATGGCGTACTGAAACAAATCGGCGCCGCGGCTTTTGATTGTTGTCTGCCGCGGCAGCAGTGGCTAGGTGCGGTTCCTCGGACGTGTCGGCGCGATGAAGAGGAGGGGCAGGAGCGCCGCCGTGGTCCGCCCCGCAGCCGCAGAACTGACGGCCTTCCTGCGCCTCTTCTTCCTCGTCCTCGACCGCCTTGGCGCCGCGCTGCTCCTCTCCCTCGCTTTGCATCCCCTCCGCGTAATAAGCAGGGGCAGATGACCTTCCCAGGTTGGCGGCGCGGCACCACGGCGGCGGTGACCCGCGCGGAGGAGGCGAAAGAACGACGGTGCGGCAGAGCGGGGGCATTGCTTGGAGGATGGAGCGGAGAACGGGGGAGGCGGGGGAGGGGATCATGGGGAGTTGGCGGCGTGGTGGGTAGGGGTGGCTGTCGAGCCGGCTCGACTCAACTCGGCTCGGCTCGCTCTAGCTCGTTAGACTAATGAGCTAGCTCGGCTCGGCTCATTAACACTAACGAACTAAAACTGCAGCTCGGCTCAACTCACTATGCTCACGAGCTAGCTCGTTATGGCTCAACGAGCTAAGTATGAACACAATTATCATTTTAATAGTTTTTTAAAAAGGAAAATGAGAGCAACAAATGCATAAAAATAAGTCCAAATTTGCACCTAAGATCTAGAATGGTAGAATTAATCATAAAATTATTTTTTCTACTAGTATTAATTAGATTTGTCTAACTTAGTATTTATCATTGCAATAAAATGACTATTTTAGATTTATTATGTAGCTTGTTAGGCTCGTTAGCTAACTCGCGAGCTAGCTCGAGCTGGCTCGAAAATTCTAACGAGCTAAAAACCTAGCTCAGCTCGTCTAAAATTGAGTCGAGTCGAGTCAAGTCGAGCCGAGTTTGCTCCGAGCTGAGCCAGCTCACGAGTCACGAGTTTTATTGCCACCCCTAGTGGTGGGGGTGAGTCCGCGGGTCAGTGCGCAATTTTTGAATCCAAGGCGCGCGCGTTTGGAATCTGCGGGCGACTTTTGGGATCGCATGGAGCGCATTTCGGAATTTACGGGCGCAGAATTTTTGGGAGCGGAATAAGGCCGGGGGGACGACCTCTAGCCAATTCACGAGTTGTAGAGAAGATGGGTGGGCAAGATGACTGGGATATGTATTTGTGTTCAAGATGGTTCAATGGAGATTGAACTCTTGTTCTCACTCTTTGTCTCTTGACTATAGCGCTTACCTAATTCTCGTTTGGGCAATACAAGAAGAGCAGTGATAGATATGGACATGAAAATCAACCTTAATTATTGCACATGCACAAATGAGAGCAAGATATAAGGGGAAAAAAAATCAACACTAACTACTGCCGTGCATGAACGATAACCATACATACTTGTGTTAAGAATAATCTTCATCACGGATCGCCGGATCCGTTTCCCACACCCAATCCCAAGAAAGAGACGTGAGATGATGGTGGAAGAATCGTTCCCTTTCCCAGATCTCAAGAACAAGAACACATAACACAAGTATGTAGGAGGGTGTCATCTTCTCATTAACCATGATAGGTGTACAATGCTTCTTTATATAGGAATAACCCTTCAATAGTATATTTGGTATGAGCCCATTTAATCCCTCAATTAGAGGGATTCTTAACACTCCCCCTTGGGCGAATACCACGACCAACTGATGCCTTGTTAAAACTCCTAAAAACCCAGTAGGAAAAATATGGAGAAAGAGTACATAGTTGCCGCTAATGCATTTCAATATTGTTGCCTCGTTAAAAACCTTATGTGAGAAACTTCGGGAAAACTCACTAAGGAAAAAAGAGTACAACTAATGTCTTCAAGACAAATTATGATCATTTAGATCATATTATTCTAGATTATCTAGATTCTAAAACAAGGGCCAACCATCAGGGATGTGCTCCCCCTGAACCTTGCATTATCGCTTCGAACACTTTCTACTGGAAGCATGAGCATAGAAATATGAAACAATCATTTATAACGCAAGTATTATATTCACGACGTTTAACTCATATTACATATCAACGAGATGAAAAATTGTAGTGAAACAACAAAAAATAACCTCATGTGTATGAGTGGCACTGATCTATATTAGATCACTAACTTTATGATGGAGTCTTCAGGACAACATTTGGTAGTAGTACCTTCTAGGTATACTCTGAGACATTCAAAGTCTAAGTATATGGTGACGATCAATATATCATAAGTTCCCCCTGACGGCAACATACATTGAAATCTTTTCATTTCGTGTCCTTTATAGAAATGCTTGTTAGCAGGATCACCAGTGAAAATACAAAATTCTCGCAATGTGTCTTCTAGACATTTATCTCAATGTTCTTCTAGAATACTGAGCAACGAGAGTACTGGGAGCATATATGTGCAACGTAAATGATAGCTCTTTCAGAGAACTTAGGCGGTAATATAGTTACAATTGCTCGTATCTTCTATGGACGCGCTTCATCAAGAAGCTCCAAGCTTTCATATCATTGTAACCTTTTTCAGACGGTGTAATAATAGTTGATGTCCTTCAGGGATTGATTAGTGATCCATCAAAGATCATTGTATCAGTTACACCATAACAAATTAAAATATATGCATAGTCTAACAATTTGGCACATTGGGGATATAGTTGCCAATAACACCACTTATACCTTATGGGTTTTAGCATGAGGATACTGCCAATTCAAACCTTAGAGCATAATATGCATGCGTAAATAAATCATGAGCGGATATGCATACTTCTGATACTCGAGGTGTGTATATCTATTTGGCACACTTCCGGTGTTTATGGTCCTCATCTCATTCACTATCGGTTCTTAAACGGGTCAACGTCCACTAGGACTATACAACTGGTGTATTTAGACTTATCAAATGTTTTATTTCTTCATGAATATTCCATCGAGGAATAATTTTCTCTGCGGGAGACATGTGTCTTCTTCGGGGAGACAATATTGGTATGGGATTTACATGTTACAACATATAAATATATATACAAGTCCTGGGATTATCCTTTATGGATTTTGATTATCTTTTGAACTGCATATTCTAATTTAAATCATTTGCCAGATGTATTGCACAACGGAACATTATTTACTCATATTATGTGGGGATTGGTCTCTTTTATGACCTTTGAACCATCACCTTTCACCACCTACATAATGACCCAGAGTGTCCAAACATCAGGTTTGCGACTTTCACTTAGTGATTTTGGTTCAGCCTCAGTTGCGTACTTTATTTGACCCGATATGAGTGCTTCGAGCACTCGTGCCGACACAGGACTTTGTTCCGGATCCGATTCTCCTTAGAGAAACTTAGCAATTTGCAGAGGCAATATAGTGTCGACACATTTTTCCCACTTAAACATTCAATAAGGATCTTCTTCATTTCCCACTATGAAAGATCCATTGTCGTTCCGTGTTTCCTAGCACTAGTAAATGCGCGCGTTGCTAGGATAAGTCTCTTCATGAGGTACCTTCAGGGTTAGCTTTCTTCTGGAGTAAGATTTTCTTTAAAACTTATAATTTGACTAAGGCCATAGGATCTTCCATTCACAGGCGTCCCCGCAAATATGAATCCAGTGCCAACAAGTCACATTAGGATAAAACATTAGATCCCAGGTATATCCATGTCTACTTCAAGTAGTAGCATTGTATTTGCTTCAAGTAAAACTCAATTTGCTTACTCCTCAATAAGCTATTTCTGGCAAACACCACACTTCTAGTTTATAGGAGTGTAAGCTAAACTACAAGTTCAGCCTGACTTTGTGCGTTTTAAATTATCAATATATATCAAGGCATTTCATAAAATGGGCATTTCTCTCCCCCTAATGCCGAGATATTTAAAGAAAGGCATACTAAATGTCCCCAATAACCAACTTCTAGTGGTGTCTAAGTATGCCTCCGGCGGTGATATGTTTGGGAAATCCTACGCACTTCAACAAGAGGGATGTTTTCATTTATATGCAGTAAGCTGGACTTCATGCACTAAAAAGGAACGAATTGCATATTCTATTCTACTGGAGAGTTATCCTCAACTTCAAGTCGGGACCCACACTTGCTGGTGGAATGCTATTTATGTGTTTGCAAATCAATTATTGTTACAAAGTGCATTATATCAATGTTTTCATACTTCACACCTTATGCAAGTTGTGTTACAACACCTGTCAGAGATGGCAACTTAAATTCTTCAAGGGCGAAAGCATACCAGTTGCTAAATAAATGATGGATGATATAATCATCATTTATATAGACCTTCAAGGTCAGGTGTCTTAGAAAACAAATAACAATAGCACTATGCATTATGATGTGTTGAGCACACATACACATACACATACACAGCATCTTCCTAGGTGCGGCATGCACATACTTGGCATGCGTGGCTGTCATGCTGATATTGCACGTGCGCGCAGCCAACAAAGTGATTGACATGAAGATCAAGTCATTTGGTGTCAACAAGGCGAAGCGGCAGTCAGTGGCGGAGCTTGGAGGAGTTTAGAGGGGGGGCCATTAGGTATATAAACTTAGCAAGAGGGGGCCATATTACAAAAATTTTAACATTTACATGGTGGAATCAAGGACTTCTACAGAATTTTGCCAAAGTCAGGGGGGGCCATGGCCACCTTTAGTCGTAACAATGCTCCGCCCCTGGCGGCAGTGCCGGCCTGTCGGCTACGAGCGACATGGGCATATGCAAAGCGCCAGGGAGAGTGGCCAGAACTTGCTTGCATCAAAGAGCCGCTTGCAGCGGCAGGGATGCGTACACGCAAGAGCGAAAAAGGAACACACCTGGCATTTGTATCACGCATAGTAATACCAATTATAGCGCCTAAGAAAAACTGCAGGTTTCAAGCAACAACGGAATAGCCAGCACAAAAGAGGAATGTTTAATCTACCGGATTAAATGCTTATAAAATACGGAACGATTAGGACTGGCATTCCACTAAATAGATTTCCCTTTTATGCGGTGCCACCAGCATGTTCATGCATGGAAAAACTAATGCACAAAACACAAATCTTAATAAAGATTGATTGCCTACCATTATATAGAACATAGTATTAATCTGCTGGATTAAAGTCCATTGAAAACGGGAATTGGCAAGCATTGATATCATTCCATGTAGGAAGCTATTTCCATTCAACGCTCATGGATGCATGCGTACATGCAAGAGGGCGGTTGTCTCGTCATTCAGAAATTCAAGGCAAGCTACAGGCGCTAGGAACCATCTATCCGCATAGGTAGCTTGTGCAGAGCGACGAGCGAAACGGCTTTGCCACAAAAATAACTTGCTGATCTAAGATCCAAAGTATGTAGGAGGGTGTCATCTTCTCATTAACCATGATAGGTGTTCAATGCTTCTTTATATAGGAATAACCCTTCAAGGGTATATGGGTATCAGCCGTTTAAGCAGCCTAATAGAAAAATTGATCCAAAGATTTATGGCGCTGTCAAAGAGGAAATTACAAGATTATATGATGCCAAATTTATTAGGCCATGTCGATATGTAGAGTGGGTATCCAGTATTGTCCCAATAATTAAGAAGAATGGAAAGATGCGGGTTTGCATTGACTTCAGGGACTTAAATAAGGCTACGCCCAAAGATGAGTATCCGATGCCGATAGCGGATCAATTGATCGATGCAGCTGCTGGACACAAGATTTTGAGCTTCATGGATGGGAACGCAGGATATAATCAGATTTTCATGTCTGAGGAGGATATTGTGAAGACGGCTTTTAGATGTCCAGGAGCCATAGGGTTGTTTGAGTGGGTTGTTATGACTTTCGGTTTGAAAAATGCTGGTGCTACATATCAGAGAACAATGAATTTCATCTATCATGATTTGATCGGCCGGTTGGTGGAAATTTATATCGACGATGTAATGGTAAAGTCTAAGTCAATCGAAGATCACATTGCCGATTTGCGGGAAATGTTGGAAAGGACCAGAAAGTACGGTTTGAAGATGAATCCACATAAGTGTGCTTTTAGTGTATCGGCAGGTCAATTTTTGGCCTTTATTGTTCATGAGAGGGGGATTGAAATTGGTCCTAAGAGCATGGAATCGATCAAGAAAATTAAACCTCCAACCAGCAAGAAAGAATTGTAGTCCTTGGTCGGCAAGATTAATTTCGAGAGTGTTGGTATTTCTTACACCAAACAGAAAACACCACCTTAGGCTGGTTAGGCCTAGGGTGCATATTCTCGGTTCGGCGCCAGAAATACCTAGGGTTAAGTTACTTGCTTAGGATACATAATAATCCACAACTAGCAACAAGTGCCAGAAATGTATTATTAGTATTTAATCATAAAAGATAATCCGTAAGCGCACGGATAACCCGTTGTAGCATTTCACCCGAGAGTATTCCAGGGTATCGTTATTTATATTTTCCCAAAGGAAGACGTGGTTGACTAGTATGTACTTATACTCATGGTGTTACAAATGATAGATCATAACCAATATCCAAATGCAGGGGTAGGGCAATAAAAGATAGAGGATAGTGCGACACACACACAGCAGGCAGTTCCACTCTCTGATAAAAGGCGAGAGGCAACTCTAAGCTAGACTAAGGTTAAGTAAGAAGAACTGCTACTCCTAATGTACATCATCAAGTAGCGTGTATAGCATCTACCTATAGCCTAAGCTGCACACAAGCCAAGACTAAGCTGTTCTACTGCCAAGCCATCATCGGGAGATCCAGCGATCAGAGTCTGCCCCAATCTCCAGACATTTCATATATACTCCTACGCCATACCCGAACGTGGAGGATTACAAGGGACAGACAGGGCTGTCATCACCTGCCGCCTACCTCTCCAAACCGTAGGGCACGAACACGCATCCAAGGGTGGAAAGGAAGCCCTAGCACCATGCTAGCGTAACTAACCACAACTCTAGATCCCTCAAGGCACCTCGCAAGGCGATATACCTAGAGCACTCTTGCAAGACAATGGACCCGATGACTAGGCAAAAGGAACAACTAGATCTAGCAAGCGATTACTTAGACAAAGGATCAAAGCTAGCACTACGTTATGCATAAGCGTTCGTCACTCAAGAACGAGCGACGAACGACGAACGATGAAGAACGATCATCGTTAACCGATGATCAAGTATGAACGAACGACGAACGGACGATGAACGATCATGAACGAACATCGATGAACGATGAACGAACGAAGAACGAACATGAACGAACGAAGAACGTTCATCCAAGATCAAGGATCAACGATGAACTAGCATAAGCACATAACTACTACAAGAACGATGATATTCCATTGATAAATAATTAAGTCTTACAAAGAGAGTAAAAGGATACAAGGGAATATACCTTAAACTTTCCAAGGGACTTAGGAGCCAAAAGGGCAGCCCAACTACTCAGCCTAAGCCTAACTAGAGAGTCTCTAGCTCTGGATATGTGGAGGAGGGAATGAGCCTCTTGTGTTGGTGTCTTCTCAAGGAGGGGGGTACCCCTTTATTTATAGCCTCCCAAAGGCGGTGGAGTTGAGGCGGTTCCAGATATTCTGGGCATTGATTGCAGGTGAAACCGACCTCCTGAAGTCGGTTGTGAACCGCCATTAGAAGCTGGGCCCAGGGGGCCTCCCTGTCAGCACTACAACAAATGTGACTTTCTATGACATTTTTCTGATGACAACATATCGTTATGTCACAAAGCTTGTTAGGTTTATGACATTTTTGAGGAAATAAGGTGTTTTATGACAAAACCCAAGATATGTTATTAAATTTGACCGCAAAATTATCATATTATGACAAACAAAAATGTCATAATTGGCAAAAAATAAATATCACAACAGTTATGACAAACATGAATTGTCATTACCAAATTTTCTTTATTTTACACCAAAATTTATGACATCTATGAATTGTCATTGAGTGGCACACCTGTCAAATACCTGTTACGCGGTACCCACATACATTTTTTATTCGAAAAATAAAAGCAAAATGTAATTGATAAAATGGGAGTATTTGGTAAATAATTTTTTTAGATCATGCACACGTGGCCCACTTGTGGTTTGGTCCCACAACATGTCAAGTGGGACCCACATGTCATGTTTTAAAAAAATAAAAATATTGCAAGTAATGCTAGAGATTAAGCTCAAGAGCACTAGAAAGGGACTTAAAAGCAAAATATAATTCATGATAAATAGGAATTTTTATTAAATACTTTTTTATATCGTTCATGTCAAGTGATATGCACATGTTAGATTTTAAACACAATATAACAAAAAAATATGCTAAAGATTCACAATAATTTTTACACCATGGCCCACATGTCATCATTGGTCTCACACAACATTGTGCTGGGTCCCACATGTCATTTTTTTTAAAAAAATTATCAAAATGTGAATTGCCAACCAGGGCTTTGAACCTGTGACCTTGCAAAAACAGTCAGACGCCTTACCACCACGCCACCATTTACTTACTGCATCAAGAGGACACATTATTTATTTATAAGATTTTATATCATAATTAAAGGATTATATAATGAAAAAGAAGTTGTCGCAAGAAATAGAACAAGAAAAAACAACAACACGCGATTGCTTCTTGCTCAGCCAGTCTTGGACGATAGCAGCCCACGTGTATCTTCCACCTACTCAGCAGCAGCTCGCATTGCATAGGAGCAGCCCACGTGCAACTTCCTCGTGCAGCCCACCTCGCACCCCAGGTCCTCCCACAGCCCGCCTCGTGCGCTTAGTATAGCCGGGCCAGGCCACGCGTTCTCTCGCAGCGCGATTCAGCCCCAGGGCGGGCCAAGCCACGCGCGCGATGGAGGCCAGGCCGCGCAAGCAAGGGACGCGCGTTCGCGCTCCAGCGAGCCAGCCTCGGCCCAACTCCACTCCTCTCTCTGGCCCAGCAGCAGCCTAGCCCGCTCTCCTCTCACCATGCCACCGACAGGTGGACCCCACCTGTTCTTCTCCACTTCTTGGCCCCCAACTCTTTTTCTCAATTTGATTCATTGCTGAATTTTGAAAATTGTATATATTTCGCATACGAAGTCCAAATAACCTCTTCTTTTCCCTTCGCGTTGATAAAAATATTATCTACCAATTTATAGAATATATGGAACTGCTTTATATAATATAGCTGTGCCGTATCCCTAAATAACTGGTCGCTATTTTTTATCAAAATTTTGTTATTTTTGTAAATCTCGAAAGAAAATGTTTTCGGTCATGAATTTTTGTGGAGATTGAGAACTAAAGCACCTCTACACAAGAGAATTATGTTACAACTTTTTCGAAGCTTTTGTTGAGGATATTGTTCACTTATGGTTGAACTTGAGTGATAGTTTCATGAGATGTGTCTAGAGTTGTCCACTTTGAACACACTTTGGTGGAGTTTTTTTTAAAAAAATTAACAAAAAATCCCATGGGTTTGGGTTGACATGGAAAAGCCACAAACCAAAAATCAGCTGAAAATTCGATATATTTCTCGAGATAAATTTGACAACAATTGGAAAATGCACTCATTTCTTCTCTTTTTTATATCTCACGATGTTTGTTGCAACTTTGGGTCGAATTTAGTAAGAATGTGTATCTGGTTGATCCAAATGAACACTAATTTTGGTGGAATTTTTTAAAATCATTTTTATATGTATCATTTTCAAAAAACTAATTTTTGATACTTCTCACATAACTCATTTTTGCATAAATATCGATGTTACAATGTTTCTAAAACATCCCAAAACATTATATGTGACATTAATGGAAATGATACAAATAATTAATAAACTTGAGACAATAAATAAACTTATTTCTAGGTATAAAAATAGATAAACTTAAAGCAGAAATAATTTATTATTTAGAAATTGTCACATACCTGGGCTGGTTGGGCCTAGCAAACTCTAGCCCAGCCGGCCTTTACGTTTTTTGGCCTGTTTAACTCTCTCTTATGGCCGTCGGATCAAATCCGATGGCTGTCTTCTCCTCTGGCTCGAATAAAAGTGGCCCCCGTCTTGGAAACCCTAAGGTGCCGCCCCCCATTCCCTACCTCCAATCCGCCGTCTCCACTTCGCTCTCCTCCACCGGCTGCCCGTTGGTGCCGCATCGTGCAAGTTGTGCGGCATGGCGGCGGGCTGCACTACCCACCCCTTCCTCCCTTCTCAATCCTCAGCCGCCACCCTCTCTCTCTCTCTCTCTCTCTCTCTCTCTCTCTCTCTCTCTCTCCCCGCCGATCTGGCTCGGGCCCGTCCTCCTCGGTGCGGGCGGCGTCGAGCTCGGGCCCGTCCCTCCACGACGTCCGGCTGCAGATCGACGTCGTCACGGACGGCATCCAGCTCGGGCCCGTCCTCCACGGTGTCCGGCTGCGGATCGACGACGGCGCGGACGACATCCAGCTCCGGCCCGTCCTCCATGGCGTCCGGCTGCGGATCGACGTCGGCGCAGGCGGCTTCGCGCTAGGGGCCCTCCACGGCGTCAGGCTGCGGATAGACGGCGGCTTAGGCTGCTTCGGGCCCCTCCTCCATCGCGATCTTGCCCGGTGCTCCTCCTCCAAGGCAAGATCCGACCGGTCATTGTCCTCCACGGCAAGATCCGGCGGCTATTTGATTGGAGCAGGCGCGGGATCGACGGACCCAACCAGATTTGGGAGTTGTGCATGCGAGGTGCTTGCTGAATTGCCGGACCAGTTGTCTTGCTCACATCCAGAGCATGAGAGCGCTGCTGTTACTCGTGGTAGAGTGTTTCCCTAATCTCTGTTTTTCCTCCTCTGAAGTTCATATAGGTATATTTACTCACTTATAGGTAAATTCGTGTAGTCAGGGAGATTTCTACAAAGTGATTGTATGCTGGTCTTGTGAGTTGTGCAAAAGAATTCATATTATGGGTTGTTGCCTTGTAATTTAACTGAACCTCCACATGATTTTACTAGTCTCTGAATATTACTAGTGCATAGGTTAATGTTCAGACTTGGTTTTTCTGATGGAAATTCCACCTGCAGATGCATATGTGTGGATAAATTCATAACTACAACTTTATAAGTGATGTCTTATGTTGTGCTAGAAGGCAAGGATTCTAGGAACGAATACTGCACCTTGTAGTTCTGTTTATTATTTTCTAAGCCAAAGCATGCTTCTCTGAACCTATAAAGTGTCAACTCGAACTATGTGTTGATGCTAGCTTTTCTGGTTCCTATCGTCTTATATTCAGGTAACTGAAAAGAAGATGGTTTGCTGCCATATGCATGAACTGAATTTGCAATGATCTTTACATGGTACTTGCTGTGGCTGTGCTATCGCAAGAGATTTTCTCCTAATTCCTGTGGAGAATATGCAAGTATGGAGTTCTTCCTATTCTTTGGCTTATGAGTGTGTGGGTGTGAGTGTTCTCTGAATGTGCCTGTGAGATATGACTTGCCCATTTGAATACACTTAACAACTCACATGCCTCTATTTGCATGTAAGATGTGACTGTAGTGAGCTCTTGGGATGGAGATTCTGTTATCTGTTTCAGTTCTACTTGTGTTCTTATTGTGGGCCAGTTTCTATTGGTGCACTAAGCTGCAGAAAATACTGGAATGCAATTAATTTGGGCATGGATATACAGTTCAAATAAACAGTTGTTTTTTCCGCGGGGTTCTGGCTAGTTGGAAAGTTCAGAGTATTTTTATGTCACATTGAACTATGAGATTGACAAGCTAGAACTTCGATTGAGTGAGCTTGCGCCTGCATCAATTTTTCCGTGTGGTTCTCGCTAGTTGGAAATGTTGTTGCCTGACTTCTGTTTTGATTCCTAATTTTTGACTGTTAGTAACTGAAGCTAGCTTCTTGCTTGACTCACATAATTCATTTTTATCATAACTGATACCCAATTGCTGTTCTATATAGCTAAATAGCTTTTGTCTGGTCTCTGCTAGTGCAAGTTATCAAGCTATTATTTTCTTATTAATTATCTCAGTAGCAGCTCTGTGCCATTCTTAATTAATGCTAAATTGTCTTACTATTAGTCATACAGCTGTTTCAGTTCTTGTTATATTGCTTTGCGCCATTATAATTTCTCCTCCATCATCTGTTAGTTGCTCTAGATAATTGCTATAGGCACTTGGTTTCTGAGATAATTGACATTGTGCAAGATTTATTGAAACAATTGGAACCATGTATCTAATAACATGTTCTTGTCACTTGTGTTTTTCGTAGGTCAGGACATTCTATTCTGAGCAGAGCAGAGAAAGTGTTGTAGAAAGTACCTCAAAATCCATTGCTTATGGCCAGAAGTTTTCGTATGCTGTGAAGTTATAGAAAATACCACTCAATCCATTGCTTTTTGCTGGAAGTTTTTGAAATCTTATTTTGAGATGACTGAGATGATTTCATGTGAACTTGTATAATGTTTATTGTGTGCGCTGATGGTTTCGGAGAATGTAGTTCTGTCCCCCCTTCCCCCCCCCCCCCCCCCCCCCCCCATTTTTTTTTTGAGTTTTATGCAACTGTGGATTGTGAGCCCATTGACGGTTGAGGCCTGATGAAAGTTTAATGGGCTTCAAACAATGGGCTTGAAACTTTATGGGGCGGAAATAAGTGGGCCTGAAATGTTGAGAAATAAATGCTGAAATTTATGGGCCAAAAATAAACGACAAAAAAAATATGGGCCAGAAATAAATGACAAAAAAATTATGGGCCAGAACTGAATGGGCCGTAAATGAAACAAATGTGCCACGTCATTTCCTGCGAATTTGGTGGGCCGAAAGTAAAAAGGCCCGTGAAATTAGTGGGTCCAAAGTTAAAAGGGCCCGCGAAATTAGTGGGCCCAAAGTTAAAAGGTCCGTGAAATTAATGGCCCGAAAGTAAAAAGGCCCTTGAAATTAATAGGCCGAAAGTAAAAAGGCCCGTGAAGTTAATGGGCCAAAAACCAGCCAGGTCCGGTCCAATAGGTACTGACAAAAATCGCAATTGTCATGCAACTCTATGACATATTTATGAGTGTCAGAAACTGATTGTGACATTTTTTGAATTGTCATAAACAGTTATGACATTTCTGCGAAAAGACATAAAATTATGACAAAAATAGCGAAAATGTCACAGAAGGTATTTAGCTACACACCTTCTATGACTAAGTGATTTTTATCACTGTGAAGTCATGGAAGGTCAGTTATGACAAATTTCAGACCTTCTGTGACTAAAGTAAAATGTCATGGAAAGTCAAAATTGTTGTAGTGCAGGTCGGCCGACCTAGGGTTTGGGGTCGGCCGACCTGGCCCTGGCCCCTCCTGGGCTGGGCTTTGGCAGGTTGGCTCCCCTTGGCCTTTAAGCCTCTTTTTCAGGTGCGTGGCCTCATTTGATATTCTGGTGGGTTCTGGGCCTTTAATCCTTGAATTATATTCCCGCGGCGAGCGTCGTTTGATGGAAGTGTTGGAATCGTCGCTTTGGGGCCTGTTTACACCTGAAAATCCCTGTTTTCCACCTGCACATCCAAATCTAGAGGTACACGTGGAACTAGGTTATTTGATAACAAAATGCAAGTAACAAGTGTTAGTTCTTCCTTATTTATAGAGCTAATTGACGGTCAAAAACTGGGTCTAAGGACCGTCAACAACTCCCCTAAGCTATCCTTCTTGCTCGTCCCGAGCAAGAAGTAGGACTTAGGATGTTGATCAGGAGTTGCTACAATGTTTTATATCTCCTAGGTACCATGCACACAACAGAAATACTCTCTTTTAAGTTGAAAAAGTTGGCATGGTAGCTCACCCTTTAGGCTGCCCGCACTGGGCTCCTCTATCGCTTCCTTCAGGAAGCAGATAGAGAAAAATGTGCTGCAGCGGTCTCCTCTATGAGTCCCGCTAAGCAAGCGGAAGGACGCGTCTCCTCTATTCCGAGCGGAGGTAGAGGAGGCCCGCCAAAGGCACGGCGCCGGGCCCACCTCGTCTGGGCGCGCGCGCGGACGGTCAGGTTCAGCTGCGCCTGTCCCGAGTTCGATGATGCCGCCGCCGTCGACGATGATTTGCGGCCGCTCCTGCGCTTGCCGATGGCGACCCAGCCGCTGTGAAAGCCGACGGGCTTGGCCTCGGCGCCCTTGAGGTCGAGCGGGACGACCACCTTCCCGATGAGCCGCCCGGAGCTGACCCCACAGGTGGCGCCCCTCCGCCCAGTGTAGACGGCGACCTTGAGGCGGGCCACGCGGCGGGGCCCGAAGAGCGCCGGCTTGGCGGTGGCCCGGTCGAGGTCGGCGCGGGAGAGGTGGAAGGCGGCGGCAAACGCGCCCGTGACCTGGTCGCCGGCGGCGTCGGACGGGAGCAGCGGTGCGGTGGCGAGCTGGTAGGGCAGCTTGTTGAGGCGGATCCGGCAGTAGCAGGGGGAGGTGGCCGGGCGCACGCCGGCGCCGGCGCCCGCGCTACTTGAAGGCGGCGTCGAAGGCGTACGGTGACGGAGACGCGCCGCGGTGGAGCTGCGACGGGCGACGAGGAGGTGGCGGTGGAGCTGCGACGGCACCTTCGTTGCTGCGCAGCCGCTCCGCCCTCCCCATCCAATCCCCGACGGTTCCTGCTTGTCCTCCTCTGTTTTTCCTTCCCCAATCGGAGGTGGCGGCAAGACGCGGCTGCTGCGAAGATCCGCGACGGGAGTGGCAGGCCTGTGACCTGAAGGACGCATCGACCTCAACGGCATCTTCTATTCCGTCCAAGCTCACGACAGGTGAGGAAGAGAAGTTCCTTTTTTATTCTCTTGCTTGCCTGTCGCGTGATATGAACAGATCGATTTGAGTTTTGCTTTAAAGATCTGAAGCTTTTCACAACGTGGATCTTTTCGAGACTCCTTTGTTTCTCCCAAAATAATTTCTTTTTGCGCCTTTTTCTACTGGATTTTGATGCCTGAGAGCAATCCGTTCTCTTCTTACCCTGCAGCTTACGGATCTTGCACGGTTGAAGCTGTTATAATAATAATACTTGTTGGAGGAGGAAAGGAAGTTCCAGGAGAACCTATCCTAGTCCTACTCCGTATGTGGGCAATTTACCAAAGGACTCTCTATCCTAGTAGGAAAGGAGACCCCCTACCCCGAGTATAAATAGTGGAGCACCCCATGATGTAATTACACAAGTTTATTCAGAATAAGAAAGAGAAGGCTCCACCCTACATTGTGTCTTGCCTCTTGTCTACTTTTGTTGTTGTTCTCTCCCGTCGATAGCGTTATCACAACACGTTATCAGCACGCTCTACGGAGCTGGTAGAGAAGCCGCCGAAGTCGCCGAGAAGAAGGGAGTCGGCGAGTTTTTTCAATTCGCCACCTCGGGATTCGCGCCGCCTCGGGAAGCGCGCCGACCTCGGGAATCGAGCCACCTCGATTTCCGTGCTCGACGACATCGACGTCCGCGCCAACGCAAAGCTGTTGACGGGGAACGACTACACTGCATCCTGACTACACGGCATCGAGTTTCGCCTGCATCAACGAGAATGACTACTACAAGCCCGAAGGTATCTAGCAGATCGATCTTGTCGTTCTTTGATCGCGTAGACTCGCTGCAGTCTAGGATTGGTAGAACCCCTTGCATCTGGCCTCGGTTTTTCTAAACCGAGTTTTGTCTAAACTACACCTAGCAGTAGTTCATCATGAATCGCATTGCATACACACAGAGGTGGGGCTTCTAGCCGCCACCATCGCCAGCAAGCATCGCCGGCGTCCACACCATGTACAAACTGGTGGCTCGAAGGCCACCACACAGCATAATCCGTGCGAGAAGCAGAAAAAGTTAGGACAAAGGGGGAGACTGCAGATCTATCCCTAGTCCTAACCCTAGCCCTAACCCTAACCGGGGAGACGGAACTCGCCGGAGTACAAACTGTAGAGCCAACGGATGATCCAACGATCGCATATGTGGGCCTGCATGTCCCGGTACCTCGCAACCCTAACCCTAGCACACCGGCGACGAGCTTGAACCTCGCCGCCGACTACCGTGCCGACTTACCTGAGCCGCGCACTGAGCCCGCGAGCTGAACCCGCAAGCTACGCCCGCGAGCCGAACCCGCGAGCCGAGCCGCACTTCGACCTGGCTCGGTCTCCTCGCCGTGCGGGGCCCGCATCGCCGCCGCACCACCGAGCCGCCGCGCGACGACGAGCCGCCGCGCGACGACGACGACCCGCCGCGAGCCTCCCACGAGCTCGCCGAGCCCGGATCCGCGCCCGAGGTCACCAGATCTGACCTCGGGGCCGCCGGATCTGGGGGTCCGGGACCCCTCCGTCGCAAGGGGGGCCCCGGTTATCGTCCTCCTCGCGCGCGACGGCGGTGAGCCATGAGCTCACCCGCCGCCGTCCTCCCGCCTAGCTGCGCCGGGCCCGAAGGCCGCGCGACGCCGCTCCGCCTCCGCGCTCCACGAACCGGGGCCGCGGACCACCACTACCCCGGCGACGAGCTCCGCAAGCGCTCGCCTGGGGACCCCGCCTCCACCCTCCTCGCACCGTCGCACCATGGCACTGCAACGCCGCCGCCGCCGCGAGCTCGTCGCACGAGCTCGCCCGCCGCCGTCGCTCGGGAGTGAGGGAGAGGAGTGAGGGAGAGAATGAGGCGGATTAGGGTTCGCCCCGATCCGCCCCTCCCTCTTATATCCGGTCGGGCAGGCCGGGATGGTGGGCCGGGTCGCGGGGTGGGCCTGGTGGGCCGGTTCGGCCCACAGGCCGGCCTGATTTCGGAAAAATCACGAAAAATACGAGGAAAATCGGAAAAATCTGAAATTTTGCGAAAAACCCCCTGAAAAGCTAGAAATTGCGGTTAAGTCCTGAATTTTTGCAGAAAAGACCTTGAAGTTTTCCATATTAGAACCCGTAGTCCTAAATTTTTGCAAAAAGGTCCAGATTGTTCCGAAATTACGATTTGACCCAGAAAAATTGCAAAATAGACCCTGTATTCTATGGAATTTGTCTGCATTAATGTTATATTGCATATAACACCTTGGTTTTAAGGGTTTTTACGTCAGAAACATAAATACTTGCTGTTTTTGCTGTATAATCCTCCTGTTTGTGCAAAATTTCTATGTAACTTGATCTGAAATCATGCATATCATGTTTAAAGCAATTAAAATATGATTAAAAGTGCCTTTAATCATAGAAACATGGTTTTAGGTCTTGCTCCGAGTTTTTAATCCATTACTTTATGCATTCTACAAATCTAGATTACTTGAAGTAATATGTATGTACATTTGACCATCTTGTAGATGGGGTACACACTTGACAAAAGTGGTGTTAACTTCCCCGAATGGAGAATCAAAATGCGCAATGAGCTGGAAGATGAAAAATTGTGGCATGTGATTTCACCACAGGAAGGTCCACATCCTACACTTTCTGAAAAAGTGAAAGCAAGGATATACATCAATCTACGACTTGATCCTCACCTGAAGGATTGGTATTCGTCGATAGAAGATCCTGAAACACTTTGGGATACGCTTTATGCAAGATACAGAAAAGAAATCTTGGTACTAGCATCCAAAGCTCAACGTGAATGGGATAATCTGAAATATTCCACATTTGTCTCGTTTGAGGATTATGATGTTGAACTCAGAAGGATTGCTAATGACAGATGGATGAGTGGCACCATCATCACAGAAGATGAAATGATCCAGAAGACATTAGATGCCATCAATCCTAATGAGGATGTGCAATCGAATAAGTTCTCTAGCCATGATTATTCAAAGTATGAAGAACTAGCTAGAGACTTGATCTGGGACCAAGAAGCGTGCAAGCGGGACTATTTGCATGCAGTCATGGAAAGTCCTCATGAAATAAAATGTCGAAAGTGTGGTCTACCTGGTCATTTATCCAATACATGCCAATCCCCTCTATACATCAGGAAGATATTCAACTCATATATCATTGAACATGAGATTAAGAGAACAGAATTCTCACGATTCGATGTTCTATTTGAGAATCTTGAAGATTATGAGATGGAATATTCAGATAATGAGGATGAACATATGGCACATCAAGAAGATGATGAATTCATATATCAAGAAGATGATGAAGTCAATAATCTTGAAGATAACGACATGGATAACTATAACACCAGATATACATCTGACGATGAACATGAAGTGATAGTCATATCAGATGATGAAGAATGATGTACATGGAGACATGAAATAATTCTCCCTAGTTATAATACTATCTAGTAGATGGTTTTGAGAGGTAGTTATGCATTTAGTTTTAAATTCCTGCAATGAATTAAGTGGATTAATGTAATCTCTAGTAGAGACCTCGTTTTTTTTAATATATAGTACTTGCAGTCTATATAATCGCCTTGGTTTTTCTTTTACCTTGTCGTTATTTGGCTTTTCCTTGAAGTATTTGCCTTTGCCTTTGCCTACAAGTGTAGTACAATGGAAGAGGAACTATGTCTTGTAGACTGTTGCACCACTAGCACAGTTCTTAGGGATACTCGTTATTTCCAAACACTCAGAAAGTATGAAGAAGGAATAACGACTCTCATTGGAAATGGGAGAAAGATTGTGGGTTCCGGAAGGGCAACCTTTACTCTCCCTAATGGAACGACATTAGTAATCCAAGCAGCATTACTATATCCAGACGCAACTAGAACGTTGCTGAGCTTCAAAGATATCCGTGCAAATGGTTTTCATGTAGAAACTAATGACGATAATGGCGAAGAACGTCTTATCATGACTAAGAAGCACGGAGATCAGAAAACTATTGTGGAAAGTTTCCCCTCCTTTAAGGAAAGCATGTACTACACCTATATTAAACCACAGAATGGCTTAGCTGCGTTTAAAGTGATCTTGAAGAATCATGAACCATACAGAATATGGCATGAAAGACTTGGGCACCCAGGAAGTAATATGATGGGCAGAATCTTGAAGAATTCTAGTGGGCATGAATTGCAACCGAGACAATTTCCTAATAATCTTGAAGATTTCTTTTGCGCTGCATGTGCAACTGGGAAATTGATAACTAGACCCTCTACATTAAAACTTCATGCAGAAGATACACCATTCCTTGAAAGAATACAAGGAGATATCTGTGGACCTATTAGTCCCTTCTCAGGGCCTTTTAGATACTTTATGGTATTAATAGACGCCTCCTCGAAGTGGAGTCAAGTATGTCTATTGTCCACTAGAAATCATGCGTTTGCACGCCTTACATCCCAAATAATTCAATTGAAGAATAATTTTCCAGAGCATAGAATTAAATCCATTCGCATGGATAATGCCGGAGAATTTACCTCGAAGGTATTTGATGATTATTGCAAGCCATTGGGAATAAAGGTAGAACATTCTGTTCCTCATGTGCATACGCAAAATGGTTTAGCAGAATCGCTAATTAAGAGGATCAAGTTAATTGCAAGACCACTATTATTGCATAGTCAGCTGCCTACCACTTGTTGGGGACATGCTGTGCTACACGCTGCTGCTCTCATACAACTTAGACCATCTGCTAAAGTTGAAGAATCACCATTACCATTAGTGCAAGGGAAGATACCGAATATCTCTCATTTAAAGAAATTTGGATGTGCCGTATACGTCCCTATCCCACCACCTCAGCGATCACAAATGGGAGCTCAACGTAAACTTGGAGTTTATGTGGGATTTGAGAGCCCATCGATCATAAAATATCTTGAGCCTCTCACTGGAGACTTGCATACGGCTCGATATGCTGATAGTATCTTCAATGAAGACCATTTCCCGGCATTAGGGGGAGGATTGTACCTCAAGAAAGAATGCCGAGAAATAGAGTGGGAAACTCCTGGAATCCATGGAATGGATCCTCGCACTAAAGAAACTGACCAAGAAGTTCAGAATATCATCCACTTGCAGAGGATTGCTAATGAACTGCCAGAGACATTCACCAACACACAGGGAATTATGAAATCTCATATACCAGCAGTAAATGCACCGGAAAGAATTGAAATACCCCAAGAAGTGGGAGTTCAAATGGAATTCCAAACTAGAGCCACTCCCTCACTAGCTAGAAATGCTAGGAAGAGGGGGAGTGAACCGGTTGCAAGGGTATCGAAGAAACCCAAAGTACAAGAGCAAGCTAAGCCTCCTAGGAGACGTCCGATGGAGCGTAAGCGTAAGCTTGGTACTAATGAGAATCCCGAGAATGGTGAAATGAGTGTACATGAAGTTCCGAAACCGGATATTCCAGATCTGAACATACCTATAAGTGATGATCTGGACCATGACGAAAGAATCATGGAGAACTCAACACACTATGTTGAGACAGGAGAAAAGTATGATAGAAGAGCCCAGAATGTCGACATATATTTTGCAGAAAAGATTGCCCACATCATTGATGAGGTTGAAGAACCCAAATCAATGAAAGAATGCAAGCAGCGTTCTGATTGGCCAAAGTGGAGAGAAGCAATCACTGCAGAACTAAACTCGCTTAACAAAAGACAAGTCTTCGGACCAGTCTGCCTCACCCCTGAAAGAATGTATCCCGTAGGATACAAATGGGTATTCGTCCGGAAGAGAAACGAAAAGAATGAGGTCGTAAGATACAAAGCGAGATTAGTAGCTCAAGGTTTCACGCAGAGACCAGGTATCGATTTCGATATCACATACTCACCTGTAATGGATGGAACCACATTCCGGTACTTGATCTCTCTAGCAGTAAATATGGAATTGCAGATGAAATTGATGGATGTTGTGACAGCGTACCTGTATGGGTCGTTGGATACTGAAATCCACATGAAGGTTCCAGAAGGAATTAAAGTCCCAAATGAAGAAGAACGCAACTTATATAGTGTGAAGCTGCAAAGATCACTATATGGCTTAAAGCAATCTGGAAGAATGTGGTATAATAGGCTTAGTGAGTTTTTACTGAAGAAAGGATTCCTGAAGAATGAAGACTGTCCTTGTGTATTCATTAGAAAATCAGAGATGGGATATTGTATAATATCCATCTATGTCGATGATCTAAATATCATTGGAACGATGCAAGACATCGAGAAAGCTAGTTCATTCCTGAAATCTGAATTTGAAATGAAGGATTTAGGAAAGACTACATTCTGCCTAGGCTTGCAGCTAGTGCATACCCCAGAAGGTATACTAATGCACCAGTCGAATTATACCAAGAAGGTATTAGAGAAGTTCAATATGAGTAGTGCATACCCACTCAGAACCCCTATGGTTGTGAGGTCACTCGATGTAGAGACCGACCCATTTAGACCAAAAGAGGAACATGAGGAAGTATTGGGACCTGAATATCCCTACCTAAGTGCTATCGGAGCGTTGATGTATCTAGCAAATGGTACAAGACCCGATATTGCCTTTGCTGTTAATCTACTAGCAAGATTTAGTGCAGCTCCAACCAGAAGACATTGGAATGGCATTAAGCATATCCTCAGATACCTTAGAGGAACAGAAGATATGGGGTTGTTCTTCCAGAAGAAAGGAAATGTAATCCTAGAAGGATATACAGATGCTGGGTACATGTCGGATCCACACAAATCATTCTCGCAGACTGGTTATGTGTTTCTCTGTAGTGGAACTGCAATTTCTTGGAGATCTACGAAGCAGACGATGGTAGCTACATCAACAAATCACTCAGAGATTATTGCCTTGTATGAGGCATCTAAAGAATGCTCTTGGTTAAGAAGAATTACTCACCATGTACTGAATACATGTGGAATTGAAGTGAGTAAAACTCCTACTATTATCTATAAAGATAATGCAGCTTGTATTGCACAAATACAAAAGGGATATATTAAGTCTAAGGTCACGAAGCACATTACACCTAAATTCTTCTTCACGCATGAAATGCAAGAGAATGAGGAAATTATGGTGACTCATATTCGCTCATGTGATAATCTTGCAGATATGTTCACTAAGGCCCTACCTGCTAAATCTTTTGAAAAGCATAGGCATGGTATAGGAATGAGGAGACTTAAAGATGTGTGCAAATCAGGGGGAGAATTCCCTTGAACACATAAATCCTAACACTATAGTCAAGAAGACAATATAGTAAATTCTAGAAGAATATAGCATTGTACTCTTTTTCCCTCATTTGAGTTTTTACCTGAAGGTTTCTCAAAAGAAGAGGTTTTTAACGAGGCATTGTGTGCAATATGAAGCAACGGTACTATGTACTCTTTTCTCCATTTTTCCCACTGGGTTTTTATGAAGGAGTTTTTAATGAGACATGTGTGTCGTCGTAAAATGCCCAAGGGGGAGTGTTATAATAATAATACTTGTTGGAGGAGGAAAGGAAGTTCCAGGAGAACCTATCCTAGTCCTACTCCGTATGTGGGCAATTTACCAAAGGACTCTCTATCCTAGTAGGAAAGGAGACCCCTTACCCCGAGTATAAATAGTGGAGCACCCCATGATGTAATTACACAAGTTTATTCAGAATAATAAAGAGAAGGCTCCACCCTACATTGTGTCTTGCCTCTTGTCTACTTTTGTTGTTGTTCTCTCCCGTCGATAGCGTTATCACAACAGAAGCTTCTTGCGCGCGAGGCGGTGGCTGGACGCGGCTCCGGCATCTTCAGCGCCAGGTTGCCGACCAGCACCCGCACGAACGGGCACGGGTCCATCGCTCGCTCGCACTCTCACTCGCACCAATGCAGCGCAATGCCGTCGGCAATGGCAGTTTCAATCGATCGAGGAGAAGGGAGGAGGAGGTTTGCAATTGAATTTGGGCTCGCTGGTGATGGGGAAAGTGTGGTGACGAGGGATCGTCGTCGCGACCGAAGGTGTGGCGATTAAAAAGAAAAGAAAAGAAAAAAGTGAGGAAAGAGAGAGGGGAAGGTAGTTGGAGATGTTGAATAAAATATGTAGTAATTGGGATAGAGGAAGAATGAGTGCGGAAGAAATTGATATAGAGAAAAGAATCTTGATGACTAGGATAGAATATTCCTTTTAGAGGAAGGAAATAGAGGAACATGAGTGCGGAGAGCCTTACCTTACTCCTTATGGGGCGTATGGCTTTTTCCTTGTCTTGGGCTGTTGAGAGATAGAACGGTCATAACAGAGCACCATTCACTTGTCTATTGTTTGACTTTTATTTTCCGGAGGTTTTTAAAATTTTTGAAATAAAAGCAGAGTTCCTCAAATGATGCTCTCAAATCGCTCAATAAGTGTATATTCCTCACCAGGGCATTATTGTGTTGCCTATTGTCATCCTACTTCTAAGGCTTGTATGTGGAGCTCAAGGTAGGGATGATATGAGGCATACTTGCATCACACTTTTTGCCGAACCAAAAGAGTGGATCCATGGAGAGTCATACAACCTTGATCAAGATGTGCATGTGTGTATATGGTGGTAGTGAGGTGGAAGAACTATACTCCTTTTTATTTGTTCCTTCTCTCTCTCTTTTTGGATTTTTGAGGAGGACATAGCTATCTTTCTTTATTTCTTTTTCTCAACATTTTTTTTCTTTCTTTCCCCATTTTTTCATCATGCTCTACTTTTGTATGAGCAAGGGGTTATTCTTTTTCTTTCTTTTGCATAGCCATGTCTCCAACGATACATTTTGAGAGAGAGGTAATAATGAATTTTTGGAGTAATTATTTTGGTGGGAAGTGTGGTGGTATTGCTTAACTTCCAGTATAGAAGTTTAGCATGCGAGGTGGAGTGTACGTGATCTTGATCAATGAGAGTATGACAAGCTTCTCACTAGGGTCACACAATTTTGCTAAAGCTCAATGCAATGACAAGCAGCATATGTGTAAGGTTTGTGCAATGTAAGAACAACATATGGCTTGGGTAGGAATTTTGATCATTGAGGAACTTTATCATTTTTGTATTTTGTAAAATAAAACTCCGGAAGTCAAGTCGTACTTTGAACAAGATCATAGCAGCCCTATTTGTAGCATATCATATCTCACAACAACTTAGACTTAGATCAGGCACTATGCAGCCCACAAGTTTCAAGTCCTAGGTAAGCATAAGCCAAAAATTTCAAAACTTGGGAGAGCACTAAGTTGTGACTAGGTACAAACGAGAGATAAAACAGAGCAACTATTCATCATCTCAACATAAGGAAGGCTAAACACTCATACTCGCATATAAAGAGAAACTATGAAAAACTAGCAACCACACTAAAGACTATTTTTGTTCTTTTTAGTTTTGTCATTTTTATTTTATTTTCAGGTTTATTATTTTTTTTGTATTTTTCATTTGAGGTGCAAGAACAAGCAAACAAAAAGAAAAGAAACAAGTTACGATACATGATACCTTAGCGGGGGGTATGGCATCCCCCCAAGCTTGTTCTTACTCATGGGTGGCGTCGAGGATCGAATCCCGTGTGGCGAAAGTAGGCCAAAAGATCGGCTTGGCCCTGCTGCGTCATGTTGGTGAGGTTGGTGAGCTGGGCATCGGTGCTTTCTTACCACTGATGAGTCAGGACGTGCTGGTCGAGGGTGTATTGGACATCCTCCACCTTGGTCTCGAGGTTGCCCATTTGTTCGGTGAGCGCGTCCATTTGCTGCCCGAAATATGGATCACGAGCTACAGATGAACGCCGCCCACCGGCCTCCGGTGAGTAGGATGTCGACTCGGAGGAGGTTTTCTCCCATTGCGCTCTCGGAGGGTGTGTTGGCGTCGCTTAAACGCCAATATTTCTGCACTAAATCCGGGAATAAAAGGGTAAGAATGCAAGGCCATAGGCATAGTTTGTTTATTTACTAATCAAATTCCACGAGTTGTGTATCCGCCATTGTTTTGCAGGGTTCAAGGCAATTTGGCGTGATTTTAATAAAGAAACGGTGAAACCCCAATATCATGAAGATTGGACACAAGTTATGAAGCCAATTCGGTCGGTCGAAGCTCGGGCGACGTACACATCCATACGTCACGCGATCCAAATCAAGTCCAAATGGTCAAGTGGCTATGGAAATGTGCTACACAATGACAACACGACCATATGAAGAAGAGGTTCGAGGCAGAAGACCATCGAAGAACCGGGTGACGTGATCACCCATAGGTCACCCGGTACCAAATGAGGTTCTATGGCCGTGGAATTTACCCAACATACTCCACCAAGTCACCATGGCCATATGAACCGAAGAAGTGAAGCAATTGGACGCGGGAAGCACCGGGTGACGTGGGGGTCAACCCTCTAGCAGGGTCGCCCGACCCAATCCACGTCGGGCGACGTCCAACTCAGCTCCCCATCAAGCCATCCAAGTTCCACCGCCTCAATCCAACGCTTCGGAGGACTTTTCGACCAAACCGACATATCCAACCGCCATCCAACCGCCTCTGGGAAGGGATCCAAGCCGTAGAGGGGACCACCGACCCTGATCAAGGGTCGGGCGACGTCCCTGGGTCGGCCGACCTACTCTAACAGGTCGGGCGACCCCCCAAGGTCGGCCGACCCCCCTCAACCGCCTCTTCCACTCTATAAAAGGGGTGCAAGGCGCCTGGAGGCAGGAGACACGAAGATCCACCAGAGAGAAGTCCAGTTCTTGTCTTGTTCGCCATTTAGAGTCTAGGTAGTAGTCTATTTGGAGTTAGAGTCGAGTCGGGCACTCGCCCCGATTCCGGAAGTTGTCTTCGGAATTGGTAAGCAAGAGTCCATTGTATCTTTCTTTCCGATTTCCATTGTATCAAGTACTTAGTGAAAATCAATATAAGTTGGTCCTTGTTTATATCTTGCAAGTTCTAGTTTATGCCTTGCTAGATTTAGAACAAAGTCCTTAAGTAATCTTTAGCGTGTAATTTCGTCTTGTGCTGAGCGTTCCTCGGTGGGAACTTCTCTTTGTCATTTAACACGAAGAGTCGTTCGACTATCTCGCTTTGCTTAAGCACGTGCTAGGCGAGGTACTAGTTGTTAGCATAGGCGTGGTGCCTAGGTTAACGCTAGCTGCGGAATACGGCGAAGCCCACGAGGGCTGTAGGCGGCAAGTGGTGACAGCCTTGTCCGTCCCTTGAAGTCGGCCATGTCCTGCTAGCCCAGTAGGTGTACCGTAAATCCCGACAGGACTAAGACTTTGCCTCAAGTGTAGAATCAGATCGTGGTGGTGACAGCACCTCGTGAGATCGACATAGCTTTAGAACTAACTTAGGACTTGAACCTTTTTTTTTACCAACACTTAGGAATCGTTGTACTCGCTCGTTATACCAAATAGATTTACTTACCTACGACTTGGCGACTTGACACCTCTTTGATAGTGTGAATTACTCCTATCTTATTCTATCATTGAGTTTACCCCCGTCATTGGATTAGTAGTATTCTTGTAGCTAAGTCTTTATCAAGTAACGATATACTTTATCCGAGTTGCTTCCCTGAGGAAATTCGATACCCCGGAATACTCCGAGGTGAAATGCTGCAATGGTACACCGTGCGCTTGCGGTTTAACTTGAATTAAATTAATAGGGCATAGCGACCGTCAACAAGCATTTCTGGTGCCGTTGCCGGGGAAGCAATAGGCTAGGGATATCGTTCTTGATAGAAACTTGCTGCACGTTTACCGCTATCCTTTGCGGGCTCACCCTTTTCGTTCTTGCTCTTATGTTTGAACGAACAGGACGTGCATGTCCGGTTTCTCGCTTCCGGAGAACTTCTCCGATAACCCCGAGCAGATTCTGAGACGAGTTAGTCAAAGACTCAAGTCTCCAACTCGCCCACTAGCATTGCCCGAGGTCGGTTCTTCGAGCGGCGAACCCGAGGGTCGTACTCCTTCACCAACTCGACCCGTTGACAACATGGCCGACAAGACGATCCGCGAGTACTCCGTTCCAAGCACCAACAACTTGCCCGCAGCCAAGACTGCGGCAAATGGTGCGAACTTCAAGCTGGATCCGTCCTTGGTCAGCATGGTGAATGGCAACCCCTTCTGCGGAAAAGCTTCGGAGGACGCCAATGCGCACCTCCAAAATTTCCTTGAAGTTAGTGGCACGCTCACCATCAAAGACGTGTCCATTAACGACATCCGCCTTCGCCTTTTCCCATTCTCGCTGTTGGGAAGGGCGAAGCAATGGCACTACGCACTCCCTCCCGACGTGGTGATTGATTGGAAGAAAGTGTCCGATGCCTTCCTCAACAAGTTTTTCCCTCCCGGGAAAACCAATGCACTTCGGAACCGCATCACAAGCTTCACGCAGCTCACGGAAGAAAATCTTTCGGAGGCGTGGGATCGCTTCCAAGATTATCTTCTCGCTTGCCCGCACCACGGCATGGAGGAGTGGCTGCGCATTCAAAGCTTCTATAACGCTGCTGCGGAACTACCGCGAACATCTTGATGCTGCAGCAGGAGGCGCATTCACGTCTCTCACCATCCCTGCGGCAAGAGAATTGCTCGAGAAGATGACATCCAACCAAGGGTACGAGAACGAGCGTGAACGTCCAGCCCCACAACCCCGTACACGCGGCGTACACCAAGTCGACACCCTCGACATGCTCGCAGCCAAGATGGACCTTCTTTTGAAGAAGGTAGAAAGCCAAGAGTCGTGCCAAGCCCTCGACTCAAGGATGACGTGCGAAGTGTGCGGTAACACCGGACATTCCGGGGCTGCCTGCCCCGAGACTAGGGATGAGGAGGCCAACTTTGTCGGCAACAACAACAACAACGGCAATGGAGGTTTCCGCCGCCGAGACAACTTCGCACAAGGATGGAACACACGCCCGAACTTCAACTTCGACAACCGCGGTCAAGGTAACAACAATTTCGCCCCTCGTAATTCCGCTGAACCGAACCTTAAGAACTTGTTCTAGGCCAAGCTAAAATTAATGAGAGCATTAGCAAGAAGTTCTATGTTAATGATAAAATCTTAGAGAACCTAGATCACAAGCTCGATGCTCTTTCCTCAACTCTCCAAAGTCAGCTTAGCCACACTAAGATGCTTGAGACCCAAATCACACAAATTGCTGCATCGCTTCCACGCACAATATCGGGGAAACTTCCGGGCCAACCGGAGGCAAACCCAAAGGAAAATGTTAGTGTTGTGGAAACCAGGTCGGGAAGGAAGATGCAAGATCCACCACGACCAAAGGTGGCTACCAAGGAGAAGGGAAAGGAGAAAGAGAAGGAGGTTCAAGTTGCGGACGACGAAGAAGAAGAGGAGGCGCCGGAAGAAGAGCCCATGCCTAAAACGGCACCACACGAGTACTACGACACTACGATCCTGCCCTTCCCCCGAAGGAGCCGCAAGCCAACCGTCGACGAGCAATTCGGCAAGTTTGTGGAGGTAATTCAAAAATTATATGTCAATATTCCACTACTTGATGCGATGCAGGTCCCCACCTACGCCAAGTTCCTAAAGGACATCCTCCTCAACAAACGGCCGCTGCCCTCGACCGAAGTGGTAAAACTTACGGAGGAATGTAGTGCCGCCATCCTCAACTCCCTTCCGGAAAAGAAGAAAGACCCTGGCTGCCCCACAATTTCATGTTCCATTGGGCAACATCGCTTCGAGCACGCTCTCTGCGATTTGGGGGCGAGCGTGAGCGTCATGCCGAAGGTAGTTTTTGATCAACTCAACTATACTACCCTTGCCCCTCGGCCATGTGCTTGCAGCTCGCGGACCAATCCGTGCGGTACCCTGCCGGAATCGCCGAGGATATCCCCGTCAAGATTAGGAACTTCTTCATACCCGTCGACTTTGTCATTTTGGACATGGAAGTGGACAACAAGACCCCTCTCATCTTGGGTAGGCCGTTCTTAAGCACGGCCAACGCCAACATTGACATTGGGACAGGGGTCATACACCTCAACATCAACGGGAAAGAAGAATCGTTCGACTTCAAGCCTCGCGTAGAGCAATGCTCGCAAGTGAAGACAATTCAGCGCTATGTCCCGAAGAAAGTACACGCCAATCGGCCAAGTGATGCCCCGACTTGGAGGAAGGTCGAGCCTCAAGTGGCCGTGAACAAGGACAAGCCGAAGAGCGAGTCGAAAGCGCCCGAAAAGAAGGCCGCGCCAAAGAAATATGTACCAAAGAAGCCATCCACCCCGAAAGGCGTAGATGCCCCGAGGTGGGAGAAGAAGGAGAAATCCGCTGCCCCAACACGTACAACTCAAGTATGGCGGAAGAAGGAAGTTGCCACGAGCACGACGCCCACGCCCTCTCCTGCGACGGGCGTCGACAAAAAGCACTAAAAGGTATGGATAAGTCGAGCCTACCGACTTAAAACGAAGGGCACTAGCCGGGAGGTAACCCGGAATTTTCCTTTCTTATTTCTCAATTTTCATTCAATTTTTCCGTGCTTTAATTCCTTTCCGTAGTGTAAATTCACATAGAAGTTAATCTAGGAGTTAAACTAAAACAAAGCAAAAAGAAGAAAAGGATAAAACCATAAAAAAAATGGAGGATTGAGCGTCGGCCGACCAGGCCACGTCGGCCGACCTGGCCATCATGGTCGCCCGACCCTGCCGGGTCGCCCGACCCAGCCACCAAGTTGTCCGACCCCGCCACGACGTCGTCCACCTTCTTCCTCCTCTGCACCAACAACCGGCAAGACAAGACACATGAACAGGCGCCGGAGCAAGCTAAGCCGCTGGTGTCCCATTGGCCGACGCTCTCCATGTCGCCCGACCCCGCCACGAGCTCGCCCGACGCCACCACGGCGCGCTGCAGCGCGTCCTCCACCGCACACGTCGCCCGATGCCCCCACATGGTCGCCCGACCCCGCCGTCGCATCGCCCGACGCGCCAACCCGCGCACATGGGAGCACAGCACGACGCAGCGCGTCGCCCGACGCCGAGCCAGGTCGCCCGACCAAGCTGGGGTCGGCCGACCCTCAGCTGCGCGTCGGCCGGCCATTGCTCGCTCCGGGAGCTCCTCCTCCATATCCTATAAATGGAGCTCGAGTTCCTCTGCAGCAATCCGCACCAGAGCAAGGCAAGCAGCTCTCTTCCTCTCCTAATCCCTCTAGCTTAATTAGTTTGCTAAGTGGCTGCAAAGCAAAGTCCCTTTTGTGAATAGAATAATCTCCTTTGCCCACGTGATCACCGAGCCATGCTGAAAACCAACTAAAAATTAGCTTAGTCTTAATTAAGTACTTCACTAATGGCCGCAGCACTCATACGACGAACGTGAACACTTTTGAACGGATATTTTGCGGAACGAACAACCCCGCTAACCTCTTAACACTTTACCTTGGCATAGTCGTTGTTGTGCAATTTTTGCTTGCAGGTATGAACATTTTCAAGAAGAAGAAGAAAAACAAGAAGGATGGAGAGGGCACATCACACCACACCGGCTCGCCGTCGATCATGGGGATGCCCCGTTCGAGCTCGACGCGGTTCAGCCATAGCGGCTCGGAGATGGACATGGACAGCCCCGTGCAGCCAGGCCG
Source organism: Eragrostis nindensis (assembly GCA_012490785.1). NCBI lineage: Eukaryota > Viridiplantae > Streptophyta > Magnoliopsida > Poales > Poaceae > Eragrostis > Eragrostis nindensis. The sequence continues at coordinate 200,678 of JAAXCT010000128.1, forward strand.
ACGGTCGGTGTCAGTCATCCACACACCGCCGTTCCGTCAAGTACCATCTCCGCTGATCCGAACACCACCGCCGCCGGCCGAGCTCACCCGGTATGAGCACATTCTACTCCGAACTGATCAAGAGCGAACACGGTTTGAGCGTCTCCGCCAGCACACGTTCCTTCCAAATCAAGTAATCGATCTTGGACTGCTGGCCGCCCTTGGGATCGAGGGTGACTTCCACAAGGCGGTGAAGGCGATCAATTGGGAGAAGTTTTGCATGATCGAAGAACCAGGTTCTGAACTTCTCACACTTGAATTTCTTTCAACCTTGATTCGCGAACAAATAGATGATAGTGTGCAATACAAATTTCGTCTCTTTAATCGTGAGCACACTTTATCCTTCTCCCGCATGTCAAAAGCTCTTGGTTTTCATCCTAGTAAAATTTCTAATATTAATGGTTTTGATCCAACCAAATTTTGGGAGAAAATAGCTGAACCAATGAATGATGGACCTCGCACTAGTCACATTCATAATCCCACTCTTCGAATCCTGCACCGTTTTATTGGGTATTCCGTGACTGCACGTAAAGATCCTCGCATAGTGAGAATTGACGATATGCAATACCTTTATGCCATGCTCAAGAAAATTGAAATGAACCCCACTTACTTTATGATTGAACATTGGCTGGAATTTGCGACAAGAGTGCAGAACACCGATATCCTCTTCACCTCTTTCATCACTAGAATTGAGAACTACATTGATGCTCTTGATAATGTGCGTCTAGCTTATCTTCCCGGGGGAATTGTTGAATTAGGGGAGACACATTTTGTGCAAGCGCATATGCTTTTAAGAAGGGGCGAAGTGTTTTACTCGAAATATAGATGGAGTGACACTTTGATTAAGCTTCCTGACTCAAAACTTAGCATTTATAAGCTTAAGAAGTATAAGTTAAAACTGCCCCATAAGCAAACCGGAGAAGGCAGCGCTGCACCACAAACTAACCCCGCAGGTCCACGTACACGGAGCCGAGCATGCCAAGAGGAGGAACGCGCTGAAAATGAAGAAGAAGAGGAAGAGGAGGACAGCGAAGAAGAGGATGGTTCGCTGCAAGCACCTCATCATTATGGCCAAGGACATGGTCATGATTATGGTCACGGGCATGTGCAAGGTTACAGCTACGTCCACTATGGTCAAGGCTATAACCACGCTGACCCGAACTATAATTATAACTATAACCAAGGCTTTGATGATGGGTACAATCAGGGATTCAACGAGCACGCCGGGGCTGGTTCTTCGCACGAATACGAACATCAAGGTGCGTACAATGAAGGGGAATATTGTTCTGATCCGCAGGAAAGGCGTCGATGGGAGGAAAACATGGAGCAACAAGTCTACCTCAACGCCCACGAAATTGAAGGAAATCGCCTTGCCATTGAGCGCAACAATGAAGAACTCACCCGTCAACAACGGAGAACCGACTTCATGCTGGAGTACCATGGAACCTCACTCTCTACGCTATTCAACAACCTTCACATCGAGAGACCGCCTCCACCCCATCGACCGCGGCGTGACGACGACGTCGAATGGCAGAGAGCCGCCATAAGCTCTTACCTTGCACCAGTGTGCAAAGGTTCGAGCTTAGGGGGGGAAGGTATGTCCATGAAACTCCACTCTAGTCAATCTTCGCTGCTTTGCTCGTTATCATGTTGCTTGCTGGTCATGTCTCGCTGCCCGTTTCACTTGTCAATTGCTAGTCCCGTTATGCTGTTTGTTCGCTGTCCGTTGGAGAAGTGCCGCACCTTGTATATAAATAATTTCTCACTTAGTTTTCCTTTCTTTCTTTATTTCCATATGACAAAAACCCAAAAAGATTTCTGTTTTTATATGTTAAGAAAAGCCATAAAAATTTGCATAACTTAAAAACCACCAAAAAGAAATAAATGGTTTGTCTTGGTTCTACCCTTGCTAAAAGGAGATGATGAATGGTTGCTCTGTTTAATTGCCCTCAATTGCTAAGTTTGCTTTATCATGCTCTCAAAATAAAAGTATTTATCGGCCTTCCCTTGCGCTTAGCACTCAAATTTTCACACCTTGTGGGATGCTACATGATATAACCAAGTCTAAGTGGTTGAGAGCGTGTGATATGGTAAAATGGGCATTAATTCACCTCCCCCTTATCATGATAAAACCTTGGAGATGTTTTCATTCAGTCGCATATATCAAAACCCCAAGTTACTTGTTTCCTTTATGACAAATAAAATGTCCTACCAAAGCTGCATATGAGCTGAATTTATTTAAACCCACACATATGCTACTTACTTATGTATTGAGTTTTGTCAAAGTTTGAGTCCTTATGGAGTATGGCTGTTCAAAAAAATTGGTCATTTCCTTCGCGTTTATCACAAATAAAAAAACGGGGCGTGCTGAAATTCTCATCGAATTCAAGCACTCACTTCCCCGGGCATTTCAGATTTGAGCCAATTCTCACCTTCGCGAAGCCTTTGAACCTATCCAATTAAAAAAAAAACTTTGTCTTCGAATTGCCCCCATATTTGTTGATCCTTTAAGCATGCTGAAAAATAGACATGAGAGCTATCAAATTCAAAAGCAAAAGAGCGTGCTTTGTTTAAAAAAAAAGTAGAAGAAGAGAGAGAAGCACGAATTTCATGTAGCTCTCATGATCTTTATTCAAGCAAGGATCTAGTACTTCAAAAATTGTGGGCAAAAGAAAGACAAGTTTTTCATGACACAAATTCCGACATAATGGACTAGCTAGTACCTTATGTCATTGCCTCTGTGTCATTTTTCCAAAATCCTTCGCGTGAGTCCATTTTCTCCCTCATCCCCGAACATTTTATTCCAATGACCAATGTGCGAACAGCCATGTCTTTTCAATAGGACCATTCTTTGACTTAACAAAATATACATGGTAAGTATGCCTTTTCCTTGCCGAGCTCCATTTTCAAGCCTGTATAGAGAAGGAAAAAAACTTTGGTGAGGAAACACATATGAGTGAATGAGAGTGTCATTTGAGGGAACAATGTTAACTTGGGAGAAATTTTTCATGCTCATGCGACATCACAAAAACTCCAAGGAATAACCTCCTAAGGGGTTGGTTTTATTTCTGAACCATTCCATCTCTCAACCGCCCAAGACAAGGTAATCTTATGCCCCATGACAAAAATAACGAGTGCAAGGTTACGCCGGTTTATATTTGTAAGTTTGAGCATGTCTTGCAACCTTAGCCCTTGAACGGTAATTGGCATAGTAGCAACTCCTGATCCGCCGGATTTAGAGTCTTGATTTGCTCGAGACGAGCAAAGGTTTGAGCTTAGGGGGTTTGTTGGCGTCGCTTAAACGCCAATATTTCTGTACTAAATCCGGGAATAAAAGGGTAAGAATGCAAGGCCATAGGCATAGTTTGTTTATTTACTAATCAAATTCCACGAGTTGTGTATCCGCCATTGTTTTGCAGGGTTCAAGGCAATTTGGCGTGATTTTAATAAAGAAACGGTGAAACCCCAATATCATGAAGATTGGACACAAGTTATGAAGCCAATTCGGTCGGTCGAAGCTCGGGCGACGTACACATCCATACGTCACCCGATCCAAATCAAGTCCAAATGGTCAAGTGGCTATGGAAATGTGCTACACAATGACAACATGACCATATGAAGAAGAGGTTCGAGGCAGAAGACCATCGAAGAACCGGGTGACGTGATCGCCCATAGGTCACCCGGTACCAAATGAGGTTCTATGGCCGTGGAATTTACCCAACATACTCCACCAAGTCACCATGGCCATATGAACCGAAGAAGTGAAGCAATTGGACGCGGGAAGCACCGGGTGACGTGGGGGTCAACCCTCTAGCAGGGTCGCCCGACCCCCTACACGTCGACCGACGTGTCAACCACGTCAGGCGACGTCCAACTCAGCTCCCCATCAAGCCATCCAAGTTCCACCGCCTCAATCCAACGCTTCGGAGGACTTTTCGACCAAACCGACATATCCAACCGCCATCCAACCGCCTCTGGGAAGGGATCCAAGCCGTAGAGGGGACAACCGACCCTGATCAAGGGTCGGGCGACGTCCCTGGGTCGGCCAACCTACTCTGACAGGTCGGGCGACCCCCCAAGGTTGGCCGACCCCCCTCAACCGCCTCTTCCACTCTATAAAAGGGGTGCAAGGCGCCTGGAGGCAGGAGACACGAAGATCCACCAGAGAGAAGTCCAGTTCTTGTCTTGTTCGCCATTTAGAGTCTAGGTAGTAGTCTATTTGGAGTTAGAGTCGAGTCGGGCACTCGCCCCGATTCCGGAAGTTGTCTTCGGAATTGGTAAGCAAGAGTCCATTGTATCTTTCTTTCCGATTTCCGTTGTACCAAGTACTTAGTGAAAATCAATATAAGTTGGTCCTTGTTTATATCTTGCAAGTTCTAGTTTATGCCTTGCTAGATTTAGAACAAAGTCCTTAAGTAATCTTTAGCGGGTAATTTCGTCTTGTGCTGAGCGTTCCTCGGTGGGAACTTCTCTTTGTCATTTAACACGAAGAGTCGTTCGACTATCTCGCTTTGCTTAAGCACGTGCTAGGCGAGGTACTAGTTGTTAGCATAGGCGTGGTGCCTAGGTTAGCGCTAGCTGCGGAATATGGCGAAGCCCACGGGGGCCGTAGGCGGCAAGTGGTGACAGCCTTGTCCGTCCCTTGAAGTCGGCCACGTTCGGTTAGCCCAGTAGGTGTACCGTAAATCCCGACAGGACTAAGACTTTGAATCAGATCGTGGTGGTGACAGCACCTCGTGAGATCGACATAGCTTTAGAACTAACTTAGGACTTGAACCTTTTTTTTTTACCAACACTTAGGAATCGTTGTACTCGCTCGTTATACCAAATAGATTTACTTACCTACGACTTGGCGACTTGACACCTCTTTGATAGTGTGAATTACTCCTATCTTATTCTATCATTGAGTTTACCCCCGTCATTGGATTAGTAGTATTCTTGTAGCTAAGTCTTTATCAAGTAACGATATACTTTATCCGAGTTGCTTCCCTGAGGAAATTCGATACCCCGGAATACTCCGAGGTGAAATGCTGCAATGGTACACCGTGCGCTTGTGGTTTAACTTGAATTAAAGTAATAGGGCATAGCGACCGTCAACAGGGTGCGTCCATTGGGCATGGCCCGCACCCTGCTGCGACAGGCCGCCGGCCTCAAACGGTGGTTGAGTGGTGTACCCACCGGGACCATACCCGGCGTGACCGTAGCCCGGCCCATATGCATAGGCCATGGGCTGCGGTGCGGGCATCCCGGTGTCGGCGGGTGGCTCCGGTCTGCGTGTCCTCCTGCGAGAAGAAGTACTCCTGCGTGCAGCTTCCTCTTTTTCGAGAGGTGTGGTTAGGTTTTGACAGTCATACAAAGTCCCCGGTTAGGTAACGGGAATTCATTTGTATAACCGACATAATAAAATATGAGAGAATTATTTGGACCATGCTTAAGTGTATGATCTTGAATAAGATAATCCTCGGTGATAAGAGAGCGGGGTGTATCAATATAAGCAACATTAGCATCATGCAAAGCACCAACACCCGCAGCAATACGTGTAATCAACGAGGTGCACTCAATCGGTCCAGTCATTCTAAAATTTTCTAACCACTGAGCAATCGTGAAAACAACAGGAGCAATCTTTATTTTCTCAACCATAGCAGAAAGAATTTTCAGATCATCCTCGCGCACAATCCTAATATCACTTCTAGGAAACAAGGTAATGCCAAGCCACATGTGCAACAAGCACAAAGTAGGATGGTGGATATGATTAGTTCGGGGTTTTTCACAAGTAGGAGATGCATAAATTCTTTACCAAAAAGCTAACTTTGAGTAACCCGGAATCGAACTATCAACATCAATGGTGCAGCGAGTATTAAAGCCGAGGCATTGACTAAGATTTTTCCATGTCAAATGATATTCCTCCCGGAAAAACCGAAAGGTAATACCGTCATCTACGACGCGTAGGGTGCACAAAAACTGTAGTGTAAGTAAGCGGGAACCCTGCTCATCTACACATGCAAACTTATCCCACCCTATTGCTTTAAATACTCGAGAAAATTTAGCATCCATACCAATCTTTTGCAGTAGTTCCGTATCAAATGCTCCCGTAGGAGCAAATGTATGGAGTCAGAGAGCTTCGTAGGCGCTCATCTCGTCGTCGCCCACCAAGTCGAGGTCGGTGTCGACGAGAAGACGGTGCTCGGTGTTGGTTTGATCATCCGCTGCGGCTTCATGTTGAGGGCTTGACACTTGCTCGGTGGCGGTGCGGACGCGAGTGCGAGGTCGAGATGAGCCCGAGCTTGTGCTCCCGGACCGGAACAGCGAGGCGACGGCCTTCCCAGCGCACTTCATGCTGCAGCGAGGTTGAGCAAGAACGCAAGCGAAAACTCCGAACGGGTTATGAGAGTGAAAACCAATCGATGAAACTGTCAGTGTTCTTGCAAGCGAGAAAACGCAATTCAGAAAACCAAACCAAAGCAAACTAAGAGAGAAATATTTTTGCAGAATTTTGAGGCAAGAACCTAATGAGCACAATGAAAACCTTGAGAGCAATGGAGTGAAGTGAGTTGAGGAGTGGAAATGAGAGTGAATGAGAGGGAGAGAGCAATGGCCGGCCACCTCCTTATATGGATGAGCCATAACGGCTCATTTTGAAAAGAGGAGAGGACAGGTGACCGTTGGGGCAAAGGGGAGCGCGCCCAACGGCCACCATGGGTCGGCCGACCTGGCAAGTGGGGTCAGCCGACCCCCTGTGGGGCCCACTTGCTTCCCTCTTTGGCCCACAGCACCCAACGGCCATATTAGTGATGACCACGGTTGCCATGTCCAGAAATTCCTCAAAATTATTTGCCCAAAAAGATTTCCAAATAAAAGGTTGCCTCGAATTCAATTTTTTTTTCAAAAATCATAAAACGGAGATGTCGGAGAAAAGTTCCAACAAGCAAAATTATTTTTGGCTTTCATGAAGGGATACAAGTGTTGTCCAAAATTTTCCATGGAAGATAAGAAATTTTGGACGTAAAGGTTTCTTTTTGGAAATTTTTAAATTTTAAATGCATGGCGAGGAAAGATTCAAATTATGCTGGCGGAAAAATTCAAATAAATGTTTAGTGGAGAAAATAAATATGCAAGGTGGTTTGGAAAAAAAATCCAAATGCAAATGTGGTTGAAAAAAATCAAAAGAAAAGAAAAAGGCGAATCAAACTAAATGATAATGCCGGTTTTCCTGATGGCCAGGGCCATGTCGTTTAAAGTCCGACAAGCTAAGACTTCTCCAACGGGTTTAGCTTGGTGGCGCGGACCCTGTCCTTGGAGATGAGGACGTGGAAGGCTGCGCCTTGACTTGCCACACTTGTTTCATCTTTGGAGGTGTAGGTGGCTTCTCGGACTTTGGGACGGGTTTCTTCGCCTATAATCCCGGCCTCGTGGTCGCAGGTTTCTTTGGTTGAAACTGCGATGGATTTTCGATCTTTGCCAAGCTCTTCCATAGAACAATGAGGCTGTCCGTCTTCCTGGCTGTCACTTCAACTTCTTGAATGTTGGAGGTGTTTGGCCCATACTTGACCTTGATCATCGAGCATTGTTCTTTCCGAGGTTGAAACTCGAACTTCTCCTCCTTCCTATTGATGTAGAGGCGGATTTCTCCAACTCCAACATCAATCTGGGCCTTCGTGGTGCTAAGGAAGGGACGTCCCAAGATGAGGGGCGTTTCTTTGTCAATATCCATGTCAAGCACTACAAAGTTCACCGGGATGATGTGGCCTCTTATGATCTTCCACGATCCCTATTGGAAAGCGAAAGGATGAGTTGGCCAATTGCAGCCGCATCGCCGTTGGCGTGAGGAATCTGTATTTTAATGGCTCGAAGATTGCCTTGGGCATAATGCTCACGCTAGCCCTAAGGTCACACAGTGCGTAGTTGAAGTGGAATCTCTTGATTGAGCAAGAGATTACTGGATAGCCTGGATCAGCTTTTATTGTAGAAGGTTCTCCTCTTATTTGCCTGTCCTCCCCTGCATGGTTAGCCTTACGAGAGAACATTTCTCCTCTCGTAGTGATAACATTAACTTTTTCAATGGAAGATTCTGGTTGCCCAGGAATCTGCCCAGAATTAGCAGAAGGAACAAGAGCAGCAAGCTGAGCTATTTGAGTTTCTATCATTTTATTAAAGCTCAACTGATTTTTAACAGCGGAAGAAAGACCTTCTATTTTTGAATTTAAACTCTCTAAACTTTGATCATTGGCAGCAAACTTTTGTTGATTGATTCGTTGATTTTAGCTTGGCCATAAACCAAATCTTTCAAAGAGGGCTGATTATTGTTAAACCAGAGAAATTGCTACCTCCTTGATAAGATGGGAGGTATTGGTTAAAACCTTGACCTCTACTTGGACGATACCCATTGTTGTTGTTCATGTAGAATACATCTTCATAGGTATGGTTGGGGCAATCCTTCCCATATGACCGGGGTTGCCACATTCCTCACACGTCATGTGTGAGTCAAGTGAACGAACACTACTATGCGTGTTGAAGTCGTCCAAGCGCTTCATGACGAGGTCGAGCTTGGAGGACAATAAGTCCACCTCCTTGATAGGGTGTACGCCTTTAGAGCGTGGTTGGAGACGTTCATCGCTCCACCCTTGATTGGAGACCATCTTCTCAATAAGTTCTTTAGCTTGAGCAACGGTCATTAAGAAGAAGGTTCCTCCAGCAGCGGCATCCATTTGTCTGTTGATGAACCTTATTGAATAATTTTTACCGCCTATCTATCAACATAAAAGAGGCCACATAAATAAAAATGCTAAGAAAATTATTTTATACTGACTAGTTCCACAAGTTTTGGTATTCTATCATGTTTGCAGAAATATATCAAAACAAGGACAAATTGGCAATTGTTGGCGATCTAATTTATTTCCTGAGGATTAATGAAAGAATAATTTCTTAAGTGACAATGGGCCTCCACGTGCACTTGGCTTTGGACTGGAAATATGAATTTTTTTATTTTTAATCGACTTTTTTATTATATTTTTATTAATAACCGCTCGTTTTCGAAATTAGCAAAACTAGTCGCCTAATCGCCCTCTAGACGGGCGATAACACCTTGTCGCCGCTCTCCCGGGCGACAAGGCCGGAAATCACCCCTCCCATGGGCGACAAGGCGCGTGGGGCGCGCGGTGGGGCCCAGTCGCCCGACGGCCGGGCGACAAGGCCACGGATCTCCCGTTGAGCGGGCGACAAGGCGCGGCGCGCTCGCGGTGGGGCCCAGTCGCCCATCGGATGGGCGACAAGGATGCGAATCTCCCATTTGCAGGGCGACAAGGCGCGGCCCGCGCGCGTGGTGGGGCCCAGTCGCCCATCGGATGGGCGACAAGGATGCGAATCTCCCATTTGCAGGGCGACAAGGCGCGGCGCGCGCGCGTGGTGGGGCCCAGTCGCCCAACGGTCGGGCGACAGGGGCCCACTCGCCCAACGGTCGGGCGACAAGACGCCACCCTATAAACCACGCGCGCTTCGGCCTCGGCCTCGGCCGCGTTGAGCAGAAAGAGAGGGAGAGGAGAAGGGAAGAGAGGAGAAGAGAAGGGAAGAGAGGAGAAGAGAAGGAAAGAGAGAAGAGGGGAGGAGGAGGTGGTTGCGGCGTGCTGCCCGACGTGTCGTAACTTCGGTAAGTTTTCGATTCGTATAATAGTTAGAGTATGGTTAGTTATAAATATAGTTTAGATATAGCTAGATCTAGATTTACTAGTATTTAAATAAATAGTGTAGTATAATATAGTCGTATTAATACAATAGATACAGATGTAGGTTTAGATTCTTATAAGCCAGATTTAGAGTTAGTAGTATTAAAATGAATAATGTAGCATTATAGTATTTAAATAGTGTAGCATTATATTGTGTAGCAGTATAGTATTTAAGCTAGATCTAGATTTAAAAAGAATATAGCATTAAATAGTGTAGCATTATAGTATTTGCCATTATTTAAATAACAGCATTATAATATTTGCCAGTATTTAAATAGTTTAGTATTATAGTATTTAAATAAAGAGTGTAGCATTATATAGTGGTATTAATATTTACTTACAAGTGTTGTAGATGTATTACTCTGTAAGATAGGTGACAAATACGAAAATAAATAATAATCTCGATGTTTGATAGGTATGTCAGATAAAATAGGGTTTCAAATTTATTATGGTGAAGGGGATATTGTTCGTGGGGTACAGGGGGTTGATCTATCAGGGTTTCCGTCAGTTTGTAGAGGAATCACAAGGCCAAATGAAAGGACAATTAAGGGTGTGCACAATTGGTTGATGCGGCTGTTTCAGCTGGATACAGACCAACACGGATTGAACCTGATGGGCATGGTTAGCCGTGCACGTGAGGGGTTTTACTGGGAGTTAATACCTTTGAATGCAACATCAACATGGAGGAAATATGTGGATAAGGCTGTAGAACGTGGGTGGCCTCTCGTCCTTCTTGCTCAGGCATACCTAAAGGAGGTGGTTGAGGTAGATGCCGTGGACGTGGACGAGGTAGGTAGGCCAGACACGGAGGATGAAGAGGATCGCGAGACAGAAATTGAGGAGGGTGAACAGAATCTGGCATCTGTGGAACCGGTGGGTGAAGCAGACGAAGGAGAGCGGATAGAACACATAGTTGAGGAGATGAGGAGGGACGACGAGGAGTATGAGAATCTTCCCGAAGTTGACTCTTCAGACGACGAGAATGAGATTCCAGTCCCAGCTGAGTGGAACAATCAAAATTTTGCAAATCTGATTATCAATGAAGGGTACTCCGTCCCATGGGAGTACCACGGGAATGAGGTGACAGAGGGAGCTATGTACAAAGACAAGGATGATGTGATGAATGCTGTGAAGTACTGGTCTCTGTCGGTGAAGAGGTCCTTTGTAGTTGTTAAGTCCAGCAGGAAACTGTATGACGTTAAGTGCGTGTTCACTCATTGTCCGTTCAGGGTGCACGCTTACGAGTAAAAGTGGAGTCTGCTATGGAAATGCTCTATAGTGAAGGACCATACATGTGAGTTGGAAGAATTAGAGAAGTGCAATACAGCTCTTACCTCCAAATTTGTTGCTGACTACATGTATAGTAGAATTGTGGACAACATAAGGTATGAGCCAAAATCTATAATCAACATGATAGAGGAGGATTTCAAGTACACCATAAGCTACTCTAAAGCTTGGAAAGCAAAGCAGAAGGTGATAGAGAAGAGATTTGGTTCATATGAAGCCTCTTATGACAACCTGCCATCGTTGTTACAAAGCATCAGACAGAGAAACGTTGGTACGTATTACGATATCATGGATTTGCCAAATCCAAAAGAACCTGGAAAATTGATCCTTCATCGTGCCTTCTTTGCATTGGGTCAATGCATCATGGCATTTCTGCATTGCAGGCCTATTCTTTGCATGGATGGTACTTTCCTCACGGGAAAGTATAAAGGGCAGATTTTGACTGCCATTGGAGTCGATGGCAACAATCAAGTCGTACCAGTGGCATTTGCCTTTGTGGAGAGTGAGAACGCCGATAGCTGGTATTGGTTTTTGGAGCGTGTAAAGTTGGCAGTGGTGCAAGGACGACCTAATGTTTGTGTCATACACGACCGACATGCAGGTTTGCTGAAGGCGATATTGGACATGAAGCATGGTTCTGTTGAGCGTGGTGTTCCAGCTCGTTGGCCTGACATACAATCCAGGTGGTGCATGAGGCATTTGGGTGCGAACTTTTATAGTCATTTCAAGAATAAGCATCTGATGAACATGTTCAAAAGGCTGTGTAATCAGAATCAACAGAGGAAGTTTAATGCAATGTGGCAGCGGCTTGATGAGTTGACAACAAAACAAATTAAAGAGTTGTCGAACAGGCCGAACCCTGACCCTGATAGGTCTGTTCCTCTTTGTGGCCTCCCCACGGATGGCCCGAGGAACGTCGTCCGGAGAGCAGGGTCATCTATCAGGTGCTTCTCTGATTGGATTGAGCATGAGCCAAAGGAGAAGTGGTCATTGTTGTACGATACAGATGGTTCCAGATATGGAATAATGACAACAAACATGGCAGAGGTGTACAACTGGGCTATTCGTGGTTTCAGAGGATTGCCTCTTGTTGGAATAGTGGAGGGGATTTTGTATGGGACGTGCAAGTACTTTCGTGAAAGACATGCAGCAGCTTGTCATGCTATGGCTGACAACAGATTGCTATTTTCAACATTCATGACAACTTACATGGAGAAAAAGATTAAGAAGGCAAGTTTGCACCGTGCTCGAGCAATGGGCACAACAGAGAATCGTTTTGAGACTTTGTAGAGACAGGGGCCGTCGTGGCGGCAACCGCGAGAGGACGGTACAAGAGTGTATTGTCCGCAATGAGTCATGCACATGTTCCTGTATGAAGCCGAAGCTCTTACACAGGCCATGCTCACATGTTATAGCAGCTTGTTCACTTACAAATTTGGCCCCGAAGCGTTACGTGTCGCAATATTTTTCAAAAGAGTATGTCATGACGACATGGAATGCAGAGATCTATGGCTTTGCTATATTTGGCACATTTACAAACAACCCTGGTGGTAACTACCTACGTGGTCCTGATAAGGAAAAATTGAGGCAGAAGCGTGGCCGTCGCAAGACACGACGTATTAGAAATGATATGGATGAGTCTGAGACAGGAAGGCAGGAGGACCGATGTACGGCGTGTGATGGCACCGGACATACCTACAAGAAGTGCCCCGGTAAGAAGTCAACACAAGGTGCAGCTGAAGCAGGCCCTTCTGGGAATCCCCAAGATGGTCGTCGTCCTCGTGCACGTCGTGGAGTAGGAAGGATGGAAGGAAGTGCTTGCTGAAGGATTATTGTTCTTTACCCTAGGTTGATCCATGTTGTTATATGTGACCTTACGTCTTTAATGCATTCTGTATTGTGTAAACTATGTTATGAGAAGTAAGTTATTAAGGACATTGTATTTCATGTTGTAATGTATTGTAAGACCTTCAGTTGTAATGTATTGTAAGACCTTCAGTTGTAATGAAACTACATTCTTATTGTCACATATTTGCTGTTACACGTATTTATTTGCTGATTTTACAAGCAATGTGTATAGGTATGGCGACCGAGGGTGGAGCTGAGCTCGAGTTACTGGACTCGCGTTTGGACCGACGGCACCGGTCCTACTTGAGTGCTGTTACTGCAGCGGAGCTGCCCGTTCTACGCCCTAGGGTACCTCTTGAGTTGTTGCGGTTAGACGATCGTTGGATTCCGAGGTATGCATCAGTATGTTTTCATTTATGTGTTTACTTTTTTAAATATTTTATCCTAAACTAATCACATTTGCTTTTGCAGGTTACGAGCAGCTGGACTCCTACCACTTTGTAGGCTTGTTGAGGCCACCGGGCCTGAGGAGCAGGCGGATCCGGCCCGACGGTTCTGCTTCGACCGTTCTCTGCTTGCTGCACTAGTGGACCGCTGGAGACCTGAGACTCACACCTTCCACTTTCCTTGTGGGGAGATGGCACCGACACTTGAGGATGTGTCGTTCTTGCTTGGAGTACGCACTGCTGGTGAGGCGGTCTCCTCTCCCGACGTGCCAGACACTTGGCGGCACGACCTTCTTGCCCGCTTTGAGGGTATCGTCCGTCGGCCAGGTGCTCCACCGTACCGGACTATTCCTGGTGACCAGCACCACGGCCCGACGAAGAAGTGGCTACTACAGTTTCAGGTAAAGTGAATCATCTTGTAGTATATTTCATTTAACTCCATAGTTTTCGATACCTATGGCTAACGTTTGTTTCTATGTCGTGATGTACAGGCGGAGTACATTCACCCGGAGGCGGATGACGCCACTGTGTCGAGGCACTTGGAGGCCTACCTTCTTTGGTTGTTTGGTTGGATCATGTTCACAAGTTCGCATGGGAACTCTGTGGGCAAGCAGCTGGTTTTCTTTGCTCGCCAGATTGCGGATGCACCGCTTGACGCTGTTCCACAGTACAGCTGGTCGTCTGCTATCTTGGCAGCGACGTACCGAGGACTTTGTGACGCGTGCACAAAGGCGGACCCCTCAGCCGTCCTGACTGGTTGCCCACTGCTCCTCCAGATGTGGGCCTATGAGCGGTTCAGTATCGGACGTCCTCACATGGACCTGTCCACTTACAGAGGAGTGCTCTACGGTGACAGCGAGGAGGATGGCCCAACTATGGGCTCCTTGTGGTGCCGACGTCGGGTTAGTGCTGCTCACTTGCCGTAATATTCTACATTTGTATTCAATTTGTTACATCCAATTGATTCGTCCGATTTCTATGCAGCCTACTTGGGCAAACCTGTAGGTCCACAGGGCTTATCCTGAGTACGTCTGGGCGTTCGACAGGATCCGAGGAGACGAGGACGTGCGCTGGAGACCTTACACCCCCGACGAAGTTGCTGCCCGGGCACCGGCAGGGTTGTCGACGTTCTGCACGGTCGACAGCCAGTACTGGCTTACGCGGGTGGCTCTCGTCTTCGACATCTGCGTCGAGGAGTACTCACCTCACCGGGTGATGCGCCAGTTCGGTCGTCACCAGATGTTCCCGTTGGACGTTCCCCGTGTTGTTCCGCCGTCAGCTCACTCGTAAGTTTTTGAACTATATCTACTAAATCTATGAAACATTTGATTTGTTGTCTTATTCCACTCTTTCTGCAGTTACACGCGGAAAGGAATGGCAGCAGGCACCGTTTGGTCCATACGTATGGAGCCGTGGGTGCAGCAGTGGGGCCGGGCGTTGCAGGAGGTCACGCAGGAGACGAGGCCGTTCACCTCAGAGGCTTACGAGGAGTACCTACGATAGTACACCCCTCGCACACGGACCAGAGTGACGCACACACCGACGGTGCCAACAAGGCACATCCCGACCCTGAGAGACACGTACCCGACCCACAGGGACCATGCCTCGTCGTTGGCGGTACAATCCTTACAAACATATTCCTTTCACATTGTTTTATGGTATACGACAATACTCATTTTAAATATGTTGTTCTCTTTACAGACTGACCTAGCACAGCGGATCGTCGTGGAGTCGGGATCAGTTCTTCAGCGGATGAGGCAGGGCATTCAGCTTACCGGACACGAGATCTCCCTTGCGATGAAGAGGATCTATGACACAGCCACAGACATCACGAAGCTCGCCTCTTGCAGTTCCTGCCGTCGGCATACCGATGCCATCCTGCACCCTTCGCAGTCCCAACCCAGGGCGGAGCGACCACAGTTTCAGCAGCCGTCCTACACACCTAGGACTGCAGCACCACCTCCTCGTGCGATGTTCACAACAAGTAAAAACCTGTATTATTTCGTTCTAATGATTATTTGTAGTTAATAGTCATATTTTTCTTACTGTCATGTCTTACTCGTTATGCGCAGGTATAAACTACAGCGGTTGGCCACCAGCTGGTGATGTTGCAGGCTCCTCTTCACAGATGCCACGCATGACTCCAGGTAACGTCTACTACTAACATTTCGTCATATTACATATTATTGTTACCTTCTTCATAACAACAACTTTGCTTTTATAGGTTCAGGGATGGACGACTACGACTACAACGACGAGGAGGTCTCCGAACACCCTGAGCGTTACGGCCGACGATCTCCGACGCCTTTCGACTTCGACGCGTACATGGCTGACGAGCAGCAGGATACACTTCCTGCATCACAGTTAGCTGGTGCACCACAGATGACACAGTCTTCGCAGGACCCCTACGAGACTCCAGCTGCTGCTGCTGCAGGTCGTCCCGCACGTCAGGTGGTTCCTCCTTCGCCGTTGACGTACTCAGCCGATCACGTGAGAGCGGGTCGCAAGGCGTCTAAGCCTGGCACAGTTAGGGGTGTTCCCCCTAAGCGTGGCAGGCATTAGCTACTTATCTCTTGTATCACTTGTATGTGACCATGACTTTTATTTTGTGTGAGATGTATCTATGCACGATGTTATACATCTATTTGTGTCGTCCATCGTGGTAGGACATTTGTGCTCATTGGGTAGGACCTTTTATGTTATGCGATCCTACTTTGTTTCCTTTTACTGTCACCTTAGCCAGCGATGCGTAATACCAATTATTCCGAACCATGCGACAGAGGCATTGCGAGGCTTTTCTGCTCCACCACAGCCGCCACCACCACCAGCACATTTCCACAGTACTTTGATTGCACAGTGCTTTGATTGCACAGTGCGTTGATTGCACAGTGCGTTGATTGCACAGTGCGTTGATTGCACAGTGATTTGATTACACAGTGCGTTGATTGCACAGTGTTGATTGCACAGTGTTTGCAATGGTTCACAACTAACCTTGGTTAGGTTACTTGTCAACCCGGATGCCCAGGAACCCGTCTATAAATAGAGATGCCATGCATATGTTTCATATCATTCTGCACTACACGTATAATAGAATGTCACGCAAAGAGAGAGTTGACCCATTTTGGGTGCACAAAGAGTTGGCGAAGTTCCATAACGGGGCTCCCGCAAATGCTCGTAAGCGAGGGCACTCCCCTCCAGCCGGTGTTGATCCTCCAATTTGCCATTGCGGTAAAGAATGCTCATCAGGTATCTCCTTCGACTACGACACGTACGGTAGAAGGTTCTGGAAATGCAGCGAGCCAACTAGGCTCTCGTTCTTCACGGAGGAGGAACAAAAAAATGAGGTTTTTTTTTATCAAATCGTGGTACGTCTGACAATGTTCGCACTGCACTTACATATCTCTCATTTGTGCAGGGTGTTCAAAGAACGCTGTTCAAGAACTCACAGAAAACTGTTGGTTGCAATTTCATTGAGTGGATCGATGACAACATGACACCGGACGATGAGGCATATGCAGCCATGATGAGGAACTATGAGTCCCATGAGAAGGATAAGGGCGCCTCTGGAAGCAATTAGTTACAGAAGCGTATCGTTTATTTTAAATTCCCTAAGGCATGTTAGGTTTAGGGCAGCACAATGGTCATCAAGTGATCCGCTCACGCCATTTGTTGTAGCCTCCTTTATTTTTTTTCCTAAGTTCACTCACTATGTCGTCTTTTCGTATACGCGGAATGGTACTATGTAAATGACTAGCGCTGTCACATGCCAATGAATTAATATCTTCATATTGTACCCGTTGATTAAACGTTTCTCCAACAAATGAATTCAGTGTGGTCACATTCATGTAGAAAGGACTCCCGTGTCCGAACCGATTTAATTACGAGCCGTATAATCGCTAAAGGACGTCCTACGCACTGCTGAATGGGGCCATTCCCTAATTGAAGAGCCTCAATGATCAAAGATTTCGATGTCATGCATCACAGTGTCATCAATTCATTGACCCTGCATCAGTGCATGCATCTGCCCCCTGCATGCATGTCCATTATTGCTGTCATACCCTACCTCTGTTACATCCACATCTCCTCGCAATGACAGGCAAAGCATCCAAGCATGCATTATTGTTGTGACCTGCATCGTGTGACCTGCCTCTCCATTATTGCTGAGCTTTTGACCTTATCTCTCTATGCATGCATTATTGCTCACATCATTGGCCAAATCAGAAGCACAGCAAAGCTCACGTCGAACAGTGACCCTATCTCTCTGCATGCATCTCTATTATTGCTGTCACATGCAAAGCATCCAATGCCTAACTATAAATCTAATAGGTTGCACATAGAAAACAAGGTGCCTACTCCACCAAACCGTCCACATGGCTGAGTCAAGCAACAGAAGCCTTCCATTGCCTCCGTGGAGCGACCGGCCGCTATGCAAGTGCGGTCATCGAGCCATGATTAGAACGTCGACAAAGCGTGCCACATCTGGCATGAGGTTCTTTGGGTGTCCTGACTTGGACCCTGATTTCATGGTAACTAAGCATTTCTCTAACACTTGTAGCATTTTCCAGTCTGTAACGCTACAACATTTTCCCCTACCTTCTTCAGGGTTGTGACTTCAAGCAATGGATTGATTCGGTTCGGCCCACAAATGCTACTCGTGCAGCCATCGAAGCCGAAACCACAAGTGAATACCTCATGAGGATGGCTGCCCATGAAAGACTCCAACAGGCACGTCCAACTAGAGGGCAAAGGGAACAAAACATTCAGCACGCCCAACCTACAAGGGAGGAACTAATGGAGCAAAGGATCAAGGCAGCAATGGATGAACGTAGCCGTCGTGAAGAGCAAACACGCCAGCGTGCAATGGCACGAAGGCAACAGCGTGAGGAAGAAGCTCATCAATGCCATGCTCAACAAGTAGCTGCATGGCGCGAGGAAGCTCGACGGGCACAAAGGGGGCCTAAGTAGAAGCCATGCATGTTTGTTGTTCCTATTATTTATTTTTCCCTAAGGCATGTTAGGTTTAGAGCGGAACACAACTATGATAGTAGTCGTCACGTGTTCCGTACATGCCATTGCAACCAGTATTTGTAATCTTTGTTGTACTTCACTCTATGTATGGAGCCTAAGTTATCGTACCTTTTTTCGGATACACAGCATGTCGACTGCACAGTATTTTCATTGCACAACTCGTTTTTGTTTATTGCACAATACGTTTTCACAGTATTTTTGATTGCACATAAAATAACCTCACATAAATGGTAATCTATCAAACATAAATGAGAAAAAAAAATACATGCGGTAAATAAATTTCGAAAAACAAAAAAGAAAGCAGCTTGTCGCCCTGTCACTGGGCGACTAGATCCTTGTCGCCTTGCGTTGGCTACTCGCCCGGGTCATGGGCGACTAGCCCTTGTCGCCCCCTGGAGGGGCGACTGGTTCTTTGTCGCCCCATGTACGGGCGACTGGGCCCCACCAACCACACGCACAGGCCTCTACGCTTCCTGTCGCCCGTTGGATGGGCGGCAAGAGGATATCGCCCATTAACGGGGCGATTGGGCGACTAGTTTTGCTAATTTTGAAAACGAGCGGTTATTAATAAAAATATAATAAAAAATTCGATTAAAAATAAAAAAAATTCCTGGAAATATGCCGGCTGGACATTGTGCTGCTGCTGGTTGTGTGTCGCTGCAGGCCAACATGATTTAATTATTTATTGGACAAAGAGCTGCTGCTGGATTTATCGGGCAGGCCATGCACCAACGCTAATTAAGCAGCCTGCTAATAGCTGGGCTGTCCACGACTCACTGCAAGGCCCAAACTGCGGCTGCTCTTTCATGCGCAGGTGACAGCGCGGCCTGGAAGTCTCGGAGGTGGCCCTGCTGCTGCACCGACGGAAGAGCAAGGCGGTAGACATTTTCCACGCAGAAGTGCTGGACAACACATGAGCCAAGTCGCTGCTGGTGGGCCCTACTGGCAGCGCATGAAGAAAAGGTGGCACGAACACAACTTGGCGCAGGCGCCGAGCAAGGAGCAAGTCGGCAGAAATGGAATATTCCATGAATTTCTCCACACATGTAGGAAGTAACTTCTACTCTCCCAAGGCAACTCTATACTGTAAATAGAGGACCCCTCCATCATTTCAAGACACACAAGAAGAAGAAGTGAGTAGTTCCATTCTAAGGCGAAACTCTGCCTTCATAGTGCTTAGAAAATAAGGAGAGAGTGAGAGTAGTGCGGGGAATCTTGTACCTCGACGGAGTCCTGCCTTTTAAGTAAGTCTTCGTGATTCTTTTATGGTATTTATTTTTCCTTTTTAAGTAAGTAGTTCCTTTACTTGCTTACGGGATCATCGCTCTGTTTAGAGTACCTTAGTCTTTGTTGGATCCGAGATTAAGGTAGTAATCGATAGTGTAGACGTGGTGTCTAGACTAGAGGTTACCTTTGTTTGCCGCGTGCCCCACGGATATTAGAGGTAAGTGGTAGGTGGTGACAGCCCTATCCGCCCTCGGTAGCCCTTCACGTTCGGTACGTCGTAGAGCTGTAGACCGGAGTCGCCTGACAGACCAGGGGTAAGCCGGTGCCCGAAGTAAGGAAGTAAAAGCGAAACTTATCTTACTCGATCTAGGAGCTTTATTCATAGGAATCCTCTCTACCCAAGCCTTTTATATACTTCTTGTTGTCCTTGGAAGAGCCTGTTAGAAGATAAACACACACGTTCCCTGTGGATTTTCGATACCTTGGAATACTCCTGGGTGAAGTGCTACATCGGTATTCTCCGTGCACTTGCGAATTTATTTGTGGTCGTAAGAAATACCAACAAGTATTTCTGGCGCCGTTGCCGGGGAACGGTTGCTGTTTTATCTCCGAACCTTATTCGTCCTCGTATCTTTTTATTTTTTATTTTATTCCTTTCAATTTTTCTATCATGGAGCAACCCACCATACAACAGTTATCTGCTCCGAATGGCGAATTCCTTGAGCCACCATCATCTTCACATCCTATCCATACAACTGGCTATCAAATTCGCCCTGGCTTTATAGCCATGGTTCGGGATCGATCTTTCTCTGGTTTTGACCGCGAAAATCCCTACCACCATCTGCGAGAATTCGAGCAATTGTGTTCCTGCCTCCTAATTGAAGGCATGACACAATAAACTCTAAAATGGAAACTGTTTCCCTTCTCTCTTCAAGAGAGGGCGAAACAATGGTACGATCGCATGATTGGGAGCGTGAACGGTGATTGGCAAGAACTACAAGATAAATTTTGTCTTGCATTCTTCCCTCTGCATCGTGTTGCCGCTCTTCGAAGGGAAATTTTCAATTTCGCGCAGAATGAGAAGGAATCCATAGGTGCAGCCTGGACTAGATTTTCTTTGTTAACTCAATCAGGCCCAGACTTGTCTATCCCAAATCACGTGTTGCTACAGCATTTTTGTTTGGGTTTAAACAAGGAATCTGCCCTATATCTTGACATTTCTGCTGGAGGTTCTTTTACGCATAAAACCCCGACAGAAGGAAAGCAACTCTTAGATCGCATCCTAGATAGCACTTCCTATGTCGCCGATGCTGCTGAACCCCACACAGAGGAAGTCAAGTCCAGCCAAGAGAAACTTTCAACATCCGAATCTAACCCTTCATCTTCCACAATCAAAGATTCACCTGTTGAGCCATCTCCCGAACCAAGAACAGTGATGGAGGGGGAAGAAATTCAACCTCTTGAGTTCTCATCTAAATTCGAGGAAGATCTTTTTGAAGATGCGGGAATACCTCGAATTATCACTGCCAAAAGAAACCACCATTTTCAACTTCTCTTCCTGATCCTCTTGAAGAGGCTTTCCTCCTAAAGACGGTTAAGGAATTGAGCTCAATCCTGAGCAACGAATGGTCAAAGGAGGGCGAGCTTTCTTCGGAAGTCATTCGAATCAACGCCCCGTCCTCAACCATTCAATGTTGTATTAGAGGAGTCATGGTGGATGTTCTTTACAATCCCACTGTCGGTGCTAACATAGTCTCTGATTCTTTCGTTTGTGACATCTTGGGAGATGTACCCTTAGCACCACTAATAAATCCTTCAAGAGCCCCTCAGGACCCATTCTAGGAGGGTATGGGATTTCGCAAAACGTGACCGCAAGGCACGAAAATGTCGAGGTTCTCCTAGATTTTCATGTTTTCAAAGTCCAAGACTTTGATATTTTGATCGGACATCCCATAGAGATGCTACTCATGGATGCCCCAACACAAGGAAATCTCGACATAAAACTTGGAAGAGACACATTTTCTGTCCCGATCTCTCGATCGCGGATTCCCTTGCCTGAAAGTCTCCCCAAGGATGAGCCAATCGAGGAAGTGATGTCTGTCCTTCCATTCGAGCCTCCTGAATCAATCCTCGACAAAGATGCCGAACAATTCATTCATCAAAGAGGAGGATGATTTAGGAGAGACTATCGAGCTACCTGAATCCGAGAAAGCACCATGACCACCGATTGAGCTAAAACCCCTTTCAGGCCTTCGCTATGCTTTCCTACACGGTGATAAGGAAGGCCCTGTCATCATAAGTGACAAGCTTTCCGAGGAAGAAACCGCTAAACTCTTAGCCGTTCTAGAAAAGCATCGCTCAGCCCTAGGCTACTCACTCCAAGATCTCAAAGGGATTAGCCCCGCTCTCTGCACCCATCGCATTCCTATCGATTTTGATAGCGCACCCTCCACAGAGCCTCAAAGGAGGCGAAATAATGCGATGAGAGAAGTTGTTAAGAAAGAGATCTTAAAGCTTCTGCACGCTGGGATAATTTATCCCATACCACATAGTGAGTGGGTCAGCCCTGTCCAAGTTGTGCCTAAGAAGGGAGGTATGACGGTCGTTAAGAACAATAAAAATGAGTTGATCCCACAACGAACCATCACAGGGTGGGACTACAGAAAGCTTAACAAGGCAACAAAGAAAGACCATTTTCTGCTGCCCTTCATTGATGAAATGTTGGTACGGCTGGCGAAACACTCTTACTTTTGTTTCCTTGATGGATATTCTGGTTACCATCAAATCCCCATCCATCCTGATGATCAAAGCAAGACCACCTTCACATGTCCTTATGGAACTTTTGCCTACCGTAGGATGTCCTTCGGTTTGTGCAATGCACCTGCCTCATTCCAAAGGTGTATGATGTCCATCTTCTCCAACATGATCGAGGAAATCATGGAAGTTTTCATGGACGATTTTTCTGTCTACGGAAAAACATTTGATCATTGTCTTGAAAACTTGGACAAGGTCTTGCAAAGATGTCAAGAGAAGGACCTGGTACTTAATTGGAAAAAATGCCACTTTATGGTCCGAGAAGGGATAGTCCTAGGACACTTAGTGTCCGAAAGAGGGATAGAGGTGGATAAAGCAAAAATAGAAGTTATAGAACAGCTCCCACCTCCGATCAATGTGAAGGAGTCCGTAGCTTCCTAGGCCACGCGGGGTTCTATCGGCGTTTTATAAAAGACTTCTCGACGATCGCTAGACCCCTCACAAACCTTTTAGCTAAGGATGCGCCTTTCGTTTTTAGTGATGAGTGTGTAAATGCTTTTAATATCCTTAAGAAAGCACTCATCTCAGCCCCAATCATACAACCCCCTGATTGGACGCTGCCCTTTGAGATAATGTGTGATGCTAGTAACTATGCTGTAGGTGCCGTTCTCGGCCAAACTAAGGATAAAAAGCACCACGCAATCTCTTATGCTAGTAAAACTTTGACAGGAGCTGAAATTAACTATGCAACAACTCAAAAAGAACTCCTAGCCGTTGTTTTTGCTATCAATAAGTTTAGATCTTACTTAGTAGGAGCCAAGGTTGTTGTTTATACCGATCATGTTGCTTTGAAATACTTGCTCTCTAAGAAAGATGCTAAACCCCGTCTGATTAGATGGATCCTTCTACTCCAAGAGTTTGATCTTGAAATTAAAGATAAGAAAGGAGTAGAAAATTCCGTAGCAGATCATTTGTCGCGTTTGCAAGTAACTAACATGCAGGAACTACCGATAAATGACTTCCTACGGGATGACATGCTGCTGAAGGTGACAGACTCCAACCCCTGGTATGCAGATATTGTGAACTTTATGGTTGCAGGTTATGTGCCACCGGGGGAGAACAAAAGGAAGCTCATTCAGGAGAATCGTCGTCACCTATGGGATGAGCCATACCTTTACAGAGTCTGTGCTGAGGGGTTACTGAGAAGATGTGCGCCGACAGTTGAAGGTACCAAGATTATTGAGAAATGCCATGCAGGTCCATATGGAGGGCATTATGGTGCATACCGCACACATGCCAAGATATGGCAGAGTGGATTCTTCTGGCCAACAATGTATGAAGACACCAAAGAATTCATTCGAAGATGCTCAAGGTACCAAACAGTTGGAGGCATCACTTCTCGTTACGCAATACCCTTGACATACAATCTTCAAGTAGAATTATTTGATGTTTGGGGCATTGACTTCATGGGACCATTCCCCAAGTCCTATAATTGTAAGTACATCTTGGTTGCCGTCGACTATGTGTCTAAGTGGGTAGAAGTAATGCCATGCCGAGCTGCAGATGCCAAACATGCCCGCAGGATGTTTCACGAGATCATCTTTCCTCGTTTTGCAACACCTAGAATGGTAATAAGTGACGGAGGGTCTCATTTCATTGATAAGACCTTCCGAAAATTCGTAAAGGAGCTTGGAGCAGAACACAACATTGTAACTCCCTACCATCCCCAGACTAGTGGACAAGCGGAAACTTCAAACAAGCAAATAAAGAATATCTTGCAGAAGACCGTTGATGAAATGGGGAAAGGATGGAAACTAAAACTACCCGATGCACTTTGGGCATATAGGACTGCGTACAAGACACCCATCGGCATGTCACCCTACCAACTCGTATATGGAAAAACATGTCACCTACCTGTTGAGTTGGAACATAGGGCACACTGGGCCATTCGGAAATGGAACATGGATTCCAAGATGGCAGGAGAACACCGAAAAATGCAACTTTCTGAGCTGGAGGAATGGAGAGAGAAAGCCTATCATAGTGCCAGAATCTACAAGGAAAGAACTAAGAGATGGCATGATAAAAGGATCAATGAAAAAGAGTTCAAACCGGGGGATAAGGTGCTACTCTTCAACTCCAGAGTCAAGCTTTTCGGACATGGAAAACTTCGGAGTAAATGGGATGGACCATTCACCGTCGTTGAAACTTCATCGCACGGAGCAATCACACTCCAAGACGACGGAGGTAACCTTTTTAAGGTAAATGGCCAACGTTTAAAAGTTTTCCTAGAACCAGATAAAAATCTAGATGAAGAGGCAGATGTGATTTTAATCTTTCAGCCTCTTGTCACGATTTTTAATGCTCTTGATAAAATAAAAAATAAAATAAAAATAATTAAAAAAAACTGAAGTGTCGTTCTTTGATTAAATAAAATTTGCAGCTCACCGGTCGTTACCCCGGTCGAGTCTCTTTTGTTTCCACTTTGTTGTTTGTTTTGAATAAAAATCTAGGTACAAAATAAGTGTGGGGGGAGGTCCTTCGAGATACTCATCGCACAAACAAATGGGACCCCTCACCAACACAATGCGCAACACTTCACGAATCATCAGTCTCTGCATCATCAACTGGTTTGTGCATCTCATCTCTCAACCTCCCCTATTTGTGAGTTAAAAAATGAACAAAATTGAAAATAATTGCTAAAGTTTAACTCATGAGAAAAATAAACCTTAATGCTTTCCATTGGTTGGCTTGCATACTCTTTATTCCTAGCCAATGTACCTTGTTGTTTGTGAACACATTTCTTTTAGGAAAACATGCTTATCTAAGTAATTGATGAGTGTGGTATGGTTAGATAAAAGAAATCTTTGCTTCAACTGTTTTAAGTACTCGGAAAATTTTACCAAAAAGAAATATATAGTAGTGCTCCTCAATGATTCAAATATCCTATCAGAGCTATATGTTGAACATAGAGCAAAACTCTACACATATGCTGCTTGCTACTACTTTGAGCTTTGTCAAATTGTTGTGACCTTAGCAAGAATACCTTTCATATTGTTTTGATCAAGAATCACGTACACACACCACCTCCATATGCTATATTCCTACACTGGGAGTTAGCAACATCATCTTCATCACTCCATAAAAATAAATACTCTGTCATGTGGTTGTTGATCTCTCTCAAATATCTCTCTCGAAAAAAAGAGAGACATGGCTATGCACCAAAAAAAAAGCGGGAAAAAATGCTGAGCCTGATAAAAAAAAGAGAGAAAAAAAAAGAGATAGCCATGTTCTCAATTTCAATCAATAGAGAGATCATTTCTACAAGGAGTTTCCATTTCATTAGTCGCATATCCACACACATGCACATTCTTGATCATGCTGATATGATTTGTTTTCTTCATGGATCTGGTTTTTGACTTTGCAACATAAGTAGTACAAGTTTGCTCCTTATTCATCCCTACCTGAGCTCCACATTAGCCAATTTAGATGTAGAATATGAAAAGAGACAAATTCAATGCCTTGGTGAGGATTCATAAACCTTGAGTGATTTGAGAGAAAAATCATTTGAGGAGCAAAGCTATGTTTTTACTTTTGAAAATTTCTTTAAAAAAACCGAGTTACTCAACGAAAGAAGTGAAGGTGACTTGAATCAAGACCATTCCACTCATCAATCACCCAAGATGACATGGTAGACACTATAAATTTCACAGGTGCAGGTATGACATGGAATGATTTGTATGCTCGCATCATGCCAAGGGAAGGTGTTGTTCCACACAGGTTCTTAACCTTTGCTCGGGACGAGCAAAGTGCTAAGTGTGGGGGATTTGTTGGCGGTCCTTATTGAATAATTTTTACCGCCAATCTATCAACATAAAAGAGGCCACATAAATAAAAATGCTAAGAAAATTATTTTATACTGACTAGTTCCACAAGTTTTGGTATTCTATCATGTTCGCAGAAATATATCAAAACAAGGACAAATTGGCAATTGTTGGCGATCTAATTTATTTCCTGAGGATTAATGAAAGAATAATTTCTTAAGTGACAATGGGCCTCCACGTGCACTTGCCTTTTTAAGTAAGTCTTCGTGATTCTTTTATGGTATTTATTTCTCCTTTTTCAGTAAGTAGTTCCTTTACTTGCTTACGGGATCATCGCTCTGTTTAGAGTACCTTAGTCTTTGTTGGATCTAAGATTAAGGTAGTAATCGATAGTGTAGACGTGGTGTCTAGACTAGAGGTTACCTTTGTTTGCCGCGTGCCCCATGGATAGTAGAGGTAGGTAGTAGGTGGTGACAGCCCTATCCCTCCTCGGTAGCCCTCCACGTTCAGGTACATCGTAGAGCTGTAGACCGGAGTCGCCTGGCAGACCAGGGGTAAACCGGTGCCCGAAGTAAGGAAGTAAAAGCTAAGCTTATCTTACTCGATCTAGGAGCTTTATCCATAGGAATCCTCTCTACCCAATCCTTTTATATACTTCTTGTTGTCATTAGACGAGCCTGTTAGAAGATAAAGACACACGTTCCCTGTGGATTTTCGATACCTTGGAATACTCCTAGGTGAAGTGCTACATCGGTATTGTCCGTGCGCTTGCGAATTTATCTGTGGTCGTAAGAAATACCAACAATGTCCATGGGTTGTTGGTGTCAATCCGTTGTAGAAATGTTGAAGAATGAGCCATTCTTCCATCCCGTGGTGTGGGCAGGCGGATATGTAATCTTGGAGCCTATCCCACGCCTCGGCGATGGTTTCATTGTTGGCTTGATGGAAGCTTGAAATTCTTCCACGAAGGGCATTGGTTTTGCCCAGCGGGAAAAACTTTGCGAGGAACGCAGTAGAACAGCGATCCCAAGTGTCAATGTTGGCACCATTGGCATAGAACCATTGTTTCGCCTTCCCAAGGAGGGAGAGGGGAAACAGACGGAGTCAGATAGCATCTTGGTTGACTCCGGTAGTTGCCGATGTGTTGCATATCTCAAGGAATTGCTGGCGATGAATGTTGGCGTCCTCCGTGGCCTTTTCACAAAAGGGAATGGCCTGCACCATAGTGATTAGGCTCGATTTGACTTCAAACCCTGCGTCACCGGCATAGACATTGGGCCCAACGGGCACATTGGCAACGGGGGGAGCAGAGTAGTCATGAAGGGTCCTTTGATCTGCCATGTCAATAAGTGTTGATGGTGCGGATGATGTGGGTTCGTCTGTCGGGAGTGTTGCTCGTGCGGGAGAGTCGACGCGGGGTCGGACTTTCATTACAAGCGACTCTGGATTATCAACGAAGTTTTCTGGCAAGTTGAATCCACGCATACACTATCCTGTTTTCACATCAAAGAGAGAAAACAGATCAAGGTTAGCCTGCAATGGGCAATGGTTAAATCACATCAAGTGTAATCATGAGTAATCATTGTACACTTGTCAACAATTGTCTTCCCCGGCAACGGCGCCAGAAATGCTTGTTGGTGTTTCTTACACCAAACAGAAAACACCACCTTAGGCTGGTTAGGCCTAGGGTGAATATTCCCGGTTCGGCGACAGAAATAACTGGGGTTGAGTTACATGCTTAGGATACATAATAGTCCACAACTAGCAAGGAGTGCCAGAAATGTATTATTAGTATTTTAATCATAAAAGATAATCCGCAAGCGCACGGATAACCTGTTGTAGCATTTCACCCGAGAGTATTCCAGGGTATCGTTATTTATATTTTCCCAAAGGAAGACGTGGTTGACAAGTATGTACTTATACTCATGGTGTTACAAATGATAGATCATAACCAATATCCAAATGCAGGGGTAAGGCAATAAAGGATAGAGGATAGTGCGACACACACAGCAGGCAGTTCCACTCTCTGATAAAAGGCGAGAGGCAACTCTAAGCTGGACTAAGGTTAAGTAAGAAGAACTGCTACTCCTAATGTACATCATCAAGTAGCGTGCGTAGCATCTACCTATAGCCTAAGCTGCACACAAGCCAAGACTAAGCTGTTCTACTGCCAAGCCATCATCGGGAGATCCAGCGATCAGAGTCTGCCCCAATCTCCAGACATTTCAGATATACTCCTATGCCATACCCGAACGTGGAGGATTACAAGGGACGGACAGGGCTGTCACCACCTACCACCTACCTCTACAAACCGTGGGACACGAACACGCATCCAACGGTAGAAAGGAAGCCCTAGCACCATGCTAGCGTAACTAACCACAACTCTAGATCTCTCGAGGCACCTCGCAAGGCGGTAAACCTAGAGCACTCTTGCAAGACAATGGACCCTATGACTAGGCAAAAGGAACAACTAGATCTAGCAAGCGATTACTTAGACAAAGGATCAAAGCTAGCATTACGTTATGCATAAGCGTTCATCGCTCAAGAACGAGCGACGAACGACGAACGATGAAGAATGATCATCGTTAACCGATGATCGAGTATGAACGAACAACGAACGGACAATGAACGATCATGAACGAACATCGATGAACAATGAACGAACGATGAATGAACATGAACGAACGAAGAACGTTCATCCAAGATCAAGGATGAACGATGAACTAGCATAAGCACATAACTACTACAAGAACGATGATATTCTATTGATAAATAAATAAGTCTTACAAAGAGAGTAAAAGGATACAAGGGAATATACCCCAAACTCTCCAAGGGACTTGGGAGCCAAAAGGGCAGCCCAACTACTCAGCCTAAGCCTAACTAGAGAGCCTCTAGCTCTGGATGTGTGGAGGAGGGAATGAGCCTCTTGTGTTGGTGTCTTCTCAAGGAGGGGGGACCCCTTTATTTATAGCCTCCCAAAGGCGGTGGAGTTGAGGCGGTTCCAGATATTCTGGGCATTGATTGCAGGTGAAACCGACCTCCTGAAGTCGGTTGTGAACCGCCATAGGAAGCTGGGCCCAGGGGCCTCCCTGTCAGGTTGGTCGACCTAGGGTTTGGGGTCAGCCGACCTGGCCCTAGCGCCTCCTGGGCTGGGCTTAGGCAGGTTGGCTCCCCTTGGCCTTTAAGCCTCTTTTCCAGGTGCGTGGCCTATTTGATATTCTGGTAGGTTCTAGGCCTTTAATCCTTGAATTATATTCCCGCGGCGAGCGTCGTTTGATGGAAGTGTTGGAATCGTCGCCTTGGGGCCTGTTTACACCTGAAAATCCCTGTTTTCCACCTGCACATCCAAATCTAGAGGTACACGTGGAACTAGGTTATTTGATAACAAAATGCAAGTAACAAGTGTTAGTTCTTCCTTATTTATCGAGCTAATTGATGGTCAAAAACTGGGTCTAAGGACCGTCAACAGTGAGGAGATTTATTTATAATCTTTCTGGAAAGATTAGTGCTTTTACTCCGTTGTTGAAGTTGAAAGCAGATCAAGAGTTTCGATGGGAGACCCAGCATCAGAAGGCGCTTGACGATATCAAAGAATATTTGATTTCACCACCTGTGCTAATGCTACCCAAGCCGGGTATTCCTTTCAAGTTATATTTATCTGCCGAAGACAAGTGCATTGGTTCAGCATTGACGCAGGTACAAGATGGCAGTGAGAGGATTATCTTTTACCTCAGTCGGCGATTGGTGGATGCGGAGACCAGATATTCCGAAATTGAAAGGTTATGCTTATGCCTTTATTTCTCTTGTACTAAATTGAGACATTATCTGTTGTTCGAAGAGTGTACTATTGTTTGTCAAGCAGACGTTGTCAGATACGTCTTGTCTGCTCCAGTGTTGAAACGCAGGCTTGGGAAGTGGATGTTGGCAATTGCAGGATTTGATCTTAAATATGAGTCTGCTAAAGCTGTGAAAGCCCAAGTTTTTGCCGATTTGATAGTTCAGCATGGGGGGCATGATGAAAGAATGGTAGAGCCAGTTCCATGGCGTTTGCTGTCTGATGGATCGATTTGCAAACATGGATGTGGCGTCGGTATAGTTATTATTTCTCCTAAAGGATCCAGGTTTGAGTTTTCGTTTTCAGTTGAAGCTTATATTAATAATCAAGTTGAATATGAAGCAGTGTTGAAAGGGCTGCAGCTGTTGAAGGAGGCTAATGCTGATTTTGTTAAAGTTGTCGGGGATTCTTTGCTGATTGTGGGGTAATTGAATGGTGAATATGAATGTAGAGATGAGATACTTCGGAGTTATTATCAGAGGTGTCAAGATCTAATGAAGAGCTTCAAGCATATTACAATTGGTCATGTCCCTCGACAAATGAATTCTGAAGCTAATGACTTGGCTCAGCATGCATCTGGGTATTGGCTCATGGTGGGTTCTGTTGATAATGAAGCCGATGTTGATTTGCAAGATTGGAGGACTGAAATCATAATTTATGAGAGATCCAAACAAGAAGACAGCTAGGAAACTGCGGCATAAGGCAATCAAGTATGTCTTAATAGATGATCAGCTTTATTACAGGACTTTGGAAGGAATTTTATTAAAATGTTTGGATGCCGATGAAGCCAAGAAGATGTTGATGGAGGTTCATGATGGGACTTGCGGAACTCATCAATCGGCATACAAGATGAAGTGGTTAATTAGGAGAAGTGGATATTTCTGGCCAACGATGCTTAAGGATTGTTTTGAGTATTATAATGGCTGCCAAGATTGTCAGAAATTTGGATCGATTCAAAGGGCTCCGGCGTCAACAATGAATCCCATCATCAAGCCGTGGCCGTTTAGAGGATGGGGAATCGACATGATTGGCGGGATTAATCCTTCGTCTAGCAAGGGGCATAAGTATATACTTGCAGCTACTGATTATTTTACCAAGTGGGTTGAAGCAGTACCTTACAGGAGCGTGGCTTCAAGGGATGTGATTGCTTTTGTTAAGGAATATATAATCTATAGATTTGGTATTCCGCAGACTATCACCACAGATCAAGGATCTATCTTTATTTCTGAGGAATTCTGAGATTTTGCCGATAGTATGGGTATTAAATTGTTAAATTTGTCACCATATTACGCTCAAGCAAATGGTCAGGCTAAAGCTTCAAACAAGAATTTAATCAAGTTGATTAAACGCAAGATTAAGGATCAGCCGAGGAGGTGGCATACTTCGTTAGCCGATTCGTTATGGGCATATCGAATGTCTCGTCATGGATCGGTACAAGTTACGCCATATCAGTTGGTTTATGGGCATGAAGCTGTTTTGCGTTGGGAAGTCGATGCAGGGTCTAGAAGAGTCAATTTGCAGAATCAGTTGACAGCAGAACAGTATCATGATTTAATGATGGATGAATTTGGAATATGTTAGTCAGCAGCGATTGGTTGCGTTGAAGAAAATCCAAGATAATAAAGCATGGGTGTCTCGGTATTATAATAAAAAGGTGGTGACCAAGCAATTTGACGAAGGGGATTTAGTTTGGAAAGTCAAGTTGCCGATTGGTGCACGAGATATCGTTTTGGCAAGTGGTCATCCAATTGGGAAGGTCCTTATATTATTAGCCGATGCGTACCCGGTAATGCTTATATTTTGAAGGAACTGGATGGCGAAGAGTTTGGCCGAGCGCTTAATGGAAAGTATCGGAAAAAATACTACCCTAGTATTTGGGTGGGTTCCCAAAGTGTTCGGTTAAATTCTTAGCGAAGCCGACGTAAAGAGCGTCGCCTTTGAGATGGCCGATGCTAATGGTGTCGCCCTTAGAAAAAAAAGGGGGGAAGAGGAAAAAGGGGAGAAAGCAAAGGGAAAGAAGGAAGATATATATTACAGAGTACTTAATTTTTGGTTACATCAGACGCGGCGGGGGTACAGATAGTTGCGGATTACATCCAATGCATGAGTACGGAGTTGGTCGATTTAAGCAAGGGTGTAGTTGTCGTGGTTATCGGGTTCGATCTCCGCAGGCACGGAGCCCCAAGCACGTTCTGAGGCTTCAATGGAAGCTGCAACTACGCCTTGTTGCCGGAGCAAGTCAGTGTTGATGGTGGCTATGTTTCTCTCCGATGCCGATATCTCTTGTTCCTTGGCTTGCAGGACGGCTCTCAGGTCCTCGGCTTCTTTCCTCAGTTGATTTTGCCAATTTTCTTCTTCCGACAGCTTGGTCTTCATGGAGTTGTATTACTCTAATTCTTGCTCGGAAAGCTGGAGGGCTTTTTCCGCTTCTGAAAGGAGTCTGCGTTGTTGGGATCGGCGTTTGATGTTCTCTTGAGCTTGTTCATAATCAAATCGCCGAAACTCTATGTAGGCCACCGGATGAAGTGCGACCGTCAAGTCTCTTGGGAGGCGTTCCTGGATAACTTCGAATCTGCAAGGACTGAACTTGCATTGCGGGTGAGATCTCCCATGTTCGCATGATCAAGTCTGATTTCTAGTTCGATCAGTTCATTGCGAATATCGATCGACAGTGGTTGTCGATGGTGCATGGCGATAATTGGTTCCACCATGCGTGCTTGTGGGTACAAAAGATGTTTAGACAGTGAACTGGTGAAGTGAATAGTAATAACATTTATTACCTCAGATAGATCAACATCGGCAATGATAGGGATAGCTGTTGCTTGAGAGGAAGATGTTTGGGGATCTGAAGGGTTACTTTCTGAGATATTCTGGACAAGTGTTTCTGGTGTAGCTTCAGATCCATCAATGGAAAGGGGTGCCGGTTCTTCTTCTCTTTGCTCTTGTGCCTATTAGATACAAAGGAATTAATGCAGGTATGAGTGCCGATGAACGAGTATCGAAAGCAAACCTGAGATTGGGTGTCGATATCGATTTCTTCTGAAGCGGTATGAACTGGTGCTTGTTGGGTGTCAGCGGTTTTGACTTGGGTGTCGATAGGGGCCTCAGTGGAAGGAACATCTTCGGGAGCTTCTCCAGAATTGTCCTGAAAATGAAACAAAGGTGAGATGTCCATATTGACTAAATCATGGGATGATTATGGATGAGAATGATTACTGGGCTACTAGGAGGAGTCGACGCGGAGCTTGGTTGTTTCAGGAGGGCTCTATGACGTTTGGCTGAACTTTTTGTGCGGACGCCTTTTCGTTTCGTCCCAGAAGATTGGCCTTTAAGAACTTGGGCCGGTGTCGATGCGTCGGAGCTAAGGACGGATCTGGATTTGGGGTTGTGTACACAATGCCGATTCCGCTGTTGCTCGTGGTGGGTGCATCTTCGACGTCAGACTGCAGAATGTGAAAGAGTTATGGTGGGAATTTGTCGATTAAAAGGAATAAAATTGAGAGATGCTAAAGGTTGGATGCGAGAGGTGCTGTGTTGGTGCTTTGAAGGTGTTTTGACCATTCTGCCCACCACTTTCTGAAGAGCCTTGTGCAGGAAGGAGTCAAGACTAAGTTGTCAATATAACCAATATTCAGGTTGTCAGTCAGGCCAAATAACCAAGAGTACTCCAGATCCGATGTGATGGTTGCACGAGCTTTGGCCTTGTCAGCATAGAAGAGACTGGGAGGGAGCTAGCCGAGACCCATTTGCCGGGCAGCGAATGAAGGATTGGAGAATTCATATGATGAGTTCGATCGGCCTGATCCATTTAATCCTATCGGCAGTACGCAGGGTTTGATACAGGTCACAAAGATGGTTGCCGATGTTGCGTTCTGGAGAGGATCGTCAGCCCGGAAGGTGAAGGGAATCTCAAAGTGTTCCATGATCCCAGAATTTCCGTAGGGGAACCAGTCAAGATGATCATTGTCGATGCCTCTGTAGAAAGCTTTGAAATATGAAGCAAAATGATCGGCATCCATGCTAAGGCCTTCTATCGACGCTAGAGCTTCTCCCAGAGAAGTGCATCGGCGTCCGGTTTGATAAGGGGTTGGAAAGCTGAACAAATGCAAGTCTTGAAGTTCCATGGCCTTGTAAGAATGTAGTGTAAGCCACATCTGAAGGAACCACCATGGACCGCCGATGTTGCCGACTGGGGAATTGTGCCAAAGTTTATCGGCAACCTGATGAAGTGAGGAATAAAGGGCACCAAGCAGGTATTTACCCATGGGCATTTTGATGCCAGAAGCCAATCGTTCTGCCAAGTTCTGTAAGTTGGATGAAGGATTGAGTTGAGCTCCACAAAATAAGAAATGCTCGAGCCACATCATTAAGAAGGCTGCATGCTCTCTGTCTGAAACTGGCCCTGTACCTTGAAAAGTGGAAATATATTTCTTCTATCCACCAATGCTCCTGACATCAAATTGGTGGTGAGGCTTGACTTTGAGGCTAAGTGGACTTATGTGAGTTGTCATGTCCAAATCGGTAAGCATCTTGATATCCATCAGGGTGGGCGTCATCGGTCCATGGCCAAAGAGGAAAGCATTTACTGCATCAGACCAGAAATAGCAGGGTGCCGATAGCATTGGCTCATTCTTCTTTACATCGGCAAGAGATAATTCTAAACAGTGGGAATTGCCGACGGTATCCCATATTGCCGATTTGGTGGCCTTGATCCGGAGAAACCACTCATGCCAGCCTGGGATAGCAGAAGGCCAAGATCTGAAACTGCCTATCCATGTCTCTAGTGCGACCGGTGATCTTTTGAAGGGCATCCTAAGGGTTTCGCTGCAGATGAAATCTATTGGATCTGGGTTGCCCATGGGTCCCAAGAAACGGTATGTGGCAAGATCCGTGGGAATCAAAATCTGGTTGCACAGTTCCTAGAAACAATGAAGAGTGAATCTAATCAGGGTAAAGGCAGTATTTGATTCATCAGAAGGATTAGATGCATTTAGTAAATAATGAAGCTAATATTTCAAAACAAGGACTGTGCGGCGGAAGGATTCAAAGAAAGTAAAGAAGGGCGTGCGGGAACGGAAAGGATCTACAGTCTATCTCAAGAACAGGGTAGCTACGTTCAAGAACAAGAATGGTGCAGGAGATCGTTACCTGGGGAACGGCGGAAGAGGTGGCGGTGAGCTGCGCCATTGCGAAGGAGGGGTACGGATGCGAGGATCCCGCGGGGCTTTCGTTTTCTTGGAGATAGTCGCCGGAGTTGATGAACAGAAAGGGAGAGAGAAAGGGAGAGATCGCGCTGGTGGAAGGAGGAAGAAAGCTGGCGGATGCCTTCCTATTTATAAGACAAGACGTGCTGCTGCAGGTGCGTTGAATACGGCACGGGAAACGAGGAGGCACGAGAAATGAGGAAACAATCCAGCGCATGGATATTCCATACCCTGGCTTGGGGGGCATGTGTTGACACCAGATTTCGGCCCAGGGCCCATTGTCAATGCTTGGTGGTGTAGGCGCTGAGCTGAAGGATTCGCATGCAAAGTGGTGGCCCACCGGAGATTGTGAAGCCGAATAGAACGTGTGGGTGCGCGTGTGGGCCCGTGTTTCTTTTTAAGTCTTTTTCTTTTCTAGTTTAGAAAGGGTTGACCGATGTTGGTGCTTTCTAGGTATCCATTTTATATGACAACTATGGTGTTTTTAATACCTATTATGTCATTATTGCTAACAATTAACCCCATTATTATATATATGCGTAGTTTCTGTGTATTCGGAAGGATTAGCAGGAAACAGGTGAAAATTGAGAGACCACGGATAAAGAGCTGCCGGAGGCCTGTTGGCGGCCATTAAATCATAAAATGACCGTCAACTTATCGGCGAATAACAGGGATGCACCAATGTTTCTTGCATTAAACTAATAAAGTTCCACAAGTTTTGGATGTGATCTTGTTTTGCAAGGTACATAGGAATATTGGTGCAATTGTGCTTACAATCATAGAGAAATAGCAAATATCCAAAAGCACATGTTAAAGCAAGACTATGCTCCGACATCTCGACGACATTCGACGGAAGAAATAAGGGATGACTTGGACATCAAGAAATAATATTTCAAATGACAAATTTGATCCCTCCATGTCAATGGCCTCGTCAAGATAGTCGAAATGGGCTTTTGGATCACCCAATTCGGAGTTCGGGAGCAGGAGTTATGCCTCGCGCAAGATTGGAGGAAAAGCAGGAAAAAGCAGGCCGGCCGGCCCAAACTCCAGGCCGGCCGGCCCAACCCAATCTCCAACCGCCTCAATCTTGCTCCAGTCGGTTCCAGAGGCGGTCACAAGCCACTTGACGCACCCGCCAAGCCAAGGGGACGTCCGCAAGAAGGAATATTCCACGAAATGCTCCAAGACCTTCTCCACTCTCCCAAGGCACCTCCACTATAAATAGAGGACCCCTCCCCTCACTCCAACCTGCACCTCCACACTTGAGAAGAGAAGATCCAAAAGGGTCACGCTCATCTCATGGAAGATCATTCCCCTTGTGTAGTTTAGAGTAGGCTAGTTGGTCATGGGAGTTAGAGTAGAAGTGAGAGCTTCGCTCGGAGCTCCGAGTTCTCTTCGGAGTTTGGGTAAAGTTCTCGTGTATCTTTTCTTTTATACTTTCTTTAATATAATTATTTTCTTATTTATTTTCTTATTTATTTAATTTAGTTTTCCTTTTACTTTACATTTATTTATTTAAGTAATTGTTATAGAGAAATTCCTGTGTTGGTTCCACGTCTGTGTATGGTAGGTCTA
The DNA here is from genome assembly GCA_012490785.1 of Eragrostis nindensis. Classification (NCBI taxonomy): domain Eukaryota; kingdom Viridiplantae; phylum Streptophyta; class Magnoliopsida; order Poales; family Poaceae; genus Eragrostis; species Eragrostis nindensis. The sequence goes on from JAAXCT010000128.1 coordinate 237,461, forward strand.
TCTGCATGGGTTGTTTGCACCGCAAATGCTTACACAATCCACATAGATTTGTTATGCATGGATGGCTTTCTCTTTTCGCGAGGAATAAGTTATTTAGGATAGTTGCTTGTGTGGTTCAAGGAATTATTGTAGACGTGAGTTTGCTCTACACCCCACGGAGGATGGTAGCCGCGAGTACGTGTGACAGGCGTACCGGTCTCTGTAATCCACCACGTCCGGGTGATGGTTTTAGTAGGGAGGTCAATAGCGCGTAGTTCCCCAAGGTAGTTGAACCTAATTCTCAGATTGCTGCCTTGGCATGCGTGTGCCCCGATATGCAGGAACGTTTCTGTAATGAAAGTTTAAGCAAGTAATTGTAGACTATCAGAAAATACTATGCTAACTCCTAGGCTGATACCCTTCTTCTCGTTGTCCTCCCAGTTGACTAGTTCTATCTCTTTATCTTCATATGGAATTCTTGCGTGTGTTTGGTTGCCACCCATCATATATGTATCCCTGCTCTGGTCTAGTTTGCAAGTTATAAATAATAGATGTTTCCTTGTTAATTCATGATATTCTTAGCCCTGCTTCCCTGAGGAAAATATAAATACGATACCCTTGGAATACTCCTGGGTGAAATGCTACAACGGTGTTCCGTGCGCTCGCGGAGTTGATATTTATCTCTGTGCGTAAGAAACGCCAACAAGGCCCGAAGTATGAATGAAATTGGAGGCCGTGCCGGTCGGCACAGCCCCGTGCCGACCGGCACCACGGAGGTCGAGCCCAAACATGAAGCCCACTCAGAGAATATGAAGCCCAGAAGAAATATCAGAGTCGGAGTCGGTGAAGTCCAGCCCATAATCGAAAGGAACTATAAAGAGAAGATCTGGGTCGTGAAGCGGAGAGACGACAGATAGATAGAGGTTTTGACCTAGGTTGAAGGTTGTGGCGGCGAAGACGGCGATCACCGATCATCACAACCAAAAAAGGAAGATTATGCCGACCGGCACACTGCCGTGCCGATCGGCACCTGTGGGACCACGCTAAAATCCCGCGTCCCATTGTAGCCATGTTCATGTGTTGCTGTATGATGCGTGAGTAGATCTCATATTCTCTCCGTGGCGAGGGAAATCTGGTTATGTAACTCTCACACTTACAATACTCTTTTGATGTGTTCAGTCTATGTGATGCTTCTATTTCATATCTGATCAATACGTTATTATCACATAGTGCAAGAAACCAGTGGGGAGCTATTAACCCTTGTCGTGACAGGGCGAGAGGAGAACGAAACCACCATGTCTTGTAGAATACTAAACCTATCAATCGACCATTCATTAAAGTTGCATGCCAGTACCTCAAACCATAGGAGAGAATCCTTTACGTAACCTTATTACAACCGTAGGCTTCTTCATCTCTAGTTGTTAACCATCCTTTCCACACACACTTTTGTTATATTAATTTAGTAGTTTAAATAATACTTTAAGTCCCGCTTGTTCTCTGTGGTTCGATATTAAACCTTGGAATACTCTAAGGGAAAAAGTGCTACAACTGTACACCGTCCACTTGCGGTATATAAGTAGGTGCGTACAAACGACCAACAAGCACGTTTTTTGGCGCCGTTGCCGGGGAACAAGCCAGTTCTTTTACTATTTATTTATTCTACTAACCTCTAATCCTCTCTTTTCTAGTTTGTTTTTGTGTTTTCTTTCTGTGTTTTCAGGATGCGTACTCCTGAACCGGCTCATACGGTTAGGGAGCATTCACTACCGTCTCCGGGATTGCTGATTCCACAAATTTCTGATGAGAAAGTCACTGCTTTGTCATACGTTCTCAACCCGACCATCATCAGTATGGTCGAGAGCAGCAAATTCTCTGGGACGAAGGACGAGAACCCGTACACACATCTGCAAGATCTAGAAGTTCTCTGTCAGACCTTTAAGCATGAGGGAGTGCCTCAGAATTGGTACAGATGGTTGCTATTTCCATTTTCTCTATATGGAAGAGCCAAGGATTGGTATAAATCTGCAGCCCGTGAAGCTAAAGGAAGCTGGGATAAGCATGTAGGAAATTTCTGTTTGCATTTCTTCCCGCTTCCGAAGGTGCAGAAACTGAGACGAGAAGTGGTTAACTTTGAGCAGATAAAAGAAGAAACCCTCACGCAAGCATGGTTACGCTTCCAATCTTTATTGAAGAAAGGGCCCGATTTGGGCATGGATGATAACTTGACTGCTCAGACATTCTACATGTCTCTTGAAGGAACCTCCAGGATGCATCTGGATAGTTCGGCTGGAGGGAGTTTACTAGACTTGACTGCTACTGCAGGTCTGGATTTTTTTTTTTGACGGAAAACAGGAGGGGATTCCCCTACTGTACTTTTATTACTTAGTCTTAGTTAGTGGTTTATGTACAAGAAAATTACAGTGTAGCCAGCCAGGCTGTCATGGCGTCATGACGCCTACCATTAGCTCTGTACAAGAGAAGGGAAAAAACTAATCTAAAGTCCTGTTTCCATCGTGGAAAACTAAGAGCACCACCATTGAAGATTATATCATTGCGCTGATTCCAAATTATCCATGCACCTATCATGATCACCTCCATGTAGCAGTCATATTGAATGGTTTGCTTCTGTTCTTGAATTGTCTCCACAACAGGTAAAGCCAAATCCCAGACTATTTGTAGGGATGTCCAGCATAGTTGGGAAAATGAGCAGCCAAAGAATAGATGATGTAAGGTCTCCTCAATACCACCGTTGCAGAGTACACAATTATATGAAGGTATGGAGAAATTCTTTCATCTGAGAAGGTTTCTTGTGTTCAGTCTATCCATCAGGAGAAGCCAGAAAAATACCTTGTGCTTGCTCTGACAGCAAGACGCCCATAGCCATTTAAAAGGAGGTGCCACCGTCATATTACCAATAATTTGTAAATAAGCCTGCTTTGTGGAATAAATACCTGAGCCCCATATATATGTCCATTGATCATTTGCATTTTCATTGCGATTCCATTCATTGATGGAGTCCATCAATTCTCCAAGCTGCTGAGATGCTTCTATGGACAAGGGAAGCTGAAAGATACTGTTGTAATCCGGCAACAAGCTTAAGAATCGACTAACAGAAATGTTAGGATCTCTCGTATATGAATAGAGGTGCGGGTATAGCAATTTGAGAACACCAAAATCCCAAACATCAGACCAGAATAGAGTTGTATCACCTTTGCCTACTATTGCTCTTGCATAGCCTCTATATGTATCAAAAAGACGACAGAGGGCACGCCACCAAAAAGATCTGGATCTTTTGAGTAAGATATCGAAGACTGAAGTTATGCATAGACATTGGGAAGAATTCCAAGAAGATCCGATTCCCTTTGAAAGATCGATGCTAGTCAGCGATTCCTTGGGATTCAAAGCGGGAACAGAAAGCTGCATAGTGTCGGGAGTCGAATTAACAGTAAGGACGGAAGAACCAGTGCAAGATGATCTGAAAAGGCCAAAATCTGAGGAGGTGCCGACCGGCACTGCAGCTGTGCCGATTGGCACGCCGGAGCTGAGAGTGCCGACCGGCACAACCATTGTGCCGATCGGCACGAAGCATTCTGTCAAGGGGATCTCCAAAACTGAAGCGGCAATATTAGAAGAACATGAAAATAGATTCGTGGATAAATTTCCAAGACTAGTAGGAGATCCAACCTTGAGCAATGCTAAACCGTTGGACGAGTTTGAACCATTGGATTGGATTCCTATAGATTTCAGCTCAAATCTGCTAAATATAAGGAGAACATATGACCCAAGGTATGCCTCTACTACAGGAGTTCAGTATAACTTCCCTAAAAACACTAGAACCTCAGAACTACTGGATAATGTTATCGTTGGTGAAGTATTGGGGAAGTTATATAAGAATGATATGGAAATTGATCAGATGGAGGTTCAGCAAGCAAAGAAGCTATTTGATAGTTGTTTTGTCCCGTCGCCGTATGAAGGATTATGCGGAGTGTATGCGGTTGGCCTTACGGAACGAACGGAAGTTGATCCTTACATACCGTGCGAAATAGGGCATAGAAGCTTTCCTAAAGCACTATGTGATTTTGGTTCCCGCGTCAGTTTGATGACGTATGAAGCATTCATGGATAGGCCTTATGACATAAAAGGAAGATTGCTAGGAACCGAGCTTGAGCTAATCATGGCGGATGGAAGGAGAACTAAACCACTGGGAGTTATCAAGGATATTAACATTGAGGTAAAAAAGAATGCTATACCAGTGGATATTTTTGTTCTTGATAAAGGTGAAGTTGCAGTTGAAGATATTATTTTGGGAAGACCTTTCTTGAAGCTTGTACAAGCTGTTATTGATGCTGGAAAAGGTCACCTCAAATTGACTCTGGGAGGAGAGGAAGTCCTCTTTGAATTCAAAGACCCACCCGTCGTTCAAGAAAGTGAAGACCCACCCTCTCTCCAAGAATTCTTTACAGAAAAGGATGAAGAAATCAGTACAGGATACTCAGATCCGTTGAATAAACTGTTTGAAGAATCAGACAGGGAAGAGGTCGAGATCCAAGATGGTGCCGACCGGCACACGCTTTGTGCCGGTCGGCACAGTGACGGTGCCGACCGGCACGACATCGAAAACCCCCAATTTGAGCCTTTGGGTAATCTGGATCCTGGTGCAGCACCAGAAGTAGAACAGAAGCCACTTCCTGACGGTCTAAGGTACGAATACTTAGGCAAAGATAAAACTTATCCCGTCATCGTCAATAGTGCCTTGGATGAAGAAGAGACAAAACGATTGCTTGCTGTTCTGAGAAAATACAAGAAAGCGATCGGATATTGTCTTGATGACATCAAAGGAATAAGCCCGGCTTTTTGCACACATAAGATCAATCTTGAAGAATCAGCCAAGCCAGTCGTTGAAGGCATGCGACGATTGAAGGAAGGCATGAAGGAAGTTGTGAAGAAAGAAGTGCTGAGACTTCTTAATGCAGGAATGATTTATCCTGTTGCTGATAGTGAATGGGTGAGTCCAGTGCATTGCGTTCCAAAGAAAAGAGGACTCACAGCTGTGCCTAATGAGAATAATGAGTTGATCCCTCAACGAACAGTTACAGGATGGCGAATGTGTATTGATTACAGGAAATTGAATACCGCCAAAAGGACCATTATCCACTACCGTTCATCGATGAGATGCTTAAAAGGTTAGCCAAGAACTCTTATTTTTGCTACCTCGATGGTTATAGTGGTTTCTTTCAAATTCCTGTTCGACCTAAAGATCAGCATAAGACCACTTTCACTTGTCCTTATGGAACTTATGCTTATCGACGAATGCCATTCGGCCTTTGCAACGCACCAGCCACATTTCAGAGATGCATGAATGCTATATTTGCTGAATTTATTGAAGACATTATGGAGGTATTTATGGATGACTTCTCTGTTCATGGTACTGATTTTGATCACTGCTTGGCAAATTTAGAGAAATTACTAAAGAGGTGCGTAGAAGTTGATTTAGTTCTTAATTGGGAGAAATGTCACTTCATGGTAACCGAAGGGATTGTCTTGGGGCATGTTATTTCTAACCGAGGCATTGAAGTAGACAAAGCTAAAATATCCACAGTTGAAAGGTTGCCACCACCTACTGATCTTAAGACGCTGCGAAGTTTTCTTGGACATGCAAATTTTTATCGCAGATTTGTCAAGGATTATTCAAAGATTGCTAAGCCGTTGACGGAATTGCTTGAAAAGGACGTTGAATTTGAGATGAATGATGAACGACTTACTGCTTTCCGGAAGTTGAAAGAAGCATTATGCTTTGCACCTATTATGCAACCTCCGGACTGGAATTTACCATTTGAGATTATGTGCGATGCAAGTGACTATGCAGTAGGAGCGGTTCTTGGACAGCGCAAAGAAGGTAAAGTGCATGCTATCTATTACGCTAGCAAAACTCTTAATGAAGCCCAGATTAATTATACAACAACAGAGAAAGAGATGCTAACTATTATATTTGCTTTTGAGAAATTTAGATCCTACATCCTCAACTCTAAGGTCATTGTTTATACGGATCATGCTGCAATTAGATATCTTGTCTCTAAAAAGGAGTCGAAACCTAGATTGCTTCGTTGGGTTTTGATGCTGCAAGAATTTGATTTGGAGATTAGGGATAAGAAAGGGATTGAGAATTCAATCGCAGACCATCTATCTCGTTTGATGCTTGAGGACAAGGAAGGATGCATTGGTGATGCCATGGCGCAAGAGCAGCTATTTCTAGTTAAGGACCATCGAGAATCATGGATGCAAGACATCGTAAATGGATTCACAAGGAACCTAAATAATTATAACAAGAATTCAAGAAGGAGGATTGTCAGTGAAATGAGGAAATTCATATGGGATGATCCTTATTTATACAGATATTGTGAAGATGGAGCTGTTCGAAGGTGCGTACCTCGTGACGAACGCGAAAGCATATTGGAAAAGTGCCACTCATCTGAGTATGGTGGACATTATGGGCATTTTCGAACACAAGCGAAGGTATAGGCTAGTGGATTTTATTGGCCTACGATGCATGAAGACGCAAAGAGGTGTGTTGCTAGATGCCCCCAATGCCAAATAATTGAAAATGTTAATGCTCGTAACGCTATGCCTTTGAAGTATAATTTGCAAGTTGATATATTTGATGTTTGGGGCATGGATTTCATGGGGCCGTTTGTTAATTCTCATGGCTATGAATATATTTTGGTTGCTGTGGACTTTGTATCAAAGTGGGTAGAAGCAATACCATGCAGAGTCAGTACAACCCATGAGTCCAAGCAGATGTTGAATTAGTGCATGTTTCCAAGATATGGTGTTCCTAGAGTTATTATAACAGATGGTGGAACTCATTTTACTGGAAATGAGTTTACTAAAACTTTGAAAAAGATGGGTATTGAGCATCGGATTGGAACAGCCTATCATCCACAGACCAATGGTCAAGCAGAAACCTCTAATAAGCAGTTGAAAGGAATTCTACAGAAAATTGCTACAAGAGAAGGAAAGGATTGGTCAAATAAGTTGAATGGCGCACTTTGGGCTTATCGCACAGCATTCAAGACACCAATAGGTATGACACCCTATCAATTTGTCAATGGAAAGACTTGTCATTTGCCTGTGGAGTTAGAACATAGGGCATACTGGGCAATCAAAGAGATGAATTTGGATTTAGATGCTGCTGGGGTGAAAAGAAAGATTCAAATTAGTGAACTCGAGGAAATGCGCTTAAAGGCTTACGAGAATGCAGCTATCTATAAAGAGAAAACAAAGAAGTGGTATGACAAGAAGCTATTGAAAAAGGAATTTCACGAAGGAGATAGAGTGCTACTATTCAATTCAAGATTTCGGTTGTTCGGAAAAGGCAAATTGAAAAGCAAATGGGATGGACCGTACCTTGTTCATAAAGTTCTTCCTTCCGGAGCTGTGGTAATAATGGATGGAAAGCAAAATACATACACGGTGAATGGCCAACGCCTAAAGGTATATCTTGAACCCGACACTTCTGAGTTAAAGTCATTTGATATATATTATGTGGATTGAGTGATTGGGTGGTCGAGCTTAACGACGTAAAACAAAAGCACAGTTGTTTTTTCTGTTTTTCTGTGTGTTTTCTATTTTCTTGTCTTTATTGAGTCGTGCGAGGCAAACTTGCCTGTGTGCCGACCGGCACAACTTCGTGCCGACCGGCACATGAGAGTCCGTGTCGTTTTCGAGTAGAGTTTTTGCCCTTCCTCCAAGACATGCTTCGATGACTTCCAAATTTAAGAGATAGAGTCCGTTTTGGATCAAGAGAATTAAGGGTATATATATGAAGGAGCCGTCTCGAATCTCAAACATCAAAAACCGAGCGCCGCTAGAGTTCCAACCAAACCCTAGAACATAGAGCAATGCAAGGCGGCGGACTCGACAGCGGAGGAGACGGTGCCGATCGGCACAGCGGTGGTGCCGACCGGCACAAAGGTGCCGACCGGCGTGGTGGGAGTGCCGATCGGCACGACGGCGATGTTTCACCAATGAGCCCGACTCTGCCATGGGAGCGCGACAGGAGCCTTAATCCTACCAAGGACGATCCGATTGTCTGGTCGTACTTGAAGCAACGATGGATGTACAAGAGTGAAGCGGATGCGTTCAACCGGGAGAAGAAGGAGATGGATGAAGCCCTCCGGAAGAAGGTCAGAGAGGTGCTAGTACGCAAAGGTAAATCAAAAGTTGATGATAGCACGCCAGTCTCTGGTAGGTACACAATGGATCGACTTCTCGCTATGGAACGGCCTTTGACATATGACGATCTTATCGCCTTCGAATCAATCCTTACTGATAGCGAGAGGGAAGAGTTAGACAGAGACTGCTTTCTGACCATCCATAGGTCTCGGCTGAACGATGGGAGGACTTCTGATGGTGGTGCCGACTGGCACCGAACAGGTGCCGATCGGCACAATGTGCTCCCACGCGTCCTGACCATCTGGGAAGATCTCCAAGAGAAGATGATATACAAGAACACCAGGGGTTTTGGATGTAAGTGTTTTACTGTCTAAAAGACCATCAGAGGCAGATTGAGAATTATCTAGCTGATCCTGAATGCATCCCTGCGACTTTCGTCTTTGATGATGGCTTTCCCGTTGCTAAAGGGCGCATGGCCCCTAAAGAGATCAATGATGAAATTCAGAGGCGTATTGACAGGGACAATGCTGCACAGAGAAGAGCACGCAACCTGGCAGATCTGGAAGCGTATTTTGCAAGGAACGGTAGGCGTGCCGACCGGCACGGTGGTTGTGCCGATCGGCACAACCTCAAGGTTGTGGATGTTGTCGAGATATCTGATGACTCCTCTGATGATGAGCCACAACCAAAGAGATCAAAGGAAATAGAGGAAGTTCGGCGTTCCACTCGTCTTTCTTCAAAGCCACGAGCAAGATATACCTCGGAATCAGTGAGCTATATAGAGACATCTCCTGCGCCTGAACACCCATTAGCTCATCTTGTTGCAAAGGATGAAGACGATCCCGAGGAGGATCCGGAAGAAGATCCCGAGGAGGAACCGATGGAAGACGAGCCAGAACCTACTGATGCCGAACCACCCAGTGCAGAAGGAGCTACAGGAAGCCTTGCAGGAGCTCAAGGGAGTGCAGGGACACGTTATCAAGCAAATGGAGTCCCGTGCCGACCGGCACGAGACACGTGCCGATCGGCACAGAGGGGTTTTAACAGAAACTCGCCCCTGCGAGATGAGCGTCATGATCGTCCTGCCAACTGTTGCCCAATCTGCAGAAGAAACATTGAACGTCTTTATTATGATATGGAGAGATGCTATAGGCACCATCGGGACATTGATATCCGAATTGATGACATGGAGAGCATGGCCGCGGCGGACTACTCTTTTCTCATGCAGAACATTCGAAGCATCTTTAGCATGTTGAGGAGGCATGGCATTTCAGATTAGGTTGGCCTAGTCGTTTTTCTTTTGCAATAGGGACATTGCAAGGTTTGAGTGTGGGGGATTCGCCCTTACACTTTTTAAGGTCGTTTGCTTCGTTTTGGTGTGGTTTGAGTTAGTATGTGAAAGTGTGAGAGTTTTCTTAGAGAGGTTTGAGATGGTGTGCTTAGTTAAGCTTCGAGGTCAAGAATGATTGCAATGTCTTGAATAAAGTTTGTATTAGTTGTCAAATCAATGCATTACCCCATATTCCTAATTTTATTATTTTTTTTACGATCGTTTTGCCAATCTACTTGAGTTCATTGAATAATCGCTTGGCTTTATATATCCACTTTTCGAAAACCCCTTCTATCATCATAGTTGAAGCATTTAGCTAAGGATTTGATTTTGTACCTATTACACTAAGCCGAATGAGATGAGAGAAGCCTACACATAAGCCTTTTGATAGGAAGACGTCTTTGTCAACTCTTTGCTCTTGATTACGACTAAGCTAGAAGGGAGAAGTTTCATTTATTCTTCTCAGTTTGCTAGCCATCTATCATCAAATTCTTTCTATCCAAAAACCGATATTTCATCGTTTCTCCCTCCTCCTTGACGCAACCTACAAGCAAATGTGAAGTTTAGACAGATTTCGATTCAAAACAAGCTCTGATAGCAGTCTGCAATAAAATAAAAAGAAGAGAAAGAAGAAAATGGGTCGGCAAAAACCTGTGCCGATCGGCATAGAAGAAAAATAAAGGAAAAAGGTCGAAAAGAGAAGAAAAGAAAAAAAAAGGATGAATATCAGAGGAAGCAGACTGTAGAAAGAGTTAAAATTTTCAGGGATCTGTATATACTTCAAGCTTGATCTTATCCCAATTCAATCTCGTTCATTCTCAGCTACTTCGTATTACCATTGACCCTTGTGCTTATATTCTGAATTCTCATGATGAAAGCTCCCTTTTAGAAGGTATGATTGAGCAAATTGTTGACTTAGTTGTTCTTTCGATTCAATTTGGTTATACTACTTTCCGAGATCCACAAAAGAGCCTTATACTACAGAATAGGAGAGGGAAGCAAATACATTTGAGCGATCGAGTGAAGTCTGAAGCTTTTGCATTCGTCTTACGTGATATGAAGGGAGACAAAAATATTTGTTTGATAAGCTTTGTGATTGATTTGGTCGACTCAAGTTTTGAGGTGAAATTGTTTTCAAAAATTGAGAGAAAGTCTTGGAGGGATACCAATTCGACGAGATGGTTGACAATAGCTAAGTTGAAGACTTGTGAGAGTTTTTGCTTCTTAGCATGACTAAAGCACGGTGATGATTTTTCTGATTTCTATTGCTCGAGGACTAGCAATGATTTGAGTGTGGGGGAGCTGTTGGTGCTTTCTAGGTATCCATTTTATATGACAAATATGGTGTTTTTAATACCTTATTATGTCATTATTGCTAACAATTAACCCCATTATTATATATATGCGTAGTTTCTGTGTATTCGGAAGGATTTGCAGGAAACAGGTGAAAATTGAGAGACCACGGATAAAGAGCTGCCGGAGGCCCGAAGTATGAATGAAATTGGAGGCCGTGCCGGTCGGCACAGCCCCGTGCCGACCGGCACCACGGAGGTCGAGCCCAAACATGAAGCCCACTCGGAGAATATGAAGCCCAGAAGAAATATCAGAGTCGGAGTCGGTGAAGTCCAGCCCATAATCGAAAGGAACTATAAAGAGAAGATCTGGGTCGCGAAGCGGAGAGACGACAGACAGATAGAGGTTTTGACCTAGGTTGAAGGTTGTGACGGCGAAGACGGCGATCACCGTTCATCACCACCAAAAAAGAAAGATTGTGCCGACCGGCACACTGCCGTGCCGATCGGCACCTGTGGGACCACGCCAAAATCCCGCGTCCCATTGTAGCTATGTTCATGTGTTGCAGTATGATGCGTGAGTAGATCTCATATTCTCTCCGTGGCGAGGGAAATCTGGTTATGTAACTCTCACACTTACAATACTCTTTTGATGTGTTCAGTCTACGTGATGCTTCTATTTCGTATCTGATCAATACGTTATTATCACATAGTGCAAGAAACAAGTGGGGAGCTATTAACCCTTGTCGTGACAGGGCGAGAGGAGAACGAAACCACCATGTCTTGTAGAATACTAAACCTATCAATCGACCATTAATTAAAGTTGCATGCCAGTACCCCAAACCATAGGAGAGAATCCTTTACGTAACCTTATTACAACCGTAGGCTTCTTCATCTCTAGTTGTTAACCATCCTTTCCACACACACTTTTGCTATATTAATTTAGTAGTTTAAATAATAGTTTAAGTCCCGCTTGTTCTCTGTGATTCGATATTAAACCTTGGAATACTCTAAAGGAAAAAGTGCTACAACTGTACACCGTCCACTTGCGGTATATAAGTAGGTGCGTACAAACGACCAACAACCGAGTTGTAGTTGAGTAGGAGTCTAGCCTCGGGGATATAAATATAGACCCGTGAGTATTGTAAAACCCCCTAGTCAATCACTACAATCACTTTTCGGCGCATCGCCACAACTTCTCGACGGGATTTTCGTTGACATCGGTGCTCGTCGGGGCTCCGGTCATGACTTGGATTTCGTCAGGTAAGCATATCAATATCTATTATGTCTACTTGTCCATAATTAGAAATTGATATGGTTGCTAGTTATCCGGTAATTTAGATCCATCTAGGGTTTGACATTATGCATCGATTACTTGGAATTGCTTAAGACCTGATCCAGTTCTTTGTCATGATTAGTTGACTTGTCCTAGCCGTGACCTTGTAGCCGATTGCTGTTGTCGATTTCCTGTTTCTATCTGATTATTTGAGTCACTGTTAAACAATCTAGAATTAACCGAATCTACTTCTGCCGATTGTGTAGTACAGTTTGACCTAGTCCTGTACTATATCGCCTAGTTTGACTTGTCCTAGGAGAAGCAATATGTAGTTTGCCGATTCGCTTATTTTTATTTAGTTTAACAGTTCTTTCGGGGTGTTTAGCCGATTGTTTACCCTTATCAGATCTATGGTTATATGTTATTATTTTAATGTCGATTGCTCAAGGAAGATCTGAATTTTGATTATCATTGCCGATTCACCGTACTATAGTGCTTGCCGATTTCTTTTGCCGATTGCATGCTATACTGTTGATCTGTTGCTGATTGCCGATTCCTATGCATGTATCGTTCGCTTTAATTATCGTGCGTGTATTTATTTTTGCGAACATGCCGATTCGTTTCTAGCCAACAGCCGAGCGTTTATTATAACATTTTCATTTATTATTTACAGTTATCGGCTTCGGTTACGCATCGGCCTGTCCGGGGCCGATAGACCAGGGATTTTACACGCTTTCTTGTCTTTGTCAATTTGCAGGGGAAATCGACTGGCACGCTCCGGAATTCACCGCGTTTCCAAATTTGGTCCTGAACAGAGTCAAGCAAATCTCTCGGGTCACGTGTGTAAAGCAGTGGGAAATAATACTTTTACTGCCAACAGCATGGTGCTGGGGTTATCTTTCCACCTTGGGTGTGGCGTGCCCCACGGTTTGTAGAGTTAGGCGGCAAGTGGTGACAGCCCTGTCCGTCCCTTTTAATCCTCCACGTTCGGGTACGACATAGGAGTACATATTAAAAGGCCGGCGTCGCATGGCAACCCCTTGCGTATACCGGATCTCCCGATGATACCGATGCCTAGACGCGTAACCTAACTTGTGTAGACCTGTGACTATAGGTTGAACCTTGGCACGTTACATGACGATGTATATTAGGAGTAGTAACCCTATGCTTTGTCCTTTCTTTACTTAGATATACCTCTCGCCTTTTATTGAGAGTGCAATACCTCTGTGTGTGTCACCCTATCCTTCAATTATACAAATCCTTTTACCCTTACCCCTACACTGGAATATGATTGGTCTATTCATCTGTAATACCATGAGCATAAGTATTTGTAAACCATGTCTTCCTTTGGGAAAATATAAATACGATACCCTGGAATACTCTCGGGTGAAATGCTACAATGGGTTATCCGTGCGCTTGCGGATTATCTTTATCATGAGAATACCGATAAGACATCTCTAGCACTTGTTGCTAGTTGTGGATTATTGGTATAATGGAGCAAGTGTCCAACAACCTTGGTGTTTCCTATGATGCACCAGGAATATGCGCCCTAGGCCCAACCAGCCTTCGACGGTATTTCTAGTGTGTCGTAAGAAATGCCAACCCTCATCCTCCTCACTATCAAAGTCTCTTGCCATCAAACACATAGGAGGTGGAGGTAGGTCTCTTGCGATGTGGGTGAGAGGAATTCCGGCAACATGTTTGCCCTTGGATTTGGAGTCCTCATCATCATCATCCTCATCACTTGAGTCTTCATCGGTCACCCAATCTTGGGCTAGGAAGCCTTTTCGAGATGTTCTCTTCTTGTCCTTGCCCTTGGGATTGTCCTTCTTGACAAATTTCTTCTTTTTCTTGTACTTGGCCCTTGGCTCTTCTTCCTCATCATCACTTGAATCTTGGATCTTCTTCTTCACCCTTTTGGAAGGTTTTGTGCATTCTTTTGCAAAGTGACCTTGTCTTGACAATTGTAGCATACCATATCCTTTTTGGACTTCTTGGTGAAGAACCTACTCCTTCTCATGATGAGAGCAAGATCATCGGGGTGGATTTGCAAGACTTCCTCCTCATCAGCTTCCTCTTCTTCTTCTTCACTTGATTCTTGAGTCACCACCTTCTTTCCTTTCTTCTTGCTTGAGCTCTCCGACATGAATGCAAGGTTCTTGGTCGGCTTTTCATCAAGCTTCTTGTCAAGATTATAGCTCTCAAAGGCGGTAATCTTCCCAAGCAACTTTTGTGTAGTGAGGCCTTCAAGAGGTGTGTTGAAGAGGCAAGTGATAAGTGCGCCATACTTCTCCCTTGGGAGGATCTTCTTGATCTTGCGCACTAGATCACCATCACCGATCTTGTCCTTCACCCCAAGTGAGTTAATATCCTCTACAATCAAGTTCAAACGAGAATAAGCATCATTTATGAGTTCATGAGAGGACATGGTAAAAGCATCATACTTATCCTTGAGCACATAGTATCTTTCCTCTTTCACATCCACGGAACCCTCATGAACTTCTTGAATTTGTTGCAAATTTCATGAGCGGTACCCGCGGATTTGACTCGAGCAAAGACATCCTTAGATATGGCTTCAAACAAGGCATTCTTAGCTTTTGCATTTGCTTTTATGGCTTTGTCATCATCTTTACCATTAGGGGTTTTAAAGGCAACCAATGTGTTCGTCGCCTCCCAAGCGTAGGGATCGAGAGCCTCGAGGTAAGCTTGCATGCGAGCTTTCCAATAGGCATAGTCGGTCCCATCGAAGGTAGGCGGCCCACTTCCTCTCGGCATCCTTATTCAAGGCGGTTAAGCCCTATTTGAGCAACGAGGCTCTGATACACTTGAAAGGATCAAGGTACCGAGATGGGGGGGGGGGGGGGTGAATCGGTTCTCTTTAAGACACTCCTCTAGGAAAGGTAGGTGCAACTTAAAACTGAACTAGGTGATCAACAAAGCAAGCAAGCAAGGCGCACACACTAGCAAGACTAGCTAAAGCAACACCTTAACAAGCAAGTCTACTTGGAGGTAAAAACAACAACCTAGCAAGCAATTCTAGTAAGATAGAGCAAGGCAACCTATCAAGCACAAACTACTAGCATCAGCAATGATAAGTGCGGAAACATAAATGCAAGTAAGTAAAGGAGTGAGAGATAGGAATGCGCATGAGTTTTTCCGTGGTCTCGGAAGGACTCCACGTTGGGTCACTCCTGTTGGAGTCTCGACCCCGTCCCTCCGCTCGATGGCGATCCCCTCTAGAGCACTCTTCACCCTCCAAGTGAAGACGCGGGCACGTCCCATCAGCAACTCCAGGGTACTCCTCCGAGGGTAAGGATCTGCACGTGATGCGGTCCAAAGGGCACTCCACTAGCGATGCTTCTTTCGACCGGGAAGCTCGAAAACCGGGTACAAACTTGGTGATGACTTCCATAATCTTCTTGGCAAGCTCAACACCGACGCCTAACCAGTCTAGGCCATGCCATAGACCAAGAGTAACAAACCAAGATGACTCTCTCAAGCTCACACTAAGCCTAGAGATCTATGGATGCAATTTGCTACTCTCTTTAGCACTAGGATCACTCCAAATCCTTCACAAGTGCTCTCCTTCCTTGCTCTTGGCTCCAACCAGGTAACACAACCTCTCACAATGGCCAAGAGACCCCTCAAGGGGCGGGCAACCAACTATTTATAGGCTTCCTCCACGAAACTAGCCGTTTGCCCAAAAGTGCCTTGTCAAACAGTAGACCGTACCATTGACCGTACTGTCCGGTCTCTATAGCGTATGGTCCGGTCTCCATTTGAGCACTGTCCAGAAACTTCAACTTCTCTAATGATGACCGTACCATACGGTCCTCAAGACCGTACCGTACGATCTCCTTCGCTCTTCTCCAACAGAACTTCCATCTTTCTGTTGCTTCTGCCTGTGTAGACCGTCCCATACGGTCCCTTGATCGTACCATACGATCCAGGGTACGGTCTCTTCACTTTCACCTCACAGAAACTGCACCTTCTCTTTATAGATCTTCAATATAGACCGTACCATACGGTCTTTACCACCGTACCGTGCGATCTCCTTTCTTCCTTCTTCCAGAAACTTGCACTTCTCTGTCTGGAACCTTCATGGATACCGTACCATACGGTCTCCTTGATCGTACTGTCCGGTCTACTTCGCAGAAGCTGGAAATTGATCATCTCATCGATCCTTGCTTCCAAACTTCTCCAACTTGGTTCCTCCTCTTCTCTTCTTCCACCCTAGTGCCCAAGAGACTCACTATGCACCCAAAGATCTCTACACTAGTGTGTTCTAAGAGAACCAACTTGATCCCTCTTGATAGTCTGGTTTTTCTTATGGATTCAAGCCTACATCTATACCAAGCAACCACTTGCTTGGATCTAGCATGTCCTTAGCCTTGATCCACTTGTAACTTGTGACTCTATCAAGCTCTTGATCCAAGTCGTTGAGGCAACCAATCACCGAGATCAATATAGAGAGAAAAGGTTGGCGCACTCCAACATCGAATGTGACCATTAATAGAATCCTGCATAGAGATGTTAGCCACAAACAACATGGTCACTCAATCACCAAAACATTCATACCTATTGGGGTTTTCTTGCTACAATGGTCATGAAGCTTACACCTATACCTAGAACCGTGATAGAGGAAGAAGCAGTTCAACCTCTTGGGTTCCCGTTTGAGTTCGAGGAAGATCTTTTTGAAGATTATGGATACACCTCAAACTACTTATGCCAGAAGAAACCACCAGTCTCGTCCTCTTCCCGACCCACTCGAAGAAGAATTTCTCTATGAAACCACTCGGGAGTTGACTTCGATCATGAGCAAGGAATGGATACAAGAGGCTGAGTTTTCCCCAGAGATCATTCGCATTCTCTCTCCCCCTTCATCCATTCAATGTCTCATAAAGCAAGATCCGGTGAATTTCCTGTAGAACCCCACTATTGGTGTGAACATAATCTCCGATTCCTTGGTTTTCATCACTTTTGGCGATAGGCCCATGATACCTACACAAAAATCCTTCAAGGACTTCCGGAAAAATCCTAAAAGGATATGGGGTCATACGAGGCATAAGCATTCAACGCAATAACATCAAAGCCCTCCTAGATTTTCATATCTTTGAAGTCTCTGACTTTGATATCTTCATTGTTTATCCTATAGAAAACCTCTTCACAGATACACCTACCCTAGGAGCCATCGATGTCAAATTAGGGAAAGAAGCTTTTTCCATCCCCATCTCTCGATCTCGAAATACTTTGATGGATAGCTTTCCCGATGAAGAGTCGATTGAAGAAGTGATGGCTATAAATCCCTTTGAACCTTCTGAATCTATCCTCAAAAATGATGCCATAGACTTCATTTGAAAAGAGGATGATCTAGAAGAACCTCTTGAACTACTAGAATTTGAATTACCTTCATGACCTCCAATCGAGCTCAAATCCTTACCCCCTGGTCTGCGCTATGCTTTCCTTCATGACGATGTAGAGGCTTCCGTCATCATTAGTGACAAACTCTCTAAAGAAGAAACCTCTAAGCTCATTGCCATTTTAGAAAAGCATAATCCATTCTGGGCTACTCTCTTCAAGATCTTAAGGGAATTAGTCCCGCTCTCTGTACACATCGCATCCCCATCGATCCTGAAAGCACTCCTTCTAGGGAACCCCAAAGAAGGTTGAACAATGCGATGAGAGAAGTCGTCACGAAAGAGGTCTTGAAGCTCCTTCACGCCAGGATAATCTACCCCGTTCCTTATAGTGAGTGGGTGAGCCTCGTCCAAGTAGTACCCAAGAAGGGAGGTATGACGGTCATCAAGAATGATAAGAACGAGTTGATTCCTCAATGGACCGTCACAGGGTGGAAAATGTGTATTGATTACAGAAAACTCAACATGGCAACAAAGAAAGATCATTTTCCGCTGCCCTTCATTGATGAAATGTTTGAATGGTTGGCAAATCATTCTTTCTTTTGTTTCCTTGATGGATATTCTGGATATCATCAAATTCCCATCCACCCCGATGATCAAAGCAAGACAACCTTCACTGGACCCTATGGAACGTATGCTTATCGTACGATGTCCTTTGAGCTTTGCAATGCACCCGCCTCTTTTCAAAGGTGCATGATGTCCATTTTCCCCGACATGATAGAAGAAATCATGGAAGTATTCATGGACGATTTCTCCGTCTATGGGAAAACTTTCGACCATTGTCTTGAGGACTTGGACAAAGTCTTGCAACGATGTCAAGAAAAGGACCTGGTACTTAATTGGGAAAAGTGCCACTTCATGGTCTGAGAAGAAATTAGTCCTAGGGCACCTTGTGTCTGAACAGGGGATAGAGGTGGACAAGGCGAAAATAGAAGTTATAGAACAACTTCCACCTCCTATCAACGTGAAAGGGATCCGTAGCTTTTTGGGTCATGCGGGGTTCTATCGGCGTTTCATAAAAAAATTTTTGCAAATCGCCAGGCCCCTAACAAATCTTTTAGCTAAGGATGCACCTTTGAGTTTGATGACGACTGTTTGAAATCTTTTCAAATTCTCTAGAATGCACTCATTTTTGCTCCCATCATTCAACCCTTCGATTGGACTTTGCCTTTTGAGATATTATGTGATGCTAGTGACTATGCTGTTGGGGAGGTCCTTGGCCAAACCAAAGACAAGAAGCTTCATGCAATTTCTTATGCTAGCAAAACTTTGACAGGAGCTCAATTAAGTTATGCTACCACTGAGAAAGAACTCCTTGCTATTGTTTTTGCTATCGACAAGTTCAGATCTTACTTAGTTGGAGCAAAGATTATCATCTTAACTAATCATGCTGCTTTAAAATATTTGCTCACTAAGAAAGATGCTAAACCTCGTTTGCTAAGATGGATTCTCTTGCTTCAAGAATTTGATATTGAAATAAAAGATAAGAAAGGAGTAGAGAATTTTGTTGCCGATCATTTGTCTCGCATGCAAGTCACTAACCTGTAGGAACCACCAATTAATGACTTCCTAAGAGACGACATGCTGTTGAAAGTGACGGATACAAACCCTTGGTACGCAAACATCGTGAACTTCATGGTGACAGGATATGTACCACCAGGGGAGAGCAGAAAGAAGCTTATCCATGAGAGTAGACGTCACCTGTGGGATGAACCTTACTTGTACATAATATGTGCTGATGGGCTGCTACGAAGGTACGTGCCAACAATAGAAGGCACACAAATCATTCAAAAATGCCATGCAGCCCCGTATGAAGGCCATTATGGGGCATTCCATATCCAAACAAAAATTTGGCAAAGTGGGTTCTTCTGGCCTTCCATGTATGAAGATACCAAAGAATTCATCCGACGGTGCAGAAGTTGCCAAAAACATGGAGGATTAACAGCTCGCAATGCAATGCCTTTGACCTATAACCTTCAAGTGAAAATATTTGACGTATAGGGCATTGACTTCATGGGCCTTTTCAAAAGTTCTATGATAGCGAGTACCTCCTGTGGCCGTCAACTATGTTTCAAAATGGGTAGAAGCAATGCCATGCCGAGCTACTGACTCCAAGCACGCACGAAGGATGTTCCATGATATCATCTTTCCGCACTCTGCAACACCCCGACTGATCATAAGTGACGGAGGGTCTCATTTCATCGATAAAGCCTTCCTATACTTCTTGAAAGAATTAGGGGCACAGCACAACATTGCCACACCATATCACCCCCAAATTAATGGACAGGATGAGGCTAGCTCTTAGCTGTTAAGATAGTATTACTTTCTGCCAGCAAGATTTGTTGTTGTATGCATAAACTCAAATACCATGAATTCAATTATTAATGAAGTCAAATATGCTCCTCCGCGTGCTCCTAAAATATTATTCTTAGAGTTCATATTATGAGTATATGACCAGAAATGCATTGTGTTTCATAATATCATTACTTTGCTCTATGATATACATTAAGTGGTGAAGGAGATATTCTCAATTCGCTAAGGATTGATTCGTTTCCCAAATGCTCCCACGTTGTCATTTGTGACTAAAAAAGTGGTCTTTGAATGTACACCCTGTTGAATCTTAGACTATTCATGATTTCTATGTTTGGACTATTTACAAATTTTACAATTGTGCTGTACAGGGACAATATGAACAGTCCTGCATTATCAAGGCGTAAAGCACGAGGTGGATCATGTTCGATAAATTTTATTTGTTGAGGTACATTTGCATCCTTGCAGTGAGAAGCCTCCATTTTAATTTTGTTTCTTTTACATCAGACAAAAAACTGGAATAAGAAGTGAGTACACCAGTGAGTAGATTATTTGTTTGTTGTTGACGGTCCTTAAATACCAAATATGACCGTCAAGTCCTGCATGAAACACATAAAAGATAACCACCAAACTTAGTCATAGGACTTATAAACTAACTATTTCCACAAGCTTTGGTGAATTTATGAGTGTAGGTGCCTTTCACATCAAAAGGAGGAAAATTACATCATGAAGACCACAACATACCACTCTGAGAAATCAGCATCGGCAGCCGAGGAACACATACACCGAAAAGGATACAAAACCTGTTCAAATTGGACCAAAGCATCAAGACACATCATTAGGACCCAAAGGGGGATTCCTTGGCCCAATCCCAAGCAAGATATCACTCCGGCAAATCTACGGTCATCGCAGAAATCACACGCGATGGAGAAAAGGCCAAAATACAGCCATCTGGACTCACCCTGGGCCATACACCGAGGAGAAGCATCATGAGGGCCTATAGAACCACTAGAGCAAAGCCCAAGACCAAAGGAGCCAAGAGGGGGTCGGCCGACGTGGCTTCTTGGTCGGCCGACATGAGATGGGCCCAATCAGGCCCAGTTTGGCCTGCTGGCAGCAACCGACGTCCTGAAGGTAGTTCGGCCTGCTATCAATGCAATCAATGCTCGGAACCGCCTCTTCCACTGCCTCAAAGACCTTATAAATAGAGGGTACCCCTCCCCTCAAACACACACAAGAAGGATTAGAGTCATTCCACTCCCAAGGGCCTAGAGCCTCTTGTAGATTAGTAGAATAGGGAGAGAGTAGAGTAGAACAGAAGGGTCGTCCTCTCCTTGTGAGGACCTATCCCAAATCTTGTATTCTTGGAGAATACTTATTTATAATGCATTGTTCGTCGTTCGTTCATCGTTCATCGTTCGTTCGTCATTCGTTCACCGTTCATCTCATTAACAAGTAAGTATTCTCAATCTCCTATTGGATTGTGTACCTCTTATCTAGGTTAAGTTCTTTCTTTACTTGCTTACGGGATCATTGCTCTATTCATTTAGAGTACCTTGCCTTTCGTTCAGGATCCCCAGGTTAAGGTAGTAATCGATAACATAGACCTGTTGTCTAGGTTAGAGGTTACCTTTGTTTGCTGCGTGCTCCACGGTTTGTAGAGGTAGGCGGTAGGTGGTGACAGCCCTATCTGTCCTTCGTAATCCTTCATGTTCGGATACGTAGTAGAGCAATAGGCCGGAGTGACTTGGCAGACCAGGTCTAAGCCGGCGCCCGAAGTAAGCAATTAGAGGCAGGATTTATCTTTTGCTAAGAACCTCATCCTTAGGAATCCTCTCTACCTAAATCTATCGTACTTCTTCGTGTCCTTGGACGAGTTGGATTAGAATATAATTACACATCGTTCCTTTGGGAAAATATAAATAATGATACCCTTGAATACCCACGGGTGAAGTGCCACAACGGTATTCTCCGTGCGCTTGCAGATTTATCTGTGACATTAAGAAATACCAACAAGCATTTCTGGCGCCGTTGCCAGGAACGGTTGTTGTTTTTATCTTCGAACATAGTTGGTCCTCGTATTGTATCCTTTTCCTTTTATTGCTTTTCGTTTATCCATCATCAACACTACACCATCTATCCTTTCTATCCTTTCCCCATCACCACACCTTCACTTGAAAAATACCAAAAACATTTCTCATGGAGCCACAACCTACCATCAAATCATTCTCTGCTCCAAGGGGGGAGTTATTAAAGCCACCATCATCCTCCAAACCCATTACCACATCTAGCTATGAACTCCACCCCGGCTTTATAGCCATGGTACGGGAACAACCCTTCTCTGGACTTGACCAAGAAAACCCCTATCACCATCTGCGAGAGTTCTAGCAATTGTGTTCATGCCTCATGATCCAAGGCATGTCACAAGAAACCTTGAAATGAAAGTTGTTTCCTTTCTTCCTTATAGAGAAAGCAAGACAGTGGTACACTTATACCGTCGGAAGCACGAACGGTGATTGGGAAGAACTTCGAGATAAATTTTGCTTAGCCTTCTTTCCCTTATCCCGAATCGTTGCTCTCCGTAAGGAAATTCTCAGCTTTTGTCATAATGAGAAGGAGTCTATAGGTTCGGCCTGGGCCTAGCTTTCTATGTTAACTCTTTCTGGCCCAAACTTGTCTATCCCCGATCCCATGTTATTGAAACATTTCTATATGGGATTAGACAAGGAGTCCGCCCTATATCTTGACATCACCGTTGGAGGGTCTTTTGCTTCCAAAACCCCGACAGAAGGAAGAGAGATCTTAAATCTTATCATAAAGAAATACTTCCTTTGCCAATGATCTTAGTAAGCCCCTCCAAGAGCAAGTCATGTCAAGCATCAAGGAACCCTCAACATCCGAATCCATCCCTTCTTTTGCCACATCCCAAGATTCGGCTGCTGAGCCCTCTCCCGTACCAAGAACAATGATGGAGGAAGAAGAAATTCAACCTCTTGAGTTCTCAGACAAATACAAGGAGTATTTTGAAAAAAAATCTCGAAATACTTATACTTGGGAACCGAAGCCTACGGCACACCTTCCTCATTTTGATCCTAATAACAAACCTTGGAAATCCGCTTCTGCGCATCAACCAAAACATCGAATAGTGCAACCTCCTGATCCCGAGCAGAATCCGCTTGAAGAAGTTATGATTATATCATGTTTTGTACCTACCAAGCCTGCTTTGTATGAGGGTGCGCAGCTTTCCAACAAAAGAGAGGAACGGTTGTTATGGGCTGCCCTTTGGGCCTTGGTACTGTAGCGGGGTACAGCCTTCATCACCACCACTCTATCTTGAGCCTCTTCCCCCTAGCCCTCCATATGCCGTTCTTGTTTGATGAGGACATCACTCCTTCGGATGCACACAACACTCCTCCACATGACATTGAAGGTCCTATAACTAGAGCTCGCACGCGACAATTAAATTTAGAGGTGAGCTCGTTCCTAAGTACTTATTTATTTGATTTTGAGAATAGATTACTACCTAATGAATGTATTATGATTAGGAACTATGGAGAGGACCAGGGGATGAGTGGAGAGGAGCTTGGAGGCGGATAAGACCAGCAAGGACGTCCAAGTCAAGTTGGAGACCCAAGTGAAGTCGATTTCGGTTCTGTTTCGGAGTCCAGGAGCAGTCTGTACTAAAACGGCCGCCCAGGTCGCATACGGGCTCCGTTTTGGGAGAACCAGATATGGATGGAAAGATAATTCGACCACCTTTCCAATGGCACCGGTTTCAAGTCCAAATTCGTCCAGAGTCGTCGGGAATCATCAAAACAAGTGGACGTCCAGAATCTGTCTTGGCGTTGTGACGCCGTCTTTGGCATTTGGGCTTTGTATCTTGTGTGAGCCCATTAGGGGTGTGTCCAGGGGATGTTGCAGGCCCCTTAGACTATATTTACAGCCGTCAGCGCATGAGTTAGGGTTGGGTTTTGCTTAGATTAATCTGTCATTGAACAGTTTCGCCGCCGTCGGTTTGTGAGACCCCAACTTCGTGAGATTATGTTGTCATCTGCAATTTGGTTGCATTCTTCTTTGTTCTTGCTTGTGTTCTTCGATTCGCTTGCAGGGATAAGCCTTCTGGGCGAGGTCAACCGTGCATCGCCGGTTGATAACCAGAGAAGACGTGGTGCTGCGATTGCGGGGTTTCGGACGTGTTGTTCGGAAGCCGGATCGACGTGTGTCACATCTTCGACCTAATCGTCGTTTACCACCGAACCTTTCGGAAGATCGGGCACCCTAGTCCACATCAGTTGGTATTCAGAGCTTCTGGTTTTCCGTCAGGTTCGACCTTTA
Organism: Eragrostis nindensis; assembly: GCA_012490785.1. Taxonomy (NCBI): domain Eukaryota; kingdom Viridiplantae; phylum Streptophyta; class Magnoliopsida; order Poales; family Poaceae; genus Eragrostis; species Eragrostis nindensis. Next base: position 261,572 of record JAAXCT010000128.1, read on the forward strand.
CCTTAGTATTTGTTTCGCCATCATCCTAGAGTCTACAAAAAGCCAAAAAAAAAAATTTTAGTTGTTAGGTTTTTCCCCTTCCCAGACCACGTTAGCCTTTGCATAATTCAATTTCAGAGTTCGTAGTGTTGAGCTTGTGTCCTAGTTCGAGTTTCTGTTGCTGGTTTAGTTCGTGTTTTAGTTCGGTCGTGTGCTCCTTGGGAAACCCTAGCCGCCGCCTTTGATTTCGCCTTTTCTGTCAATTGTCGTCGCACCATCCAGTGTTAGGGTTTCATCGCTTGTGTTCGTTTCGCCATCACATACACCTCCACAGATCACCACACCACTGTTGGCGTTTCTTACGCACAGAGATAAATATCAACTCCGCAAGCGCACGGAACACCGTTGTAGCATTTCACCCAGAAGTATTCCAAGGGTATCGTATTTATATTTTCCTCAGGGAAGCAGGGCTAAGAATATCATGAATTAACAAGGAAACATCTATTATTTATAACTTGCAAACTAGACCAAAGCATGGGTAAAGATGAAGGATATGATGGGTGGCAACCAAACACACGCAAGGATTCCATATGAAGATAAAGAGATAGAACTAGTCAACTCGGAGGACAACGAGAAGAAGGGTATCAGCCTAGGGGTTACAAATATCTATTTAAGCTTTCATTACAGATACATTCAAGCGCATCGGGGCACGGCCGCCACCAAGACACGCAACTCGGAAACTAAGTTCAACGTATCCAGGCAACGGACCGCGTCTAGGCCCTACCTGTCCAACCCGGACGTGGTGGATTACAGAGACCGGTGTAGCTGTCACATACACTCGCGGCTACCATCCTCCGTGGGGTTGGGTGCACACTCACGTCTAGGAATAATTCCTTGAACCATACAAGCAACTATCCTAGATAACTTACTCCAACGTAAAAGAGCAAGCCAACCATGCATAACAAATCTATGTGGATTGTGTAAGCATTTGCGGTGCAAACAACCCATGCAGATAGACCTACCATACACAGACGTGGAACCAACACAAGAATTTCTCTATAATTATCACTTAAATAAATAAATGTAAACTAAAAGAAAAACTAAATAAATAAGAAAATAAATAAATAGGAAAAATAATTATATTAAATAATATCCAAAGAAAAGATACAAGAGAGCTTTACCCAATATCCGAAGAAAAACTCCGGAACTCCGAAGGAAGCTCTCACTTCTACTCTAACTCCCATGACCAACTAACCTACTCTAAACTACACAAGTGGAATGATCTTCCATGAGAAAGAGCGTGACCCTACATAGGATCTTCTCTTCTCAAGTGTGATGGTGCGAGTTGGAATGGAGCCGGCCAGGGGTATTTATAGCTTCTCCATGGCGGTGGGAGCTATATGGCCGAAGCTGGAGTGCCGGGCCCGCCAAGCCAGGCCGGCCGGCCAAGTAGGGGGGCCGGCCGGCCGCCCATTGCGTCGGTTTGCCACCGCCTTGATGCTGGACGCTCGTGATTTGCTCCTGATGACGGTTGTCCAGTCGGTGGCTTTGTGGGGGCGGCAGAAGAGGAGTGAGGGCCAAGTTGAGGCCCAAAACAGCCCACCTTCTAGAACGTCGGTGGAATTCTTCTGAACAGGCTTTTGATTCTACGTTGTGGGCCTGTTTGCAGCCCACTGGAGGAAGGCCGTGGCCTGTAGCCATCTTGTGGGGCCGGCCGGCCTATGGGTGGGGCCGGCCGGCCTGCCTTTGTGCCAGCTGGGCCCACTTTCCTCTATATTTCCCTCCTGCATCCAAATATCACCAAAACTTGTGGAGTAGCATTAATCCTAACTACTATGCATAGAATCTTGGTGACATGCCTTTATTTACCGGTATTGTGGCGGTCAAAACAGGGTTTAACGACCGCCAACAACCTCCCCAAGCTTAAACTTTGCTCGTCCCGAGCAAACTCAACTCAGGGTACCGGCGGATCAGGAGTTACAAAGAAGCGCCCCATGGGTAATAAAGATGCAACAACATACTTCCTAAACAGTGGTAAGTTTACGAGAGCACAAAATATTCATGAGTGTTGCAAAAAATCGTGGGGCTTATATGGTACACCTTGTCATGCAGCATTGAAGACTAGAACGACACTTTTGGACAAGTAATTTATTCTAGCAGGTATGCATCCAGAGTTTTTATGTGCTGCAAGGTAAGGTGCAAAAATTCTCCTTCGTTTTGGCAGGCACTTCTCTTACCTACCAAAGTGAGTCTATTCCTACAAGCTTCACTCATCCTACCTTCTACCAAATGAGGCTTTGTATGTGGAGCTTGGTAAGGAATGCACAAATGTCATGCATACATTGTAAAGCTAAAGACTGAGTCTCAATCAACATAGCAACTCCATTTATTTTGGTCATAAGAAATGATGTGACGGAGGGGGAGAAAATGGACTCACACTTGTGGAAGGGGGTTTTGAAAAACATTGGTCCTTTACTTTGCTCAAGATGTTTATGATAAGAACCATATGGCCATTGACTTTTGTCATGCAACCATGGAGTTTTTTTTTTTTTTTTTTACTACTCCATGGTGCAAGGGGCCATAAATTTTGCATGGTTCGAAAGGAAACATTTTGAAATATTCTTGAGCTTTGGATGGACCAAAAGTTTTGCAAACTCTGAAAAATGTTTGGTTGATTTATCCAAACATTCCCCTTTTTATTTGGTGGAGAGAAATTTTCGAAAACACACGCGAAGGAATTATGACCAAAATTAGGAGTGCTTAGTTTCAAGAGCACATCAAGCCTTAACAAAACTCAATACATAAACAATTGGCTATGAGTGGGGCTGTTTCGAATATTATGATATGGCTCTGGTAGGTAAATAAATCCTCACACTAAGAGAAGTGTGCCAAAACAGAAAGGTTTTAGGTACTTGCAGCAATTCAAGAAAAACATCTCTGGATGAAACCATATTAAGAAATTGCAACAAGTCCTAATCGTGCCATATCACAATCCACAATGCTCAGACTTGGTGTAACAAATGCAACCCACGGAAATAAGCAAGACTCGTGATGTGATCATGCTCAAATAAAAATAACACATATGTCAGGAGTAGAGGTTGCATCTATGCGACACATGGGAAGCTAATTTGTAACTCGATCATCATTTCCCTTATGCGTAGCATAACACCAAGATTCTAGCATTTATTCGAAACAGGGAGTTTATTTATTCAAGGAAAGTTTAGAAATACTTACCCGGGGTCCTCCCCAAACTCGAGTCTTTGCAAGACTTAAGCTTGAATAGGCCGCTCCCTCCATTCTTCTTGTGTCTGCAAAAAGAATGAGGGTGATACAGGTGGCTAGCCCCTATTGGGCTTTGCCGAGAACCTAATATTTTTTTTTAAGGACAGGGCACAATTCAAGAAGAGTATAATATCGTATACAGAAGTACTTACCTGGCGGTCCCTCCCCAAGCTTAGCTCTTGCAACTATGTGCAAAGCTAAGCGATTAAATCTTTCATTTGGAAGCACTGGGTCTGCCTTGTTGGTTTCTTCTTGAATTGTTTGCCTTTCATGTTGCCTGATGGACTTGGTTTGCTCTCAAGGATCCCTGCAATGGTTAGTACAAATCTATTCGTCTACAATCGACACATCTCTATAGTTCCATTGATCAACCTAGACACCACGTCTAATTCAATCAACTATGTGAGGAGAGCAGAGGACACTATACTCTCCTTCTGTCATAAAACATCATAGAGGCATGTATTTTTCCGTTGGTTGAACGGCCACCGGGCATAATCTCAATGGAGAACAGAGGCACAGAAGTGATCTTCACCCAACCAACAGAAAGGGACGCAGGCGATTGATTTATGACTAACAATTTAACCACAACCCACATCATCAAAAGAAATTCGAGAGCACGGGTATGGTCAAAATTGCAGTTTATTTTCATCAAAGAGCAACTCAAAGTACTTTGCATTGATGAAGCAATGAAGCATTTAGGCAGCATTATTTATTTATTTTATTATTATTATTTTTTTTTTATGAAAGGAGAGGATATATGACAAGAAAAACATGGAGTAATTGCTTATGCTTACCTGGCGGTTCCTCCCCAAACTTAGCCTTTGCAATCGAATGCAAGGCTAAGCTTTTAGATTTCTGCATTGAATATCATGGATCCGCCACATATGTTTCCTTTCTCCTGTCATAAAAAATCCAACCTTTCTTGCAAAATCCCTGGCCTATGATTGGGCACTCGGGTTCTTCTCTCTCTTTTTTTTTTTTTGGAAAGCCCGAGGCCTATGATTGGGCCCTCGGTTTTTTTTTTTTTATATATGCAACGGGTGGGATGGAGGGGAATTAAATATGCAGATGGATTGGAAAGAAAACAATGCAGATGCGATGGTGATATGCTCAAACAAATGCAGGTGGATGCTTAGTCTAGCAGCAAATTAATCATAATAGATAATCGATGTCAATCAAAGATATCTTAAACCATTGCTTCCCCGGCAACGGCGCCAGAAATGCTTGTTGGCGTTTCTTACGCACAGAGATAAATATCAACTCCGCAAGCGCACGGAACACCGTTGTAGCATTTCACCCAGAAGTATTCCAAGGGTATCGTATTTATATTTTCCTCAGGGAAGCAGGGCTAAGAATATCATGAATTAACAAGGAAACATCTATTATTTATAACTTGCAAACTAGACCAAAGCATGGGTAAAGATGAAGGATATGATGGGTGGCAACCAAACACACGCAAGGATTCCATATGAAGATAAAGAGATAGAACTAGTCAACTTGGAGGACAACGAGAAGAAGGGTATCAGCCTAGGGGTTACAAATATCTATTTAAGCTTTCATTACAGATACATTCAAGCGCATCGGGGCACGGCCGCCGCCAAGACACGCAACTCGGAAACTAAGTTCAACGTATCCAGGCAACGGACCGCGTCTAGGCCCTACCTGTCCAACCCGGACGTGGTGGATTACAGAGACCGGTGTAGCTGTCACATACACTCGCGGCTACCATCCTCCGTGGGGTTGGGTGCACACTCACGTCTAGGAATAATTCCTTGAACCATACAAGCAACTATCCTAGATAACTTACTCCAACGTAAAAGAGCAAGCCAACCATGCATAACAAATCTATGTGGATTGTGTAAGCATTTGCGGTGCAAACAACCCATGCAGATAGACCTACCATACACAGACGTGGAACCAACACAAGAATTTCTCTATAATTATCACTTAAATAAATAAATGTAAACTAAAGAAAAACTAAAATAAATAAGAAAATAAATAAATAGGAAAAATAATTATATTAAATAATATCCAAAGAAAAGATACAAGAGAGCTTTACCCAATATCCGAAGAAAACTCCGGAACTCCGAAGGAAGCTCTCACTTCTACTCTAACTCCCATGACCAACTAACCTACTCTAAACTACACAAGTGGAATGATCTTCCATGAGAAAGAGCGTGACCCTACATAGGATCTTCTCTTCTCAAGTGTGATGGTGCGAGTTGGAATGGAGCCGGCCAGGGGTATTTATAGCTTCTCCATGGCGGTGGGAGCTATATGGCCGAAGCTGGAGTGCCGGGCCCGCCAAGCCAGGCCGGCCGGCCAAGTAGGGGGGCCGGCCGGCCGCCCATTGCGTCGGTTTGCCACCGCCTTGATGCTGGACGCTCGTGATTTGCTCCTGATGACGGTTGTCCAGTCGGTGGCTTTGTGGGGGCGGCAGAAGAGGAGTGAGGGCCAAGTTGAGGCCCAAAACAGCCCACCTTCTAGAACGTCGGTGGAATTCTTCTGAACAGGCTTTTGATTCTACGTTGTGGGCCTGTTTGCAGCCCACTGGAGGAAGGCCGTGGCCTGTAGCCATCTTGTGGGGCCGGCCGGCCTATGGGTGGGGCCGGCCGGCCTGCCTTTGCGCCAGCTGGGCCCACTTTCCTCTATATTTCCCTCCTGCATCCAAATATCACCAAAACTTGTGGAGTAGCATTAATCCTAACTACTATGCATAGAATCTTGGTGACATGCCTTTATTTACCAGTATTGTGGCGGTCAAAACAGGGTTTAACGACCGCCAACAACCTCCCCAAGCTTAAACTTTGCTCGTCCCGAGCAAACTCAACTCAGGGTACCGGCGGATCAGGAGTTACAAAGAAGCGCCCCATGGGTAATAAAGATGCAACAACATACTTCCTAAACAGTGGTAAGTTTACGAGAGCACAAAATATTCATGAGGGTTGCAAAAAATCGTGGGGCTTATATGGTACACCTTGTCATGCAGCATTGAAGACTAGAACGACACTTTTGGACAAGTAATTTATTCTAGCAGGTATGCATCCAGAGTTTTTATGTGCTGCAAGGTAAGGTGCAAAAATTCTCCTTCGTTTTGGCAGGCACTTCTCTTACCTACCAAAGTGAGTCTATTCCTACAAGCTTCACTCATCCTACCTTCTACCAAATGAGGCTTTGTATGTGGAGCTTGGTAAGGAATGCACAAATGTCATGCATATATTGTAAAGCTAAAGAATGAGTCTCAATCAACATAGCAACTCCATTTATTTTGGTCATAAGAAATGATGTGACGGAGGGGGAGAAAATGGACTCACACTTGTGGAAGGGGGTTTTGAAAAACATTGGTCCTTTACTTTGCTCAAGATGTTTATGATAAGAACCATATGGCCATTGACTTTTGTCATGCAACCATAGAGTTTTTTTTTTTCTACTCCATGGTGCAAGGGGCCATAAATTTTGCATGGTTCGAAAGGAAACATTTTGAAATATTCTTGAGCTTTGGATGGACCAAAAGTTTTGCAAACTCTGAAAAATGTTTGGTTGATTTATCCAAACATTCCCCTTTTTATTTGGTGGCGAGAAATTTTCGAAAACACACGCGAAGGAATTATGACCAAAATTAGGAGTGCTTAGTTTCAAGAGCACATCAAGCCTTAACAAAACTCAATACATAAACAATTGGCTATGAGTGGGGCTGTTTCGAATATTATGATATGGCTCTGGTAGGTAAATAAATCCTCACACTAAGAAAAGTGTGCCAAAACAGAAAGGTTTTAGGTACTTGCAGCAATTCAAGAAAAACATCTCTGGATGAAACCATATTAAGAAATTGCAACAAGTCCTAATCGTGCCATATCACAATCCACAATGCTCAGACTTGGTGTAACAAATGCAACCCACGGAAATAAGCAAGACTCGTGATGTGATCGTGCTCAAATAAAAATAACACATATGTCAGGAGTAGAGGTTGCATCTATGCGACACATGGGAAGCTAATTTGTAACTCGATCATCATTTCCCTTATGCGTAGCATAACACCAAGATTCTAGCATTTATTCGAAACAGGGAGTTTATTTATTCAAGGAAAGTTTAGAAATACTTACCTGGGGTCCTCCCCAAACTCGAGTCTTTGCAAGACTTAAGCTTGAATAGGCCGCTCCCTCCATTCTTCTTGTGTCTGCAAAAAGAATGAGGGTGATACAGGTGGCTAGCCCCTATTGGGCTTTGCCGAGAACCTAATATTTTTTTTAAGGAAAGGGCACAATTCAAGAAGAATATAATATCGTATACAGAAGTACTTACCTGGCGGTCCCTCCCCAAGCTTAGCTCTTGCAACTATGTGCAAAGCTAAGCGATTAAATCTTTCATTTGGAAGCACTGGGTCTGCCTTGTTGGTTTCTTCTTGAATTGTTTGCCTTTCAAGTTGCCTGATGGACTTGGTTTGCTCTCAAGGATCCCTGCAATGGTTAGTACAAATCTATTCGTCTACAATCGACACATCTCTATAGTTCCATTGATCAACCTAGACACCACGTCTAATTCAATCAACTATGTGAGGAGAGCAGAGGACGCTATACTCTCCTTCTGTCATAAAACATCATAGAGGCATGTATTTTTCCGTTGGTTGAACAGCCACCGGGCATAATCTCAATGGAGAACAGAGGCACAGAAGTGATCTTCACCCAACCAACAGAAAGAGACGCAGGCGATTGATTTATGACTAACAATTTAACCACAACCCACATCATCAAAAGAAATTAGAGAGCACGGGTATGGTCAAAATTGCAATTTATTTTCATCAAAGAGCAACTCAAAGTACTTTGCATTGATGAAGCAAAGAAGCATTTAGGCAGCATTATTTATTTATTTTTTATTATTATTTTTTTTATGAAAGGAGAGGATATATGACAAGAAAAACATGGAGTAATTGCGTATGCTTACCTGGCGGTTCCTCCCCAAACTTAGCCTTTGCAATCGAATGCAAGGCTAAGCTTTTAGATTTCTGCATTGAATATCATGGATCCGCCACATATGTTTCCTTTCTCCTGTCATAAAAAATCCAACCTTTCTTGCAAAATCCCTGGCCTATGATTGGGCACTCGGGTTCTTCTCTCTTTTTTTTTTTTGAAAGCCCGAGGCCTATGATTGGGCCCTCGGTTTTTTTTTTTTTTTTATATGCAGCGGGTGGGATGGAGGGGAATTAAATATGCAGATGGATTGGAAAGAAAACAATGCAGATGCGATGGTGATATGCTCAAACAAATGCAGGTGGATGCTTAGTCTAGCAGCAAATTAATCATAATAGATAATCGATGTCAATCAAAGATATCTTAAACCATTGCTTCCCCGGCAACGGCGCCAGAAATGCTTGTTGGCGTTTCTTACGCACAGAGATAAATATCAACTCCGCAAGCGCACGGAACACCGTTGTAGCATTTCACCCAGAAGTATTCCAAGGGTATCGTATTTATATTTTCCTCAGGGAAGCAGGGCTAAGAATATCATGAATTAACAAGGAAACATCTATTATTTATAACTTGCAAACTAGACCAAAGCATGGGTAAAGATGAAGGATATGATGGGTGGCAACCAAACACACGCAAGGATTCCATATGAAGATAAAGAGATAGAACTAGTCAACTGGGAGGACAACGAGAAGAAGGGTATCAGCCTAGGGGTTACAAATATCTATTTAAGCTTTCATTACAGATACATTCAAGCGCATCGGGGCACGGCCGCCGCCAAGACACGCAACTCGGAAACTAAGTTCAACGTATCCAGGCAACGGACCGCGTCTAGGCCCTACCTGTCCAACCCGGACGTGGTGGATTACAGAGACCGGTGTAGCTGTCACATACACTCGCGGCTACCATCCTCCGTGGGGTTGGGTGCACACTCACGTCTAGGAATAATTCCTTGAACCATACAAGCAACTATCCTAGATAACTTACTCCAACGTAAAAGAGCAAGCCAACCATGCATAACAAATCTATGTGGATTGTGTAAGCATTTGCGGTGCAAACAACCCATGCAGATAGACCTACCATACACAGACGTGGAACCAACACAAGAATTTCTCTATAATTATCACTTAAATAAATAAATGTAAACTAAAAGAAAAACTAAAATAAATAAGAAAATAAATAAATAGGAAAAATAATTATATTAAATAATATCCAAAGAAAAGATACAAGAGAGCTTTACCCAATATCCGAAGAAAACTCCGGAACTCCGAAGGAAGCTCTCACTTCTACTCTAACTCCCATGACCAACTAACCTACTCTAAACTACACAAGTGGAATGATCTTCCATGAGAAAGAGCGTGACCCTACATAGGATCTTCTCTTCTCAAGTGTGATGGTGCGAGTTGGAATGGAGCCGGCCAGGGGTATTTATAGCTTCTCCATGGCGGTGGGAGCTATATGGCCGAAGCTGGAGTGCCGGGCCCGCCAAGCCAGGCCGGCCGGCCAAGTAGGGGGGCCGGCCGGCCGCCCATTGCGTCGGTTTGCCACCGCCTTGATGCTGGACGCTCGTGATTTGCTCCTAATGACGGTTGTCCAGTCGGTGGCTTTGTGGGGGCGGCAGAAGAGGAGTGAGGGCCAAGTTGAGGCCCAAAACAGCCCACCTTCTAGAACGTCGGTGGAATTCTTCTGAACAGGCTTTTGATTCTACGTTGTGGGCCTGTTTGCAGCCCACTGGAGGAAGGCCGTGGCCTGTAGCCATCTTGTGGGGCCGGCCGGCCTATGGGTGGGGCCGGCCGGCCTGCCTTTGCGCCAGCTGGGCCCACTTTCCTCTATATTTCCCTCCTGCATCCAAATATCACCAAAACTTGTGGAGTAGCATTAATCCTAACTACTATGCATAGAATCTTGGTGACATGCCTTTATTTACCAGTATTGTGGCGGTCAAAACAGGGTTTAACGACCGCCAACAACCTCCCCAAGCTTAAACTTTGCTCGTCCCGAGCAAACTCAACTCAGGGTACCGGCGGATCAGGAGTTACAAAGAAGCGCCCCATGGGTAATAAAGATGCAACAACATACTTCCTAAACTGTGGTAAGTTTACGAGAGCACAAAATATTCATGAGTGTTGCAAAAAATCGTGGGGCTTATATGGTACACCTTGTCATGCAGCATTGAAGACTAGAACGACACTTTTGGACAAGTAATTTATTCTAGCAGGTATGCATCCAGAGTTTTTATGTGCTGCAAGGTAAGGTGCAAAAATTCTCCTTCGTTTGGCAGGCACTTCTCTTACCTACCAAAGTGAGTCTATTCCTACAAGCTTCACTCATCCTACCTTCTACCAAATGAGGCTTTGTATGTGGAGCTTGGTAAGGAATGCACAAATGTCATGCATATATTGTAAAGCTAAAGAATGAGTCTCAATCAACATAGCAACTCCATTTATTTTGGTCATAAGAAATGATGTGACGGAGGGGGAGAAAATGGACTCACACTTGTGGAAGGGGGTTTTGAAAAACATTGGTCCTTTACTTTGCTCAAGATGTTTATGATAAGAACCATATGGCCATTGACTTTTGTCATGCAACCATGGAGTTTTTTTTTTTTTTTTTTACTACTCCATGGTGCAAGGGGCCATAAATTTTGCATGGTTCGAAAGGAAACATTTTGAAATATTCTTGAGCTTTGGATGGACCAAAAGTTTTGCAAACTCTGAAAAATGTTTGGTTGATTTATCCAAACATTCCCCTTTTTATTTGGTGGGGAGAAATTTTCGAAAACACACGCGAAGGAACTATGACCAAAATTAGGAGTGCTTAGTTTCAAGAGCACATCAAGCCTTAACAAAACTCAATACATAAACAATTGGCTATGAGTGGGGCTGTTTCGAATATTATGATATGGCTCTGGTAGGTAAATAAATCCTCACACTAAGAGAAGTGTGCCAAAACAGAAAGGTTTTAGGTACTTGCAGCAATTCAAGAAAAACATCTCTGGATGAAACCATATTAAGAAATTGCAACAAGTCCTAATCGTGCCATATCACAATCCACAATGCTCAGACTTGGTGTAACAAATGCAACCCACGGAAATAAGCAAGACTCGTGATGTGATCATGCTCAAATAAAAATAACACATATGTCAGGAGTAGAGGTTGCATCTATGCGACACATGGGAAGCTAATTTGTAACTCGATCATCATTTCCCTTATGCGTAGCATAACACCAAGATTCTAGCATTTATTCGAAACAGGGAGTTTATTTATTCAAGGAAAGTTTAGAAATACTTACCCGGAGTCCTCCCCAAACTCGAGTCTTTGCAAGACTTAAGCTTGAATAGGCCGCTCCCTCCATTCTTCTTGTGTCTGCAAAAAGAATGAGGGTGATACAGGTGGCTAGCCCCTATTGGGCTTTGCCGAGAACCTAATATTTTTTTTTAAGGACAGGGCACAATTCAAGAAGAGTATAATATCGTATACAGAAGTACTTACCTGGCGGTCCCTCCCCAAGCTTAGCTCTTGCAACTATGTGCAAAGCTAAGCGATTAAATCTTTCATTTGGAAGCACTGGGTCTGCCTTGTTGGTTTCTTCTTGAATTGTTTGCCTTTCATGTTGCCTGATGGACTTGGTTTGCTCTCAAGGATCCCTGCAATGGTTAGTACAAATCTATTCGTCTACAATCGACACATCTCTATAGTTCCATTGATCAACCTAGACACCACGTCTAATTCAATCAACTATGTGAGGAGAGCAGAGGACACTATACTCTCCTTCTGTCATAAAACATCATAGAGGCATGTATTTTTCCGTTGGTTGAACGGCCACCGGGCATAATCTCAATGGAGAACAGAGGCACAGAAGTGATCTTCACCCAACCAACAGAAAGGGACGCAGGCGATTGATTTATGACTAACAATTTAACCACAACCCACATCATCAAAAGAAATTCGAGAGCACGGGTATGGTCAAAATTGCAGTTTATTTTCATCAAAGAGCAACTCAAAGTACTTTGCATTGATGAAGCAATGAAGCATTTAGGCAGCATTATTTATTTATTTTATTATTATTATTTTTTTTTTATGAAAGGAGAGGATATATGACAAGAAAAACATGGAGTAATTGCTTATGCTTACCTGGCGGTTCCTCCCCAAACTTAGCCTTTGCAATCGAATGCAAGGCTAAGCTTTTAGATTTCTGCATTGAATATCATGGATCCGCCACATATGTTTCCTTTCTCCTGTCATAAAAAATCCAACCTTTCTTGCAAAATCCCTGGCCTATGATTGGGCACTCGGGTTCTTCTTTCTTTTTTTTTTTTTGGAAAGCCCGAGGCCTATGATTGGGCCCTCGGTTTTTTTTTTTTTTATATATGCAACGGGTGGGATGGAGGGGAATTAAATATGCAGATGGATTGGAAAGAAAACAATGCAGATGCGATGGTGATATGCTCAAACAAATGCAGGTGGATGCTTAGTCTAGCAGCAAATTAATCATAATAGATAATCGATGTCAATCAAAGATATCTTAAACCATTGCTTCCCCGGCAACGGCGCCAGAAATGCTTGTTGGTGTTTCTTACGCACAGAGATAAATATCAACTCCGCAAGCGCACGGAACACCGTTGTAGCATTTCACCCAGAAGTATTCCAAGGGTATCGTATTTATATTTTCCTCAGGGAAGCAGGGCTAAGAATATCATGAATTAACAAGGAAACATCTATTATTTATAACTTGCAAACTAGACCAAAGCATGGGTAAAGATGAAGGATATGATGGGTGGCAACCAAACACACGCAAGGATTCCATATGAAGATAAAGAGATAGAACTAGTCAACTTGGAGGACAACGAGAAGAAGGGTATCAGCCTAGGGGTTACAAATATCTATTTAAGCTTTCATTACAGATACATTCAAGCGCATCGGGGCACGGCCGCCGCCAAGACACGCAACTCGGAAACTAAGTTCAACGTATCCAGGCAACGGACCGCGTCTAGGCCCTACCTGTCCAACCCGGACGTGGTGGATTACAGAGACCGGTGTAGCTGTCACATACACTCGCGGCTACCATCCTCCGTGGGGTTGGGTGCACACTCACGTCTAGGAATAATTCCTTGAACCATACAAGCAACTATCCTAGATAACTTACTCCAACTTAAAAGAGCAAGCCAACCATGCATAACAAATCTATGTGGATTGTGTAAGCATTTGCGGTGCAAACAACCCATGCAGATAGACCTACCATACACAGACGTGGAACCAACACAAGAATTTCTCTATAATTATCACTTAAATAAATAAATGTAAACTAAAAGAAAAACTAAAATAAATAAGAAAATAAATAAATAGGAAAAAAATAATTATATTAAATAATATCCAAAGAAAAGATACAAGAGAGCTTTACCCAATATCCGAAGAAAACTCCGGAACTCCGAAGGAAGCTCTCACTTCTACTCTAACTCCCATGACCAACTAACCTACTCTAAACTACACAAGTGGAATGATCTTCCATGAGAAAGAGCGTGACCCTACATAGGATCTTCTCTTCTCAAGTGTGATGGTGCGAGTTGGAATGGAGCCGGCCAGGGGTATTTATAGCTTCTCCATGGCGGTGGGAGCTATATGGCCGAAGCTGGAGTGCCGGGCCCGCCAAGCCAGGCCGGCCGGCCAAGTAGGGGGGCCGGCCGGCCGCCCATTGCGTCGGTTTGCCACCGCCTTGATGCTGGACGCTCGTGATTTGCTCCTGATGACGGTTGTCCAGTCGGTGGCTTTGTGGGGGCGGCAGAAGAGGAGTGAGGGCCAAGTTGAGGCCCAAAACAGCCCACCTTCTAGAACGTCGGTGGAATTCTTCTGAACAGGCTTTTGATTCTACGTTGTGGGCCTGTTTGCAGCCCACTGGAGGAAGGCCGTGGCCTGTAGCCATCTTGTGGGGCCGGCCGGCCTATGGGTGGGGCCGGCCGGCCTGCCTTTGTGCCAGCTGGGCCCACTTTCCTCTATATTTCCCTCCTGCATCCAAATATCACCAAAACTTGTGGAGTAGCATTAATCCTAACTACTATGCATAGAATCTTGGTGACATGCCTTTATTTACCAGTATTGTGGCGGTCAAAACAGGGTTTAACGACCGCCAACAACCACCACCAGACACCTTTCCATACTCCGCTGCCACCATAGCACGAACTTTTCCAGAAACCGATTTCAGTTTTGCCTTGCTATATACCCTAGCTCGACACACCTTCGACAAAACAGGCATAACTTTGCGCTCGGTGCTCTGTTTTGGTTGAAATTTTTACAGCAGGTTCCAAACTTGAAAAGAGCAGGACCAAATCGCCTTCAGGCCATTTGGCTCAGCCCAAAAAATTAAAAAAAATCAGGAAGATAATTAAAAAAAATCATTGAAGTTGATTTCGGTCTTTTCACAGAACATCTCAGAATTTCTGTAGACCACATCCTTTCTCAGATTGAGCTGAAACTTTGAGTTTCTCCTATTCTTGTGCCTCTGGTTGCGAGAAAAATATCAGAAAAATAAAAGAAAAAAGAAAATTGAATAACACTATGATTTCTACTAGTGCCTGCTATTTTGTCTTGTAGTGCGAGAAGTGTTGATTGTTGCCTTGATCTCTGTCATTGCTGTGTCCATCATTTTCATCCTTTGAATTGAGTTCATCACTGCTGTTCTAAGGACACGAGTAGGCCAGCAACTAAGGATAAGTAATTTGGGACATATATTCAGCATTACTATCTGTCTTTGAATTGTGTTTCACTCACATATATTTGGCCTTCCTAGCTCCACATACTCCTTCTGGGCAGCATAGGTTCTTACCCTTGCAATCGCGGAACACGCCTTCCAGGTATTCCTTTGCTTTGCGTAGTGAGAACCTTGTAAGAACTTGGTAAGACGCGCCTTGTTGCTGTTTGAGAGGCACCACTTTTACCACCTGCAGTAGACATTTATTAGGGATAACCTTCACGGTTTGTTTCCTGTTTTGGTGTTTGCGATGACAGGTGACAACAATGGTGCTGATTCCCCCAACAATTTCAATGAGTGTGTCAGCCAAGGACAGCTGCAAGCTGCTCTTGAGAAGGCTCATGGAGTGATAAAAGAAGACATTGGCAAGCTCGTCACCGCCGAACTCAACAAGCATAAGCTGTTCAACCTCATTGAGTCATTGGACAAGCGGATGGCTAGGCTTGTTGACAAGTGTGAAGAGACGGACAATCGCTTGAAGGTCTATGAGGCCTCTTCTGCCAACAACAACAACAACAACAACAACACCAACACCAGCAACACCAACACTGAACTTCTAGATTATATGGTGTTTGATGAAGAAGGAAACGTTGATGAAGAAGCCACTCAACAGAATAGGGCGCGCCGACGTCTTCAATTCAACACTCAAGGTATGGGTGGTATTCATAATCAGCGACGTGCTGCAGGTAATAATAATCGTGCTGTCGATGATTCCTATGCTAAGATTAAGTTTACTATACCATCTTTTGCTGGAAATTATGATGCTGAGGGATATCTTGATTGGGAGATGATGGTAGAACAGAAATTTAATGCTCATCTTGTTCCTGCACAGCATAGAGTTAGACAAGCCACTAGTGAATTTAAAGATTTTGCTATTATCTGGTGGAATAGTCTAGCTAATGATGGTAATACTCCTCAGACATGGGAAGCTTTGAAAACAGCCATGCGTGATCGTTTTGTTCCTCCTTCATATCATAGAGATTTACGTAAAAAATTGATGCGCCTAGAACAGGGAGATATGTCAGTTCAGGATTACTATGGGGAGCTGCAAAAGGGTTTGATGCGCTGTGGTATAGTTGAGGAACTAGAGGATTCGATATGTCATTTTTATTCTGGTTTGAGGCGGGAAATTCAGGACATTGTTGATTATAAAGAATTTAACACTGTCAACCAGTTGTTCCAGTTTGCTATGCTTGCAGAGAAGGAATTGCAGGGACGTGAGCAGCGGAACAAGAACAACAACCGGACCTCCTACACGCCGCGCACGCCTACATCAGCGGGGCTGCCCAAGGCTTCCTCCTTCCGGACGCCTCCTCCAGCGGGCAAGCCTGCAGCGAGCGTTCCAGCGGCGCCGACCAAGCCTACTACACGATCGGCTGAACCAGCGAAGAGTGCTTCATCCGTCGCCTTGACGGGACGCACCACCGGCATTCAGTGTCACCGCTGCTATGGACTTGGCCATGTGCAGAATGATTGCCCAAGTAAGAGGGCATATGTGGCTACAGATGATGGAGGATGTGTCAGCACCTCCGACATAGAAGATGACATTGATGAAGAAATTGTTGTTGAGGACGCCGATGGCCATGTCCTTAGCGCAGAACACACTTCGGGATTAATGAACATCATTTTGCAGCGTGTACTTAGCACGCAAATTCAGCAGCCTGAGAAGATACGGCGCCACAACTTGTTCCAGATTTTCTTCAACATTAAGAACCGTCGTGCGCGTGTGATTATTGATGGGGGAAGCTGCAACAATTTGGTGAGTTCAGATTTGGTCAAGAAGCTTAGCTTGACCACTCGACCACACCCACATCCATACCATATCCAGTGGTTAAATGATTCTGGTAAGGCTAAGGTAACACAAATGTGCAGAGTTTCATTTTCCATTGGTACATATGCTGATTCTGTGGATTGTGATGTGGTACCTATGCAAGCTTGTTCACTTTTGTTTGGTCGACCTTGGCAACATGATAATGATGCTTTGCACCATGGTAGAAGTAATAAATACACATTAACACATAATGGACAGAAAATTACTTTGCTACCTTTGACCCCTGCTGAAATTGTACAAGCTGATAGAGAAAGAGCTGCTAGTTTGAAAAATGATAAATCTGAAAATCAGCAAGTTGCTAATTCTGTTTTCCCACCTAAAAGTGATAAACCTGCACCTAGATCTAAGGACGAGGGAATTAAATTGAAGGGTAGAGTGATGCTTGCAACAAAAAGTGATCTTGCTGAAATTTCTGATGGTGATATATGCTATGCCTTCATATGCAAACGAGCTTTGTTTTCACTTGATGATATTGTTAGCTCTTTGCCTCCTGCGGTCACTAACCTTTTGCAGGAGTATGAGGATGTTTTTCCAGCTGAGATACCCCCGGGGCTGCCACCTTTGAGAGGGATAGAGCATCAAATTGATTTGATCCCGGGAGCGATTTTGCCAAACCGTGCTGCTTATAGAACCAATCCCGAGGAGACTAAGGAAATTCAGCGGCAAGTCCAAGAGCTTTTGGACTGCGGGTATGTACGTGAGAGCCTTAGTCCTTGTGCCGTTCCTGTAATTTTGGTTCCTAAGAAAGATGGTACTTGGCGTATGTGTGTTGATTGTAGAGCCATTAACAACATTACTATTCGTTATCGTCATCCTATTCCTAGGTTAGACGACATGCTTGATGAGTTATGTGGTTCTATAATTTTCACAAAGATTGACTTGCGTAGTGGCTACCACCAAATTAGAATGAAACTTGGAGATGAATGGAAAACAGCTTTTAAAACCAAATTCGGGTTGTATGAGTGGTTAGTAATGCCTTTCGGTTTAACTAATGCACCTAGCACTTTCATGCGTTTGATGAATGAGGTTTTGAGGGCTTTTATTGGTCGATTTGTGGTGGTTTACTTTGATGATATATTGATTTACAGCAAGTCTATGGATGAACATATGGATCATTTACGTGCTGTTTTTGATGCTTTGAGAGATGCACGTTTGTTTGGTAACCTTGAGAAGTGCAATTTTTGCACCAATCGAGTTTCTTTCCTTGGCTATGTTGTTACTCCACAGGGAATCGAGGTGGATAAGACAAAGATTGAAGCCATTGAGAGCTGGCCACTGCCCCAAACCATCACGCAGGTGAGAAGTTTTCTTGGTCTTGCAGGATTCTATCGCCGCTTCGTCAAAGATTTCAGCACCATTGCTGCTCCATTGCACGAGTTGACGAAGAAGGGAGTGGTGTTTCGTTGGGGAAAAGCACAAGAGGAGTCCTTTGCCACTTTGAAGGACAAGCTTACACATGCGCCTTTACTGCAACTT
The DNA here is from genome assembly GCA_012490785.1 of Eragrostis nindensis. NCBI lineage: Eukaryota > Viridiplantae > Streptophyta > Magnoliopsida > Poales > Poaceae > Eragrostis > Eragrostis nindensis. The sequence continues at coordinate 279,848 of JAAXCT010000128.1, forward strand.
CCAAACTTTGGTAAGACTTTTGAACTTGAATGTGATGCAAGTGGAGTTGGCATTGGTGGTGTTTTGATGCAAGATGGTAAACCCGTTGCATACTTTAGCGAAAAATTGAATGGCCCCGTTCTGAATTATTCTACGTATGATAAGGAATTGTATGCTCTTGTACGTTCTTTACAAACGTGGCGTCATTATTTGTGGCCTAAAGAATTTGTTATTCATTCGGATCATGAATCGCTTAAGTATCTTCGTTCACAAAATAATCTGAACCGTAAACATGCTAAATGGGTTGAATTTATTGAATCTTTTCCTTACATCATTAAACATAAGAAAGGGAAGGAAAATGTGATTGCCGATGCATTGTCTAGACGATATGCTTTGCTGTCCCAACTTGATTGTCGCATTTTTGGACTTGAATCAATTAAAGAAACATATGCGCTTGATCCTGATTTTAAAGATGCATTGCTGAATTGTAAAGAGGGACGTTCATGGAACAAGTTCGTGCTGAATGATGGGTTTTTGTTTAGAGCTAACCGCCTATGCATTCCAGTTGGTTCCGTTCGTCTTTTGTTGATACAGGAAGCGCATGGAGGAGGATTGATGGGACATTTTGGTGCTAAAAAGACGGAGGATGTTTTGGCCGCACATTTCTTTTGGCCAAAGATGAGGAGAGACGTTGAGCGGTTCGTGGCTCGCTGCACTACATGTCAAAAAGCTAAGTCTCGCTTGAATCCACATGGTTTATACATGCCTCTTCCGGTTCCTTCTATTCCTTTGGCGGATATTTCTATGGATTTTGTTTTGGGATTGCCGAGGACTAAGAGGGGGAGGGATAGCATTTTTGTTGTGGTGGATCGTTTTTCGAAAATGGCACATTTTATACCATGTCATAAGAGTGATGATGCTATTCATATTGCTGACCTCTTTTTCAAAGAGATTGTTCGTTTGCATGGTATGCCTTCTACTGTTGTTTCAGATCGTGATGCAAAATTCTTGAGTCACTTTTGGCGTACTTTGTGGAACAAGTTGGGTACAAAATTGTTATTTTCTACCACTTGTCATCCACAAACCGATGGACAAACTGAGGTGGTGAACCGTACTTTGGGTACCATGTTGAGGGCTGTTTTGAAGAAAATTTGAAGATGTGGGAAGAATGTTTGCCACATGTGGAGTTTGCATATAATCGGGCAACACATTCTACCACTAAGGTAAGTCCTTTTCAGGTAGTGTATGGTTTCAACCCCCGTGCCCCCATTGATATTCTACCTTTGCCTACTAGTGAGAGGGTACATAATGATGCTAAAGATCGTGCTGATTTTATCTTGAAAATGCATGAAACAACTAAGCACAACATTGAAAAGATGACTGAAAAATATAGAGTTGCCGGTAGTAAAGGAAAAAAGAGAAGTTAAATTTGAACCAGGTGACTTAGTTTGGTTGCACTTGAGAAAGGATCGTTTTCCAGAATTGAGAAAGTCTAAGTTAATGCCTAGAGCTGATGGTCCTTTCAAAATACTTGAGAAGATTAATGATAATGCATATAAACTTGATTTGCCTCCCGAGTTCGGGGTTAGTCCTACATTTAACATTTCAGATTTGCGACCTTACCTGGGAGAAGAAGATGAGCTTGAGTCGAGGACGACTCCAATTCAAGAGGGGGAGGATGATGAGGACATCACTCCTTCGGATGCACACAACACTCCTCCACATGACATTGAAGGTCCTATAACTAGAGCTCGCGCGCGACAATTAAATTTAGAGGTGACCTCGTTCCTAAGTACTTATTTATTTGAATTTGAGAATAGATTACTACCTAATGAATGTATTATGATTAGGAACTATGGAGAGGACCAGGGGATGAGTGGAGAGGAGCTTGGAGGCGGAGAAGACCAGCAAGGACGTCCAAGTCAAGTTGGAGACCCAAGTGAAGTCGATTTCGGTTCTGTTTCAGAGTCCAAGAGCAGTCTGTACTAAAACGGCCGCCCAGGTCGCATACGGGCTCCGTTTTGGGCGAACCAGATATGCATGGAAAGATAATTCGACCACCTTTCCAATGGCACCGGTTTCAAGTCCAAATTCGTCCAGAGTCGTCAGGAATCATCGAAATAAGTGGACGTCCAGAATCTGTCTTGGCGTTGTGACGCCGTCTTTGGCCTTTGGGCTTTGTATCTTGTGTGAGCCCATTAGGGGTGTGTCCAGGGGATGTTGCACGCACCTTAGACTATATTTACAGCCGCCGGCGCATGAGTTAGGGTTGGGTTTTGCTTAGATTAATCTGTCATTGAACAGTTTCGCCGCCGTCGGTTTGTGAGACCCCAACTTCGTGAGATTAAGTTGTCATCTGCAATTTGGTTGCATTCTTCTTTGTTCTTGCTTGTGTTCTTCGATTCGCTTGCAGGGATAAGCCTTCTGGGCGAGGTCAACTGTGCATCGCCGGTTGATAACTAGAGAAGACGTGGTGCTGCGATTGCGGGGTTTCGGACGTGTTGTTCGGAAGCCGGATCGACGTGTGTCACATCTTCGACCTAATCGTCGTTTACCACCGAACCTTTCGGAAGATCGGGCACCCTAGTCCACATCATTGTTGGTGATCAAGAACCTCTTGATAAGGAAAACTATTGGGTTATGGATTGTCTTGAGGCATCGACTCTAGAAGAACATCATTCTTTGTATGAGCATGAGAGCTTCTTTCTTGAAAACCCACAAGATGCATGCTCATATGATCAACCTCTAGAGTCAATAATCAGTTGTGCCAAAACCACACTAGATTTCTACAACCACCTTTTTGCTTCCTTTTGCTACTTGTTCTTTAGGATGATTGCAGATGCATTCATTTATCATAAATATTGTAAATCGTGGTTGTATGTTGGCACTAACCTTGCAGATTAGTCTCCGAGATCTCGCTGAACGTGACGGAGAAAAGTCGTGCTCGTTAGACCTAAAATGACGATGCCCTTGCCGATAGGATAACCGGCAGTTATCTCATATTTGCTTTCCACTTGCATATTTGAATTTCCCATTGTCACGCATTCTGCATATTTGACTTTTTCTTCCACATGCATATTTATTTTCCCACAAAACAAAAATGCATCCCTTGCATATTTCATTGTTCACTTACATTCTTGAATGTTGAATCTTTTCAACTCTTGTTTGGATTTTTCAAACCACGTTGCATTTGCATTTTAAAACAAAAAAATATTTTATTTCTTTTGAGAAAATAAGTTTGGTAAAATTAATTTGAGACAACCTTTTGTTAGAAAATGCTTTGAGCAAAATTTTGAAGGAATTGTGGCACAACCCCCTTGATTTTTCAGCATATAACCATTGCGGGGTTGTTGACCAATTGGACTTTATTTGTTTATATTTGGATGCAAGGGTGTTTGGACTCTTCCATTTCATTTCATTTTCATTCAAGCACCCTCACAACAAAATTCTTGCTCTCGCATTTCCCCATATTTTCATTATATTTTGTCTAAATTTAAGAAAAAAGATTTTTTCTTTCTCCTTTTTGTTTTTTCTATTTGCATATTTGGAGTTCTCCAAAATAAACTTCCTCTATGTTGGAATCTTTTCCAACCCTTCTTTCATTTTTCTTTGAAAATCATTCAAAAAATAAAACCCTTTTTGAAAAAAAAAATAATTTGAGGGCTTCTCAAACTGTCAAAGTGCTAACTGCGTTTTGTCTCAAACTTAAGAAAATGATTTTCCCTTTTCTTCTTTTGATTTTATTTGCATTCTTTAGTTGCGATAAAAAAGCGCGGGCCCACATTGTTTACACTAACATAACCCGTTCTCGAGTGGCTCTTGTGTTCTTGCTCTTATGTGCAGCTTTAAAAAGGGCTGACAAGTGGCTAATCAATGCGTTGAAGCGACAAGCTCAAGCCCAAGTCACTCTCGACGTGATACATATCTGTACCCCTCCATCAAGCTCATGCCTAGCTTAAGAAGGTTAGCATGAAGAACTTCAAGAGAATCCCATGGAGGTGGACCACAATGAAGGCAACACGTCGAGACTCCTTTTCGACACCAATCCCATCTTGGTGTGCGATAAGGAGATGCAAGCCTACAACACTCTTGGAACCGTGTCTATGCTCACACACGAGCACGTGACCCGGAATTGCTGCACAAGACAGGATGAATGTCAACTTTGCCAATGATGAGAAGCCATAGGGTGGGATGATTTTGTTTGTGCGGTAAGGATGATTCCCTCCTACTTGCAACGGTTTTATGCACCCTGATAGTAATAGACAACGGTTTTAGTCTTCAGTTCTTCCAGAGCGAGTATATCACTTGCTTTCATGAGAAAAATCTTTCATAAGCATTGCTTGCTAGACTTGAACCTACAACTCCTGATCTTCGCAAGCATGCTCTTTGTCATGGTTTACAGTATCACATCCTACCTTGTGTTTTATGCATGAATGGCTTGCTATGACTTGTTTTCCTCAAGGCAATCTTAGACCTATCTACGAGGATGAGCTTTATTTCCTTTATGTCATGGTTTACAATATCAAAATCTCTCCTATGCAATGCATGATTGCGCAATGGTTAGAACTTTTCAAGTGGTTAGAACATGTTGAGTGCACCTCGTTGATTGCTCTTATCACTTCTAGAATCGGGGCTTTAGAAAATGCTTACGTTTCGTACACCATTAAGCCCCGAGCTTTTATCAAAGAGGACTATCTTGTCTATGGTTACACTCAAACATGGTCCAGATCCACTTGTGTTTCTTTTCCTCGGCTATACAAATGAAATCTCGTCACCTAAATGGGACTTTATTTGTATATGCGCCGAGAGCTAACCAGCCCACTACAAGTTGGATGAGGATTGCTTGCAGGAGTAGTGCTTTTGGCAGGGATTACAAACAGACGGTCAATGAATGCAGCCATGGTGGTGCCATCACGGCAGCCCCCAGCCTATGAATATGTAGCGGGGTAGGAAACAACTGGGTATGCACTTAGTTGAGATCAACCCCTGCAACAATTGTAAGGATCGTGTGACCGAGAGGGGGGGGTGAATCGGGCACACCATGAACTAAAACTTTTTGCACTTCTAGCTACTCTTCCTATTTGCACAAGTAAAGGATACATAACTAGTGAGTACATGTGCACTATGTGATATTGATCAAGCAAGAATAACTATGTGCTAGGCCTTGTACATACTAGGAGCAAGCAATACATGAGAATATAAGAAAAACATAGCATATAACAATAAGCTCAACAAGTCCTACACATGCTAGTGTATAAGATAAAGGCACTCAAGCATTCTAGCAAGCATACGGGTAACACATACGGAAGCTCAAGTAGATCCTACACATGCTAGTATATATGATAGATAGACAAGCAAACTAGCATGCATATAAGTAACACATGGGGAAGCTCAAGCTAGTGATCATGACAACAAGATATATATAACATAAAGCATAACAAGATCACTAGATGATATCAAGCAAGTGTATGAGCTATGATCAAGTAGGTACACATAACGAAAGCGCATATCACTAAAGATAACATAGAGCTAGCACGCGGAAACAATCATCAAGCAATCATATGATAAGCACAAAGTCTACTACATACATATAAGATAAACAAGATAATAAGTGCAAGTAGTAGAGAGTAAGAGTAAGAGATTGCTCATCGATTTTTCCCGTGGTATTGGAAGGATGGCGCCTTCCCCTAGTCCACGTTGGGTCACTCCCGCCGGAGTCTCGACCCCGTCCATCCGCTCGGTGGCGATCCCCTCTAGAGCACACAACACTCTTCCAGCCGGTGATGTCCCCAAGAGCACGCTTCACTCCTCGAGTGAAGTCACGGGCTTCACCCCGCCGCACATCGGCAATGCTCTCCTCCTTGGGACCATCCACCGCTCTTGAGTGAAGTCGCGGGCACGTCCCACCGGGCTTCTCCCGGGTACTCCTCCGAAGGTAAGGCTCCGCACTTGATGCGTGCCAAAGGGCGCTCCAATAGTGATGCTTCTTTCACACGGGAAGCTCCAATACCATGTACAAATTTGTGTCGGCTTCCACACTCTCTTTGGCAAGCTCAACACCGACGCCTAACCGGTCTAGGCCTTGCCATAGACCAAGGGTAACAAACCAAGACCGCCTCCCTATGACCACACTAGTCCTATAGGTGGATGGATGCTCTCAACCCTCTCAAGCACTAAGCTTCTTCTTCTTCTCAATCTTCAAGCACAAAGATTTCTCTCCAAATCTTCCCCAAGTGCCTCCCTTTCTTCCTCTTGGCTTCCACTATGTTTCCCCACTGATAACAATGGCCAAAGGCACCCTCAAGGGGCGAGCAACCAACTATTTATAGGCCTCCAACCCAAAACTAGCCGTTGCTCAAAAGTGGTCTACCAACTGAGTCACCGTATGATGCACCGTATGATCCTGTGATTACCACCGCATGATCCTCTTACAATCTCCCCCTTTTTGGTGATTGATGGCAACACAACCAAAGCAAGAGATAATAGATAGAATGAAGTACAACAACTTGCCTCGGATGTATTGACAACATAGAATACCTTTGCTCATACCTCATGTCCTTGATTGAATCTTCACTTCTTGGTTGCAAGTACTTCTCCCTATTAGCATGTTCTCCCTATTTGTGCCTCATGTCTCTTCTCTTTCCGTAATTACTTGCTTTGGTGGATATACTTCTCTCCCTTTGACATCAAGCACCGGAAAGAGACAAGCAAGGCAAACATTAAAAGCACAAGGGAGCTTCATAGATAGTGATCCTTTGAATGTGGATGGGATATGGATCAAAATCTTGAAGCCTCATAACATAGACTAAACTCCCTCTAGATTTGTGCATACATGTGATGGAAGGCAAAATATATGCACAATTTAACAATTAAGTCAAGTGGGGGACATTAAGCTATGTTATGGAAGGTAGCTAGATAGATAATGCAAGAATAAAGAAAAACTATTACCTTCTCGCAAGAATGAAAACTTAGCATACCTTCGGGGATGTGATTTCTTGCCAATGCCATAATGAATGTGTGTCATTTGAGAATCATGGCACCTCAAAGTAGATGATCATCAATGTTGACGGTCCTTAGACCCAGTTTTTGACTGTCAATTAGCTCATAAATAAGGAAGAACTAACACTTGTTACTTGCATATTGTTATCAAATAACCTATTTCCACGTGCACATCTAGATTTGGATGTGCAGGTGAAAAACAGGGATTTCCAGGTGTAGACAAGGCCCAAGGCGACGATTCCAACACGTCCATCAAACGACGCTCGCCGCGGGAATATAATTCAAGGATTAAAGGCCCAGAACCTACCAGAATATCAACTGAGGCCACGCACCTGGAAAAGAAGCATAAAGACCAGGGGGAAGCCACCTGCCAAGGCCACGCCCAGGAGGGGCCAGGCCTGGGTCGACCGACCCCAAACCCTGGGTCGGCTGACCTGGCAGGGTGGCCCCCTGGGTCCATCTTTCTAAGGCGGTTTGCAACCGACTTCAGGAGGTCGATTCCACCTGCAATCAATGCCCATAATATCTGGAACCGCCTCAATTCCACCGCCTTTGGAGGGCTATAAATAAAGGGGTACCCTCTTCCCTTAGAAGACACAACACAAGAGGCTCATTCCCTCCTCCACACATCCAGAGCTAGTGGCTCTCTAGTTAGGCTTAGGCTGAGTAGTTGGGCTGCCCTTTTGGCTCGCAAGTCCCTTGGAGAGTTTTGGGGTAAATTTCCTTGTATCCTTTTACTCTCTTTGTAAGACTTATTCATTTATCAATGGAATATCATCGTTCTTGTAGTAGTTATGTGCTTATGCTAGTTCATCGTTCATCCTTGATCTTGGATGAACGTTCTTCGTTCGTTCATGTTCGTTCATCGTTCGTTCATCGTTCATCGATGTTCGTTCATGATCGTTCATCGTTCGTTCGTCGTTCGTTCATACTCGATCATTGGTTAACGATGATCGTTCTTCATCGTTCATCGTTCGCCGCTCGTTCTTGAGCGACGAACGCCTATGCTTAACGTAGTGCTAGCTCTGATCCTTTGTCTAAGTAATCGCTTGCTAGACCTAGTTGTTCCTTTTGCCTAGTCATCGGGTCCATTGTCTTGCAAGAGTGCTCTAGGTTTATCGCCTTGCGAGGTGCCTCGAGGGATCTAGAGTTGTGGTTAGTTACGCTAGCATGGTGCTAGGGCTTCCTTTCCACCCTTGGATGCGTGTTCGTGCCCCACGGTTTGCAGAGGTAGGCGGCAGGTGGTGACAGCCCTGTCCGTCCCTTGTAATCCTCCACGTTCGGGTATGGCGTAGGAGTATATATGAAATGTCCGGAGATTGGGGCAGACCCTGGTCGTTGGATCTCCTGATGATGGCTTGGCAGTACAGCAGCTTAGTCTTGGCTTGTGTGCAGCTTAGGCTATAGGTAGATGCTACGTACGCTACTTGACGATGTACATTAGGAGTAGCAGTTCTTCTTACTTAACCTTAGTCTTGCTTAGAGCCGCCTCTCGCCTTTTATCAGAGAGTGGAAATGCCTGCTGTGTGTGTCGCACTATCCTCTATCCATTTACTGCCTTACCTCTGCATTTGGATATTGGTTATGATCTATCATTTGTAACACCATGAGTATAAGTACACACTTGTCAACTACGTCTTCCTTTGGGAAAATATAAATAACGATACCCTGGAATACTCTCGGGTGAAATGCTACAACGGGTTATCCGTGCGCTTGCGGATTATCTTTTATGATTAAATACTAATAATACATTTCTAGCACTCGTTGCTAGTTGTGAATTATTATGTATCCTAAGCAAGTAACTTAACCCCAGGTATTTCTGGCTCCGAACCGGAAATATTCACTCTAGGCCTAACCAGCCTAAGGTGGTGTTTTCTGTTTGGTGTAAGAAATACCAACAAGCATTTCTGGCGTCGTTGCCGGGGAAGACAATTGTTGACAAGTGTACAATGATTACTCATGATTACACTTGATGTGATTTAACCATTTCCACTGCAGGCTAACCTTGATCTGTTTTCTCTCTTTGATGTGAAAACAGGATAGTGTATGCGTGGATTCAACCTGCCGGAAAACTTCGTTGATAATCCAGAGTCGCTTGTAAGGAAAGTCCGACCCCGCGTCGACTCTCCCTCACAAGCAACACTCCCGACAGACGAACCCACTTCATCCGCACATCAACACTTATTGACATGGCTGATCAAAGGACCCTCCGTGACTACTCTGCTCCCTCCGTTGCCAATGTTCCCGTTGGGCCCAATGTCAACGCCGGTGACGCAGGTTTTGAAGTCAAATCAAGCCTAATCACTATGGTGCAGGCCATTCCCTTTTGTGGAAAGGCCACGGAGGACGCCAACACTCATCTCCAGCAATTCCTTGAGATATGCAACACATCGGCAACCGCCGGGTCAACCAAGATGCTATCAGACTTCGTTTGTTTCCCCTCTCCCTTCTTGGGAAGGCGAAACAATGGTTCTATGCCAATCGTGCCAGCATTGACACTTGGGACCGCTGTTCTACCGCGTTCCTCGCAAAGTTTTTCCCGTTGGGCAAAAGAAATGCCCTTCGTGGAAGAATTTCAAACTTCTAGCAAGCCAACAATGAAACCATCGCCGAGGCGTGGGATAGGCTCCAAGATTACATATCCGCCTGCCCACACCACGGGATGGAAGAATGGCTCATTCTTCAACATTTCTACAACGGGTTGACACCAACAACCCGTGGACATATGGATGCCGCTGCTGGAGGAGCTTTCTTCTCAATGACCGTCACTCAAGCTAAAGAACTTATTGAGAAGATGGTCTCCAATCAAGGGTGGAGCGATGAACGTCTCCAACCACGCTCTAAAGGCGTACACCCTATCAAGGAAGTGGACTTATTGTCCGCCAAGCTCGACCTCGTCATGAAGCGCTTGGGCGACTTCAACACGCATGGTAGTGTTCGCTCACTTGACTCACGCATTACGTGTGAGGAATGTGGCAACGCTGGCCATATGGGGAAGGACTGCCCCAACCGTACTCATGAAGAAGCATTCTACATGAACAACAACAATGGGTATCGTCCAAGTGGGGGTCAAGGTTTTAACCAAAACCGCCAATCTTATCAAGGAGGTAATAATTTCTCTGGTTTTAATAATAATCAGCCTTCTTTGAAAGATTTGGTTTATGGCCAAGCTAAGATCAACGAATCAATCAAGTTGCTGCCAATGATCAAAGTTAGAAAGTTTAAATTCAAAAATAGAAGGTCTTTCTTCTGCTTTCAAAAATCAGTTGAGCTTTAACAAAATGATAGAAACTCAAATAGCTCAGCTTGCTGCTCTTGTTGCTTCTGCTAATTCAGGGCAGATTCCTGGGCAACCAGAATCTCCCATTGAAAAAGTTAATGTTATCACTACGAGAGGAGAAATGTTCTCTCGTAGGACTAACCATGCAGGGGAGAACAGGCAAATAAGAGGAGAACCTTCTACGATAAAAACTGATCCAGGCTTCCCAGTAATCTCTTGCTTAATCAAGAGATTTCACTTCGACTACGCACTGTGTGACCTTGGGGCCAGCGTGAGCATTATGCCCAAGGCAATCTTCGAGCAATTAAAATACAGATTCCTCACACCAACGGCAATGCGGTTACAATTGGCCGACTCATCCTTCCGCTTTCCAATGGAGATTGCGGAAGATGTGCCGGTATTAATAAGAGGCCACATCGTCCCCGTGAACTTTGTGGTGCTTGACATGGATATTGACAAGGAAACGCCCCTCATCTTGGGACGTCCCTTCCTTAGCACCACGAAGGCCCAGATTGATGTTGGAGTTGGAGAAATCCACCTCTACATCAATAGGAAGGAGGAGAAGTTTGATGGGCCAAACACCTCCAACATCCAAGAAGTTGAAGTGACAGCCAGGAAAACGGACAGCCTCATTGCTCTATGGAAGAGTTTAGCAAAGATTGAAAATCCATCGCAGTTTCAACCAAAGAAACCTGCGACCACGAGGCCGGGATTATGGGCCAAGAAACCCGTCCCAAAGTCCGAAAAGCAATCTACACCACCAAAGATGAAACAAGTGTGGCAAGTCAAGGCGCAGCCCTCCACGTCCTCATCTCCAAGGACGGGTCCACGCCACCAAGCTAAACCCGTTGGAGAAGTCTTAGCCCGTCGGACTTTAAACGACACGGCCCTGGCCGTCAGGTTAACCGGCATTATCATTCGCTTTCATTTGCTTATTTTTGAATTTTCCACCACCAATTTGCATTCGAATTTTTTTCGAAACCACCTTGCATATTTATTTCCTCCACCAAAAATTTATTTGAGTTTTTTCGCCAGCATATTTGAATTTCTCCCTCGCCATGCATTTAAAATTCAAAATTTTCAAAAAACACTTTTGCGTTCAAAATGTCTCATCTTCGGATGAAATTTTTGGACCACCCTTGTATCACCATGGAAAAGCCAAAAATATTTTTGCATGTTGAAATTTTTCATCAACATGTCGATTTTTAAATTTTTCGAAAAATTTTGAATTCGAGGCAACCTTTTATTTGGAAATCTTTTTGAGCAAACAATCTCGAGGAGTTTCTGGACATAGCAACCGTGGTCAATCACCATTTGGCCGTTGGGGGCTGTGGGCCAAGAGGGATGACAGGAGGGCCCCACAAGGGGTCGACCGACCCCACATGCCAGGTCGGCCGACCCGGGGTGGCCGTTGGGCGCGCTCCCCTTTGCCCCAACGGTCACCTGCCCCATCTCCTTTTCAAATTGAGCCGTTATAGCTCATCCATATAAGGAGGTGGCCGGCCATTGCACTCCCCCTCTCATTCACTCTCATTTCCACTCCTCAACACACTTCACTCCATTGCTCTCAAGTTCTCCATTGTGCTAACTTGGTTCTTGCCTCAAAATTCTGCAAAAATATTTCTCTCTTGGTTTGCTTTGCAGTTTTGTTTTGGTTTGATTTTCCGAGTTGCGTTTTCTCGCTTGCAAGAACACCGACGGTTTCATCAATTGGTTTTCACTCGCATAACCCGTTTGGAGTTTTCGTTCTTGCGTTCTTGCTCAACCTCGCTGCAGCATGAAGCGCGCCGGGAAGGCCGTCGCCTCGCTGTTCCGGTCCGGGAGCACAAGCTCGGGCTCATCTCGACCTCGCACTCGCGCCCGCACCGCCACCGAGCAAGTGTCAAGCCCTCAACATGAAGCCGCAACGGAGGAACAAGCCAACACCGAGCATCGTCTTCTCGTCGACACCGACCTCGACTTGGTGGGTGACGAAGAGACGAGCGCCTACGAAGCTCTCCGACTCCGTACATTTGCTCCTACGCGAGCATTTGATATGGAACTGCTGCAAAAGATTGGTATGGATGCTGAATTTTCTCGAGTATTTAAAGCAATAGGGTGGGATAAGTTTGCATGTGTAGATGAGCAGGGTTCCCGCTTACTTACACTACAGTTTTTATGCACCCTATGTGTGGTAGATGACGGTATTACCTTTCGGTTTTTCCGGGAGGAATATCATTTGACATGGAAAATCCTTAGTCATGCCTCGGCTTTAATTCTCCCTGCACCATTGATGTTGATAGTTCGATTCCGGGTTACTCAAAGTTAGCTTTTTGGCAAAGAATTTCTGCATCTCCTACTTGTGAGAAACCCCGAACTAATCATATTCACCATCCTACCTTGCGCTTGTTGCACATGTGGCTTGGCATTACCTTGTTTCCTAGAAGTGATATTAGGATTGTGCGCGAGGATGATCTGAAAATTCTTTATGCTATGGTTGAGAAAATAAAGATTGCTCCTGTTGTTTTCATGATTGCTCAGTGGTTAGAAAATTTTAGAATGACTGGACCAATTGAGTGCACCTCGTTGATTACACGTATTGCTGCGGGTATTGGTGCTTTGCATGATGCTAATGTTGCTTATATTGATACAGCCCGCTCTCTTATCACCGAGGATTATCTTATTCAAGGTCATACACTTAAGCATGGTCCATATAATTCTCTCATATTTTATTATGTCAGTTATAGAAATGAATTCCCGTTACCTAACCGGGGACTTCGTTTGTATGACAGTCAAAACCTAACCACATCTCTCGAAAAAGAGGAAACTGCACGCAGGAGTACTTCTTCTCGCAGGAGGACGCAGGCCGGAGCCACCCGCCGACACCGGGATGCCCGCACCGCAGCTCATGGCCTATGCATATGGGCCAAGCTACGGTCACGCCGGGTATGGTCCCGGTGGATACACCACTCCACCACCATTTGAAGTCGGCGGCTCGTCACAGCAGGGTGCGGGCCATGCCTAATGGACGCACCCTCCCCGCGCACAATGCGAGGAAATCTCCTCCGATTCGACGTCCTACTCGCCGAGGGCCGGTGGGCGGCGTTCGTCGGCAGCTCGTGATCCATATCTCGAGCAGCAAATGAATGCGCTTACCGAGCAAATGGGACGCATCGAGACTCGAGGAGAGGACGTTGAGTACACTCTCAACCAACATGTCCTGCAGACCCATCAGTGGCAAGAAAACACAAATGCCCAGCTCACCAACCTCACCAACATGACGCAGCAGGGCCAAGCTGATATGTTGGCTTACTTTCGCCACACCGGGTTCGATCCTCGACGCCACCCATGAGCAAGAACAAGCTTGGGAGGGATGCCATACCCCCCGCTAAGGTATCATGTATTGCAACTTGTATCCTTTTATTTCTTTTGCTTGCTTGTTCTTGCACCTCTCATGAAAGATACAAAAAAATGATAAATCTGAAAATAAAATAAAAATGGCAAAATTAAAAAAGAACAAAAATAGTCTTTAGTGTGGTCTCTAGTTTTTCGTAGTTTCTCTTTATATGCGAGTATGGGTGTTTAGCCTTTCTTATGTTGAGATGATGAATAGTTGCTCTGTTTTATCTCTCGTTTGTACCTAGTCACAACTTAGTGCTCTCCCAAGTTTTGAGATTTTTGGCTTATGCTTACCTAGAACTTGAAACTTGTGGGCTGCATAGTGCTTGATCTAAGTCTAAGTTGTTGTGAGATATGATATGGTACAAATAGGGCTGCTATGATCTTGTTCAAAGTGCGACTTGACTTCCGGAGTTTTATTTTACAAAATACAAAAATGATAAAGTTCCTCAATGATCAAAATTCCTACCAAAGCCATATGTTGTTCTTACATTGCAAAACCTTACACATATGCTGCTTGTCATTGCATTGAGCTTTATCAAAATTGTGTGACCCTAGTAAGAAGCATGTCATACTCTCATTGATCAAGATCACGTACACTCCACCTCGCATGCTAAACTTCTACACTGGAAGTTAAGCAATACCACCACACTTTCCACTAAAATAAATACTCCAAATTCATTGTTACCTCTCTCTCAAAATGTATCATTGGAGACATGGCTATGCAAAAGAAAGAAAAAGAATAACCCCCTGCTCATACAAAAGTAGAGCATGATGAAAAAAAAAAAAGGAGAAAAAGAAAGAAAGAAAGATAGCCATGTCCCCCTCAAAAATTCAAAAAGAGAGAGAAGGAACAAATAAAAAAGAGTATAGTTCTTCCACCTCACCACCACCATATACACACATGCACATCTTGATCAAGGTTGTATGACTTGCATTCTCCATGGATTCACTCTTTTGGTTCGGCAATATGTGTGATGCAAGTATGCCTCATATCATCCCTACCTTGAGCTCCACCTACAAGCCTTAGAAGTAGGATGACAAGAGGCAACACAATAATGCCTTGGTGAGGAATATACACTTATTGAGCGTTTCGAGAGCATCATTTGAGGAACTTTGTTGTTATTTCAAAAATTTTGAAAACCTCCGGAAAATAAAAGTCAAACAACGGACAAGTGAATGGTGCTCTGTTATAACCGTCCTATCTCTCAACCGCCCAAGACAAGGAAAAAGCCATACGCCCCATAAGGAGTAAGGTAAAGGGTGAGTTACCATGCTAACTTTTTCAACTCAAAGGAGAGTATTTTCGTTGTGTGCATGGTACCTAGGAGATATGAAACATTGTAGCAACTCCTGATCAACATCCTAAGTCCTACTTCTTGCTCGGGACGAGCAAGGAGGACAGCTTGAGGGAGTTGTTGACGGTCCTTAGACCCAGTTTTTGACCGTCAATTAGCTCTATAAATAAGGAAGAACTAACACTTGTTACTTGCATATTGTTATCAAATAACCTATTCCACGTGTACCTCTAGATTTGGATGTGCAGGTGGAAAACAGGGATTTCCAGGTGTAAACAAGGCCCAAGGCGACGATTCCAACACGTCCATCAAACGACGCTCGCCGCGGGAATATAATTCAAGGATTAAAGGCCCAGAACCTACCAGAATATCAACTGAGGCCACGCACCTGGAAAAGAAGCATAAAGACCAGGGGGAAGCCACCTGCCAAGGCCCCGCCCACGAGGGGCCAGGCCTGGGTCGACCGACCTGGCAGGGTGGCCCCCTGGGTCCATCTTTCTAAGGCGGTTTGCAACCGACTTCAGGAGGTCGGTTCCACCTGCAATCAATGCCCATAATATCTGGAACCGCCTCAATTCCACCGCCTTTGGAGGGCTATAAATAAAGGGGTACCCCCTCCCCTTAGAAGACACAACACAAGAGGCTCATTCCCTCCTCCACACATCCAGAGCTAGGGGCTCTCTAGTTAGGCTTAGGCTGAGTAGTTGGGCTGCCCTTTTGGCTCCCAAGTCCGTTGGAGAGTTTTGGGGTAAATTCCCTTGTATCCTTTTACTCTCATTGTAAGACTTATTCATTTATCAATGGAATATCATCGTTCTTGTAGTAGTTATGTGCTTATGCTAGTTCATCGTTCATCCTTGATCTTGGATGAACGTTCTACGTTCGTTCATGTTCGTTCATCGTTCGTTCATCGTTCATCGATATTCGTTCATGATCGTTCATCGTTCGTTCGTCGTTCGTTCATACTCGATCATCGGTTAACGATGATCGTTCTTCATCGTTCATCGTTCGCGCTCGTTCTTGAGCGACGAACGCCTATGCTTAACGTAGTGCTAGCTCTGATCCTTTGTCTAAGTAATCGCTTGCTAGACCTAGTTGTTCCTTTTGCCTAGTCATCGGGTCCATTGTCTTGCAAGAGTGCTCTAGGTTTATCGCCTTGCGAGGTGCCTCGAGAGATCTAGAGTTGTGGTTAGTTACGCTAGCATGGTGCTAGGGCTTCCTTTCCACCCTGTTGGCGGTCGTTAAACCATGATTTGACCGCCACCCTACCGGTAAATAAAAGTATAACACCAAAATTTTGTGCATAGTAGATAGGATTAATGCTACTCCACAAGTTTTGGTAGATATTTGATGCAGGAGTGAATAATGGAGAAAAGTGGGCCCAGCCAGGGAATTTCCCTGGCCGGCCGGCCCCACCATAGGCCAGCCGGCCCCACCTGGTGGCCGCAGGCCCCAGGCTTCCTCCAGTGGGCTGGAAACTAATTAACCACGCACAATTCAGGACCAGCCCAGCAGAATTCTACCGTCATTCTAGAAGGTGGGCCATTTGGGCCTTTACTTGGCCCTCACTTCGATTCTGCCGACCCCAGCAACTAGCCGACCTTCAGACCGCCTTCAGGGAGTGATCTGGAGCGTTGAGGCAGAAGTCGATGGCAAACCGCCACAAGGGACGGCCGGCCGGCCACCCCCCTAGGCCGGCCGGCCGGCTTTGGCGGCGCCGCCTCTCCAAAGTCGGCAGACGTGCTTCCCCCGCCTTGGAGACCTATAAAATGGACCCCTCGGCCTCCGAAGCAATTCGCACCATCACACTTCATCCAAGTGTTCATTAGTTTAGTTTAGTGGTAGCTTTGGGAGTTAGAGTAGAGTAGAGTAGAGTGAGAGCTCTCTCGGGCTTCCGGAGTCTTCTCGGAGTTCGGTATAGTTCTTTGTATCCTTACTCTTTAGAGATATTATTTTATTCAATATATAATTAGTTTATTCTTTATTTATTTCTTTTAGCAGTTCTTTTCTATTTTAGTTTATTTATTCGTTAAGTAAGTACTCGTAGAAGTCTTGTTGTGGGATTCGTGATTGTTGGAATAGCAAGTACGAGAGAGTGCCTTCGTCGGAGATGACGTCGTGTAAAATCTGTGCTTGTTCATTCTTAGATAGGACTGCTCCGTTGATCAAGAGTAGTTCCTCTAGGCGGGTTGTAAGCATGGCGCTTAGAGCTTGGCCTATGCACGTTTGGCACCCAACCCCACGGAGGATGGTAGCCGCGAGTGTATGTGACAGCTGCACCGGTCTCTGTAATCCACCACGTCCGGGTTGGACTCAGCAGGGTCTTAATTATAGCATACGGTTCCGTAGGTTTGAACTAGCATCATCGGTTGACCCAGCACGTGTGTGCCCCGAACGACATGACTTGTATGTGTATGAACTTAGCTAGAGTAGATAATCTTTGTAGATTTGACTACTAGGAAGAGTAAATAATAGATAAACATACAGGTAGCCTTAACTCTATCTCGTTTCTCTCCCAAATGTATACTACAGTTTTCTTTTATTACCTTGGATTTGAGGATGTGTGTGCCACCCATATATATATCATGCCTATCTTACCCCCGTCTCAAGTATAGTTGATACATTATTCTTTCTCCAAATTATCCAATGCATTGCTACTATTCAGCTCCCTTTCGCTCTGCTTCCCTGCGGAAATATAAATACGATAACCCTGGAATACTCCAAGGTGAAATGCTACAATGGTGATCCGTGCGCTTGCGGAATTAATGAATTTAATTTTATCGCATAAGAACCGCCAACAAGCATTTCTGGCGCCGTTGCCGGGGAAGTAGCAGCTAGAAAACTGAATAAATGCATTGAAGTTTGTGAGAAGAGTAATTATCACTTACTTTTGCGGGCTTACCCTTATCCTGTCTTTCTTTGTTGTGGAGATCTGAAACAGGACTGTGCATGACTGGCTTCGACCTACCAAAAAACTTCCACTCAGATCCAGAGCAGTTCTTGAGGAAAGTTCGAGCTAAACTCACCAAACAGATCCGCAAGAACGCTCTGGCTCTTGAATCGTCTCCTCCACCGGTTGTCAGGGCCTCCCCACCGAACAACATGGCCGACCCCGTTGTTGAGAAGACGATCAACGATTTCTCTGCGCCGACTACGGAGAACATCCGCGTGGGTTCCAACCCACGCATCGCCAACAAGGACTACGAGCTCAAGCCAGCCTTGATCAACATGATCTTGGCTAATCCTTTCTATGGGGAAGCCGTCGGAGGATGCAAATGCTCACCTCCAAAGGTTCCTGATGACGTGCAACACCTTCGCCATGAAGGATGCATCTCAGGACGCCATCCGACTGCAGCTCTTCCCATTCTCTCTGTTGGGGAAGGCTCTCCAGTGGTTCTACGCGAACCAAGAGTCCCCCGACACGTGGACGGCATGCTCCAATGCCTTCCTCGCCAAGTTCTTCCCGCCAGGCAAGACATGTGAGGAATGCGGCAACGTTGGATATATGAGCATCAATTGCCTGAATGTGAGAGAGGAATGCAATTTCCTCAACAATGGCAATAGGTACCGCTCCCAGAACAACTATGGCTGGAACTCCAAGCCCGACCTCTCCTTCAACAAAAACCAGGGAGTTAACAATGGTAATCTTTCCCGTTTTGAGCCCTCTATCAAGGATCTAGTTCTCGGCCAGGTCAAGATTAATGATAGCATTAGTAAGAAGTTTCTTACTACCGACAAGGCTTTAGAGAGCATAGATAGATGCTAAGCTAGAGTCGTTCAGCACTGCTCTGCAAAATCAGTTAAGCCATAATAAAATGCTAGAAACGCAAATTGCGCAAATAGCTTCGGCTGTGCAGACTCCTCGTGCGGGTAAACTTCCTGGGCAACCAGAAGTTAACCCCAAAGAGAGTGTGAATGCAATAACCATTAGGTGTGAAAAGAACGACTTGGAGACCGCGCTTCCTAAGGATGTGATCAGAAAAGATCTCGGATGGCCAACCATTCCGTGTTTGGTCAACGACCGGTGCTTCGCGCAGGCACTATGTGACTTAGGAGCAAGTGTGAGCATCATGCCAAAGACGATGTACGATGGGTTAAACCACCCATTGTCCCCAACAACCATGAAGCTCCAGCTTGCAGACGGGTCACTACGCCTACCCTTGGGGACTGTCGAAGAAGTTCCCGTGCAGGTCAGAAATCTCTTCGTCCCCGTCGATTTCGTTGTGCTCGACACGGAAGTGGATGTCAACCCCTCTCATCCTCGGGAAGCCGTTCTTGAGCACAACCAACGCCAACATCGACGTGGGGGCAGGAGAGATCCACTTGGACTTCAACGGCAGGGAAGAGACGTTCAGCTTCAAGCCTAAGGTTGAACAATGCAAGCAAGTGAGGGTCATATATGGAAAGGACACAAGGGAAGTAGAGAAGATTGAGATTACTCCACCCATGCCGCAGCCAGACAAGCTCATTGCATACATGAGAAACAATCTGGCAAGAGAGAATGCAAGAAGGCCAGCTAATTACTGGAGGACTCAAAGGAGAATGCCTCAGCCGCCAAACGCACCGCAAACCCCTCTTGCTCCTCCACCACAAGAAGGAGTAGGCGAGTCACAATCGCCTAAGAAGAGGAGGGCGAGGCGATCAAGAAAGAAGAAAGCGGCTACGGTATCGACCGATGAAAGCACAATAAAGGCGCCTATTGAAGAAAAGGTCGCCGCCACCAACACAAAGAAGACAACCAAAGTGTGGCGGAAGAAAGAAGGAACCTCAGCCCCGCCAAATTCTCCAGCGAGCGAGGTCCATACAAGTTAAAGCGACATGGAGAACGTCTAGCTCAAAGACGTAAAAATGAGAGCCCTCCGATTGGGGAGGCCATCCCAATCGTTATCCTAGCTAGGCCTAGCACTTGTTTTTTTTCATAAACAAAAAAAAACAAAACAAAATTTTTTAAAAAAATAATAGGATTCCCGGCGATGCTCATTAGGGGCTAGCCACTTGTATCATCCTCACCCTTTTGCAGGTCAAGAAGAGGAGGAAGAGCCTGAGTCAAGCTTAAGTCTTGCAAAGACTCAAGCTTGGGGAGGGCACCCAGGTAAGAAAGAGTTCAACACTAGCTCGAGTCTTGCAAAGACTCAAGCTTGGGGAGGACCCCCAGGTAAGTATCCCTAATTTTCTTAATAAATAAATAAACTCCCTGTTTCGAATAAATGCTAGAATTTTGGTGTTATGTTACAATTTTTTTTTTTGAAGGCTATGTTACATTTAAGGAAAATGATGATCGAGTTACAAATTAGCTTCCCATGTGTCGCATAGATGCAACCTCTACTCCTGACATATGTGTT
Organism: Eragrostis nindensis; assembly: GCA_012490785.1. Classification (NCBI taxonomy): domain Eukaryota; kingdom Viridiplantae; phylum Streptophyta; class Magnoliopsida; order Poales; family Poaceae; genus Eragrostis; species Eragrostis nindensis. Next base: position 300,124 of record JAAXCT010000128.1, read on the forward strand.
ATTTTTATTTGAGCATGGTCACATCATGAGTCTTGCTTATTACCGTGGGTTGCATTTGTTACACCAGTTCTGAGCATTTTGGATTGTGATATGGCATGATTAGGACTTGTGCAATTTCTTAGTATGATGTCATCCAGAGATGTTTTTCTTGAATTGCTGCAAGTACCTAAAACCCTTCTGTTTTGACACACTTCTCTTAGTGTGAGGATTTATTTACCTACCAGAGACATATCATATTATTCGAAACAGCCCCACTCATAGCCATCTGTTTATGCATTGAGTTTTGTTATGGTTTGATGTACTCTTGAAACTAAGCACTCCTAATTTTGGTCATAATTCCTTCGCGTGTGTTTTCGAACCTCTTTCCACCAAATAAAAAGGGGAATGTTTGGATAAATCAACCAAACATTTTTCAGAGTTTGAAATTTTTGGTCCATCAAAAAAAAAACTCAAGAATATTTCAAAATGCTTCTTTGAACCATGCAAAAGTTATAGCCCTCGCACCATGAAGCAATCAAAAAAAAAAAAACCCCTCCATGGTTGCATGACAAAAGTCAATGGCTATATGGTTCCTATCATAAACATCTTGAGCAAAATAAAGGACCAATGTTTTCGAAACCCCCTTCCACAAGTGTGAGTTCATTTTCTCCCCCTCCATCACATCAATTCTCATGACCAAAATAAATGGAGTTGCTATGTTGATTGAGACTCATTCTTTAGCGTTACAATATATGCATGACATTTGCGCATTCCTTACCAAGCTCCACATACAAAGCCTCATTTGGTAGAAGGTAGGATGAGTGAAGATTGTAGGAATAAGACTCACATTAGTAGGTAAGAGAAGTGCCTATCAAAACGAAGGAGAATTTTCGCACCTTACCTTGCAGCACATAAAAACTCTGGATGCATACCTGCTAGAATTGTTCACTTGTCCAAAAGTGCCGTTCTAATCTTCAATGCTGCATGACAAGGTGTGACATATAAACCCCACGATTTTTGCAACACTCATGAATATTTTGTGCTCTCATAAACTTACCATTGTTTAGGGAGTATGCTGTTGCGTCTTTATTACACATAGGGCGCTTCTTTGTAACTCCTGATCCGCCGGTACCCTGAGTGTTTGCTCGGGACGAGCAAAGTTTAAGCTTGGGGAGGTTGTTGGCGGTCGTTAAACCATGATTTGACCGCCACCCTACCGGTAAATAAAAGTATAACACCAAAATTTTGTGCATTTTAGATGGCATTAATGCTACTCCACAAGTTTTGGTGGATATTTGGATGCAGGAGTGAATAATGGAGAAAAGTGACCCAGCCAGGGAATTTCCCTGGCCGACCGGCCCCACCGGCCCCATCTGGTGGCCGCAGGCCCCTAGCTTCCTCCAGTGGGCTGGAAACTAATAAACCACGCACAATTCAGGACCAGCCCAGCAGAATTCCACCATCATTCTAGAAGGTGGGCCATTTGGGCCTTTACTTGGCCCTCACTTCAATTCTGCCGACCCCAGCAACTAGCCGACCTTCAGACCGCCTTCAGGGAGTGATCTGGAGCGTTGAGGCAGAAGTCGGTGGCAAACCGCCACAAGGGACGGCCGGCCGGCCACCCCCCTAGGCCGGCCGGCCGGCTTTGGCGTCGCCGCCTCTCCAAAGTCGGCAGACGTGCTTCCACCGCCTTGGAGACCTATAAAATGGACCCCTCGGCCACCGAAGCAATTCGCACCATCACACTTCATCCAAGTGTTCATTAGTTTAGTTTAGTAGTAGCTTTGGGAGTTAGAGTAGAGTAGAGTAGAGTGAGAGCTCTCTCGGGCTTCCGGAGTCTTCTCGGAGTTCGGTATAGTTTTTTGTATCCTTACTCTTAGAGATATTATTTTATTCTATATATAATCAGTTTATTCTTTATTTATTTTTTTTAGTAGTTCTTTTCTATTTTAGTTTATTTATTCGTTAAGTAAGTACTCGTAGAAGTCTTGTTGTGGGATTCGTGATTGTTGGAATAGCAAGTACGAGAGAGTGCCTTCGTCGGAGATGACGTCGTGTGAAATCTGTGCTTGTTCATTCTTAGATAGGACTGCTCCGTTGTTCAAGAATAGTTCCTCTAGGCGGGTTGTAAGCATGGCACTTAGAGCTTGGCCTATGCACGTTTGGCACCCAACCTCACAGAGGATGGTAGCCGCGAGTGTATGTGATAGCTGCACCGGTCTCTGTAATCCACCACGTCCGGGTTGGACTTAGCAGGGTCTTAATTATAGCATACGGTTCCCAAGGTTTGAACTAGCATCATCGGTTGACCTAGCACGTGTGTGCCCCAAAACGACATGACTTGTATGTGTATGAACTTAGCTAGAGTAGATAATCTTTGTAGATTTGACTACTAGGAAGAGTAGATAATAGATAAACATACAGGTAGCCTTAACTCTATCTCGTTGCTCTCCCAAATGTATACTACAGTTTTCTTTTATTACCTTGGATTTGAGGATGTGTGTGCCACCTATATATATATCATGCCTATCTTACCCCCGTCTCAAGTATAGTTGATACATTATTCTTTCTCCAAATTATCCAATGCATTGCTACTATTCAGCTCCCTTTCGCTCTGCTTCCCTGCGGAAATATAAATACGATAACCCTGGAATACTCCAAGGTGAAATGCTACAATGGTGATCCGTGCGCTTGCGGAATTAATGAATTTAATTTTAGCGCATAAGAACCGCCAACACACCCTTGGATGCGTGTTCGTGCCCCACGGTTTGTAGAGGTAGGCGGCAGGTGGTAACAGCCCTGTCCGTCCCTTGTAATCCTCCACGTTCCGGTATGACGTATGAGTATATATGAAATATCCGAAGATTGGGGCAAAATCTGATCGCTGGATCTCCCGATGATGCCTTGGCAGTAGAGCAGCTTAGTCTTGGCTTGTGTGCAGCTTAGGCTATAGGTAGATGCTACGCACGCTACTTGACGATGTACATTAGGAGTAGCAGTTCTTCTTACTTAACCTTAGTCTAGCTCAGAGCCGCCTCTCGTCTTTTATCAGAGAGTGGAAATGCCTGCTGTGTGTGTCGCACTATCCTCTTATCCATTTACTGCCTTACACCTGCATTTGGATATTGGTTATGATCTATCATTTGTAACACCATGAGTATAATAACACACTTGTCAACTACGTCTTCCTTTGTAAAAATATAAATAACAATACCCTGGAATACTCTCGGGTGAAATGCTACAACGGGTTATCCATGCGCTTGCGGATTATGTTTTATGATTAAATACTAATAATACATTTCTAGCACTCGTTTCTAGTTGTGGATTATTATGTATCCTAAGCAAGTAACTTAACCCCAGGTATTTCTGGCGCCGAACTGGGAATATTCACTCTAGACCTAACCAGCCTAAGGTGGTGTTTTCTGTTTGGTGTAAAAAATACCAACAATCAACTCATGGCATCTCAACATGGATGATCATTCCTATCAAGAGACTAGACAAAGATAAACTTGGAAACACATTAGTCTCAAGGATTCTCAAGACATAGGATAGACTCCCCCTAAAGTTGTGCATCACATGCACTTTGTCAAGAAAGATAAGTCAAGGAGACTACCCTATATCTCGGACCATGGCATATAAAAAGATATGAAATGAGTGCATAAATAGATGCCACTTGTAAAGGATATGAGTGAAAGCATACAAGAATTTACCACTTGTAAAAGCATATAATATGAAGCACAAGACAAGGGTAAAGCATCTTAAACACAACAAGTGATCATGCAAGAAATATAAGGATACTACACACAGGATGGTAATAAAGACAAGCATACAAGTCATTGCTCAAACGTAAGAAACCATTTAAAAGATAAGCAACAAATAGCAACAAAGGGTACCACAAGATAAAGGTAGGCACATGGAGCAAATGACAAGCATGAGAGAGCGATGATATGAAAGGAACAAAAAGCAATCAAGCACAAACATATCATCACGGGAATCACATACAAGAAACAATATGATACGAAGGAGATGTTACCTTGATGTTCCGGTCGAGGCAAGTCATAGCTCATAAGATGTCACAAGTTAGAGCAAAAACTCATACCACAAGTGAATATAAGCCACAAGGAGCTATGACAAGCACAAATACTATGGTGACAAGTAAAAAGGACAACTAGCAATTAAAAGCTCATCACCATAGGGTCAAAGAGATTACCTTCATACTTACCTTGTTAGAAGTCCGCTCCCCTTGACAAATGCACTCACCTCAAGATTGTTGAGAAGATCGATCATTTTGATCACTTGATCTTCATGAGTGCCAACTCCCTCTTGAGGTGATCTAGATGTCTTCATCATCTTCTCTCCTATTTCTTGTTTCTTGTCTCCCCCTTGTTCCTACAATTGATCTTACATACAGAAAAAGAACAAGAAGGGCAAACGTCAAATGCACACAAGTGATCATGAAAGCCTTATAACATAAGCTAAACACCCCTAGAGTTATGCATACTTCTAGTGGATGGCAAGATATATGCATATCATTTTATGAAACACATGGGGTAGTTTAAACTATGTTATGGATGGTAGCTAGAACAAAAGATAATTGAAATAGATCGGTTCTAGGCATACCTTTCGAAGAGAAGACATTATGACATGTAACCTTATGATAGAAACTAAAACAAAGAACACACGGGTGAAAGACTCCTTTGTGATTTCCTATATGCAATACATGAACAAGCATATAATACAAATGCAAAGAAAATTTAAACATGCCATGATGAATGCATGCAGGATTAAAGTCAATGCATAAAGGAAACCTACTCAAGGTCAAGTTTGAACCTCTCTCAAGCTTACTCACTATGAGCCAAACTTTGCCTTGAGTCCATCGGTCAACCAACTCAAGCATCCCCTATACTCATAGCAATCTTGAGAAAGTTAGACCTCGGACTAATATTTTTATGCGTTTCTTTTAGGTTTTTACATGATGCATGAGAGTGCACAACATGCTAGTTCACAAAGGAGCTACAAAAATGCAAAGGAACTAGAACGAAAAGAAACTATACTAAGATACAAGATACCTCCTTGAAGAGTAGATGTCATCGTTCGTGCCCTTGACACTTGTGGTGGACTTCAATGATCTCCGTCTATTGAACTCGGTCCACCATTTTCATCAACTCAAGTGTTGTATTTGGCCGCCTCCATATGATTGGCCGGTCTCATCCGGTCCACTAAGATCTTGGGCACCCAAAGCATCCTCATCTTCCTCTTCTTGTCCAACGCTCCTATATGTTGACTTTGTCTTCACAACACTACATCACAACTCATAAGAACAAAGTGAGTGTTGTCAAGATAAAGTAAATAATCAAATGAAAGTATAGGAGCTTTAGGAACCAAACAATCATTTGTTGAATGGTCACTTATGCCACAATGCTTGCAATAGTGATCATTAGCCATCAACGTTAGTTCTTCACTTGGTGTGGCATCATCTTGCCAATGGCTTCCATGTTCACCGGAGAAGTACACTTCCTTCCCTCTGTGAGTCTTGTGAATGCTTGCATTATTGACTCACTCTTCTCCTTGAGCTTGTGGTATTCCTTCAAGACAAAAACTCAAGAGAAAGAGCTCTCACAAGAGAGAGTTAGTTCATCACAAATAGTAAATGAATGCGAGATACATAAACTAGGAGTAGTGGATGAAGAAGAAAAGAACTAGATAAGGTTGATAGCTTGATAAGGGATCTCAAAGTTCTCATACTTCTCATGAAGCTCAATGTTGTCCAACTTGAGCCCTCAACTCATATATAGAGCCTCATGAGATGACATAGGATCCTTGAGCTCCTCATCAAGCTCACAACACGAAATATGGCTCTTTCCTTACCTCTTTTACCTTGGAGGTGCATGTGAAGATGAAGACCAACAACATGTTTACGTATGCTCTTAAAGAAGAGTCAATCTCGTAGTCTTCATCATTGGCAATCCTCTTACCAACAATAAAAACCCTTGTGAGATGACATCTCCTTCTTCTTGACCTTGGTCTTGTCTTACAAACTTTTTTGTATTTGGCCTTAACATCATCTTCTTCTTCATCACTCTCACTTGATCCTTCCATCACCACCTTCTTCTTGTTGATGACTCACAAGTCATGTCTTGTAGTGAGACACACGGTTGGAGATGGAGGAGGTGAAGTCTTCATTGAGATATCAATAGCAACTTGATCTTCACCGTCGGTTTGTAGTCACCTTGCTAACAATGAGACACAAAGATGAGTTAGATAAAGAATTGAAATTCGGTTCTAGATAAACCGTCATCTTTGCATTCTCCAAGGAAGATGTAGGTTCACTTGAGTGATCAAGGAAGTGAGTATCCTGAGCTTGCATTATCTTCTTCACAATTGCTCATTCTTCATGTGATGGAAGCTTGCTCACGGTTGTAGATTGATCTTCAATAGAACCACCATCACCAATTGACATGTCCTCAAAATGAGAGACATTTCCTTGAGTGCTCATCATGTGATGATCATAAGGAAGACTTCTTCAAATTGTAACTTCTCAAGATCTTCTGAAGTGCAAAAAATATCTTGAATGAGGAGATGCTTTCAAGATCTTCATGATAGTCTCACCACTTGAGCTCTTCCACTTGTCATATAAATTGATCCACTTATCTAGCATAACTAAGTGAAGACACAAGTAAGTAATTCATCAAATAATATGACAATATTATCAAAAAAAACTCCTCAACAAGAAAACTAGCAAAAATATCATCATTGAGCACACAATCATAATCATCACAAGATATAACAAGAACAACAAGATCATCATGATAACATGGTTATCCGTAAAAATGCTAGAGAATTTATTCATGGTATCCCACAATTCATTTGGAACTATGGACTTAAGGTAGCTATTCAGGCGATTCTTTCAACGTCCAAAGCCCAAACCCATAAGGGATGAAAATCCAAACTCATTCAGTCACATCTCAAAGGCGGTTAAACCCTAAATTGTACACTTGGCTCTGATACCACTTGTAAGGATCGTGTAACCGAGAGGGGGGTGAATCGGGCACACCATGAACTAAAACTTTTTGCACTTCTAGCTACTCTTCCTATTTGCACAAGTAAAGAATACATAACTAGTGATTACATGTGCACTATGTGATATTGATCAAGCAAGAATAACCATGTGCTATAACTTGTACATACTAGGAGCAAGCAATACATGAGCATATAAGAACAACCTAGCATATAACAATAAGATCAACGAGTCCTACACATGCTAGTGTATAAGATAAAGGCACTCAAGTATTCTAACAAGCATACGGTAACACATACAAAGCTCAAATAGATCCTACACATGCTAGTATACATGATAGATAGACAAGCAAACTAGCATGCATATAAGTAACACATGGGGAAGCTCAAGCTAGTGATCATGACAACAAGATATAACATAAAACATAAAAAGATCACTAGATGATATCAAGCAAATGTATGAGCTATGATCAAGTAGGTACACATAAGGAAAGCGCATATCATTAGAGATAACATAGAGCTAGCACACGGAAACAATCATCAAGCAATCATATGATAAGCACAAAGTCTACTACATGCATATAAGATAAACAAGATAATAAGTGCAAGTAGAAGAGAGTAAGAGTAAGAGATTGCTCATCGATTTTTCCCGTGGTATCGGAAGGATGGCGCCTTCCCCTAGTCAACGTTGGGTCACTCCCGCCGAAGTCTCGACCTCGTCCATCCGCTCGATGGCGATCCCATCTTAGAGCACACAACACTCTTCCAGCCAGTGATGCCCCCAAGAGCACGCTTCACTCCTCGAGTGAAGTCACGGGCTTCACCCCGCCGCACATCGGCAATGCTCTCCTCCTTGGGACCATCCACCGCTCTTAAGTGAAGTCGCGGGCACGTCCCACCGGGCTCCCAGATACTCCTCCGAAGGTAAGGCTCCGCACTTGATGCGTGCCAAAGGGCGCACCACTAGTGATGCTTCTTTCGCACGGGAAGCTCCATGACCGTGTAAAAACTTGTGTCGGCTTCCACACTCTTTGACAAGCTCAACACCGATGCCTAACCGGTCTAGGCCTTACCATAGACCAAGGGTAACAAACCAAGACCGCCTCCTTATGACCACACTAGTCCTAGAGGTGGATGGATGCTCTCAACCCTCTCAAGCACTAAGCTTCTTCTTCTTCTCAATCTTCAAGCACAAAGATTTCTCTCCAAATCTTCCCCAAGTGCCTCCCTTTCTTCCTCATGGCTTCCACTATGTTTCCCCACTGATAACAATGGCCAAAGGCACCCTCAAGGGGCGAACAACTAACTATTTATAGGCCTCCAACCCAAAACTAGCCGTTTCAAAAGTGGTCTACCAACTGAGTCACCGTATGATGCACCGTATGATCTGTTGGCGGTCGTTAAACCATGATTTGACCGCCACCCTACCAGTTAATAAAAGCATAACACCAAGATTTTGTGCATAGTAGATAAGTAATAATGCTACTCCACAAATTTTGGTGAATATTTAGATACAGGAGTGAATAATGGAAAAAAATAGGCCCAGCCAAGGAATTTCCCTGGCCAGCCGGCCCCACCCTAGGCCGGCCGGCCCCACCTGGTGGCCGCAGGCCCCGGGCTTCCTCCAGTGGGCTGGAAACTAGCCTACCACGCACAATTCAGGACCAGCCCAGCAGAGTTGTACCGCCATTCTAGAAGTTGAGCCATTTGAGCCTTAACTTGGCCCCTACTTCAATTCTGCCGACCCCAGCGAGGAGCCGACCTTCAGACCGCCTTAAGGGAGCAATCTGGAGCGTTCAGGCAAAAGACGGTGGCAAACCGCCACAGGAGACGGCCGGCCAGCCACCCCCATAGGCTAGCCGGCCTACTTTGGCGCCACTGCCTCTCCAGCTTCGGCCAAGAGGCTCCCACCGCCATGGAGAAACTATAAATAGGACCCCCGACCTCAGAAGCAACTCGCACCATCACACTTCATCCAAGTGTTCATTAATTTAGTTTAATAGTAGCTTTGGGAGTTAGATTAAAGTAGAGTAGAGTGAGAGCTCTCTCGGGCTGCCGGAGTCTTCTCGGAGTTCGGTATAGTTCTTTGTATCCTTACTCTTTTGAGATATTATTTTATTTAATATATAATTAGTTTATTCTTATTTATTTCTTTTAGTAGTTCTTTTCTATTTAGTTTATTTATTCGGTTAAGTAATTGCTCGTAGAAGTCTTGTTGTGGGATTCGTGATTGTTGGAGTAGGCAAGTAGTAGTTCCTCTAGACGGGTTGTAAGCATGGCGCGTAGAGCTTGACCTATGCACGTTTGGCACCCAACCCCACGGAGGATGGTAGCCGCGAGTGTATGTGATAGCTGCACCGGTCTCTGTAATCCACCACGTACCGGGTTGGACTCAGCAGGGTCTTAATTATAGCATACGGTTCCCTAGGTTTGAACTAGCATCATCGGTTAACCTAGCACGTGTGTGCCCCGAAACGACATGACTTGTATGTGTATGAGCTTAGCTAGAGTGGATAACCTTTATAGACTTGACTGCTAGAAAGAGTAAATAATAGATAAACATACAGATAGCTTTAACTCTATCTCGTTGCTCTCCCAAATGTATACTACGATTTATTTCTTTTATCACTTCGAATTTGAGAATGTGTGTGCCACCCATATCTATCATGCTATCTTACCCCCGTCTCAAGTATGGTTGATACATCATTCCTTCTTCAAATTATCCAATGCATTGCTATTATTCAGCTCCCTTTCGCTCTACTTCCCTGCGGAAATATAAATACGATAACCCTGGAATACTCCAAGGTGAAATGCTACAATGATGATCCGTGCGCTTACAGAATTAATGAATTTAATTTTATCGCATAAGAACCACCAACATGATCCTGTGATTACCACCGTATGATCCTGTGACTTATCACTGACTATCCGTTTGACAGGGCTGAGTCACCGTATGATACACTGTATGATATCACCATATGATACTACGGTTCGATAAACATTTCCCACTTAGTCCTCCATACTCATCGTATGATACCATGACCTTCACCGTATAATACAATGACTCCATAAAACATGTCCTACTAGACTCCATCTCTTGAGTCACCGTATGCTAGCCTGGCTGTCACCATATCATACACTGACTCTTACCGAAGCTGAAACTCCTGCATATCTTCTTCAACTTGCTTCCAACCTCGTTCACTTGGCTCCTCAACTTCTCCATTGCCACTCTAGTGCTTGAGAGACTCTTTGAGCATCCACTCACTTCTACCACTAGTGTGACCTAAGAGAAACGACTCGATCCTCTTTGATAGTCTGGTTTTTCCTATGGACTCAAGCCTACATCTACACCAAGCCACACTTGCTTGGATCTAGCATGTCCTTAGCCTTGATCCACTATAGAATGATGAGTTCATTGCTTTATTATTAATATTTGTTTTACCTCTAAAGTGATAGAAAAATTTTACACTCTTCAATAGGAAATAGAAAAAGGAAGAAACAAAATAATATTGTATGGCAAAAAACTATAATCAACTCATACAGTACACAATGTCGTTGAGCAAAGAAATGCTATGATCACATATAATGCATTTCTGAGTAGGATGACCAAAAAATTATCAGGAAAACTCTCAGATATGCAGGCATGTTCATTAATAAAGGTAATTACAGAGGCCTGCTTTTATTTAAGCACACCATAATTATCAAATTTATGTCAGCTGTATGGTTCATAGACCGTAAGATATGAATCATTTTGCGGAGTTTTTTCCAGGCAGAAAGTAATAAATCTTAATCTGCAAGAGCAAGGCTCATAAACATAAAAGATTTGCATGGACACCTTTACTGTCTACATGGAGGCAGGGAAATGAATAGCAAATCTTTCTTCTTACCTAAATCAAATGAACCTGGTAGCGCCGGGTGGTTTTCATTTCACCACAGTTGTCTTTCAAACCCTGCAAAGCTATTAAACGATATTCTTAAGTTTTCTTTAAGCAAATCTTGAAGGATCACAAAGAGTAGCAGCATGTATGTACAGAATCATCAATGCTTCTTTTTTATCATGTCCCTTGCCTTAACCTCCCTTGAAAAATGAGAGATGATTTTAAGCGTTGTACTACACAGAAAAAATGTGGTCGCATGCTTCCACCTTGCAGACCACATCTAGATAGCAAATGATTTGAGGAGCTAATGTTAAACCCTCTAACGAACAGACATTTCTGGCAACAAATGTCCAAAATCAGCCAAACAACATATAGCTGCTAATTAATTTAGAAAATGAGCAAGAAAAAATTTACAAAAAATTTACGTGTGAAATTAGAATCTATGAATGTACTAAAAATTCGTAACACTGACATATGCAATGGCGCAATTGACCGTGACGTGAAAGATCAAGATGTGTTCATATGACTAAAATTCCTCAAGGTTCACAGGTACCCAATCTGGCATCCAATAAAATACTCAGCTACTAATCATTATGAATCATATAAGGCGATCTAACACATAACCACACTGAAATAATCAGCAATCAGTTATCATAACTAAAATCATTGATCATCCAAAGGATGGGATCTTACCAGAGAAATTAAGTTAATTTCCCCCTTGTCCTGTAAGGTTGCTTTCTCCATATTTTCTCCTTCTTTCTTCCTTTGTACTCTTCTCTTTTTCTCTTGCCTCCTGGGCATGACTGAGCACAACCAAACATCAGCTAACACGGCAACAGACACCTTCATGCAGGTGGCGACCATCATAGGGCAATCCAGCAGTTACAAATATAAAGGTTTTACAACTCACATATCGTAAATGAGAGTAGGGAGGAGATAGTGAATTACAACTTCGAAGTGGCAGTAATACCTTCTCTCCGCGCGTGCAGTTCACTGCACGGACTCCACCTATGATGTCGCTGGTGAAGGACTGCAGCGCACAAAGATTTTTCAGCAACCCAGTTCTGATAGGCACCCATTGGCATAAGCTTTCCTCTCCTATATTCCATATGGCAGTGCTTCGTAAATGAAAAAGGAGATCAAAGATAAGGATATGAGCACAGTAACAGAAGTAACACCTATTACCCATCCAAAGCGGTAGCGATTGAGGGCTGCTATTACACTCCCTCAGTCCCTCCTTTATCAATTTTGCGCATGAAAGCAAAAAACAAAAATCAAAAGCTGTAAGGTAACGAAGCGGCCAAAAATTAGCACACGATTGAAAGGAAGGAGGAAATAAATAATTATACATGCGTATACTGAGCACGTGGATGCCTCCTTACAACTATGGCATGAGCAGAAGGGGCGGTGGGTCGAGGAACACCAGGCGGCGTCAGATCGAGGGTCGACGAAGACGGCTGGGCAGCTTCATGAGAGGACCTGCAAGGATACAGTGGTGCTGAGCAGCTGCAGCCCCTGTGCGTCTTCTTCCTCCCAAGCGAGCTTCACATCCACATCGGTGGCCATGGCAACCACACAGGGCCATGGAGGTGACGAATCGACGGAGGAGGATGTCGCCGTGGGAAGTAGGGCGCGACGGCCGGCGGCGCGAAGAGCGACTGCGATGGGGAATTAGGGATTGGAGTACGGGCGACGGCTGTGGTGTTTGCCGATATACTTGATGAATCGGGAGGGTGTCGGAGGCGAGCAGATGAGAACGACGCCCTGGAGGCTTCTAGATGCGCCTGTGTGGCTGAGAAGCCATCCATGCCGCGTGATTAGGATCGGATGGTTGTTAAGCGTCTGCTACAGTACTGCTACAGGGTAACAGTGCTCGTTTGGAACAGTAGATGGTGGACCCCGCCGGGAGAAACTAAGAATATATATATATATATATATATTATGATTATGATGCCCAGTTGCCTTTGGCACTGTTTTCTTTGATTCATTTTTTGTATTCTACATCATTAGCTGATTAGCTGATTTATCGAACCCAGAAGTGATAGCTGATAAGAAAACATTCAGCTCAGCTGCTCGTGGAGCAAAAGCAGAATGAATATGATTAAGGCCTGAGTAAGTTTGCTTATTTCTAGCTAACGTGGAGAGCAACAGACTGGCAGTGTACAAAATCATAGGATTTGTATGAGCACCGTCCAACACTCTTCTGTTCTTGAGCATAGACCCTAAGCCTAGTATACTCTGTCTACAGCCTACAAGTTAACAAGTGCATATTACTTACTCTGTATGCTTAAAGATGTCAATGTCTGAGGAAAACATATGTTTCTCCTTTGATAAATTTTAGGATGGTTCACCAACCTATCATGATTATGTAGTACAATTTATGGTTTTATACAACTAGTTCCGGAGGCTCTCAGCGAATCCATAGCTTCTTTTCCCCATTTTCTGAACCTGAACATGTACAGCAGAGCATGTGGTCTGTTAGGAGTACTACCTTCAGGAGATGATGTATGGTTCCACAGCCAACTTTGTTGACATGATTTTGCGAGCCATATCTGAGTGATTGTAGGTTATGTCTGGTGCCGTGGTAAAAGAAAAAATATCAAGACTTCAAAAGGCAGGTAATACTGAAAATTTTTTACCCATTAACCTTGTTCTCCCTTCTTGCAGAAAGAGAGGTGAATAAGAAGGTCCTCAAGGTGCCCGGAATTGGACGGAACGTGAGTTCTATGTCATTTCAATTTTCAAGCCACCCTTTGGGGAATTAATTGATTTGTTCATTTGTAGCCTTTTCTGTTAAATAAACAGCTTAAGAATCGTAGTGGTTTCATGTTGTTCTGACTAATATTGGAACATACTACATGTATCTATCCTGTTTGTTAATAGACTGAAATTTCCTCCTCCTTTTTTTTTCTTGGTAGGGGAAGATCTTGTTGATTTTCTGAAAGCATATCAGAGGCCCTTAAAATCATTTCACCAGTTTTCCATGAACAACTGCAGAGGTTTGAATCAAACATCGATCCCACTCTATTCTGCACTTCTGCTTAATCAACTAAGATAATCTGACTCACGTGATAGCTTGTTGCCGGTCTGGTGATTGATTGGTCACCACGAGTCCATGTTGTAGCAGTAAGAAATATTCTAAGCATTGTGTAATCAACTAAGCACTGTTGCAATAATTTCATGATGCCTTGTTCTACTATGAAGGGGAGCCCTGGCGCAGCGGTAAAGCTGTTGCCTTGTGACCATGAGGTCATGGGTTCAAGTCCTGGAAACAGCCTCTTGTAGAAATACAAGGAAAGGCTGCGTACAAAAGACCCAAAGTGGTCGGACCCTTCCCCGGACCCTGCGCAAGCGGGAGCTACGTGCACCGGGGTGCCCTTTTTTTTTTTTTTTTTTGTTCTACTATAAACTGCATGTGATTTGATGACTTAGTTTCTCATTTGCTGTGATTCATTTTGTTAACTCTAGTTTCTAACTTGCTTACCTGTTCAGAGAGTATATTGACTACTCTTACAGAGCAACTGCAAATATAAGTATGATTATGCCACCATCCCATATCTAGCAGAAGTCTTGAAGGTATAAAACAATCCTCTGGACTCTTCAGCTATTGCACACAAGGTGTTTTGTCTACAATACCCTATCAAGAAGTTATCTGTAATTCAGTTTTACCGTTTCATGCTACCATATACCCTGTTCTGGCACCTATTTAGTTCACTGCTCCTTTATGGTCTTGCAATTATTCTTTAAAAGTGAAATGGTTACCCTTGTCTGGCAAAAGATAAATTTTGGTCGTATCAGCATAATATTACTGTTATATATGACAAAGCAGTTGATGATATCACTTAGAATGTTAACTCTATTTTTCTTGACAAGTGCTACATATCTGATTAAATGAAACAATTTTCTTTTAGTTGTATACTGCAGGCACATATGAAACTGTATGACTCAATATCATCTCTTTTTCATGTAGTGGTACTGAGGATGGCTATAATAGTTTCTTCTATGGTGAACTGATGATCGCCTTTTATTGGTTTCTCCAACCATATATGCTCATGAAGCTTCTTGCAATACGTGAGGTTAGGAGAGAATTTGGACATAATTTGTAAAACACGGTCTGTCCATGTCCATGTCAATTGAAAATTTATGAAACTCTTACCATACGTGCCATGCTTGTAATGATCCAGTGTAAAATCGTGAACTATTTCTAGTGACAAGTTTAGAGATAATGTAAGTATCGATTGTCAAAGTGTTGTAAAGAGCATAATTCATCGGATATTTTGTGTCATACTTGTACAACATCTCAGATATTCTTAATTTGAACCTGGATGAACAACACTGCAGTAGCCTTTTATAGTAAATATTTCTATTTCTTTTTTGTTTTGTTTTTTAAATAGCAATAGGTGACGGGCAACATGAAAGCCCGTCATCTATCTACTCATACAGGTGACGGGCAACATGAGAAGCCCGTCACCTATAACAATCACATAGGTGACGGGCAACATAAGATGCCCGTCACCTATGACTATTTATAGGTGACGGGCATTTGCCCGTCACCTTTCTCTTTGTAATCAGTGACGGCGTAGGGGTGACGGCTCAGATGCCCGTCACCTATGTCATTTCCTTAGGTAGTGATAGAAACCTCGGATAGCGCACGGAGGCACATGCACATCGAATATCCACTCGTTGTAAGGAGCAGATTTATTCAAATCAATCACTCGCCTGTTACAATCAACTAGTACCACACGTGCGCCACGCACGTGTCTAAAAATTACATCACTTGACCCACGCACGTGTCTAAAAATTACATCACTTGGCAGAATTAAAACTACGTGCAACTTCACATGAAAAAAAACCATGTATGACCAACCAAATATATCTAAAAATTTCTGCTCCTTGTGAATGGAAGATGATGTGGCTATACGCGGTGGTGGTCAAAATATCTAAATTTGGAGGAAAATTTTAAATATGTGTTGCTAGCAATTTCAAACAACGCTAAACTGTACTTATCATTTGCACACCTCCTATCCAGTCAATCTTGTGAGAAGATATTAATATCAAAACTTCTGCTAATTTTGTCACCAGCACCCAATTTTGTATGCAATTTAGAAATAGTATTTTGACAACATTATTACATATGAATATAACCATAGAAATGGCTATAATATCATTACATAGACATAAGTTAATTACAGCCTCGTTCACATCGCAGGAACGTTACTATTTTTATCCTCATACGCAAGAGGACCACAATAATAAACTTAATAGATGTCTGAGATACCTTTTTGAAAAATATGGAAACAGAAAATAAAATGAACGGCAGTAAAACCAACCAAACGCATGTCCACATTAGCTTGGTCCCCAAAGTGCTAAGAACAAAAACTGGAGATCAGCGAAGCTAGAGATCAAGCTAGGCAAGCCATCGCCATGCCAGCTCAAGGTTAGTGCACTCAAAGCCCCCTATTTCATCTGCCATGCCAACGCCTCCATCCCGAGCAGGTTTTCCTCTCGTTTCCTTCTCCGTCGATACTAAAAATTGTTGCAAGCTACCTACATGAAAACATCTTCTGAAAGAGGATAGTAGACAATGTCGAGGGAACAGTATGCTTAAAATATCAATTCACAAGCTATACCAACCACCAACATTGCATGATTGAATTTTTCAGAAAGCGGTCTACAACTGTCTTGCTGAATTTTTCCTTTTTGGCATTGTTTGAGTCTATGAACCTTAGATACATCCCATGCTATTACTCCGAAGTGGTATGAAATGTCTGTGGGTAACATCAAATGCATGTGGGTAGTACGATCCTCTAAGATAAATGGTAAAAACATGACCAATGAAAAATCTTACCTCCCAAGCCCAAGTTTACACCGCATATGCTCATCTCAGGAAGGGATCAACTAAAATCAAGACAACAACTCCCGGTATTAGTAAGAAATCATTCCTGTAGTTTAGCTTGATGGACCTTGCAGAGCTCCCAAAATCTTTTTTCCAAAGTGTAATGTGCATACAATTAATAGAGAAGCTAAATAGACCATGTATGCAGAGTTTTTTTTAAAAAAAAAACTGAATAATGTAGCACCAGACTGCCGAAAAATCTTTGCAGAGATCACCTCATAGAACTCCTTAAATCAATGTGACATGCTTCATACACACTCATCAAATACAAGTAAATGAGATCAAAATCTAAGAAGTTCAAGACTCATTTGATTTGCATGCTTTATCAGGCTATAAAACTCTACCAATTTGTCATCTGAAACATAACCAGGGCTGAATTCAAATACACTCTATCCCAGCTCCATATGTAGAAGTGATTCTTCGTGCAGACTCTTGAGATCTGAATTAGTATTAATTGGGACTGCTGGAATTGCTCGCTATGAGCTCAATGAAACACAAAATATGTAGGTATTGTTAAGAAAACTTAACTGGATTATTGGTGTGTAATAAATGCCCATTCATTTACTATATCATACCTCAGGAAGCTGATCTGGTTCAACATTTCGTTTTATAAGCATTAGCTCTCTTTCAAACTGAGGTTCTTTAGATAACCTGAAGGTTATATTTTAGGTAAAAAAGGATTAATGAATATCAGATAATCACAATAGAAAAAATATTAGGGAGACAAACAGTGCAGGCATAATAACATAAACTCGAGTAATCTTCATCCAAAGAGTTGTGTTGGCAGAATAAACTTATAAAACTGACTTCAGAAGCCTTTTTCAACAAGTTGAATGGAATATCTGCATTCTTCTTTAAAAATGACTTGGGCAAACATTGCAAACCCTGACACAAGATCAAAATTGCATAGATTGTAGCAAGGTACGTAGAGACCGATAAAAGCTTAATGGCCACCTGATGGAACATAATAGTCCCATAGAACTGAATTAACATCCCAAAACATTGAAAAGTATTGCTTCGGCCAACAATAAACATTCTTAAAAATGTATCCATAGCATGGGAATCAAATATATAACACATAGTTCAAACTTATTTGGGGTCATGATCAACTACTTACATAGAGTATTAATCATTCTTGTGTAGGAGCACGTGTTGGCCAGTGCATCACCATATTTTACACCATCAATGTATCAGTCAATGTCTCTTCCCATCTTAACAGAAGTTACCCCTATCAATATCAGTCTGCAATGTAAACGTAATTCTGTCACCTCGCGTGAACTGAAATTGACCGAACAATATGTACAGAGAGAACCACAGTCAGTTCTGCTAAAACCACCTCTAATTTCAGGAAATGAACCATGTATTGCTGACAAATAACCGATGTGAATTGAGGATCCTGCTGTGTGAAAAAATGGATGGAACTCCCCCTTAAAGTCAATATGCCATCTAATTGGAGCATGCCTTACTGAATTGTCCTGCTATGTGATACATCTTTTCTTCCTTTTTCTTTTTCAGAATCTGTCCCAACTATAACTTGCCTGGCACAGATACATATAATACAACCCTACACTCACTGTTCACGATATGCTATATTCACAAGATCCTAGGCCCAGGTACGCAAGGATCAACCGTGGAGAAGCCCATGAAATGTGTCCATGAATTTTTTATTATTAGAGATAAGAATAATCTGCCAGAATTTGCTTCTAGGGTGGAATACAATTTTTTAACAAAGATAAGAAAAACCTCAGCATGTGTAAACTTCCTTCACCATAGGTGGCATTATTCCAAGTTCCTGAGGCAATATTTGGACACCTTGAGGACAAAGGAGTAATTCACTATGTCCTTAAAATCTTACAAGAGAAAAGGAGTAATTGAGACAGAATTAACAGCTCAAACTGAGGCAATATTTGGACACCTTGAGGACAAACCACATTATCCATTTTTCAGAAAATGAATAGATAAACAGTACCTAGAAGCATAGGACAAATCTCTACACTCCTAATCTTCTACGATAAACTAATGACACAATGTAGGATGGTGATTGGATTCTTACATCTACATATGCTGACGTACCCCCATGGATGACTCTAGCCTGGACAGTTGACACCGCTATGAGCACTGAAAGTTTATAACAGATCCATCTTAAACGAACGGAATGCAAAATCTGACCACCAAATAAGAATAGCAGTTGATCAGCTGAAACGAAGACCCACGAGACAGCTTAGTGTTTTGAGTAATATGACACGGTTATAAGCTTTGCAATGGAAGCCAGCTGAAGAGAGAAGGTCAATCTGAGATGATGCAAATCTCATGAACAAGCCAAAGAACTGAAAATTTTGCCCCACCAGAATAGGTGAAAAAATATTAATCCTTTTGAGTAATAGGACACGGTTATAAGCTTTGCAATGGAACCCAGCTAAAGAGAGAAGGTCTTCACTTCTCTTTGAATCTGTATTTAAGTATATTGATTCCCAGACATACAAATAAAAAAAAGAGAAACAATTATGAATTACTCCCCAGAATGTCGCCATTCAATATTGCTTGCAAATCTCAACTTTCGCATGTCTAAGACAATAGGAAGCTAAGAAGCAAGGTAATCTTTATGCCTTGTTTCATCCATGCATAACAATAGGAAGCTAAGTAGCAAGCTAAGCTGCATTGTGTGAGATCAACAGAGAACTCTTCCTGTATGTCAAACAATTCCATAGCTAGCAAAGACTCTAATAATCAATTTAGCAATTGCACAAGCAATCATCTGTTTTCAAATTTATTCATGAAGAAACCACATTAATTAAGAAAGTTTTTAAGCAAGAAGCTCAGTGTAACACCCTGATTTTCAGATTTTTGAAATAATTTAAAATTTATATAGAATTAAATAGGGTGTTAACATTTTTTATTATGTAAAAAAATTTTATTTGTGTGAAAATTGTATTTGAAATTCAATAGAAATTCGTTTAGAGTAGGAAAAAATCCTAAACTCTCTTTTCTCTCACGTACCATCGACCCCGTTTGTGATTTTTCTCTCGGCCCAGTCCAACTCCAACACGTCCTGCCCATGAAAAATCATAGCACGCTTGGCCGGCTTTTCCTATATTTAGAGCGCGCTACTCGAAGCTTCCGGGTAGCGTGCGTTAATGAGCCGGTTCGAGCCAGCCTTTCAGCCTGTCAACCGGCCTTCTTCTTCCTCGAGGGTTCGGCCACCGCCGCCATCGCCGCCATGAGACACCGTTCTCCTCTCCCGCACGTTGAGCCGCGATTCGCACGCCCTCGGCCTCCCTAGTGCGCTCCTCCCTTGCTTCCTTCTCTAGCGCGTGTTCCTCTAAAGCCTGAAACAATTGCTTGTGAATCTCTGAACAATTGTTCCGGAAGCCAGAAACAATTGCTTGTGAAGCTCGGAACAAATTGCTTCTCATATGCTTCCTTCCCCAGCGCGCCTTCCTCGCGAAGCCTGGAACAATTGTTTTGAAGCTTGGAACAATTGTTCCGGCAGCCCGGAACAATTCCTGTAAAGCTTGGAACAAATTAGTTTCATGGCAGATTGGGGAGAAGTTTCGATAGTTTCTATGGTGACGAGGGAGGGAGACGGTGCTGCTGGCCCTCGCCTCCCTGCTCAGCTTCGCGCACTGCCCTGTGCTCATGCGCTGGAGCGACGGCTGCCCGTCTGCCTGAGGCCTGAGCTTGACGACGATGCTCGTCCGCGCCGCGCTCCTCTCGCCGTAGCCGCGTGCGGGCGTTGGGCCGACTGGGCCGCGCTAGACATAGGCTACGCATAGCGCGAGCTATGCATAGGAGCTCCCCGCAGGGCCTCGGCATAGACCGTGCCGCCACCTCCCTATATAATCCAAAACCTAGCCTGCCCAACTTTCTATCCTGTAAACCTCACGCTGCAGCCCCTAGTCCCTGGTCAGTTCGAAGCTCTCTGAGCAAATCGCCATCGTCGTTCTTCTGGGTTCCCAGGAGTTCATGAAGATGATCCTCGCCGAGTCGCCATCCTGGAAAACCCATCTCGAACGACTTCCACCTGCTTCCTGACGAACGTCGAGGACCACCATTGAACATCACCACTCACGCTGCAGCTGCGAAGGAAGCCGATGCGATGATCGTGATCAACCATCCGCCGTCACAGTTGCACGCCGCGAAGCCCCTCAGTGAGAACCAGGAACTAATCTCGTTCAGAGCTTCTTCCAGCTTTGTATACTGTAGTGTTGTTACGTTCGTTTTCGTCTCCAGCAGTTCGTTGTAGCAGTCATGACGTCGCGTGGCTGCTGTAGATTGTTGCCGCCAGCTGCTTCACTTTGTAGTTACGTTCTCATCTACCAGAGTTAGCTAGATACGCCCAGCACTAGATCGATAGTTTTTTTTCGACATGGGGCGTACCCCTTTTCCATTACTGAAATAACGGAAAAGACAAGTTTGTTACAGCTTGTTGACCGAGTTCCAGGATAAGCAAAGATAAGAAAAGAAAACTACAGAGCAGGTGGGGATGAGAAAAGCCTGAGACTACGATGTGACTACTAAGACAACCACAAACTCCCATTACAGAATATCTCAAGATAGAGGTAGAATAGATAGATTGCGAGTCATCATTCATCATCTGTTGAGCGGTCTTCTTTGTTGGCTTGAGGATGGTATTGCAGCATCAACCTGGAGTTTTGGCCAGCCGTCTGGAACCTCCTTGCTTGAGTATCCACCTGTGCCACCACCTGAAGAAGACCTTCCACCCCCCTGACTAGATCCTGCTTGGACAAATCTTGAAGTTCTGCCCAAAATTTAAGAAAAGAACAAGCATGCTATACAATTTCGTTAGGTGCTTTAATCAGAATTTTATCAAAGCAAGCTTTGTTACGGGCTTTCCAAATCGCCTAAGAGAAAGCCGCAAGACCAGTCACATAGTGATCTGCTCCATGGGGCAGATATTTTTCAATCCACCCATAGTATTGTTCAACAGAACCTGGGATGCTATCAGCGCCTATAAAAGTAGCAACATATCCCCACACCACCTTTGCTACGGGGCATTGAAAGAACAAGTGATTCGTGTTTTCTTCCTGGGTGCAGAAGTCACAAACATTTGTGCCTTTCCATTGTCTTTTTTTCATGTTATCTCTAGTCAAAACAGCCCCTTGCTCGAGTAACCAAACAAAAATTTTCACTTTCAGTGGAATTTTTGCTTTCCAGATGTGTTTGTTTGGTTTATTGGTCTCTTCTTTGAACAACCATTTGTATAAGGATTTCACCTTAAACTGTCCACTTTTGTGCAGGGACCAGGTAACAAGATCTCTGCCCTCAGAGAAATTGTATGCTCTTATTTTCATTAAGATGTCTTCCCATTGTTTCTGTTGGGCCTCATTAAACCATCTTCTGAAAGAAAGTACCCAGCCTTTTTCTCTGCATGTTTGTACAAGGATGTGTTGGTCATGGCAAATATCATATAATTCAGGGGAGATAGTTGCTATTGGTCTCTCAAATAGCCAACGGTCCTCCCGAAACCTTGCAAGTTCACCATTTTTTACAGTAATTACTCTCCCAGCAAGGTATAAATCTTTGACTTTGAGCAAGTCAGCCCAACAAGAAGAATCATCACTTCTGTGTCTGACTTCAGCCACAGATGAATTTCTCAAATATTTGTTCTTTACTATTTCTTGCCAGATTCCTTCTTCATTTTCTAGTTTCCACCACCATTTGCATAGAAGTGATGATCATATAGAATCGCCTGCATGCAGGTACTGGAGCTGTTCCAGAGTTAATTAGATTAGTTTATCAGCTATGCATCACCATGACGTCTGGCTTAGGAAGGAATCTGTATTTCAGTATAAACAATTCTGCTAGTCACGTATACAAGGCAGGTTTCCAGTAAAACCCCTGCTACTTCAAAACCTTATTACTTTTTCATACAAATTTCGATTTACTCGATTCTTGCGCCCGTGCGACCATCACGACGTAGGCTTTCTGTTGATACACTTTGTTTATGATGATTGTATTGTTTGGACTGTTTTCTTAGTATTGCTTGTTGATTTCTTGTCAGTATTATTGCGCGGATAGAATCGGTTCAAGAGACATCATTCAACCTTCAGGACCAAGAATTTGAAGTGTTTGAGCAGCAACTCCAGGAAGGCAAGTGCCCTTGATGCATTTTGATCCCTTTTAGGATGTGTCATTTAAAATTGCATGCATGTGTCTTAATATGAATGCCATGTTATTGGTTTACTAGCTTTTCCATATAATTCCTTGAAGCCTTTGTTGGGGTAGCATGTCTATAGTTTGGGTAGATTCATGCTTTTGCTGTTGGGAACCGGTAATTAATTTGACTAATGCTCTATTTAATTCATTGGGCTGGTAATTCTTTTTAGCAACACATAGAGCTTAGGGAATCTGGACAGGCTGGTTTGTTTGGTATGGTGCTGTCGTGCACGAGATTTTGGTTGGTGTTAGTGCCTGTGCTAGATTCTAAGGACCGCTTTGTGAACATGTAACCTGGCTGAACAGCGCAACCACGAGGCTTAAATGGATGAGGCTTAGCTAATTAAATAGTTGTCTCTTATTTCCTGTAGCACTATTTGGTTGTTGATGTGGCGCAAATGGGGCCTATGCATTGGAGGGAAAATAGACTCCCGTGTTTTAGCGAATCCTAGCGGGTGTTTACAGGGTATGAGGCGCTATTGAAAGGCTTTTCAATGTTTAACTGGCTTGACACCTCGGTAGTGTAAAGCAAAAAGGGATGGCATTAACTCGTGGTGAATGTGTGCAAACCTTGCAAGGATAAAAACTGTCATGACAGCCGTGCTCACGGTCAAGAGCGGGCTTGGACTTCTTCACGATTAGTGGGATGGATGGATGGATGGTTGGTTGGTTTGTCTTGGTAGCGAAGTGGTGGGAACTTGGTGAGTCGGTAGTCGGATGGGGTAATCCGATGAGCTTATCCTTGATGTTGTTTTGTTGGAGCTTGGATATTACACCTAGTAAATATGTTGCTTTTATAAATGTATCTTGTTGCATAATGCAGTAAACTATGTGTTTAGCTTTTCTTGATATTTGCCGTCATGTCATATTTTCTTACACTTGCGGAGTACGACATGTACTCACCCTTGCTATTCCCCTTCTTTTTTGGATAAACCATTGCTGCTTAGACAATGGAGGTGATGTGGACTACGACGACGATGACTTCGACCCGAATGCTCCATACTATGCTGGTGTTACCTCCGGACAACGCCTGTGGAAGTTGGGATAATCGCTCCGCTAGATTATTATTTCGATACTCTGTTATTTATATTTTAGACCATGAGTCATTATGTAATAAATGTTTACTGTTAACCTGGCACTATAATAATGGTATTTCACTATTTGTCGCTGTATGTATGATTTATCTGATCCTGACATACATGTGGTGTGTATTCGGTTGTTTTCCTGAAACCGGGTGTGACACTCAGTCATGAACTTTTTACACAATTAATTTGATGCCAAGAAGCAAAGAACTGAGCAGTCAGTGGAGATCACATATGGTCTTCTAAACTCATCAAACAGCTTAGTGTCATGCATTCAACTAACTTACTGCTTGAATGGTGGCCACCCATAGTTTAGTCACGATATAATTGTGTGCAAGCATGCAGTAGAACATCACCCTAATCTTCAGGGCTGCACATGCATCTTGTGCAAGAGTTCAGTTCAACTATCCAATAATTACTATATGTAAGCTATTAAGGATGGATGAAAAAAATGATGAAATAGCAGTAATACCTGTTTTACTCCCGAGTACATAGCCACTCATTGCCTGTTATGAATGTGCACGGAGCTGAAACATCATATATTTATATTTATATAAAAATTCTATAATTGTCTATAAAACTGCAGTATACGAGGTCACTTTACAGGAGTTTCAGTCTTCCAATCAAATGATGGTACCGTCGTACATAGTACTTTAATTTCTCTTCTTAAAAATGCAAAGCGGGGTTATCAAAAGTTTTGAGAAATCCAAGCGTCATCATCGATTCCAGTTGATGAAAGAAAAATCCAATGTTACCTTGTGGTCGACCACTCCCCGGCGACCGAGCATGGGGTTGTTGGGGCACTTCTCCACGGACGTGCCTCCAAATTATCAGAAATCGATCATCCACCAACACCAATGCAAGAGCACAAACGACGACCTCGCAGGCGCAAAAACACGGCCGCATCCCCGTCGATCACGGAAGCATCACTCGGTTGGATGGGAACAGGGTAACCAGGCGGGTTCGCGGCTCCACGGCAACTCGACGGTGGCGCAGATCCAGGGGAATTGAGCGGTGGCGCGGCTCCTCGGCAACCAGGCGGTGTCATGGATCCATAGCAACCAGGCGGCGGCGGGGCTCCACGGCAACCTGACGGCGCCGCGGATCCATGGGAACCCAGCGTCGGCGCTGGTTGGGCTCCACGGCAACCAGGCGGCGGCGGGGCTCCACGGCAACCTGACGGCGTCGCGGATCCATGGGAACCCAACGTCGGCGCCGACGGGGCTCCACGGCAACCAGGCGGCGGCGGAACTCCTTGGCAGCCCGGCAGTGTAGCGGATCCAGGGGAACCCACGTGCTGGATCGTCCCACCACCGACGACGGGCGACCGATGACAAGCGGCTCCTGGTGGTTGCGGCGTGGCTCCACAGGAACAGGTGGCGTTGCTGCTCGACGAAATGTGGCGGCCGACGATGGGTTTCCCGCCAGGCTCCCCTTCGATCCATCTTCCTCTCGCGTCGCCAGGTGGGGATTTAGATGGAAGAAATGCTGGTTTGATTGACGGTGAGTGCGGCAGGCAGGCAGACGTGAAATCAGGGTGGGAGCGGCGGGCGGGTGGAATTTTCGCGGGGTGAAAAAGGTTTGCGCAATGTCAGGCATAGTCAACTGGCAAATGACGCTGAGCGTGACGGAGCATCACGCTGACTCAGCCTCGGTGGCCCTACGGTTTGATCAAGCGGTGGATAAGAGTGAGGTTTTGGTCAAGGTCGATATACAGGTGGCTAGGATCTGGCAGGTTAAGATTATTTTTAGGATAACTGATTTTTTATTGGTTTAGACCTTCATGTAAATCCTAGAACATTTTTTCTGTCATAAATAATCAATCTACTACAACTAAGAACAAGAAAAAAAGACCCAATAATGCATGTATGTGCCCTTGCTGGAAGATGGAGAAAATAGAAGAAAATAATCAGCATCGACGGAAGTGATACAACAGTTACAGTAATTGTCCTATTTGACAATCTGGACAATGTATTTGACTTTTATTGAAGGATTTTCAATCTATCTCTACTTCTTTGAGCGAGGCTAGTGGATGTATTAATTTACCTGTCCAATGTTCCAAAATCCTATTCATCTATGCCAAGAATTTAAATTGCACTCGTCCATGAACCGATCTCCTCGAATGAGAAACCTCTTCCAGAGTTCCAGTACTTGTAGTCCAGTATACTTAGTTCAAGCCAAAGTTTCATATTATTACCATTATGGTGCAATGATGCAGACCTCCGAGCTGCCTCTTCTTCCAGTACTTCTTGTTATTATATTGCACTGTGGATTCGCATGTACATATATATGGTAGACATAGAAACCTCAGATAGAGCACGTAGAGGCACATGCACATCGAATATCCACTCATTGTAAGGAGCAGATTTATTCAATTCAAATCATTTTATATAAGTATATCATCACTCGCTTGTTACAATCAATTATTACTTCCTGGTACTACAGGACTTACACACGAGCACACGTTCAGACGCGCTCTCTCACACATACGTATATGTATTGGCGAACTTATTTTTATAGGAGTACATGCACGTCTACTTCTTGTCTGCTAGGCCCTTATCCTTGGGCCCTTCGGTTTGTTGATCGGTATTCTCGGGAGAGCCAGCATCTTTTCCTTTCTTACCCTTGCTGCCTACTTGTTCTGCCTTCCCAGATGATTTCCCGTCAGCTTTTTGGTCGCGTTTCCCAAACAGGTGGGTGGCATATCTCGGCTTGTCCACGTCGTCCTGCAGTCAGATGCCATTTTGAAATAGTTTTGAGCCCAATTAGTTCCAAGTATGTTTCTTTTTGTGTCAGTGTGTGTGCGTATATACATATATAAATGATCGCTCTAGTTCAATCCAGTTCTGAGTCCATATTCAGATGAAATGTTGCCAACTTGCATATATGTACCTTGGTATCTGAACTCTAAATTTCGTACCGATGGACTAAATGCATGTATCGGAGGTCCAGAGTAGTGTTGATTGCGTACCATGGTCAACTGCTCGACGAAGGGTCTGGTAGATTTTCAGACGAGATAGTCGTGTGCTTCAGCTGCTTGCTATTTAGGTTGCCTCCTCTTGATCTCTTGTCGATGCACATAAGCTCGGTGCTTACATAGATATATATAGACACAGAAGCATACCCACAGAGCCATCTAGCAAGCTTATCTTCAACGCGTCATCGTACTTTATTCCATTCAAACCAGATTAGATAAGATCAGATCAGATGATGGATAGACACACGCAACGCATACATACCTTTCTTGGATTCGTGCATGTCCCCAGCCGGCACTTGAGCTATCTTCTCATAATTTGGTAAATAAAAATAAATAGGCCTTTTCCGAATTTAGATGCTATTTTGCTTCTGTTTTCAGCCGCTACCACGTAAAGATATCAAGAGGCGCATACTTCATATGGGACCCTTCCCCAGGTGCTTCTTCATAAACTGGAGCCTGCACACTTGATTTTATTTGCTAATTTTTTGCCTTCAAAAATAAATTACTTGTTCAATTCAGGCATATGTTCTTTATGCCAACAGGAATATATGATAGATTCTCCTCCCTTTTCTCTGCCCACAAAAGCGAGGATTCTCTCTCCGAAGAAAGAAATAAAGGAAATTCAGTGGCCGCCGAAAGCACAGCTGAAATATTCCTCACCGATAGCGACGCATATTACCACCCCCGAAGTACTACTTGAGTTTGGATACATATGTTACGACTTTCTAACCTATTTGATGCAGTCCATATATTTAATAACAAAGAAAGATGGCTATGAATAGAAAAGAATAAAAACTGTATTCACATACATAGCGAGGGTAAGTAGTTGCTTACGTTTAAAGAAACGAGCCACATGTTGTGAAAAAGAAACCGTATTCAAAACAGCCGTGTTGCGGTGTTGCAATATTTAGATGTTATTATTTCAATTTTATTTACTCGCATGTGCCCCGGTGGAATGCTTTTCTTTCTCTTGGCTTGCCTGCTACGAGAATCGGTATAAGAAAAGAAAAGAATATCAATTTTTAGTAAAAGCAGAAAGAGAAACCACACATCACATGCGATGGCATCACGGAAATGCAAAGCGGAAATATTACTTCCCCACTGCAAAATTATCGACCTAGAAATGTAATAAAAATGGCGTAACAGACTTGTGAAGCGTATCATTCTAAAAAAATAATAATAATAAAGAAAATAAAAGAAAAAAGACTAGTTGAACGTATCTTGAGACCACACCCAAGCTTCCAAAACTTGCTACTGCTCCATTTTTTTTTTTTGACCCCATGAGTTTCCTTCTCAAGCCTAAATAGCTATGGCATCAGCTCAAACTCATCCCATTTTAGCCTTAAGGTAGAAAGGGCGCTGATGATATGTACTACCTCCGGCCCAAAACAAATGACTCTTTAGCTTTGTCCTAATTCAAACCATTCTAACTTTGACCAAGCTTATACGAAAAAGTGTCAACGTTATCCTAGCTTTGTCCTAAGTCAAACCATTTGTTTTGGGACGGAGGGAGTAATGTTGATATTATTCTAAATATTGATATTATTCTAAATTCCATTTGCGAGGCAGTACTTACGTTTCTGGTCATCACTTTGCCAAATGAACCTAGAGCGAAAGTAGTCCAATTTTTTAAGTACACATCTTGGAATTGCGAAAAAAGACATCATATATATGGGTAGACTACTTAGCACTGAATTAATCAATGTTAATCGACCCCCTGTATAAAGGTATTTACCTTTCCAACTGCTAAGTCTTTTTTTCGACGTGTTCCTCGACCCTTTTCCAATCTGCATTCCTCAATTTTCTATAGTGAACAGGAATGCCTAGATATCTCAATGGAAAATCACCTACTTTGCAGCCAAAGAGTTATGTATACTGGCCAAGGCTTGTTGGGCCTCACCAAAGTAGAATCCCTCATTCTTATGGAAATTTATCTTTAATCCCGATACTTGCTTGAAAGCACAAAGTAGAACCTTCATGTTACGAGCTTTGTCTAGGTCATGGTCCATAAAGAGAATTGTATCATCTGCGTATTATGGAATGGATATGCCTTCATCTACAAGATGTAGCACAACTCCACAAATCTGCCCATCTTCTTTAGCTCTCTTTATCAAAAATGCTAACATGTCAGCTACGATGTTAAAGAGTAAAGGAGATAAAGGGTCTCCCTGTCGAAGGCCTTTTCTTGTTTGAAAAAATTGCCCGACATCATCATTAACATTTATTGCCACGCTTCCATAGGAAACAATAGATTCCATCCAAGATATCCACTTGGATGAGAAACCTTTCATTCGAAGTGATTGCATCAAGAAGGGCCACTTTACTTTGTCATATGCTTTCTCGAAATCTATCTTAAAAATCACACCACTCTAATTCTTTCGATGTAACTCAGGAACAGTCTCAAGAAGAATGATGACACCCTCAGAATGTTCCGTCCTCTCATAAAAGTTGAGTTGGACTAATTATATGATCAGCGACTGACATTTAGCAGACATATTGGTCTATATTGCTCGATTCGGTTTGCCTCTTAAACTTTCGGTATCAATGATATGACACCAAAATTCAAGCTAAAATGTGGTAGTTCTCCAGCATGTAAATCATGGAACATGTTCATCATGTCTTTTGATGACTTCCCAAAATTTCTAATAAAACTCAGCTGGAAATCCATCTGGACCTGGTGCCTTGTTATGCTCCATATCAAAAATAGCATCTCTGATCTCCGCTTCTGTGAAGGGGGCTATAAGGAATTCATTTTCTGCTTGTGTCACTTGTGGAATATCATCTCTTCTTGTCTGATCAAAGGCAAATGAGTTCTGTTCAGGCTCCCCAAATAATCCCTTATAAAAGTGAGTAATCTATCTCTTGAGATTACCTTGTCCTTCAATCTTACCATTCTCATGATCTTGGGAGAAAATTCTCTTTTTCCTATGTTTGCCGTTGGCAACCATTATTGTCTCCCTGCAACACACGTCAGTCACCTTAGCTCGCTGATAATATTTGATTTCTTCTTCTCGAAGAAGTTTAGCCAATTGATCCCATGAATATGAAAGATCTTTTCTCTCAAGTTCAGTCAGATCACGGCTCTCACCAGAGATATCTAGATCATTTATGGTGGCCTGTATACTGACTTTTTGTTGTCTATATACTCCACTGGTGTGAGCAGCCCATCCTCGAAGATAACGGCGTAGGGCGCTCATCTTGTTATTCCAGCGTTGCATTGAGTTTCTTCCTTTAACCGGCTTATTTCAAATTTCTACGACACGATCATAGAAATCATCATGAGAAAACCAACTCAATTCCATCTTGAATTGCTTACAGTTTCCTGTGAAAGCCGGTGTACCAGTGTCAAGTAGCAAGGGCGTATGGTCAGATACTCTTCTGTCAAGAGCACGTACTGACACCATTGGATATTTAAATTCCCATTCTGTTGTCATTAACACTCTATCCAATTTTTCATACGTGGGTTTTGGTAACGAATTAGCCCAAAGTGAACGACGACCAGTTAAAGTCAATTTCTTGAAGATCAAAGCTGTCAATAACAGCATTGAACAAGAATGGCCAGCGATCGTTATATCTATCGTTATTCATTTCTTTGCTACTCCTCAAAATATTAAAATCACCACCTATTAATGTAGGCAGGGGGGTTCCTGTTGGCACGTACGTACGAGTTCAGTCAAGAAGGCTGAAAGGGTTGGGTTTCAATTTCCACCCGTCGGAGATGAGGATGGCGGTGGTGGATGGTGAGATGGTTGTGTTCTTTCAGATCGGAGTTTTCGTCCGTGGCATGTCCATTTGGGATGATGATCCTAGATGGTGGAATTTGCGGCTCTTTCAAGGTTTCTTGTCTCCCATCAATGGAGTTGGTGTTGATTGGGATGCTTTTGTAATCAGGGGATGTAATATGCTTCAATATTAATGAAATTCCATTTTCGCAAAAAAAAAGGCTGACTTAAAGTTTTCTTGAGCTGGACCATACACTGCCATTAAGATCCATTTAAAATTGTTGCTCTTGTTGCAGAGATGAAATTTTATAAAAACAATTTCCCTTCTACAATTAACGACACATCCAACATGGTTGCATTAACCCTAGCAGGATGCCCCCAGACCTTCCTCGATGAGGAAGACAATGCCAAACGAAATATGCACCCTAAGAAAGGCGAGTAATTAAGATTCATCTTTGACATATCTTGCTTCCCTCTTTCCATAACTGCCACAAAATCCAAGTTGTGATCTTTGATGGCGTCTGCAATGTACCGATATTTAGCCAAGTCTGAAAGACCTCTGCTATTCCAGTAAAAGCCTTTCATTTGGCAACCTTTTTGTTTGTATTCCTATTCCTGTGTCCCTTTTTCTTGGAGGAAGACTTTGATTTCCTAGCGGTTGCCATAAGGTCACAAATTTTTGTATCCCGGTCCGTATCATCAAAGACAATTTCTGATACATCCTTTACTAAGTGTGCGTGCGTTGTGAGTGTCTGAGTTGTACTGTGTAATCAAAAAAAAAATTTGACACACACTTATCGTTGGGTAAGGAACGAAAAAGAATAGGTCTCGTGTGGTGTACCATATGTAGTCGAAGGCGAACGAGGTGTGATTTCAGCCACAACCTCGCGCTCCGGTGGACCATCCAGGATTTTCCAAGCTACTCTCTTCATCGACCTTCTGCTATAGAAATACCATCAGCAGACAACATATGTAGTACATATCATCAGCGCCCTTTCTACCTTGAGGCTAAAATGGGATGAGTTTGAGCTGAGGCCATAGCTATTTAGGCTTGAGACGGAAACTCATGGGGTCAGAAAAAAGAAAAAATCGAGCAGTAGCAAGTTTTGGAAGCTTGGGTGTGGTCTCAAGATACGTTCAACTAGTCTCTTTTTTTTTTTTTTTTTTTGAATGATACGCTGAACAAGTCTGTTACACCATTTTTGTTACATTTCTAGGTCGGGTAATTTTGCAGTGGGGAAGGAATATTTCCGCTTTGCATTTCCGTGATGCCGTCGCATGTGATGTGTGGTTTCTCTTTCTGCTTTTACTAAAAAAAAAGATATTCTTTACTTTTTTTTAATACAGATTCGCGTAGCAGGCAAGCCAACAGAAAGAAAAGCATTCCACCGGGCCACATGCGAGTAAATAAAATTGAAATAATAACATCTAAATATTGCAACCGCAACACGGCTGTTTTGAATACGGTTTCTTTTTCACAACATGTGGCTCGTTTCTTTAACCGTAAGCAACTACTTACCCTCGCTATGTATGTGAATACAGTTCTTATTCATTTCTATTCATAGCCATCTTTCTTTGTTATTAAATATATGGGCTGCATCAAATAGGTTAGAAAGTCGTAACATATGTATCCAAACTCAAGTAGTACTTCGGGGGTGGTAATATGCGTCGCTATCAGTGAGGAATATTTCAGCTGTGCTTTCGGCGGCCACTGAATTTCCTTTATTTCTTTCTTCGGAGAGAGAATCCTCGCTTTTGTGGGCAGAGAAAAGGGAGGAGAATCTATCATATATTCCTGTTGGCATAAAGAGCGTATGCCTGAATTGAACAAGTAATTTATTTTTGAAGGCAAAAAATAAGCAAATAAAATCAAGTGTGCAGGCTCCAGTTTATGAAGAAGCACCTGGGGAAGTGTCCCATATGAAGTATGCGCCTCTTGATATCTTTACGTGGTAGCGGCTAAAAATAGAAGCAAAATAGCATCTAAATTCGGAAAAGGCCTATTTATTTTTATTTACCAAATTATGAGAAGATAGCTCAAGCTGGGGACATGCACGAATCCAAGAAAGGTATGTATGCGTTGCGTGTGTCTATCCATCGATCCGATCTGATCATATCGAATCTGGTTTGAAGGGAATAAAGTACGATGACGCGTTGAAGATAAGCTTGCTAGATGGCTCTGTGGGTGTCACTGCAAGGTTTTGGGTCTAATGCCACCAAATTTGTTGCGACACCTTGATTTTTGTTGCAATACATAGGGGTTATTACGACA
The DNA here is from genome assembly GCA_012490785.1 of Eragrostis nindensis. Taxonomy (NCBI): domain Eukaryota; kingdom Viridiplantae; phylum Streptophyta; class Magnoliopsida; order Poales; family Poaceae; genus Eragrostis; species Eragrostis nindensis. Next base: position 333,124 of record JAAXCT010000128.1, read on the forward strand.
ATGGTCGATTTCGGTTGCGATAGGAGGACATGTTGCCACGAATTGTGTAGTGTTGCGATTTTAATTTCAGTGGTTGCATAAATAAGATATATCACAACACAGAAATGTGTGTTGTATTTAGGGCATAGTTGTTGCCACCTTCTTTTGTAATGGTTGCAATAGTTGAGAATGTCGCAATGATTATTAAACGTTGTCATTAGTTCTTTCGTGTGTTGCGAAAGAGCATATGTTATGGCAACACAAAAGTAAATTGTTGCAAAAGAACACTTAGATATAGCAATGCAAGTCTTATCATTGCAACAACTCTTAGATATAGCAACGAAAACCGGAATCGTTGCTACTACCTAGGTACTATTGCAACAATATTTAGTAGTTGCAATAGATTATTTTGTGGCCTAAAATCTCCAAAGTCGTGGCAAAAAAATCCCAACTTAATCTGACACGATGTGGACCACGGCTGCCACATAGTCTTCCTGGCACGTCGTCGGTCGCCGCCCCGCCACGCCACTACCCTCGCGACTCCGGCGCCGTCGCCGCCATGCCATGCCACCCCAACCTCCGCCCTCCACTACCACCGGCAGCCAGAAAATATTGCGCGTGGAGGGTCACAAGTTTTGGGCCATCTAGTGACAGAAGCGGAGTGGGTCATCTTGTTTATTAGTTTGCTAATGGCATATTCTTTTTTTTTTGCTAATTACGTAGGCCCAGCCATACGTGAGGCTCACAATGGCCCAGCCGTACGTGGAGGACTGGAGGAGCCATCTATCGAACTTCTGGTTCATGCGTTTCGGATGATGCACACCCGCGTTGAGTTCTGCATATCTTTCATGGACTGAACCGAGATTGATTTCCAGCTGATAAACATGTAGCAATTACGATATTATATTCCTAACTTGAAGATGAAGAACCGTCATTACTAGTGGTAACAATGCACTTCCTTTTGGAAAAGCCTGCCGTGGTAGTATCCGTTAATCGATCTGACAATGACTAAATATGATGTTCGTGAGAGATATAATCTGGGCGTGCACATATATTTTACTAGGTAGTGCCCGTGCGTTGCTACGGGGAATTGAAACAAGATTCGTATGTGTTGTTCTCAGATATATACCACTCTTTCATGTTGTTGTAAATCCACACCTTTTATATGTTCTAAATCCACACCAGCTATATGTTGTTCTAAGATTGCTTTTCTACAAGCCTGGAACTCATACGTGGACCTTGTGCCAACATGAATATGTTTGGAAAAAATGAGCATGTTAATTTTGCAACCATCGTGTCAAACAAAAATGAAAGTGACCTGATACATAACAGCCAGAACAATTACTACATTAGTGTTGCTCTTAGATGGCCTGTTGAAGCACTATAAAACTTGATTTCTTTCCTTTTTGTTTACAACAGTCTCTTGAGAGGTCACTGAAATAAATAAAAAGTAGTCCTTATTGGACATAGAATAGAAGGAATGACTCAAATATATTATGCAGAAGCCCAAATCAGTAGGTCTGAAGAGTTAACTTATGATGAGATGACAAGTGAAATTCTGATGCAAAATTAAAGTAAAATGGATTTTCAGATCATTACAAACAACCGCTCAAAAGAATGAAGTTGTACCATTAGCACCATAGGCCTTGTTCCTGCAGAATGCAATTATAGTTCATCAGATTGTGAAAACATGCCGACCACTGCTTCATCCTTATAAACACAATGAAAATGAATTATAAAATTGTATATGTAGGTGTAGTAAACATGCAGATTAATCAAGACACAAGTTACAGGAAAAAAACTCTCATAACCAATCACGGGTTAACCTGAGAGCATTGATGTAATTTCAGTTGCCAGCATTATGTAACAGGCAAGGGAAGAAGCTCCAATATCCCAATCTGAAAACTGATTGTTAACCTGCAAAACAAAAGCACTGTAGATGTAGAGGTCCAGAATACATCTTCATAAGGATTAGGTGGAAAGAAACTTTCAATTAATAGCAATAATTCAGGAAGTATTGCTTTCATCACACGTAAGAAACAAATATACCAATACTTTCTCCCTATTAGATTGTAAGCAGGCAGTGTGCAGGTCGTATATCAGACTGAAAAATCCTACAGAACATAGGCAGGCGTGCACATCAGAAAATCAAAGGGCACGATAGAGGGAAGGGGGCACATGCATACCTAAAGGCTGCACAGATGGGCAGACGGGAGTGCTTTAGATTGAAGAACATCACCAAATTGCCTAGAAGGTGCCTGCAGATCAATCACGATGAAGACCACCCAGTGAGGTTGAATCTCAAAATTAATCGAATGACTTGAAGTTTGCCATTTTGGATCATCAGCAAATGATCTAGACATCCGCCAATGATCACGCTGGACTGCGAGATACATCATCAGAGAATTATGAGTCAATCATGCGTGAGAGTTTGCCTGTTCAAAGGATGATTCAGAACTGGAACTCACATTTACACTGAACAAATATTCCCTCCAATCTAAATTAGACCGACCTCTCAATCCAAGCACAGCCAGACACCAACTAAATCAGCCGTTGAAGCATTAAACCGCCACCATGAATCGGAAAATCAGAATGGGTTCCGAGATTACCAATCGCTCACCAGTTCAGTGTGGAGGGCAGGGACCGCATCTTCACGGCGTGCTCGACCACGACAATGACGACCCAAGGCGACGGCGATGTTGGAGCCGGGGAGGGCGCCTACGGCCACCGAAGCCTTCTTCTTCCTCGCATGCGGCCGGCTCCCCAACCCCCGAGCAGGCTGTCATCATTCGCGGTGAAGGCGGCGGCGGCGGCGGCGCCTAGGGAAGGGCGGGGGAGGGGATCACGGGTTGGCCTGCGCAGAACGTGGGAGGCGGGGAGGGGAATTCGATTGGAGGGGGCTGAGATCCTCGATGCAGCGCGATGGCGGCGCAGGCGACGGCTTCATTCCTCGGTCGGTTCAGCGAGGTGTCATTGAGGCGACTCATTTTGCGGTGGCGCCGAGGGGGAAGAGGAACGGCTGAGGAGGCGTTGCCTGATTTTGGAGTAGGATGATGGAGGACCGGAGGAGTACAGGGGGGGGAGTTGCCGTGGAGGAGGAAGAATGGTGTGGTGGGGGAGGAGGAAAGTGGTGGGGGTGAGGATTTCGGTTTTCGGAACGCAAGCAGCCAGATGCGGGTCGCGGAATACGGAATTTGCGGGAGCGGACAACCTCCTTCCAATTCATTAGTTGTAGAGATTGTGGCCATGTGAGTTGTGACGTACTCGCTTACAAAATTCATAGCGGGGTGCAAAGGGAAAACATGTCATGGAGCGATGCATAAAAATACTTCAATAACCAAACATGTCACGCTCTCTCAAAATCAATTTACGCAGGTGGTAATTTATTGTAACCGCGGAGCGTAGGTTGAGAGTTCGAATCTGTGCTGCGTCTCTTTTATCCGAACTGGTTTTTGGAGATCAGAAAAAAAAAGTAAGAAAAGAGTAAAAATAATATAATTGAAGAACCAAACCAGAGACCTGACCTACCACTAGACCCCGTATTCAGTTGTAACTCTAATTGAATTAAAATATTTTTATATTTACTAATAAAGTTTCGGATTCAAGTAAACAAGATGAACGCGTTTTCTTGAAGTACGTTTTCAATGCTACGTGTTCACTGTAGAAAAACATTTTCAGCAGCTCCAACAATACGTTTTCAGCTTCTGAAAACGTCTTTTTATTGTTTAAATCGATACTTTTCCGATTGTCACATTGATAAAAAAATTTAAAAATTCAACGAAAATTATGCAAGTTTTTTGAAAGCTATATTACTTGCGTACACCAAATTTGAGTTTCAAAATCGTCATAATTTGGGTGTAACAAAAAAAATGAAAAGTAATTTTGTTCCTTTTTTATCTTTAAAAATACATCGAATTTTAAAGTGATTTTTGTGTGGCGCTGTTACAAGGCAAAACAGACCTCCCCAAAATTTTGATGATTTTTTTGAATTTTTTTCATCGAAGTGTGTTCAAACTTTACTAAACTACGTATGAGTTATGGACTTTTGAGTCAAATATGAACCAATTTGAACTTAGACAAGTATAGAAATTTTAAAAAAATATAAAAAATATATATGTGTAAAGGTGTATAATATGTACATCTACCCAAAGTTTCATTCGAAATTTAAATTCCTTTGCAGCTTTACAAAAAAAAGTGAAGAGGATGTTGAATAGTGCTCATTAATGAGTTGATGGATCATTACAAAACTGATCTACACCATCATAATTAAAATGCATCCACGGGGCGGAGAATATTTTTTTGAGATTAAAGAAAAAAGAATCAACGCATTTAGACTACATATGCGAAATCTCTACAAGTTTAAAATTAAAAATATGAATCAAAATAAAAAAATGGATCATGGCGCAAGAACTTAACATGAACTCTTTTTACGCTTACAGATTGGGCCCACATGGCAGTTGCTAGTGTTAGTAATATGGGCACAGCCAGCGGGCTGGGAACCGCTCTCTCTCCCTCTTCCGGTCTTTCCGAACCCTAGCCGCCGCTCTCTTCTCTTCCTCTCTCCCCTGCCATCGGCCGCGCGCGATCTGCTCCGACGCGGGCGGCGTAGATCCGGCCCTGGCCTCGCCCCCTCCCTCGTATGGATGCAGAGGCACCGGGTGCTGCGCCTCGCACCGCCTCGACGACCCTATGCCGGCATGGTCTGCTTGGTCGTGGACACGGCCCTACGCTGGTCCTGGAGTCTGGCTCGGAGGCCGATTTCCCGTCGATAGAGGACGTGTGCCACAAGGATGAGAAGGAGGATCTGGACGAGCGGGAGAGGCTGAGGCAGTTGCGGATCTCCAGGGCGAACTAGGGCAACACGTCATGGAACAAGGGCAGGAAGCACAGCCCTGGTATGGTGGTTATGCTCTCCTTTGATTCTTCTTCCCAGATTGGTCTGGAGTTTATCTTACTGAGGAGGGAATGAAGGCCCAGATAGTAGAATAATTTGAATCAATACTAGGATATGGTCAAAGTTATACCGCATCAGTAGGAACCAAATGAAAGGAAGGGCTGATAAATCATGTCTTAATTAGTCCAGCTCAATGTGCAGAGACGCTTCAGCGGATACACGAGAGAACCACGATTGCAATGCATAACCCCAAGGTGAAGTCATGTAAGATTTATTGTTTATCATTGCTAATATGTGGTCTTGTATGTTTCATATGTGGACTTGGTAACTGCATAATTTTAGCTGTGCACGTGAGCGTGCTGACCTTGGCTGTATACTAGTCCACTTATTAGAAGATTCATACCGACATTGTACAGTGTATAACTGATTAGGTCCTGTAACTGCTAGTAGTATGTATGGATGAATGGAGGAATACTGAAAGATATTTAAAGTCCCATTACATATGTTCCTACTCGAGCAGAATCATTCTCTTGAATCACAATGTTCCTGCCTAACTTTAGATGATTAGAGATGCCATCTACCTTCATCATGCTAAATCTCGAAAAGCCTGTTTACTGTTACCACTTGGTATTTTCATTATGTCCAAGTATAGCTAGCCATGTGAGTCAACAGTCAATTCTGAGCAGTAGTTAATTTAGTACAAAACTCATAGTTTGATAGTGAACATAATCTCATTCATCCTCATAGTTAGCTTGTCAGAGATGTGGTGGCATAGCTGTTCATGCATTTAGTACAGAACTCATAGAATCCATTGTTAGTGAGTATATTATTCCGATTCCAGGATTGGATGCCGAATAGTTCTTGTAGTACTAGATGTTGTTGTTCAAGTGCAGCTGAATTGCCTGATGAAGAAGGATGCGACACGCCTCGAGAAGCTTCAGGCAGAGAAGGCCCAGATGTCCACCAAATGCTCAGGGACATTGTAAGTTGCTGATTCCTTTCCCCCCTTTGTTGATGCGAATAACATTCACTGTGGGGGATGTGGCCTGTGTCAGTAGATAAGTTCTCACATGACTTGAATGCTCTAATATAATACTGGATTTGGAATCACCCAACGGCAAGTTTAGTTGATCTCTTCATGTCAGTTTTAGTATGTAAATTCATGACTACACTACAAGAAAATTACCCTGGCGCCACGGCCCAAAAGTGTTGCAATATGGATATTTTCGTTGCAATACTGAGCAACTGCAACTAAATTAGGGCGTTGGGAGGTGTTGCAAGTGCGGCCGATGCGATAGGGTATCGCATCGCCTTTTTGAGACGTTGCCATAACTTTGGTGTGTTGCAACGACGTGAGGCGTGGCAATAGGCTGCACTCGCAACAAGCATTGGCGTTGCAAGAATCGTATTTGCAACCACATGCGACGTTGCTATAGTGATTATGGCAACCACGTATAGTAGTTGCAAACAAGCAATTTCGCAATGCCAAAGTTTTGTAGCAATACCATGAAGGGTATCGCCACGAAATTTTAGTCGTTGCTATATGCTTTAAGGGTATCACAACGAAGGATGAGTCGTCGCTGTATGCTTAAAGTGTATCGCATCGAATGAGTCGTCCCTATAGACTTAATGGGTATTGCAACGAAACATGAGTCGTCTCCATAGGCTAAGAAGGTATTGCAACGAAATGTGTAACGTTGTGACACCGACATGTAGCCTCAACATTTGTTCAGTGGTTAATGCAACGATATTAGATCTTTAATGCAATAGAATTAATCCAGGATAGAAATTTGTGGAACACATATATTATTAATGAAATCAATCCATCATTCAATCCTACAACCCATTCAAATAGGGATCACATCAACAACCAAACATTTTCCATGAACAAAGAAAAAAAAAGCAACAAGCTATCTATATGATATTTCATTTGCTAAAAGGCTTGCAGCTGCTACTTTTCTTTCTCAAGAGCACCTTCGATTTTCGACACCATAGGACCTACAAACCAATAGAGGAAACATTATCAAGAAAAAAAATGTCAGAAATCATAATCATATAATATGGCACGGCCTTACGCTCCTGCTGGCCTGTCTCATCAATATATGAGATGTGCTGGCTTATTTTAGCCTATTTCGTACATGATAGCAATGAACAGTGCATGACAGCCTAATATATAATTCCATGGTACACATTGACGGGGGAAATCTAAATAGCCTAATATATAATTCCATGGTACACATAATGACATCATTGTGCTCCTTTTACGACTGTTGATAAATTATATATGTTTGCTAAACAGCTCAGGCATTGTAGTAAGAGGAAAACAGAAAATTATGTGTCCTGAATCATTTAAGCTTCTGGCAGTAATAAGCAGTAATAATACTTTTCTATCGCGATCTAACACCCTGGTACACTGTATTGGCTAAACATTACTTTTCTCATACAAATTGATGATGTAAAAAAGCTCCATAAAATGGTGTAATTAATTTTTTCGAAGTGTCATATAAATTCATTGACTGTCTAAATATTTTTTTTGGGTTTTAGTAAATTTTTTAGGCCGATCAGGAGCACATCATTAGGTTTACTAAGATGATAAGCTGACTAATGGTAACAAATATGTGATGGTCATGATTCTGGATGGTTGACTAAAGACAAGATATGTGATGGTCATGATAAGCTGACTAAAGACAACAAGGCTTTTGACTTGCGCACCTCCTCTCGCTTCTGCTCTTGCTTGCTCTTCTTTATATGCACACCCATCTTGTCCATAGGATGGTCCAATAAATTGGTGAGAAAACCCTAGGATATCGATTAACCATTCTCTGTGGACCAATAATAAACCATAGAGTAATCGGAAGGAAATACGGCAAACATCATACTTTTGCAGTTAGAGTTGGTGTGCATAAAAGCCACCAGCGCTTCGTTGAATGAGGTTTTGAAAGGAGATGTATGTGTATATATGTACAAATAATTGTATCATGTTGGTTGCAAACATTGTTATGAATTTGGTTGCCGATCATGCTTTTGCTACTTCCTTGCCAGTGAAATAGAGTAGCACGAGTGGATGCAAAATTGCGATGACTCCAGCACCCATGCGGCTACAACTCGCCGACTCCACCATCCGCCGTCCAATAGGGGTTGCGGAGGACGTTCCGATGAAAATCCGGGGCTGCCTCATCCCTGTGAACTTTGTGGTGCTGGAAATGGCATTGGATATGGACATGCCACTCATACTGGGACGTCCTTTCCTAAGAACTGCTGGGGCAAACATTGATGTCAGTGTTGACGGTCATTAAAACACTAAATGACCATCAACTTCCTGGTAAATAAAAGGCATGCACCAATGTTCTATGCGTTAAACTAATAAAGTTCCACAAGTTTTGGATGTAAGCTTGTTTTGCAAGAAAGTAATATTGGTGCAAATTTGCTTATACTCATAGAGAAAATATCAAATATCCAAGAGCACAAGATAAACAAGGTCCTGCTCTGACATCTCGACGACATTCGAAGCAAGAAATAAGGAATGACATGGAAATCAATAAAATAATTATTCAAACCAGAGATTTGATCCCTCCATGTCAAAGCCCTCGTTAAGATAGTCGAAATGGACTTTTGCTTCGCCCAATTAGGAGTTTGGGAGCAGAAGTTATGGCCCGAAAAAGATTTGAGCAAAAGCAGAAAAAATATGGCCGGCCGGCCCAAACTCTAGGCTGGCCGGCCTGGGCTAGTCTCCAATGGGCTCAATCTTCATCCAGTCGGTTCCAAAGTCGGTCACAAGCATACTTGACGCACGGGGCAAGCCAGGAGACGTCGGCAAGGAAGGAATATTCTAGGATTTGTCCTCCTCCCCACACATGTAGGGGACCTTCTCCACTCTCCCTAGGAACCTCCACACTATAAATAGAGGACCCCTCCCTTCTCTAAGATGTACCTCATGGAAGAAGCATTCCACTTGTGTATTTTATAATAGGATTAGTATTTTAGTTATGGGAGTTAGAGTAGAAGTGAGAGCTCCGCTCGGAGTTCCGGAGTTTTCTTCGGAAGTCGGTAAAGTTCTCTTGTATCTTTTATTTTGTTAGATTTTATTTAATAGAATTATTTTCTTATTTATTTAATTTAGTTTTCTTTTTAGTTTATATTTATTTATTTAAGTAATTATTATAGAGAAATTCTTGTGTTGGATCCACGTCTATGCATGATAATTGTGAATGAGTTGTTTGCTTGTGGACTGGCAGTAGGGACATAATTGCCTCATTGTCACGTGTCCCACACAATTTATTTAGATTTGTTATGCATGAGTGGCTTGCTCTTATGCGCAGGAGTAAGTTATTAGGATAATTGTTAGCGAGGTGCTTGGAATTATTCTAGCGTGTATTGCCCTCAACCCCACGGGATGATGTGGTAGCCGCGAGTGCATGTGACAGCTGCACCGGTCTCTGTAGTCCACCACGTTCGGGTTGAATGTGTAGGGCCTAGACGCGCGCCGTTGTCAAGACACGTTGAACCTAGTTACCGGGTTGCGTATCTTGGGGGCGGCCGTGCCCCGATGCACTTGAATGTATCTCTAATGAAAGCTTAAGTAAATACTTGTAGACTATCATGAAACTAAATGCTAACCCTTAGGCTAATTGATACCTTCTGCTCGTTGTTCTCCCAAACTAAATGCTAATTCTTAGTCATCTGCATCGATGGATGTTATTCCTGAGTACCACACATACCACATAAATGTATCCCTGCTATGGCCTAGTTCGCAAGTTATAAATAATAGATGTTTCCATGTTAATTCATGATATTCTTAGCCTGCTTCCCTGTGGATAAATATAAATACGATAACCTTGGAATACTCCCGGATGAAATGCTACAACGGTGTTCCGTGCGCTTGCGGAGTTGAAATTAATCTCTGTGCGTAAGAAATGCCAACAGTCAGGCCGGAAAAATCCACCTTCACCTTAATGGGAGAAAAGAAACATTCAAGTTTCAATCCAAGGCGGAACAATGCTCCATGATCACAATCAAGTGCGGGCCAAATGCACAAAACATCCGTGAAGTTGAAGTGAGACCCCGTAAAAAGGACAGCCTCATTGTCGGCATGAAAGATTATCTCGAAAAGGAAAATCTCTCATGCCATCAACCCAACAAGAAACCCGCAACAAAGAGGCCGGGACTAGGGTCAAGAAACCCGTTCCCAAGTCCGAGAAGCCACCTACTCCACCAAAGATGAAACAAGTGTGGCAAGTGAAGACGCAACCTTCCACATCATCCTCTCCGGGAGCGGAGACCGCGCCACCAAGCTAAACTCAATGGAGAAGTCTTAGCTTGTCGGACTTTAATCGACGAAGCCCTAGCCGCCAGGATAACCGGCATTATCCTTTTGCCTTTTCATTTGCTTCTTTTCGAATTTTTCGACCACCATTTGCATTTGAGATTTTCTCCACACCACCATGCATATTTTTATCCCTCACCAAAAATTTATTTGGATTTTTTTGGCCAGCATATTTAATTTTTCTCTCGCCATGCATATACATTTAAAAATCAAAAATTCTTATGTCCAGAATTTTCACACCTATGGTGAGAGAATTTTGGATAACATTTGTACCTCTACATAAAACCCAAAAATATTTTGTGCATGCTGGAGATTTTTCCGACGTGTTTCTTCGAGATTTGATTTTTCGAATAAAGATTTTGAATTTGAGGCAATTACTTTTGGAAAATCTTTCTAGCAACCAATTTTGAGGAATTCTGGACATAGCAACCATGGTCATTCACCATATGGCCATTGGGGGCTGTGGGCGAAGAGGGAAGCCAAGGGGGGCCGAGGCCACGTCGACCGACGCCAGGTGACCGTTGGTCACCTCGGCTTTTGCCCCAACGGTCACCTGCCCCCTCCTCCTTTCAAATATGGCCGTTATGGCCCGTGTATAAGAAGGGGTGGCCGGCCATGAGCTCTCTCCCTCTCATTCTCTCATCTCCACTCCTCAACACACTTCATTCACTTGCTCTCAAGTTTTCTATTGTGCTCATTCGATTTTTGCCTCAACATTCTGCTGAAATCTTTTTGTTTTTTTGTGTGTTTCCAGTTTTTGGTTTGATTTCCCAAGTTGCATTCTCTTGCCCGATGGTTGTTGGCGGTTCTTATGCGATACAATTAAATTTATTAATTCCGCAAGCGTACGGATCACCATTGTAGCATTTCACCTTGGAGTATTCCAGGGTTATTGTATTTATATTTCCGCAGGGAAGCAGAGCGAAAGGGAGCTGAATAGTTGCCAGGCATTGGGTAATTTGGAGAAAGAATAATGTATCAAACTATACTTGAGACGGGGGTAAGATAGGCATGATAGATATAGGTGGCACACACATCTTCAAATCCAAGGTAATAAAAGAAATAAAACGTAGTATATATTTGGGAGAGCAACGAGATAGAGTTAAGGCTACCTGTATGTTTATCTATTATTTACTCTTCCTAGCAGTCAAGTCTACAAAGGTTATCTACTCTAGCTAAGCCCATACACATACAAGTCATGTCGTTTCGGGGCACACAGGTGCTAGGTTAACCGATGATGCTAGTTCAAACCTAGGGAACCGTATGCTATAATTAAGACCCTGCTGAGTCCAACCCGGACGTGGTGGATTACAGAGACCGGTGCAGCTGTCACATACACTCGCGGCTACCATCCTCCGTGGGGTTGGGTGCCAAACGTGCATAGGCCAAGCTCCAAGCGCCATGCTTACAACCCGCCTAGAGGAACTACTCTTGATCAACGGAGCAGTCCTATCTAAGAATAAACAAGCACAGATTTCACACGACGTCATCTCGACGAAGGCACTCTCTCGTACTTGCCTACTCCAACAATCACGAATCCCACAACAAGACTTCTACGAGCACTTACTTAACCGAATAAATAAACTAAATAGAAAAGAATTACTAAAAGAAATAAATAAAGAATAAACTAATTATATATAAAATAATATCTCAAAAGAGTAAGGATACAAAGAACTATACCGAACTCCGAGAAGACTCCGGAAGCCCGAGAGAGCTCTCACTCTACTCTACTCTACTCTAACTCCCAAAGCTACAACTAAACTAAACTAATGAACACTTGAATGAAGTGTGATGGTGCGAGTTGCTTCTGAGGCCGGGGGGTCCAATTTATAGCTTGTAATGGCGGTGAGAGCACCCTGGCCGAAGCTGGAGAGGCGGTGGCGCCAAAGTCGGCCGGCCGGCCTAGGGGGGTGGCCGGCCGGCCGTCCCTTGTGTCGGTGGCCACCGTCTCCTGCCTCAACGCTCCAGATTGTCTCCTGATGGCGGTCCGAAGGTCGGCTCCTTGCTGGGGTCGGCAGAATTACAGTGGGGGCCAAGTTAAGGCCCAAATGGCCCACCTTCTAGAATGGCGGTGCAATTCTGCTGGGCTGGCCTTGAATTGTGCATTGTGGATTAGTTTCCAGCCCACTGGAGGAAGTCTGGGGCCTGCGGCCACCAGGTGGGGCCGGCCGGCCTATGGTTGGACCGGCCGGCCAGGGAATTTCCTTGACTGGGCCCACTTTCCTCTATTATTCACTCCTGCATCCAAATATCCACTAAAACTTGTGGAGTAGCATTATTCCTATCTACTATGCACAAAATCTTGGTGTTATGCTTTTATTTACCGGTAGGGTGACGGTCAAATCATGATTTAACGACCGCCAACAACCTGCCCAAGCTTAAACTTTGCTCGTCCCGAGCAAACTCAACTCAGGGTACCAGCGGATCAGGAGTTACAAAGAAGCGCCCCATGGGTAATAAAGATGCAACAACATACTCCCTAAACAGTGGTAAGTTTATGAGAGCACAAAATATTCATGAGTGCTGCAAAAAAATCGTGGGGCTTATAAGTTACACCTTGTCATGCAGCATTGAAGACTAGAACGGCACTTTGGACAAGTAAACAATTTCCAGCAGGTATGCATCCAGAGTTTTTATGTGCTGCAAGGTAAGGTGCAAAAAATTCTCCTTTGTTTTGGCATGCACTTCTCTTACCTACTAATGTGAGTCTTATTCCTACAAGCTTCACTCATCCTACCTTCTACCAAATGAGGCTTTGTATGTGGAGTTTGGTAAGGAATGCACAAATGTCATGCATTTATTGTAAAGCTAAAGAATGAGTCTCAATCAACATAGCAACTCCATTTATTTTGGTCATAAGAATTGATGTGATGGAGGGGAAGAAAATAAACTCACACTTGTGGAAGGGGGTTTTGAAAACATTGGTCCTTTATTTTGCTCAAGATGTTTATGATAAGAACCATAGAGCCTTTGACTTTTGTCATGCAACCATGGAGTTTTTTTTTTTTTTTGACTGCTCCCTGGTGCAAAGGGCTATAACTTTTGCAAGGTTCAAAGAAACATTTTGAAATATTCTTGAGCTTTTTGGATGGACCAAAAGTTTTGCAAACTCTGAAAAATGTTTGGTTGATTTATCCAAACATTCCCCTTTTTATTTGGTGGAGAGAAAGTTTCGAAAACACACACGAAGGGATTATGACCATAATTTGTAGTGCTTAGTTTCAAGAGTACATCAAACCTTAACAAAACTCAATACATAAACAAATGGCTATGAGTGGGGCTGTTTTGAATATTATGATATGGCTCTGGTAGGTAAATAAATCCTCACACTAAGAGATGTGTGCCAAAACAGAAGGGTTTTAGGTACATGCAGCAATTCAAGAAAAAAAATATCTCTGGATGAAACCATACTAAGAAATTGCAACAAGTCCTAATCATGCCATATCACAAACCACAATGCTCAGACTTGGTGTAACAAATGCAACCTACGGAAATAAGCAAGACTCATGATGTGATCATGCTCAAATAAAAATAACACATATGTCAGGAGTAGAGGTTGCATCTATGCGACACATGGGAAGCTAATTTGTAACTCGATCATCATTTCCCTTAAGTGTAGCATAACACCAAGATTCTAGCATTTATTCGAAACAGGGAGTTTATTTATTTATTAAGAAAGTTAGGAATACTTACCTGGGGGTCCTCCCCAAGCTTGAGACTTTGCAAGACTCGAGGTAGTGTTGAACTCCTTCTTACCTGGGGGCCCTCCCCAAGCTTGAGACTTTGCAAGACTTAAGCTTGATTCAGACTCTTCCTCCTCCTTCTTGTCCTGCGAAAAAGAGTGAGGATGATATAAGTGGCTAGCCCCGAATGAGCATCGCCGGGAATCCTATTATTTTTATTTTGTTTTTTACTTTTTCATATTTTTATTTTGTTTTTATAGTTTATGAAAAGAAAACAAGTGCTAGGCCTAGCTAGGATAACGATTGGGATGGCCTCCCCAATCGGAGGGCTCTCATTTTTACGTCTTGAGCTAGACGTTCTCCATGTCGCTTTAACTTGTATGGACCTCGCTCGCTGGAGAATTTGGCGGGGCTGAGGTTCCTTCTTTCTTCCGCCACACTTTGGTTGTCTTCTTTGTGTTTGTGGCGGCGACCTTTTCTTTACTAGGCGCCTTTGTTGTACTCTCATCGGTCGATAGCGTAGCTGCCTTCTTCTTTCTTGATCGTCTCGCTCTCCTCTTCTTAGGCGATTGTGACTCGCCTACTCCTTCTTGTGGTGGAGGAGCAAGAGGGGCTTGCGGTGCATTTGGCGGCTGAGGCATTCTCCTTGGAGTCCTCCAATAATTAGCTGGCCTTCTTGCATTCTCTCTTGCTAAATAGTTTCTCATGTATGCAATGAGCTTGTCTGGCTGCGGCATGGATGGAGTAATCTCAATCTTCTCCACTTCCCTTGGGTCCTTTCTATATATGACCCTCACTTGCTTGCATTGTTCAACCTTAGGCTTGAAGCTGAACGTCTCTTCCCTGCCGTTGAAGTCCAAGTGAATCTCTCCTGCCCCTACGTCGATGTTGGCGTTGGTGGTGCTCAAGAAAGGCCTCCCGAGGATGAGAGGAGTCTTGACATCCACTTCCATATCAAGCACAACGAAATCGACGGGGACGAAGAGATTTCTGATCTGCATGGGAATTTCTTTGACAATCCCCAAGGGCAGGCGTAGTGACCCGTCTGCAAGCTGGAGCTTCATGGTCGTTGGGGACAACGGGTGGTTTAACCCATCGTACATCGCCTTCGGCATGATGCTCACGCTCGCCCCTAAGTCACATAGTGCCCGAGCGAAACACCGGTCGTTGACCAAACACGGAATGGTTGGCCATCCGGGATCTTTTCTGATCACATCCTTGGGAAGCGCGGTATCCAAGTCGCTTTCTTCACACCTGATGGTTATTGCATTTACACTCTCCTTGGGATTAACTTCTGGTTGCCCAGGAAGTTTACCCGCACGAGGAGACTGCACAGCTAAAGCTATTTGCGCGATTTGCGTTTCTAGCATTTTATTATGACTTAGCTGATTTTGCAGAGCAGTGCTGAACGACTCTAGCTTAGGATCTATGCTCTCTAAAGCCTTGTTGGTGGTAAGAAACTTCTTACTAATACTATTATTAATCTTGACCTGGCCGAGAACTAGATCCTTGATAGAGGGCTCAAAACGGGAAAGATTACCATTGTTACCTACCTGATTCTTGTTGAAGGAGAGGTCGGGCCTGGAGTTCCAGCCATAGTTGTTCCGGGAGCGGTACCCATTGCCATTATTGAGGAAATTGCATTCCTCTCTCGTATTCGGGCAATTGATGCCCATGTGCCCTGTGTTGCCGCATTCTTCACAAGTCATGCGGGAGTCCGCAACTTGCAGGTCCTGTGGAGACTCCACCTTGCGGAGTAGCTGATCGAGCTTGATGGCGAGCATGTCCATCGTCTCCACTTGGTGCACTCCACGGGTCTTGGTGCTCGCTGCTTGGCGTTCACCATGAGTCTGGTTGGCCGCCACCTTCTCAATCAGCTTCTTAGCGTTCTTCACGCTAAGAGAGAAGAAGGAGCCGCCTGCTGCGGCGTCGAGGTGCTCAGGAGCGGACGGCCTCAAACCGTGGTAGAAACTCTGTATGAGGAGCCATTCTTCCATGCCATGGTGTGGGCATGAGAGAACGTACTCCTGCATCCTGTCCCAGGCTTCCGCGGTCGACTCGTCCGCGAGCTGTTGGAAGCACGATATCTTGTTTCGCAGGGCAGTCGTCTTGCCCGGCGGGAAGAACTTGGCGAGGAAGGCATTGGAGCATGCCGTCCACGTGTCGAGGGACTCTTGGTTCGCGTAGAACCACTGGACAGCCTTCCCCAACAGAGAGAATGGGAAGAGCTGTAGTCGGATGGCGTCCTGAGGTGCATCCTTCATGGCGAAGGTGTTCCACGTCATCAAGAACCTTTGGAGGTGAGCATTTGCATCCTCCGACGGTTTCCCACAGAAAGGACTAGCCAAGATCATGTTGATCAAGGCTGGCTTGAGCTGAATAGTTGCCATGCATTGGGTAATTTGGAGAAAGAATAATGTATCAAACTATACTTGAGAAGGGGGTAAGATAGGCATGATAGATATAGGTGGCACACACATCCTCAAATCCAAGGTAATAAAAGAAATAAAACGTAGTATACATTTGGGAGAACAATGAGATAGAGTTAAGGCTACCTGTATGTTTATCTATTATTTACTCTTCCTAGCAGTCAAGTCTACAAAGGTTATCTACTCTAGCTAAGCTCATACACATACAAGTCATGTCGTCTCGGGGCACACACGTGCTAGGTTAACCGATGATGCTAGTTCAAATCTAGGGAACCGTATGCTATAATTAAGACCCTGCTGAGTCCAACCCGGACGTGGTGGATTACAGAGACCGGTGCAGCTATCACATACACTCGCAGCTACCATCCTCCGTGGGGTTGGGTGCCAAACGTGCATAGGCCAAGCTCTAAGTGCCATGCTTACAACCCGCCTAGAGGAACTACTCTTGATCAACGGAGCAGTCCTATCTAAGAAGTAAGAATAAACAAGCACAGATTTCACACGACGTCATCTCGACGAAGGCACTCTCTCGTACTTGCCTACTCCAACAATCACGAATCCCACAACAAGACTTCTACGAGCACTTACTTAACCGAATAAATAAACTAAATAGAAAAGAATTACTAAAAGAAATAAATAAAGAATAAACTAATTATATATAAAATAATATCTCAAAAGAGTAAGGATACAAAGAACTATACCGAACTCCGAGAAGACTCCGGAAGCCCGAGAGAGCTCTCACTCTACTCTACTCTACTCTAACTCCCAAAGCTACAACTAAACTAAACTAATGAACACTTGAATGAAGTGTGATGGTGCGAGTTGCTTCTGAGGCCGGGGGGTCCAATTTATAGCTTGTAATGGCGGTGAGAGCACCCTGGCCGAAGCTGGAGAGGCGGTGGCGCCAAAGTCGGCTGGCCGGCCTAGGGGGGTGGCGGGCCGGCCGGCCCTTGTGTCGGTTGGCCACCGTCTTCTGCCTGAACGCTCCTTATCGTCTCCTGGTGGCGGTCCGAAGGTCGGCTCCTTGCTGGAGTCGGCAGAATTGCAGTGGAGGCCAAGTTAAGGCCCAAATGGCCCACCTTCTAGAATGGCGGTGCAATTCTGCTAGGCTGGCCTTGAATTGTGCATTGTGGATTAGTTTCCAGCCCACTGGAGGAAGTCTGGGGCCTGCGGCCACCAGGTGGGGCTGGCCGGCCTATGTTGGGGCCGGCCGGCCAGGGAATTTCCCTGACTGGGCCCACTTTCCTCCATTATTCACTCCTGCATCCAAATATCCACCAAAACTTGTGGAGTAGCATTATTCCTATCTACTATGCACAAAATCTTGGTGTTATGCTTTTATTTACCGGTAGGGTGGCGGTCAAATTATGATTTAACGACCGCCAACAGGCAGCTGCCTAAACCAAGTGATGACATCAAACTATACTTGGCTACATTAAAGGGGAACTGGAATCCAAGCCATGAGAAATTGGACAGCAAAGGAAAGAAGGCAGCTAATGAGGCAGATCCTCACGACATAATAAACTACGACGATCCTATTTTGGGGGACCTGCATGAAGAGGACTACCCAACATTCGAGATCGGCAAACCCTTTCTACCAGCACTCTGCCTCTCCAAGACGTCGTGTGCAATGAGAAAGTTTCATGACTGGTACTTGATGGCGTCAAAAGAAGGATTCAACATGATCACTTGCCGGATTGATCCGGAGGTGTTCAACAATGAAAACGATCTTGACTCCAACTCTCTTGCGCTATACTTTGACGATGTTCACACGATGTTCCGCCTTGGTGTTGGCAGTCCTTGAGCCTAACAGATAAAATCCGCAAGCGTACGGACACCGATATAGCTTTCACCCAGGAGTATTCCTAAGGTATCGAATCCATAGGGAACGAACAGTGTACTATCTCAAATCTAATCAGATCCGGACAGATGAGCAAAAAGATAAGTAAAGCAATAAATAATAAAGTCCTAGGGCCAGCCAATCTAATGTAGGGTATTGACTAGATGAGTAACTTGGTAAGGGTCTAACTTTAGTATCCACTTCAGGGCACGGACGTGTTGACGGAAAAAATATCGGCAGCCAATCCTTCTCTGCCAAAACACGAGGCCTGGGAGATCTGCTTAGCTCCAGTGCAGATCCAATAGTTTCTTGAGGCGTGCCAGTCAGTTTGATCCTGCTACTGACAAGATATATAATAACGTTGCCTCGGCCACAGTTTATAGAATCACAATGCTGAGCCGATACAATACAATGACAAGACATACAGAGATTTTGCAACGGCCAGTTCGTAGAAATAAATTGCTGAGCCGATACAACACTTGAAAAATATGATAAGCTACCAGCTAAACACCTCGGTAGAACTGCTGAGCTAATAAAACTAAATTAACATGCTACCAATGGATTCATCCAGGACAAGTCAAATTAGATGATGCAATAAGGGACCAGGTCAAACCATGCTACACGATTGGCAGCAATAGATCTAATCAGTTCTAACTCATTCAGCAGTGACTCGAATAGCTAGATCTAAATAGGCTAAAGCCCTAATATCGACTAAGTGCCAAAACAGGACAAGTCAAACCATCTTGACAAAGGATTGGACGAGGTCTAACAATCCTACATAGTCGATACTCGAAACAGTAACCTAGAGTAGATCTAAACTACCAGATAACTAGCAGCTACGCCAGTTCTAACAGGACAAGTCAAACTGCTAGAACATGGCTTACCAACGAATCCATGTCCTCGCCTAGAACCAGAGCCCCGAGACGACGGCGAAGAGAAGACGTAAATCCGTCATAGAGGGAGGCGATGTGCCGAGTTTTTATTATTGATTGATGATCCTTTAAAATAGCCAGCACCCTTTATATTTATAAGGAGACGTGACTTGGCCATGAAGCTACGTACAAGATCTTAGATGCTAGTCTAATACAATTCTATTCCTAAATTGCTAAAACAAAAAAAAGAATATTTTGTTCGGTCAACAAATACATGCACGTAACTTGATTTCTTGCCAATCCCCCTCCTATCTTCACGTACGCGGACTGTCCCTTATGCAGCAGCTGGTCGGTCTCTTCATGCTTCACGTACAAGATTTTGGAATAAAATAATTCGGCCACAATGCTAATTTTCATCTTTGTGACATAATCAAAGCCGAATCGTCCTTTTCTTAGTAACTTTCCTTCAATATTGCATCACGTAGCATAAATCCATCATTTTTCCTTATTCGGACATTTATTGGGAAATTGTCCAAATTTCGGTGTTAACACATGCCCCCCAGTTTCGGAATATAATATATTATGTTCTGAAACTATCTTCTCGAGCAATCTTGAGTGCCAATACCCCCGAGTCTCATTTGAGTTAACTACCAGGAGGAAAATCGGCTACCAGGAGAAAACTTGAAGACTGACAACTTCATGCTTCGAATTGTTTATTCTGAAAGCCAATAAATTTTCTCTCACATCAGTTCTCTGTTGACACCAGAATTTGACACATTGATTTGGAAATTCTATCGTCAGCACATGCCCCCAGTTTCGGAATATAAGATATATTATGTTCCGAAATTCTCTTCCTTGAGCAATCTTGGGTGCCGATGCCCTCCGAGTCTGATTAGAGTTGGATGTCAATATAATACTCAATGCATATTTCACTTGTGCCGATTCCCTTGTGTGAGACACTGGAACTTGCTTCCGATTCACTTGTGTCAGATACTGAAACTTGCTTGCCTGCCGATTCAAATATAATAATTCCACGTGTGGTGCTTGCCGATACAACAGCCGATGAGGGTATTCTAATCTCTTGAACCGATCAATGCCTCCTTATTGTTTATATCCCTTACGTCAAACATCCATGCAAGCCGATTATGGCGTGAATAACCAGACGATAGAGAGAGAAGCCATGTGATGCTCAGAACTGGCCGATGTACAAATGCTTTTCCGATCAGCCGATCTATAAAGCAATATAATAATCCAACTAACAGCCGATGCTCTGGATATTCCAGCCTTCTCATTCTTCACGATGGCATGCCGATACACACTGCCGATTCATTCTAAATGAGTCTGCCGATGGAAAAAATCAACAGCCGATACACATGCCGATTCACTTAGTCCCATGGCCTTTTTCTCCACCATCTGATAGCTAGATTAATAATATAATAACCCAAGAGCCTTCATACAAGCTAGACGATGTCGAGAAAATAGAACACTATATACCAGCCGATGGTAGAATAATTATATAACCACACATCGGCTTGGTCACTAGTGCCAATCATGAGAATCACATCATTGGAAGTTTAATCTTCAGTCGTCATCAGATTATGTTAATCAGCTCCCACCGCAGTTGCAAAAAGATATGTTGATGGAATCCCACTGTATTCAATCCACAGATGCAGCTCATGTAATGCAAAACCATGCATGCCCAGCCGATAGTGATTCCAAAATCTGCGCCCCCCCCCCCCCCCCCCCCCCCCCCCGAACCGATGATGTATCTCCATGTTCCACTGAAGATAAAAATAAACCTGACTTCTAATCATGCGATTAAATATGAGTCCTTCCGATGCTCACCAGATAATACGAGATGGGTCCCACTGGGCGTGCCATAATGTGTGTTGACGGAAAAAATATCGGCAGCCGATCCTTCTCCGCCAAAACACGAGGCCTGGGAGATCTGCCTAGCTCCAGTGCAGGTCCAATAGTTTCTTGAGGCGTGCCAGTCAGTATGATCCTGCTACTGACAAGATATATAATAACGTTGCATCGGCCACAGTTAATAGAATCACAATGCTGGGCCGATACAACACTTGGACATGGAAAAAAATGATAAGCTAACAGCTAAACATTCTGGTAGAACTGCTAACCTAATAGAACTAACCAAATCGACATGCTACCAATGTTTCATCTAGGACAAGTCAAACCAGATGAGGCAGTACAGGACCAGGTCAAACCATACCACGCGATCGGCAGCAATAGATCTAATTGATTCTAGTTCGCCTAACAGTGACTCGAATAGCCAGATCAAACAGGAAATCGACAGCAACAATCTGTTACAAGGTCACGGCTAGGACAAGTCAACCAACCGCAACAAAGAACTGGAGTAGGTCTTAAACAATTCTAAGTAGTCAATGCAAGATGTCAAACCCTAGATTGATCTGAATTTATTTCTGCCAATTGTGTAGTACGGTTTGACCTGGTCCTGTACTATGTCGCCTAGTTTGACTTGTCCTAAGGAAAGCAATATGCAGTTTGTCAATTCAATTAAATCTATTAGTTTAATAGTTCTTTCGGAGTGTTTAGCCAATTGGTTACCATATATTAGATCTATGCTTACATGTATTATTTTAATGCCGATCGTTCAAGGAAAAATCTAAACTCTGACTGTCGTCGCCATGTTTTCGCTTTATTATAGTACTTGTCGACATTCGCTTGCCGATTGCATGTTATATTATTCGATCCGTTGCCTATTGTCAAATCTTATGCATGTATCGTTCGCTTTAATTATTGTGCGATTATTTATCTTTGCAAACATGCCGATCCGTTTCTAGCCGATAGTCGAGCATTTATTATAATCTTTTATTTTATTATTTACTATTATCGGCTGCGGTTACGCATCGGCCTGTCCGGGGCCGATAGCCCAGGGATTTTACACGCTTTCTTGTCTTTGTCAATTTGCAGGAAAAATCGACCGGCACGCTCCAGAATTCACCGCGTTCCAAGATTGGTCCTGAACAGAGTTAACCAAATCTCTCAGGTCACGTGTGTAAAGTAGTAGATATTTTTACTGCCGACACACTTTTTGGCACGCCCAATGGGACTCTGGTCAATCAATACAATCACTTTTCGGTGCATCGCCACAACTTCTCGACGGGATTTTCGTCGACATCGGTGCTTGTCGGGGCTACGGTCAAGACTTGGATTTCGTCAGGTAAGCATATCAATATCTATTATGCCGACTTGTCCATAATTAGAAATTGATATGGTTACTAGTTATCCGGTAATTTAGATCGATCTAGGGTTTGACATCTTGCATTGACTACTTGGAATTGTTTAAGACTTGGTGCAATTCTTTGTTGCGGTTAGTTGACTTGTCCTAGCTGTGACCCTGTATTCGATCGCTGTGTCGATTTCCTGTTTCGATCTGATTATTCGAGTCACTGTTAAACGATCTAGAATTGATTGAATTTATTTCTGCCAATTGTGTAGTACGGTTTGACCTGGTCCTATACTATGGCGCCAAGTTTGACTTGTCCTAGGGGAAGCAATATGCAGTTTGTCGATTCAATTAAATCTATTAGTTTAATAGTTTTTCGGGGTGTTTAGCCGATTGGTTACCATATATTAGATCTATGCTTACATGTATTATTTTAATGCCAATCGTTCAAGGAAAAATCTAAACCCTGACTGTTGTCGCCATGTTTTCGCTTTATTATAGTACTTGTCGATATTCGCTTGCCGATTGCATGTTATATTACTCGATCCGTTGCCGATTGTCAAATCTTACGCACGTATCGTTCGCTTTAATTATTGTGCGATTATTTATCTTTGCGAACATGCCGATCCGTTTCTAGCCGACAGCCAACAGGACGATGTCAAAGCAGTTTACTTATTAAGTCCACTACTTCAATGCAAGTTCCGCAATTACAGACCCTACTAATCAATAACCCGGACGTGGCGGATTACAGAGACCAGTACGCCTGTTACACGTACTCGCGGCTACTGTTGACAGTGTTTAAACCTTTAAATTACCGTCAACATATCGGTAAATAAATGGACAAGTCACTAAAGCTTGGCATTAATTTGTTTTACTAATAAAGTTCCACGAGTTTTGGATGATTTGTGAGTGCAGGAGTAAATCCGAAGAAAATGGGCGCCTGTGAGAGAAATCACAGGCCGGCCGGCCCAATCATAGGCCGGTCAGCCTAGTCCTGTGCCCGAAGCCTGCAGGCTTCCCCCAGTGGGCTGTAAGAAGCCCAAGCACGAGAAATATTAAGGCCCAAGACATAATTACTGCAGACATTTCAGAATGTGGGCCAAATGGGCCAAAACGTGGCCCTTACTCTAGTTCTGCCGACCCCAGAAACAAACCGACTTCGGAACCGACTTTAGAGATTGATCAGGAGCGTCCAGAGCAACGATGGTGGTGAACCGCTGTGAGCTTCATGACCATTGGAGCATGGAAACCCCATGGTATGAATGTTTTGGTGATTGGATGATCATATTATGTGTGACTAACATTTTCATGTAGGTTGTTGCCTATGTTCACATATGATGGAGGATTACGCCAACCTTTTCTCACCGTATGATACGGTGACTGCAGAAGATGAAGACAGCAAGCATGATACAGTGGTAGTCACCATACGATACGGTGACTGCAGAAGATGAAGACAGCAAGCAGTGGACTTCTGGATGATCACCGAGTGATCAAGGGTGCCTAGTCACCGTATGATATGGTGGCACCGTATGATTTCCAGAGAGTTGGGAGTTGCTGCGAAGTTTGAAGAGAAAAGGCCACCGTATGATACGATGGTGGTCACCGTATGATACGGTGATCAGACGCAGAAAATCCAAAGAAAAGAAGTGGCTCTGGTTGAGGTACACCGAGTGAACAGGGTGTCCAGTCACCGTATGATACGGTGGGTCACCGTATGATTTCTAGAGACTTGGGGTTTGCTGGAATGGTGAAGAAGAATGGCCACCATATGATACGGTGACTAGAAGAACAGTGAAAGTAGCAGGGAGGCTGAAGAGGAAATGGTCACCGTATGATACGGTGGTCATAGTCACCGTATGATACGGTGATTGTTCAGACAGACTGCTTTTTGGCAAACGGCTAGTTTCGAGGTTGGAGCCTATAAATAGCTGGTTGCCTACCCCTTTGAGGGTCTCTAGACTGTTGGAACAGGTGAGGATACCAGTGGAGAGCCAAGAGTAAGGAAGAAGAGCACTTATGAGGGATTTGGAGAGATCCTAGTGCTTTGAGAGAGTAACAAGTGTGCATCTATAGGTCTCTAGGCTAGTGTGAGCTTGAGGCATTCAGCTTGGATTGTTACTCTTGGTCTATTGCAAGGCCTAGACCAGATAGGTGTTGGTAGCGAGCTTGACAAGAGGGTTGTGGAAGTCACTACAAGTTTGTACATGATTTTCGAGCTTCCCGTTCGAAAGAAGCATCAAGAAGAGAGCGTCCTTTGGACCGCATCACTGGCGGATCCTTACCTTCAAAGGAGCATCCGGAGTAGCCGGCGGGACGTGCCCGTGACTTCACTCGGAGGGTGAAGAGTGCTCTAGAAGGGAACGCCATCGAGCGGAGGGACGGGGTCGAGACTCTGGCGGGAGTGACCCAACGTGGAGTAGGGGGAGGCGCCATCCTCCCGAGACCATGGAAAAACATCATGAGCATTCCTTCTCCTATCTCCTTTACTTACTCGCACTTACGTTTCCGCACTAGTCTTTGATATCTTGCGAGTAGCATTGCTTGATAGGTTGCTTTGTTTTTCCGCGGTAGGATTGCTTGGAAGGTTGTCTTTCATATCAAGTAGAATTGCATGTGTAGGTTGCTTTACCTAGTCTTGTTAGTGTGGGCGCCTCGCTTGCTTTCTTGCTACCACCTAGTTAAGTTTAAGTAGTCACCTTGCCGTAGAAAGTTTTAAGCGAGACCGATTCACCCCCCCCCCCCCCCCCCCCCCACCCCTCTCGGTACTCCGTGATCCTTACAACCGCCTTGATGGACGGCCGGCCGGCCTACCTTGGCGGGCGCGCCTCTCCTCCTCGCACTATAAGACTCCCCCGGTCCTAAGTAGGCTATAAATACCCCTGAGGAGCTCCAGAACAAATCGCACCTCATCGGAGAATCCATTTACTCTTCTTGTTTTAGATTTAGTATTTAGTTGGGAGTTAGAGTAGAAGTGATAGCTTGGCTCGGGATTTCGGAGTCATCTTTGGAAGTTTTTGGGTAAAGTTCCCTTGTATCTTTACTTTCCCTTTTGTAAGAATTATGATTATGAATATCTTTTCTTATTTATTTAATTCAAAAATTATTTTAGTTTATATTAATACTTCGAGGAATTACCTTAGAGATATTTCTGTATTGGATCCACGTCAATGTACAGTAGATTTGAATGAGTTGTCTGCTGGTCTATGCTTACACAATTCATTTAGATTTATTACGCATTGGAGGTTTACCCTGTTAGCTAAGGGTAGATTATTTAGGATGATTGCTTGTATGGTTCAAGGAATTATCCTAGACGCGAGTTTGCTCCCAACCCCACGGAGGATGGTAGTCGCGAGTGTATGTGATAGCTGCACCGGTCTCTGTAATCCACCACGTCTGGGTTGGACCGGCAGGGACTGCAATAGCGGAACATGCTTTGAAGTAGTGAACTTATTTAGTAAACTGCTTTGACATCGTCCGTGCCCCGATATGCAGAAATGTATCTTTTGTATGATCTCAAGTAATTAATTGTAGACTAATAGGTTACTGAATATCAAATACTTAGGATGGATATATTTCAGGAATCCTTTCCTTCACTCGTTGCTCTCCCAATCTAAATGCTATAATCTTATTTTTTTGGATTTACTTCGTGAGTGCCACCCATCAAACCTTTATCGTTTGACAAGATTCATATGAGTAATTTAGACAGTACATTTATGGAATATCTCGCTATGCTTCCCTGTGGAAAATATAAATACGATAACCTGGAATACTCCATGGTGAAGTGCTACAATGGTGAACCGTGCGCTTGCGGAATAGAAATATTTAATAAAGCATAAAAACCACCAACAGCTACCATCCTTCGTGGGGTCAAGAGCAAATTAGGGATAACTCCAGGTGTAAACACCACGTTTACACCTATCATCACAACTAGCAAGGAATTCCAAATAAGCTAGTCTATGCAGTAAATAAATAAATACTTACAACATACCTGAAACCCGCAGATAGATAAGCAGAACACCTTACTTCATTAATCAAATAGCAGTACTCAACATGTTACCCGGCCCACAAGACTAAGGGAGCTATTCCCAAAGGAAATACATACCCGAGGAACGGAAGAAGAAGAGCTCCGGCATCCCCGGAGCTTCCGCCCTTCCCTTGCCTCTCACTCAATCCCTACACTACAACTATGTGGGCAGCACTTTGCTTCTCAACTTCTCTTCAAACTCATGTGTCAAGGTGCAGGTTGGAATGAAGGAGAGGCCATCTATTTATAGTGTGGAGCTTCCTTAGGAGAGTGGAGAAAAGGTTCCTACATGCTTGAAGGATTTCGGGGAATATTCCTTTCTTGCCGACGTTTCCTTTGCGTGCTGCCTGCGTCAAGTCACTTGCAACCGACTCTGGAACTGACTGGAAGAAGATGGGCCCGTTTCGGGATTAACATAGGCCGGCCGGCCTAGGTGTAGGCCGGCCGGTGGTCTTTTTCCTCTGAATGCCACAAATTTTTGTGGGTTGGTCCCTCATGATGTGCTCAATAAGATCCACAGTATGGCTCTGTGAGTTGACGCCTTTTCGAGTGGGTGATGGGCATGTTATTGGGCTTTTTGCAATAGTCGATAGCCGGAGTCATGAAATATTTGTTGGACACTTGATCCTTCATGTTTGGGATGTATGTGGCCCACTGGAGGAAGTTCGGGACCAACGGAAACAAAGGTAGGCCGGCCGGGCTAGCCGGCTAACAATTTTCACCGTTTCCTCAAATCTTCTGCGGGCCATAACTTCTGCTCCCGAACTCCGAACTGTGCGAACCAAAAGTCCATTTTGACTATCTTGACGAGGGCTTTGCCATGGTGAGATCAAATTTGGGATTTGAAAAATTGTTTCCATGTGCAAATTTGGTTCTTTCCCTGAATGGTGTAGATATGTCGGGCCACGACCTTGATTAAGTGGGAATCCAATACCCGCAACGAAAACTCACCAAAACTCGTGGAGAGGCATTAGAATAAAATAATATTCTATTTTGTCCTTGTGTGAGACTCGTTTATTAGCATGTTGGCGGTAAAGATTGGTGAATAACGACCGCCAACACCCCCCCATACATAGATCTTTGCTCGTCCCGAGTAAAGTAAAGAATTAAAAACAAGACTGAGCAAAGACTAAGGTGAGTACACAACATCTTCTCTATCATGCATAGCTAACATAGAGCTCATTCAATGACTTTTCATTCCCACGGGTTTTATGGTGGCTAAATACCTTGTCTTCAAAAGTTGAGAACTGGAACAACACACAGAAAGATCACATGTCTTTTATTCAATGATTCCTAGAGATATTTGGAGGCCGTGCCGGTCGGCACAGACCTTGGTGCCGACCGGCACCACCAGGGCGAGGCCCAAACATGAAGCCCACTAGGGGAAGATGAAGCCCAGAAGAAATATCAGAGTTGGAGTCGGTGAAATCCAGCCCACAATCGGATGGAACTTTAAAGACAAGATCTTGGTCGCGAAAGAAGAGAAAAGAGAGAACAGATAGAAGTTTTAACCTAGGTTGAAGGTTGTGGCGGCGGAGACGGCGATCACCGATCATCACCACCAAAAAGGAAGATCGTGCCGACCGGCACACTGCTGTGCCGATCGGCACCTGGGCGTCCACGTTGAATCCTCGCGTTCTGTTGTAGCCATGTTCATGCGTTGCAGCATGATGCGTGAGTAGATCTCATATTCTCTCCATGGCGAGGGAAATCTGTTTATGTAACTCTCACACTTACGATACTCTTTTGATACGTTCAGTCTATGTGACGCGTTTATTCTGTATCTGATCAATACATGAATTCATTAGTGTAGCTGTTGCAACGGTTATGCTATCGATTATCACATAGTGCAAGAAACCAGTGGGGAGCTATTAACCCTTGTTGTGACAGGATCGGGCGAACGAAACCACCATGTTACAACCGCATGTTCTTTCACCTCTAGTTGCTAATCACCCTTTTCACACACACTTCTGCTATATTAATTTAGTAGTTTAGATAATAGTTTAAGTCCCGCTTGTTCTCTGTGGTTCGATATTAAAGGTATATCTTGAACCCGACACTTTTGAGTTAAAGTCATTTGATATCTATTATGTGGATTAAGTGATTGGGTGGTCGAGCTTAACGACGTAAAACAAAAGCGCTGTTGTTTTTGCTGTTTTTCTATGTGTTTTCCGTTTCCTTGATTTTATTGAGTCGTGCGTGGCAAATTTGCCTCTGTGCCGACCGGCACAAGCCCGTGCCGATCGGCATAGGAGAGTCCGTGTCGTTTTTTAGTCAAGTTTTTGCCCTTCCTCCAAGACATGCTACGATGACTTCCAAATTTAAGAGATAGAGTCCGTTTGGATCAAGAGAATTAAGGATATATATATGAAGGAGTCGTCTCGAATCTCAGCATCAAACACCGAGCGCCGCCGGAGTTCGAACCAAACCCTAGAACAGAGAGCAATGCTAGGCGGCGGAATCGGCAGCGGAGGAGACGGTGCCGATCGGCACGGGCGTGGTGCCGACCGGCGCGAGAGTGCCGATCGGCCCGACTCTGCCATGGGAGCGCGACAGGGACCTTACTCCCGCCGAGGACGATCCAATTGTCTGGTCGCACCTGAAGCAGCGATGGATGTACAAGAGTGAAGCGGATGCGTTCAATAGAGAGAAGAAGGAATGGATGAAGCCCTCCGGAAGGAGGTCAGAGAGGTGCTAGTACGCAAAGGTAAATCCAAGGTTATTGATGATAGCACACCAGTCTCCGATAGGTACACAATGGATCGACTTCTCGCTATGGAACGTCCTTTGACATATGATGATCTTATAGCTTTTGAATCAATACTTACTGCTAGCGAGAAGGAAGAGTTCGATAGAGATTGCTTCCTGACCATCCATAAGTCTCGACTTTACGACGTAAGGACATCTGATGGTGGTGCCGACCAGCACAAAGCTGGTGCCGATCGGCACGGTGTGCTTCCACGCGTCCTCAATGATTGGGAAGATTTCCAAGAGAGAATGATACACAAGAACACCAGAGGTTTTGGATGTAAGTGTTTTTACTGTCAGAAAGATCATCAGAGGCAGATTGAGAATTATCTAGCTGATCCTGAATGCATCCCTGTGACTTTCGTCTTTGATGATGGATTCCCCGTTGCTAAAGAGCGCATGACCCCTAAAGAGATCAATGATGAAATTCAGAGGCGTATTGACAGGGACAATGCTGCGAGGAGAAGAGCACACAATCTTGCAGACTTAGAAGCGTATTTAGCAACAAGAGACAGCCGTGCCAACCGGCACGACTCTCGTCCCGACCGGCACGACCTCAAGGTTGTGGACTTCATTGAAATAAATGATGAGTCCTCTGATGATGAGCCAGAACCGAAGAGATCAAAGGAAATAGAGGGAGTTCGGCGTTCCGCTCGTCTTTCTTCGAGGCCAAGAATGAGATATACCTCCGAATCGGTGTGCTATTTAGAGACATCTACTGAGCATGAACACCCATTAGCTAATCTTGTTGCGAAAGATGAAGCTGGAACAAAGGAGGACCGGAAGAAGATCCCGAGGAGGAGCCAACGGAAGATCCAGAAGAAGATGAAGGAGACGAGCCAGAACCTGTTGATGCTGAACCAACTAGTGCGGGAGGAGCTACCGGAAGCCTTGCAGGAGCTCAAGGAAGTGCAGGGCCGCGTTATCAAGTAAATGGTGTTGTGCCAACCGGCACCATGGCCATGCCGACCGGCACAACGTGGTTTTAACAGAAATTTGCCTTTGCAAGATGCGCGTCATGATCATCCTGCCAACTGTTGCCCGATCTGCAGGAGAAACATCGAACGTCTTCAGTATGACATGGAGAGACGCTATAGGTACCAATGGGACATTGATATAAGAGTTGAAGATATGATGAGCATGGCCGAGGTGGATTATTCCTTTCTCTTGCAGAACATTCGAAGCATCTTTAGCATGTTGAGGAGACATGGCATCTACGATTAGGTTGGTTTAGTTGTGTTTCTTTTACAATAGGGACATTGCAAGGTTTGAGTGTGGGGGATTCGCCCTTACACTTTTTAAGGTCGTTTGCTTCGATTTAGTATGGTTTGAGTTAGTGTGTGAAAGTGTGAGAGTTTTCTTAGAGAGGTTTGAGATGGTGTGCTTAGTTAAGCTTCGAAGTCAATAGTGATTGCAATGTCTTGAATAAAGTTGGTGTTAGTTGTCAAATCGATGTGTTACCCCATATTCTTGATTTAGTTTTTGACGATCGTTTTGCCAATCTACTTGAGTTTATTGAATAATCGTTTGGCTTTATATACCAACTTTCGAAAACCCCTTCTATCATCCTAGTTGAAGCATTTAGCTAAAGATTTGATTTTGTTCCTACTACACTAAGCCAAATGAGATGAGAAAAGCCTACACATAAGCCTTTTGATAAGAAAACATCTTTGTCAACTCTTTGCTTTTGATTACGACTAAGCTAGAAGGGAGAGTTTCATTTGTTCATCTAAGTTTGCTAGCCATCTATCATCAAATTCTTTCTATCCAAAAGCTGATACTTCATCGTTTCTCCCTCCTCCTTGATACAACCTACAAGCATGTGAAGTTCAGACAGATCTCGGTTTAAAACGTGCTCTGATAGCAGTCTACAACAAAAAAGAGAAGAAAAAGAAGAAAATGAAGAACGTGCCGACCGGCACGAGTTTGTGCCGATCGGCACAGAAGAAAAATAAAGAAAATATGTCAAAAAGAAAGAGAAGAACGAATATCAGAGGAAGCAGACTGCAGGAAGAGTTAAAATTTTAAAAGATCTGCATGTACACTTCAAGCTTGATCCCATCTTTATTCTATTTCGTTCATTCTCGTTTATTTCCTATCCCCCTTGATCCTTGTGCTTATATTCTGTATTCTCATGATGAAAACTCCCTTTTAGAAGGCATGATTGAGCGAATTGTTGACCTAGTTGCTTTTTCGATTCGAATTGGTTATACTACTCTCCGAGATCCATAAAAGAGCCTTATACTATAGAATAGGAGAGGGAAGGAAACACATTTGAGCTATTGAGTGAGATCTGAAGCTTTTGCATTCATCTTACATGTATGAAGGGAGACCAACAATATTTGTTTGAGATAAGCCTTGTGATTTATTTGGTTGACTCAAGTTTTGAGGTGAAATTGTTTTCAAAATTAAGAGAAAGTCTTGTGGAGGGATATTAATTCAATGAGACGACTAACAATAGCTGAGTTGAAGATTTGTGGGAGTTTTTGCTTCTTAGCATGATGAAAGCACGGTGATGATTTTCTTGGTTTGTATTGCTCGAGGACTAGCAATGATTTGAGTGTGGGGGACTGTTGGCGCTTTCTATGTACCCATTTTATATGACAAATATGGTGTTTTTAATACCTTATTATGTCATTATTGCTAACAATTAACCCCATTTACTATATATATTCGTAGTTTCTGTGTATTTAGAAGCATTTGCAGATAACAGGTGAAAATAGAGAGACTACGGATAAAGAGCTACCGGAGGCCCGAAGAATGAAGAATTTGGAGGCCGTGCCATTCGGCACAGACCTTGTGCCGACCGGCACCACCAGGGCGAGGCCCAAACATGAAGCCCACTTGGGGAAGATGAAGCCCAGAAGAAATATCAGAGTTGGAGTCAGTGAAATCCAGCCCACAATCAGAAAGAACTTTAAAGACAAGATCTTGGTCGCGAAAGAAGAGAAAAGAGAGAACAGATAGAAGTTTTGACCCTAGGTTGAAGGTTGTGGCGGCGGAGACGGCGATCACCGATCATCACCACCAAAAAGAAATATCGTGCCGACCGGCACACTGCTGTGCCGATCGGCACCTGGGCGTCCACGTTGAATCCTCGCGTTCTATTATAGCCATGTTCATGCGTTGCAGCATGATGCGTGAGTAGATCTCATATTCTCTCCGTGGCGAGGGAAATCTGGTTATGTAACTCTCATACTTACGATACTCTTTTGATGTGTTCAGTCTATGTGACGCGTTTATCCGTATCTGATCAATACATGAATTCATTAGTGTAGCTGTTGCAACGGTTATGCTATCGATTATCACATAGTGCAAGAAACCAGTGGGGAGCTATTAACCCTTGTCATGACAGGATCGGGGCGAACGAAACCACCATGTCTTGTAGAATACTAAAAGTATCAATTGAACAATAATCCGAGTTGCATGCCAGCATCCCAAACCATAGGAGAGAATCCTTTTATAACCTTGTTACAACCTCAGGTTCTTTCACCTCTAGTTGCTAATCACCCTTTTCACACACACTTCTGCTATATTAATTTAGTAGTTTAGATAATAGTTTAAGTCTCGCTTGTTCTCTGTGGTTCGATATTAAACCTTGGAATACTCTAAGGGAAAGTGCTACAACTGTACATCGTCCACTCGCGGTACATAAGTTAGGTGCGTACAAACGACCAACACTTGCAACACATATTGCTAAATCAAAAGACCGGATCCAAGGAGAAAACAAGTCATACAATATGATCAAGATGTGCATGTGTGTGGATATGTGGATGATGATGATGGAGAGAACAAAATGATTACTCCTTTTGTATACCATCTCTCTCTTTGTTTGAATTTTGAAGGTATGGCTATCTTCTCTCTTTTTTTTGTTTTTTTATTCATCATGCTCTTCTTGTGAGCAAGACTTTTTTTTTCAATAGCCATACCTCCAATGATACTTGGAGAGAGAGAGAGAGAGAGAGAGAGGTATAATAAAAATATGGAGTATTTATTTATGGAATGATGTCGGAAAGGGTGATGCTAACTTCCAGTGTAGAATTTAAGCATATGTATATGATGGAGTGTATGTGGTCTTGATCATGAAAGTATGAAAAGCATCTCACAAGGGTCACAACAATTTTGAAAAAGCTCAATGTGATAACAAGTAGCATATGTATAAAGGTTGTACAATGAAATCAACATATGGCTTTGGTAGGAATTTGAACCATCGAGAAGACTGTGAATCTGAAATCCCTTTTTTTAAAAAATTTTGCAAATAAATCTCCAGGATTTGATTTGAAGACAAGATAAAACTCTCAAGTGCTATATCACACATCCCAACAATTTAGACAAGGTTTTCCTATGAATGAATATTTCCCATGGGACATAAGAGCAGTCAAAGAATAAACTTTATATAGCTGGCATGAAAGATGGACGATTGTGTTTGAGAGCATTCATAATTTTTTTTATTTGTTTATCTTACTCTCAGTCATCATTAGAAAGGGTGGGCATAAAAATCAAGGTGGGGATGAAGAGGAATCATACCATATTATAATGTTGCCATAAGCATAGTGTTGCTCCTCTCATCCTTGTGCCTCCTGTTGTGGTATATCCCTTTTGTCTTTGGACATTGTTTCAAGCCTTTCCCTGAAATGGTTAGCCATAGATACCTGAAGGAAAGAAACATGCCCAAAAATTGTCTTGTTTGTCGGGTCATTTTATTCGAAAGGAAAATTTTTGATAGATTTTTTTAAGGGATTTTATTAAAAAAATCCGGGTTACCTCCCGTGAGTGCTTGTTTAAAGTCCTAAGCTTGACTCTATCCTGTCATGTTGCAGCCATCCTTCATAGTTGGATGAATCATTTTATACCTGGCTGCAAAACTCATGCCAAAAACCACGACGGGATTTGCAATATTTATGATAAACAAATGCATCTACAACTAGCCGTTTAAAAAGATCAAGCAATATTGGGCGGTTGCAGTTCTCATATATAGTATTATCATAAATATGCACCGAGGAAGGAGATTTCTCAAATGAGCACATAGCATGTGATAGTAAATATATTGTTATTATAAATACATGCTCATTGAGATATTTCTTCTCGGGTGCTAGAGTTTCTGCCTCATGAGTCTTCACAAAATAAACAAATTCAGTCTCAAGCCCTTGTCTGTGATACTCTCGAAGCAGCTCATACTCATCCCTTGAAATGTTTGCATCTTGTTCCACACTTGATGGATGTCCATTGTTTTGGAATGGAGCATCTGTCATGTTCCTGTTTGCATCACAATCTAGTTCCCCAAACACTTCTCTCATCTCGTAAGAAAGAAACCTCGCATTACTATTGTTAGGTAGAACTTAGGTTTCGGGAGGATTCTCAAGGATTGGAGGAGTGTCAAGGATGGGCAAGGGATTTGATGGACATGGTCGACATGACTCGAGTGTGTGGGTTTGTTTGCTCTCAGGGTATGAATATGGCACTTTTAGTTCGATGTCCAGATGATTCGCCTCTACTAGGTAAGACCTGGTATCCCCAAAACTAGATAGGTTGACCCCTTTGTCGTGAGAACTGAGAGGAAAAACCGGTTCATTTTTCGCATGGGGAAGGTCTTCAGTGAGAGAATTGCCTTTCTGGAACAATCTTGCATCCGAAGCACAAGCAAAAGATGATTCAAAAACTTCCTCGGTGACTGGAGTCTGGAGGAAGGCTGGTTCTCGGATAGGTTGTACGGTATGTGCTACTTTGGGTGGTGGTTCTGGAGTGGGAAGCTCATAGGCATCCAGATTGCTAAGGATCTTTCTAAGAACCTCAAGTCCTTCATTAGCTGCCTTGTACAGGAAAGACCCTCCTGAGGCTGTATACATAAAGTCATGGCCCTTTGGAGTGAGTCCCGCAGCAAAATGCTGAAGGATTATTGGTGATGAAATTCCCAGATCTGGCCCTTCATGGGTGTAGGATAGGAAACGGTTCCAGGCAGCTCCTAGTAGCTCATTACTGCCCTGCTCAAAGTTCATGACCTTCCAGAGAGGGAAGTAGTTGAGGCAGAAGAGCTTTCTGAGAGTGACCCAGTCTCCCTCCGCTTCTTCCACGTATATGTCATACCACTTCCAGGCTGCTCCTTCGAGAGAGAATGGAAAAAGTTTCCATTTTAGGATATCCCGAGGAAATCCTTCTGTCGAAATAGTGGAGCAAAGACGTTCAAACTATCGCACCTGAGTGTACGGATTTTCATCCTCCTTCCCACAGAATTTGGATTTCAGAACCAAGAGTCTAAGTTCAGGGTAAATCTCATAACTCAGAGCTTTGATTGGCGTGGATGCGGATGGGGCCTCCAGAGTTTCCCCTTTTGGAGCAGTGGCGTAGAAGATGGAAGAAGGATTCATGGTTTAAGGATAAAAAGAAAAGAAAAGGAAAGAAAAAGAACTCCTAAACTAAAGATACGGACGAGACAGGGTTCGAGAAAGCACAGCTACCGTTCCCCGGCAACGGCGCCAGAAAGCTTGTTGGCAGTCCTTGAGCCTAACAGATAAAATCCGCAAGCGTACGAATACCGATGTAGCTTTCACCCATGATATTCCTAAGGTATCGAATCCACAGGGAACGAACAGTGTACTATCTCAAATCTAATCAGGTCCGGACAGATGAGCAAGAAGATAAATAGAGCAGTAAATGATAAAGTCCTAGGGCCAGGCAATCTAATGTAGGGTATTGACTAGATGAGTAACTTGGTAAGGGTCTAACTTTAGTATCCGCTTCGGGGCACGGACGATGTTAAAGCAGTTTACTTATTAAGTCCACTACTTCAATGCATGTTCCGCTATTGCAGACCCTACTAATCAATAACCCGGACGTGGTGGATTACAGAGACCGATAGGCCTGTCACATGTACTCGCGGCTACCATCCTCCGCGGGGTCAAAAGCAAATCAGGGATAACTCCAGGTCTAAACACCACGTTTACACCTATCGTCACAACTTGCAAGGAATTCCAAATAAGCTAGTCTATGCAGTAAATAAATAAATACTTACTACATACCTGAAACCCGCAGATAGATAAAGCAGAACACCTTACTTCATTAATCAAATAGCAGTACTCTACATGTTACCCGGCCCACAAGACTAAAGGAGCTATTCCCAAAGGAAGTACATACCCGCGGAACAAAAGAAGAAGAGCTCCGGCATCCCCGGAGCTTCCGCCCTTCCCTTGCCTCTCACTCACTCCCTACAATACAACTATGTGGGCAGCACTTTGCTTCTCAACTTCTCTTCAAACTCATGTGTCAAGGTGCAGGTTGGAATGAAGGAGAGGCCATCTAGTTATAGTGTGGAGCTTCCTTAGGAGAGTGGAGAAGGTTCCTACATGCTTGGAGGATTTCGGGGAATATTCCTTTCTTGCCAACGTTTCCTTTGCGTGCCGCCTGCGTCAAGTCACTTGCAACCGACTCTGGAACCGACTGGAACAAGATAGGCCCGTTTCGGGATTAACATAGGCCGGCCGGCCTAGGTGTAGGCCAGCCGGTGGTCTTTTTCCTCTGAATGCCACAAATTTTTGTGGGTTGGTCCCTCAAGATGTGCTCAATAAGATCCACAGTATGGCTCTGTGAGTTGACGCCTTTTCGAGTGGGTGATGGGCATGTTATTGGGCCTTTTGCAATAGTTGATAGCCGGAGTCATGAAATATTTGTTGGACACTTGATCCCTAATGTTTGGGATGTATGTGGCCCACTGGAGAAAGTTCGGGACCAACGGAAACAATGGTAGGCCGGCCGGCCTAGCCGGCCAACAATTTTCACCGTTTCCTCAAATCTTCTGCGGGTCATAACTTCTGCTCCCGAACTCCGAATTGGGCGAACCAAAAGTCCATTTTGACTATCTTGACGAGGGCTTTGCCATGGTGAGATTGAATTTGGGATTTGAATAATTGTTTCCATGTGCAAATTTGGTTCTTTCCCTGAATGGTGTAGATATGTCGGGCCACGACCTTGATTAAGTGGGAATCCAATACCTGCAACGAAAACTCACCAAACTCGTGGAGAGGCATTAGAATAAAATAATATTCTATTTTGTCCTTGTGTGAGCCTCATTTATTAGCATGTTGGCGGTAAAGATTGGTCAATAACGAGCGCCAACACCTGGCAAGATGTACATTACCTGGATGACCGTATGGTGCATGTAAGTAGCTTGTTGACACCTCCTTCTTATATCGAAACACATATCAACATTTTGTCCTAGTATTAAACAATGACAATTGCTTTTGTCCGTAGGATGGGCTTGATCAGCCAACGTAAGGAATATCCTGACGCAAAAAAGGGTTGGAAGGTAGGGTACCTCAACCCAAGCATGATTGCTCAAGGCGTGATCAACCCCGAAGTAAATGAAGGACGCCTAGAGTTCAAGGATAAGACTAAACAAGAGTTAGCTGCAATCAAAAAGAAAATGATAATAGCTGCAAGGGGTCAGAGTTGCGACTTACATATGTAATTGCTTCCTCAAGTTGCAGGACAGGAAGTACATTTTTGCTCCCTACAACTTCAAGTAAGTTAGACCACTGCCTATGTCTCCTGCAAAATGGTCAAGATACGTGGAATACTAACATGATCGTTGTTGTAGCAACCACTAGCTCTATATAGTTCTTTATCCGACGAATGGGTATCTTTGTGTGCTCGACGGTCTTGACATCGATAAGAAATACTATGCTGATTTCATCAGCATCATAGATTGGTAAGAGGTTAAACTTAACATTTACACTTCATTGACTATAACTTTATCTAACGATACGCTTTTGTATATCGAGCAGCGCTTACGAGCACTATCACAACAGGGGGGGGGGGGGGGGGGGGGGCGTTGGCGGAGCCACCTTGATTCCTGGGTATTCTCAGGAATACCCAACTTTTTTTGGCACAAAATCAATACATAGTGCCTAACATAGTGTATACACATATACAACTATATTGGGCCAAAAACTTTGTGTATTTGAGTTGTAATGGAGACATCCGGCTCACCTCCAGCCCGCCCTCCCACCAGGCCGGCCCATCCGCCAAACCCTCACGATCTCGCTCCCGCACCGATCTGTTCAGCGAAATTGCGAATCGGTCACCCGTCACCTGCCTCTCCCTGTCTCTCACGCTCCCCACGCCTCCCCATTCAACAATTCCCCGAGGCGGCGGAGGCCGGCGGGTCGCCAGCTCCGGCCTCCGGAGCACTGCGGCCTACGGCGCCCGCTCGCGAGGGCGCGAGGCCCAGGCCGGGCCGTCTTGGTGCTGGCTCGCAGTCTCCTCTCCGGCGTTAGGCTGCGGCTCCCCTGCTTGCACGCGCTCCTCAGGTAGACTCCTGTCTTCTATCCTGCGAATATGCCGTTTCTAGACAACTCTCATCACTCGCTCGCCCATGCTCTACTGCTATGCAGCTCTGCTCGCGAGAGCATGAGGCCAGGTCGAGGCGGCGACAGGGCATCAGAGAAGCGTCGAGCGACCTGGCATCGGCATCCCCAACCCCAAGACCCAGGTGAGGATCGGATGAGGCACTGGCCAAGCCCTGTTTAGTTCAATCAGTTGTCTCAAATTAATTTCCGATTTCTTGTAGTTGTACAGGCTGTAGCATAAATGTTAATTATAGTACCTTTGTGCTTGTAGAGCAATCTAAAATGAAGAACAAATCAATTTGTGCCAAGCGTGGAGCTGCATATCCGTGCGACGGAGCCGCGCATCCAGATTCAGGATTAGGTGAGCCAGTGTCCAGTGCTGCCTCTTTGCTCTGTTTGCACAGATTGACACATAGTCAGATAGTAAAATTGATAGTGAGTTGTTTTCGCAAGTTAAGGATAGTGATATCATCAATAGCTCCCAGATATGAAGGCATGCAAAGTTAAAATTAGATTGTAATTTTTTTTAAGTATTCTGTCATTTTCCTTGTTTAATGGATATTTTAGCTATATAAACAATGTGTAACTTCAATTCTGAACACCGGATTACAAACTTCTTTTTTTACTGTATACTATTGCACTTGACTTTTTTGAAACGGGAATACCCAACTCTCAAATCCTGGCTCCGCCAGGGGGGGGGGGGGGGGGGCCACAGCCCATACCGGAAGAAGCATATGTTCTTCCGTCATAAATTTCCGGTAACACATTTATCCTCTTTGCCTATGACATTATCTTAATATCGATGATATTAACAATCTAACTTGTATCTTGTTTACTCTATATAAGTGTATCAAACAGGAGGAAGGTACTGTACATTGTGGCTACTGCACATGTGCGTATGCAAGGTCTAGCTCCGAGTACTTGCATGCCATCGAATACGAGAGCAATGAAGAGGTATGTTGGTTTTTGTTTATCACGAATTTATATTTTTGGTAAATGCTTGAATCATACTTGCATTAATACGCTCTTCCATTTATGACACAGAAACAACAAAGGCAGGACAAAAAGTGGGTCGCGGACAAAAAGCAACGAGTAAGAATTGAAGAAGGGAACATACAATCTGGAACCAACTCATATGAGCCAAGACAATATGTACAACATCGTGGCTGCCATGTGTCGATTTGTGTTGAAGGAGGTGATCCATCCAAGATGTAAGTTCTTCGATCATGAGGGCAAATTAGCGAAGAAGCATATGAGGCTTTGTGAGTGGGGTGGTTCGAAACGTCCATACGAACCTGAGGAGAAAGATGATGATGATTATGAGGTAGACCTAGCATTGTCATAAATTTGTAAACTTGTGATGATAAATTGTGATCTTGTCATGTATTTGGGAGTTGGGAGGTGATTTGATAACAAATATGCTGAAATGAAGTGGTTTCATTGCAAATATGCTGAAATGAGTGGATGTGTATTCTGGTGTTTTGGTTTCATAAGAAATTCTGTGATTTTATACAGGTGGTGATGAAATGCTGAATTTTTATTTTTATTTTTTTCTGTCGGAGAAGTAGGGGCGGCTCACATTGTAAACCGTCGCTACAAAGGGGGTCTGTAGGGGCGGCTCACATTGTAAACCGTCGCTACAGAAGAGGTCTGTAGGGGCGGTTTTCTTTGTCAACCGTCGCTATAGAGGGGTCTGTAGCGGCGGTTTTTTGGATCCGCCGCGTAGCTACAGTAGCACAGCGGCGGATGGCAAAACCGCCGCTACAGGCGTTTTTGGCCCGCCTCTACAAGCAGTTTTTGTTGTAGTTTTTGCCGTCAACACGGTTTGTTCCAAATCGCAGTCGCACGCAGTCAGTTCAGATATCGGACTGCTATCCGTGTTGACGACCGACAGCCTTGAGGCGTTCTGTTGTAGTGCACGCACAGAAAAATACCACCAGCCTGCATGTCCAAAATATTGAAGCCTATACCCAGCGATCAGCTAATAACCAAGGATGCACATCGTGTTGCTCTCACTTCCATGCGCATGTACTATAATCCAGGCTTATTTCCAATCAGCTCCCAGTAGTGCCGTAATCCCGGCCAATGATCTCCTTCATCGTGCCTTTATTGGACTAATCACTTTCATACATAATAAGCTGCATCACACGTGGATTGTCATGCTTTTTGCTAATAACCAGATTGACCTGGTAAACCACAAGCAGTCATCAATTTGGCCAGCCGAGCCAAATCAACGCTTCGGGAAAACGTTACGTGGTCATATGCACATGCCCGAAGGAGTATGCAAGGCGGGGGCGCGGCGCTAGGTAGCATATCGAGGGAGATGGATACTTTGCGTTGGGTTGTAAGGGGTGTATCTGTCTGTCTAAGCACATCCATGGAGATGGATACTTTGCGTGGTGTTGTAAGGGGTGTATCTGTCTGTCTAAGCACATCCAGGGAGATGGATACTTAGCGTAAGGAGTGTAAATCAGGTAGGTTCTGTCTGTCCAAGCACATCCAGGGAGAATGATACTTTGCGTAGGGGGTGTAATCAGGCGCCGTCTGTCCGCGTGTCTTTCTATCTCTATATATATTTCAACACATGCTGCGTCGGGGTAGATCATCGAGCTAATAACCAGAGAGCAAGTAGCTATAGCTGTACACGCGTGCAATGGATATGAATGTGAGTGATATGAAGGTGAGTGATGTGAAGAAGAGGGTTGGCAAGCTGTTGGATGGAAAGATAAGCGAGGTGGCCGAGTGGATAGACAAGTCTGGCCACGTAGACGGTCCCACTGGCCACCTCCTTGGCATGACCGTCAACGAGGTGGTGAAGGGGATACGCGAAATGAAGGTGGGCGACATGGTGGAGATGGTCGGCACGCTGCCCAGAGATCACGTCTCGATAACCATCGACGAGCTCATGATCAAGCCACCTGCCCAGAGATCACCTCACGAGTACAAGCTTGAGCGAGTCCCCGAGTGGGTGCGTGCCAACAACGAGGACGCCTACTCGCCAAGGTACATCAGCATTGGGCCTATGCACCGTGGTGGGCCTGACAACCCCCTACGCCGTCAAGATCTCAAGGTGGCCCACATGCGGAGGCTCATGGTAGACCAACCGCCCGACTACCGAGAGTATGCTCATCTTAAGCCTGTGGAGGACATCAAAGCCTGCTTCAATGACCTCAAAAAAGAAGTAAATCACACACGCAGGTTAATTTCTTCGTAATCCTTACATGACATCCTATTACATTCATCATCATTTTTATTTGCGAATCTCCACTTTTTAGTAAATTATTATATAAGTACCTCAATGCTGCCGATGGGCTTGCAGCCCAGTGGATAAGGATGCATGGGCGCATACATACCAGCCCCGCACCTGGCCTCCTCAAAGGCCCTGCCAAGGGTGGCATCTTTAATTTTTTTTATAAAAAAAAAGTGCCTCCATGCACAGTAATCCTCTTTTCTTGCTACAGGAACATAAAGGTATAGATATATCTTAGTGGGCGTGCATTTGTGGGCTAGTTTAGCTATTAGAAATCAATATGTAATGTATTATTTGATGTTTTCCCTGCTAACTCCTATCAGAAAAACATTCGGCGGACATATAAAATAGGTGCCCCTTGACAGCACCATTTGTCTATGTTAGTGTGTTGTATCAGCGTGCATATAAATCTTCTTGCACCATTTGTTTCCCTCTCTCCCCTCGTACCTTTTCACGTCCCAGGAGTATTTTATCGAGAAAAAGCAGACCATACAGCTCCCGTACAAATCAAAAAATAAATCTTGTTTATATAACATCTGTACTATGAAAGAACTCATCAAAAATAGCATGTTTATCTAAATACTTCAATAATTAAATATTTGAAAAATAAACTAAAAATGAATACATATTTCAACAAATATAGACATATTAATAAACAAACAAATAAATTAGGTATGTAAATTAATTTCATCAATAATAGATAAACTAAAGTATTCAAAAAAGTATGACTAGCCTTATTAAAATTGAAGTTATTAATTATATTAAAATAACTAAATTATTCTTTAGATATTGTTAGAAAAATTTCAATTAATAACATTAATCATTAGTCATGGAGATAAATTTTAACTAGTTTCAATTTATACATCATTAGTCACTAATGATCTTTGAATAGTCTCAACGATCTACTATCGTTAGTCTTATTAATACTAATGTCAATTGTCTATGGTCATATATTAACTTTACAGCTTGACAGGCTAATTTATTATTCACGAATACGAATTTCAGAGTTTTTAATACGAATTTGGATTTTGATAGAGAAAAATAATGAAAAACCTGATTCGAATACAACTATTTTAATACCACATTAGAATCAAATACGCATATTCATATTCACATTTTGGCAATACAGATACGGGATAATTTAGATATCATAGTTCACATTTCCACCCCTAGTTTGGGCATTGAAATATAATAAGTTTATATGAATTGTTGTAAAAGAATGTCAGAGAACAAAAATGGATTTGTTTCCATGATTAAAGCATACCCTATTATTCGGTGAGAATAAGTTAGAGGTAATATATACCGCTAGTTATCTATACGTGCGTAGGTCCATATGCCAATTTAAAGCCAAAAACATTAGAAATATTGTTTCTGTTATTCTGTGTTGTACTTGATGGGGCCTCTTTGGTTAATTAATTATAAATTTGGTCGTTTCATATTTTATGTGGATTTGAATCTATTCAAACTTAAATTTATAAATTAGTGTTAATTTATTCATAATTTCTATATTTTTTGTGATGTAGAATTGAATTCATAGACAAATCACATAGTTAATTCATATTATTTTTCCTTATGAATTTCAACTGTTTTAATAAATAATCAAATGATTATGGCTTATTCTTTTATTGGCTTAAAAACAAATAGTATAAATGCAAACAGTGTACTGAAGTATGATGCTACAGTCAAAAGAACTTTATTAGCAAAACTGGGCAATGAATTACTAAATTATTTGCTAGATTGTGGGGAAACATAAATATTAGTTCATATTTTGAAAGAAATTATTTAGAATTTAAGATATCCTAAGGAAAATTTTGGTTAGTATGAATTCTATATTTTTTTTAAAATCCATATTCACGCATATTGCTTGTCGTTTCTCTATATACCCAAATACATATGATTGGATGCTTTATAATTTTTTTAGGAATGCATATATGTACACATACTAGGTCATTGTTTAAAATTTCGTTGTTTTCATATATATCAGATACATATGACTAGAATAGATGCTGCTTATTAAAATACACATTTGGATGGGCAAATACATTTGTTACTGTATACAATTAATAATTTTGAAATCCATTTATTATATACAAAACTAGCCATGTGCCTGTTCGTTGCTATGGCTTTTAAGTTTAAATAAACAATTACAAATTCTATATCTTCGATTATAGGATTGTACTTTTTACTCAACTGTCAGAAGTAGCACATGTTAAAGATATTCAGCCATACAATTGAGTTATGATAATAATCCTTATTTTATATGGAAGAATAAACCACATATAT
The DNA here is from genome assembly GCA_012490785.1 of Eragrostis nindensis. Classification (NCBI taxonomy): domain Eukaryota; kingdom Viridiplantae; phylum Streptophyta; class Magnoliopsida; order Poales; family Poaceae; genus Eragrostis; species Eragrostis nindensis. Next base: position 376,998 of record JAAXCT010000128.1, read on the forward strand.
TTATTATGATACAAGAAGTCATTTTCTGAAGCTCCCATATTCTCCATGCACAATGATATGGAAATGGACTCTTTTGAATCCCAAGATACCTTTAATCTTTCTTAATTAAAATGTAAACCAACACTAGCAATCCTATTGAAATCAGAGTTGCATATTAAAAAATAATTTCAATTTTTTTTTTTGAAACAAACATTTTGACTTGATTCTCACTTCAAATGCAAGATGATTAAACTATCTCATGGTCATAATCACCTAGGTGTGCATAGCAATTATATGGTATATCAAAAAATTTTGGAGGTACGCAGATCAATTACTTGTGCTGCGTATGGAGTGGGGGAAAACTCAACCTCGTCTCCAACCTCAGAGCTCTCTCCCATTCCATCATTTACTATTTTCAATCTCACTGCCGGGCCTAGATCCATTCACCTATCGGACCAGCTACTTCGTCTCAGTTAAAATTCCTCCCATTCTATTTCTTCTTTTCCACATATCAATCATTTCTTGGCTACCTATCATTTTTTAAGAAAAAAGAATAATCTTTATTCCAGCCTCTGCATCAGTAGATGCAAATAGCTATTCAAAATTACAACCCAAGAACAATCTAAAGGCTCCATCCCTTGTCGCAGGGGATTAGGGAAAAAAAGAGCCGAAAATAAATTAGAAATTACAAATCCCCCAAACCCCTTTCCTCCTGACACGTTTCCTCTTGACACCGTCAGATTGTGTTAGATCGAAGACCACCATCCCATACGCTAGCAGGCTGCCACCCGCTGGCTGCGGCTTTTCTCTTCAAGATCGAAGAGCAAGAACACATGGCATCTGGGGGAGGCGGATGCTAAGAAGAGCTGAAGAGGTGCTGATGCGAGCGGCCCAGATTTCCATGTCCCTCAGATAGGCTTCCTCTCTCGTTCTCTCCACTCTATCATGGGGGGCCCGACAGACAACAATAGACCACCACTAACTCCCTCTTTTATGTATGGTAAATATTAATAATTTTCAAAAATTAATAGTTACAAAATTGTGCATGATAAGAAATTGGATCATAGTAAGTCCGAAATTCATATTTCTAAATTATATATAATAATTCCAAAATTCTGTATTCATCATTCACCTGCTGGACTATGATGATGTATTGGACAAATTTGAAAAAAATTATGATGATGTATTGGACAAATCTGAAAAAAATTCAGCATTCATATTTCTAATATGTGTGTAAAATCTATTGGCCAGATTCTACGAGCCAACATTTGATGATATCAATGACCATGACTGGGCAATGATGCTTCTTCTGGATGGTTGCTTCATCATTGCTCACCTGCTGGACTATGCTCTCGGGATAGATAATGAAAACACCACATACTCTAAATGGGTGTCTGCTGCAGTCAAGAACGACCTCGTCCTCCTTGAGAACCAGATCCCTTTCTCCGTCCTGGAGAAAATCATGCCCTACGTCAGTACAGATTATGAGCTACGGATTCTCAAAGGCTTGGTGGTCCATTACTGGCTGAGAAGTAAGATAGAAGTTAAGGAGGACAAGCTGCAACACGTGTTGCACCTGATCCACATGGCGCACTGCCAAATGATTTACAATAGTGAGCATGGAAAGGGCTCTGGCAGCCTCATTATCAAGATAAGGAATTTCGTCTGTCGCTGCCCGATTATGGTGATGCAGCTGCTCTCCTTGCCGTGGTACTTGTGCCAGTTTCGATGGAAGGTGGGTCAGTCCCCAGGGGAGGAGGAGGTGCTGGTGGAGAGGGAAAACATCCCCTCTGCGAAGGAGCTGGACAACCTGGGCATACACTTCAGTAAGAAGAAAGACTCCAGTAAAAAGAAAGATTTGGAGGACCAATCCATGTACGACGTGCACATCAGTGCCAGTGACAGCGACACAATTTACATCCCGCAGTTGATGGCCAGCAGCTGGGTGGCTCCGCGGCTGCACAACCTCGTTGCCTGGGAGCATTCCGCGGGGGTCAACGGTGGCCATATCCAAAAGGCGCACTTCACCAAGTACGCCTTCCTCATGTACAACCTCATCAACTCGCACGATGACATTGCTCTCCTGCAGGACAGGGGAATACTGGTCAACAGCTGTGGCACCGATGAGCAGGTATAATTAATTACCTCTCCTTTCGATTCAATATGAAACAAATGAAAAAATATTTTAGTTTCAAAATTCATGTGCTTTTCAAATGGGGTCACGTGCAATAATATATTTATGCGAACATGGCATTTTTTCTGGGATGCTGGATTGAATGTGGCGCTTTGGGGATTAAAGGATAGACGCACCTAGTGTCAATTTTATGACTTTAATCCAAGGGTGGGGCAGAACATTGATGTGATCCCTTTGGAAGTTTTTTTTTTTTTAAACACAGCTCTCTATTCCTCTCTTTCTTATGATCGTGGACATGAAACAGGTTGTTACCTATTTCAAGAATATCGCCTTATGGACCATGCTAAACCCTGAGGAACGTCCCCGACCACCCTTACATAAGGTATGCTTGCCCCTTATGTACACAGTTTCTTCATAGCGACCGAAGTAAAAATAATATTCCATTATGCTCATGATTCATGAAGCAGATCAAGGATTATTTGCTGTGCAAGTCAGGCGATGAGAAAGCAGGAATCGATAAAGTCTTTGAAGTTCTCAGCCAACGAAACAAGCAACCTGAGTACCTATTCTGTGCCGAGTTGAAGAAGTACTTCAGCAGTCCCTTGCAAGTCCTCCTGGCCCTAACCTCGCTCCTACTGTTCGTCTTCAGCATACTGTCGGCAATTCCATCCGTGCATATCAATAAGTAATGATTTTTAAAGGGGGAACAAACACAGGGCCATATAAACACATGAATAAGATACGTCAGATTTTGTATGAATCCTACTGCAGAGCATGGTTAGCTCAATAAATGCGTTACTATGTCCCCTAGTAACATATATCTGCAGTGTTTCCGTAGGCTCCATTACGACGGTCTGCTCGATCGGAACAAAAGATGTGTTCTTTTACATTTTATAATAAAAAGTGTTACTACTTTGTCACAGATTAATTATCTACCAGAGCATTTGCCAATTATTACAATTATTCTCTTATCTAACAATTTTTTAGCTTCAGTAACACTTTCACATCGTGGTAGAGAACATAGTTTGCAACACGAGTTTTACCTATTATAACACACTCAAACTTTGAAATAAATAACTATTATACACTTGCATGTGAGGCGCATTTAACTTTTTCCCACCATTACAGTTGGCACTAAATCCCTTGTCAGGCTGTCACTGACCAGCTGGCCCAGCTATCACTAACAGGGCATTTGGCTCGCCATTGACTCGTACGAGTAACGTGTGTCTTTATCTGTATTGTGTTTTGCGAAAAAAAAAATACCGGTGGGAGCAATCAACCGGTACCTCACTACCGGTTAGTGTCATAAATCGGTAATGACAATGGTCCGAGGCATCACTATAGTTTGGGATACGAACCAGTAGTGATAGTTAGTATTCTATAAACCAGTAATGATGCAACCCCACCACCACCAGTTCATGGCCAACTGGATGTTGATCGACCAAGAGTGAAGGCCACTTCTCTGTTAGTGTCATGTAGCGTTCCAAGAGGTGAAGCCTATTTGTTCTGTGTTGGCAGATCTGATCTGATCTTTTATATCTCCTTATAACAACAGGCTTTACTTCTTTTTTGAAACGGACAACAGGATTTTTTATCTAATATATTCTATGCTCTGTTTCGGAATAAAAATTCATCTTTTTGTTGGCACCAAAAGTCGTACCCTGGGCCAAGAATCTGATCTGGATAGATATACACTTACGTAGGAATGAATGATCAGTTTTCAAGCATACTAACAAAGAATAAAAACTTTGATTATGGTGACGTCGCTGGCTGTTTTTCAAGCAAGAATAACAAAGGATACGGGTCACGCTTATGTGATGATCATTGGATGATTTACCCAACAAGTCAACAAAGAAGCTTCACTTATGTGGAAAAAGTGACTATTTTACTTGACAAAGCAGCAGAAAACTCGCGGACCACACACAAAATTTTAACTAGGATGGAAGCGGAGAATCACTGCTACAGACTCGCATATCACATAGGCAACTTTTCAGACGGAGAAGAAAACCCGTTTGAAACAGTTTCATCTCAGACCGGAAATTGATTCCGGCACCCGGCAACCGCGGTTGCCGGATCGTGAGCCACTCATTCTAGTGGGGCTGGGCCCGGCCTCACGTATTTCCATCGGCGACGAATTGTTTTTCGCGTGTATTCCAGCCTGACTCATCTGTTCGGGTTGCATGAGGCAGTGTGGTGCCAGTACAACTTTTCAGTGCATTCAATAACTGTAAACACGGCGATGGATGAGGAGAAGGCTGTTGGCAGTCCTAAGGCCTAACAGAAATTAATCCGCAAGCGTACGGATACCGATGTAGCTTTCACCACAAGGAGTATTCCTAGGGTATCGAATCCACAGGGAACGTATAGTGTACTAAAGCCTAAACACTAGAGGTATTGATCCGTAAAGGCGGCACACAAGAGCAGGGTTTACAGCAGTAAATAAAAAGGTCTTCTGGCCAGGCAATCTAATGATAAGAAGCTATGTAGCTGGGCAATTTGGTAAGGTCCTTACTCTATTATTTGTTTCGGGGCACACGCATGCCAAGGCAGCAACCCGAGAATTAGGTATTTGCTCGTAACCCCACGGAGGATGGTAGCCGCGAGTATGTGTGACAGGCATACCGGTCTCTGTAATCCACCACGTCCGGGTTATTGTCTTTAGTAGGAAGGTCAATAGCACGTAGTTCCCCAAGTTAGTTGATAACTCCAGGTCTAAACACCACGTTTACACCTATCGTTACTGCTAGCGACCAAGGATAAGCCAGCCTATGCAATAAATAATTAAATACTCATTGCATACCTGAAACCCACAAATAAATAAAGCAGAATACCTTACTTTATTGCCGACCAATAATCTTCTTACATGTTGCCCGGCCTGGAAGACTAAGACGACTACTCCCAGGCGAGGAGCATACCGGAGGCGACGAAGAAGTAGAGTCCCGACATGCCGGGGGCCTCTAGCTCTCCTTCCCTCTCACTCACTCACTCCTAGCAACACTATCCTACTACCAAAAGACTAAAATGAAGTATCAAATGAGGTGCCTCTTGCTTCTGGAGCCGAAGGGTAGCATTTATAGGCTGCTGGAGTCGGTGCACGCCCGCTGGCCGAAGCTGGAGAGTCGGTGGAGCAAAGGTCGGCCGGCCGGCCTGGTAGGGTGGCCGGCCGGCCGGTGATTCTGTCGGTTGGCCACCGACTTCCTCCTGGACGGCTCTGATCGGCTCCTGATGGCGATAAGATGGTCGGTTCCCTCTGGCACTTTGGCAGAAAAGATTCTCTCTGCTCAGAACTATAGCTATCCTTCTTGCCCCCTTTTTTTTTTAGAAGGGGAACTTTTCTCTCTCTCTCTTTTTTTTTATTAGAGAGAGAGGTTCCCATGATACATAAGGCAAGAAGGGCTTATTGATGTGGGGCAGAGAGCATTGAGGTAAGAATTTTCTTTTGATCATGAATTAATTTCTGCCATCAAGTGGAGGAGTCACTCTCATATATAAATGATGTATGACTGAACATTCTGAGGATTGTATGCAACTTTAGAGAATTAAACCTTAATTAAACTCACAACAAAAAGATTAGCTTTTGAGGAGTTATAAGATCTAACTTTGTTTGGCTCTAATAGGTGTCTCCGGGGAATTTGTGACAGTTAGATTGAAAGGTAAAGTAAGATTTTCGAGAAAATCAAGGAAAGATAGGAGTCAAGATTTAAGCATATCGAACCTCACAACAAAATAGACAAGAGCGTCCTTAATAAAATTTTTGTGAGCAAGTAGCAATCGTGAAATAGAATTATCATAAAACCGACGATGTTGAAAGAATTTTTGTTTGGTTTTATCTTTGGAAAATCTTTTTGTTTATTTAGCGAACAGGTGAAACAGGCAGAGGGGATTAAATGGAACGAGTCTGGAAAATCTGGACCTGTTCGGGGTCTGAGCCTGGCCGGCCGGCCGGGCCTGCGGGCCGGCCGGTGGGGTCAGTGCTCCGTTTTGCCTCTGTTTCATCGTGTCCGTGCGCAATCACCTGTGCAGCATTTTTATCCTGCGCGCTCGGGGAAATTGTGAGTGTACAGAGGTTGGTTTATGTGGTTGCCCACATAAACCAACAATAATTAAATAAAAACTCATTTCATCAAACACTAAGAGGCAAATTTTATTTTATTCAGAGGAGCAAACCTAAACGAATTTGAAGGGAAATTAAATAAAAAGCAAACTAAGAAGCGCCGATCTCTAATCCTAATGCTCCTATGGTGAGGGGGCCTCGAAGTGCTTGCTGAACCCCGTGAGCTTATAAAGCCTCTTCATCTTGGCCATGCTCCCCTTCCGAACAAGATTGATCTTGTCCTTGTTGTCCTCCAGATCCATGTATACCTCACCCTGGTGGTCCTCCACCTTAGCGAGGCGCGCCTCCATCCTTTGGAGCGCGATTTGCAGCTCCTTGATGGGGTCATGGGCGCCATCGCTGAACTCCATCTGGCCGGGAGGACCGGTGATCGGCGGCGGTGAGCGGCGACGCAGCTTCTGCGCGGGTGATGAGTCGTTCGACTCAGCCTTGAAGATGAACCCCTTGGGCGCCTTGCAGTACATCACCTTCTCACACCACTTCTTGCCCTTAGCACCCAGATAGGTGAAGGGAGGAGCATTCTCATAGGCACCGTTAGATGTCCTATGGGAAGACTCGTCCTTGGTCTGGCTGGTGTCCGTGGGTTCGTCAGGGTCCTCCTCGGATTGTTCCACCACAGGGTACACCGGCGCGACCTCCACCCTTGGAGTGGGAGTGGGGAGCGCTGGAGATTTCCCCGTCTTGGGGGACAGCTCGCCGACCACGGGATGCGTGATGCCACCGCGGTACTGCTTCTTCCCGACCCCACTAGAGGGGGACAGGAATCTCCCTGAGTTGGGGCTCGCGCTCGCCCTGGATGGGCTTCTGCCGCGCCTGGGGCTGGCCGGCCGGCCAGTGTTGTAGGCCGGCCGGCCGGGGTTGGCCCCGGCTGCGAGCAGGTCGGCCTCCAGCTCGGCCCCCCAGGTGTCCACGAAGTCGAGGTACCTCGCCGCGCTGGATCCCTCGCCGTTGTTGACCGGAAATTGGTCGAGATAGGCGGATCGATGCTTCCAGGCGGCGATGTTGGAGACTCTTGAATTGGGGGCATTGGAATTGGTGGGAGACATGGTGGAGAAGCTCTGGTTGGGTGCCTTCTCAGCCATGGCCGAAACTTTTGAGATGGAGGAGTGGAGAGAAAATGATTTTCAAAGTGTTTAAAAAGATAGAAAATCCACTCCGGGCGAGATAGGCTCCGAATCGCAGGGCAGGGTTTGGTATTCTGTTTGGTTTGATCAGGGGCGCCGCCACAAAAAAGTTTGAAAAATTTTGAAAATGTGACGGGCCGGCAGGCCTGCTTTTCCCCCGAAAATCAAAATTTTTATTTTTATTTGAATCTAAAGAAAAAGGAAATTAGGGAAAGGGAAAAACAAGGCTCGGTTAAGGTCGGGGCTAGACCGTAGATGGTGGTTTTCACGTGAACTCGATGACATCTACTTCCTCGAGTTCTGGCATGGAGGGTTCTAGAAAGATTTTCAAGCGCTGGCCATTCACTTTAAAGTGCTCTCCATCATTACCTTGAAGAGTGACGGCCCCATGGTTGGATGTTTCCACCACCATATATGGGCCATCCCACTTACTTCTAAGCTTACCATGACCAAATAATTTAACGCGGGAGTTGTACATAAGTACCTTATCACCTGGCGTGAAGTGCTTCTCCCGAATGCGCTTGTCGTGCCACCTCTTCGTTCGCTCCTTGTAGAGTTTTGAACTGTGGTACGCTTTCTCCCTCAACTCTTCGAGCTCTGAGATTTGAATCTGTCGCTTGACTTGGGCTTGGTCCAGGTCCATGTTCCATTTCTTTATTGCCCAGTAAGCCTTGAACTCTAGCTCGACGGGCAGGTGGCATGTCTTCCCGTATACTAGTTGGTATGGAGTCATGCCGATTGGAGTCTTGTAAGCTGTCCTATATGCCCATAATGCTTCATGCAGCTTCGACTTCCAATTCTTGCCCATTTGGTTGACGGTCTTCAGGAGAATATTTTTGATTTGTTTATTAGATGTCTCCGCTTGACCGCTCGTCTGTGGGTGATATGGGGTTGCTACCCTATGAGCAATACCGAGTGACGAGAGCATTTTTCTGAATGTCCTGTCGATAAAGTGCGAACCCCCATCACTGATTAGTACCCTCGGTGTACCAAATCGTGGGAAGATGACTTCTTGGAGCATTTTCTTGGAGTGGATGGAATCAGCGCTTCGACAAGGAAGAGCCTCCACCCATTTGGAGACATAATCGACTGCCACTAGAATATATTCATATCCCTCGGAGTTTGGAAAAGGTCCCATGAAGTCAATGCCCTAACAATCGAAAATATCGATTTGAAGATTGTTTGTTAGGGGCATGGCATCACGAGCGTTGATCCCTCCTAATCTCTGGCAGCGAGAACATCTTCTCACATACTCCTTTGTGTCTTCGTACATGTTTGGCCAGTAAAAACCGCTCTGCCAAACTTTGGCACTTGTACGAAATACTCCATAATGACCTCCAAAGGCTGATGAATGACATCTGTCAATAATTTGCATAGCCTCACATGCGGGTACACATCGTCTTAGAGACCATCGGTGCAGACTTTATACAAATATGGGTCATCCCATAAGTAATACTTGCTGTCCCTGATGATCTTCTTTTTATCCTCCCCTGGCGGTATATACCCTGCTACAATGTAGTTCACAATGTTTGCATACCAGGGGTCGGTGCTTGTTACTTTTAGTAACGTGTCGTCTCTCAAGCAATCATTGATGGGTAGTCCAGTAGGATCTTCCGTCTGCAATCGCGAGAGATGATCTGCCACAGTATTCTCTACTCCTTTCCTGTCTCTGATTTCTAAATCAAATTCTTGAAGGAGGAGTATCCAACGGATAAGACGTGGCTTAGCATCTTTCTTCGTCAGGAGGTATTTGAGGGCTGCATGATCTGAATAGATTATCACCTTAGATCCAACCAAATACGATCTGAACTTGTCAATAGCATACACCACAGCCAACAATTCCTTCTCAGTGGTTGCATAGTTAAGTTGAGGTCCAGTGAGAGTTTTGCTAGCATAGGCGATGGCATGATGCTTCTTATCCTTGGTCTGTCCCAACACTGCTCCTACGGCGTAGTCGCTTGCGTCGCACATGATTTCGAATGGGAGTGACCAATCGGGTGGCTGGATAATGGGGGCAGATATCAAAGCTGTCTTTAGTTCATTGAATGCCTCCATGCACTTGTTGTCGAAGACGAACGGTGCGTCCTTAGCCAAGAGACTGGTGAGAGGTCGCGCCTTCTTGGAGAAGTCCTTGATGAACCTTCTATAGAAACCGGCGTGTCCTAGGAAGCTGCGGATCCCTTTTATGTTTCTCGGGGGTGGAAGCGACTCAATTACCTCAACCTTGGCTTTGTCTACTTCAATCCCTCGAGCAGAGATCTTGTGCCCAAGAACAATTCCCTCTGTCACCATGAAGTGACATTTTTCCCAATTTAAGACCAAATCTGCATCCTTGCATTTCTGGAGCACCTTCTCAAGATTCTGGAGGCATATGTTGAATGTTTCATGGTAGACCGAGAAGTCATCCATGAACACTTCCATTACTTTCTCCACTAGGTCCGAGAAGATCGCCATCATGCATCTTTGGAAGGAGGCAGGTGCGTTACACAATCCGAACGACATTCGTCGGTAGGCGAATGTGCCGTAGGGACACGTGAAGGTGGTCTTGTCTTGGTCATCGGGGTGGATAGGTATTTGGTGGTACCCTGAATAACCGTCAAGGAAACAGAAGAACGAGTGCTTTGCCAACCGTTCGAGCATCTCATCAATGAACGGGAGTGGGTAGTGATCTTTCCTGGTTGCTTTATTAAGCTTCCTGTAATCGATGCACATCCTCCATCCTGTCACTGTGCGCTGAGGGATCAACTCGTTCTTTTCATTCTTCACTACTGTCATCCCACCCTTCTTAGGTACTACCTGGACGGGGCTGGCCCATTGACTGTCCTGAACTGGGTAGATTATACCTGCCTTGAGTAGCTTCAAAATTTCTTTCTTAACTACATCTCTCATGGCATTGTTCAAGCGTCGTTGGTGCTCACGCACAGGCTTATGATCGGGTTCCATTGGGATTCGATGTGTGCAGAATTCTGGGCTGATTCCCTTGAGGTCTGCTAGTGAGTAGCCTATTACTGATCTGTATTTTTCTAGCACGGCTACCAGTTTCTTCTCTTCTTCCTCTGACAGCTTATCACTGATGATGACAGGCGTCGTTTGATCTTTGAAGAGGAAACTATACTTAAGACCTGGTGGCAGCTGTTTGAGCTTGACAGGTGTTGGAGCTGGTTCTTCATGCTTATTGAGTGGAACATAGGGGGAAGGGTCTTCATCTTCATTGAAGTACTGTGCATCTTCCTCCGTATCAAGCTGTGAAGCTTCTAAGAATTCAACGGCCGCTGCTTCTTCTATGGCCGTGTATTCGTCCATCTTCTCAGATTTTCCCTCTGTTTTGGCATTGAGTGTTCTTCTGATGTCGATGGAGAAGCTTTGTCTTCCCATTGGTATTTCCAACTCCTCTTGGGCGCTCTTCATTTTCGTGAGTGCTGCAATTGGAGTTCCAATAAGGAAGAAGCTCTCGTCGGGAATGTCAAAGATGTAGAAATTCATGAGTAAGGGTTGCCCATTAATTTCTATCTCTAATTCTTGCACGATCCCCTCAGCTTGATAGCACTTGTTCCGGAATATCAGCCTTTTCCCTGATGGTAATAGGCTTGATATGTCTACCGCCAATTGCTGGGCCCGCTGCTTTGACAGAATGTTTACTCCTGCTGTTAAGTCATAGCTAGCCTCAATTGGTGGTAAATGCTTATATTTTACTGGAATGCTCTCAGGCTCTTCATTGAGCTTGACGGCCTTCTTTGAGCATTCTGTTTCCTGGAGCCAATCCTCGCTGAAGACGGCAGACAGTTTCTGTAGACGTGTGTCTTGTTCTGCCTTGTCTTCCCAATCTGGCTCATCTAGCTCAGCCTTTTCAACATAGCAATTCTTCTCCACCGGGTAAGTTCTTGTATTCCCGAATCTCGTCAAGTCTACCTCTTCCTCATAAGGTAGGAGAGGGAGAGTGGACTCAACTTGATTCTGTCCTTCGGAGAGAATTTGGCTATCCTTGAATAGCGTAGGATTCGAGGGGCAGACGTAGAACGGTTCTTGTTCTGCCTTCGGAGCTGGCTGTGGTTGAGGTGGTTCTGCTTGGGGTTGTACCATACATGCACACTTCTTCTGTTCTGGTCAGCTAACTGAAGGTGTCTCAACTATGGTTTGTGCCTCTTCTTCATGTTTTTCAGGGGCAACTGCATCATAGGAGCCAAATTGCTGAGAATTTTATCCAACACGTCGAACCCTTCTTCAATTGTCTTGTACAAGAACGACCCTCCTGAAGCTGTATCCAAGAAGTTACGGCTGTTCGGAGTGAGTCCCGTAGCAAAATATTGAAGGAGTATCGGTGATGGAATTCCCAGATCTGGTCCTTCTAGAGTGTAGGTCAGGAAACGGTCCCAGGCAGCTCCTAATGGCTCATTTCTGCCCTGCTCAAAGGCAATGATCTTCTTGCGAAGAGCAATAACCTTATGGAGAGGGAAGTACTTGAGACAGAAGAGCTTCCGGAGAGTAGCCCAATCTCCCTGAGCTTCACTTACATGCTTGGCATACCAGAGCTCTGTATTGCTAGTGATGGAGAACAGAAACATCAACCATCTGAAACTGTCTCTCGGGACTCCTGATGTAACAACTGTGGAACAGAGCATCTCGAAGTAACGCATATATGTATATGGATTTTCATGATCTTCCCCGCGAAACTCAGATCCCTTCACCAGTGAAATCAGCTCTGGACGAATCTCATAGCTGACAGCTGTGATTGGCTTGGATGCTGGTGCAGGCTCCAATAGTGCTTCTTTCGGAGCAGCGGCGTCGAAGATCGACGGAGTGTCCATGATATAATATGATAATAAAAGAAAAAGAAAAGCAAAAGGAAATAAAAGAAAATAAAAATCTTTAGCGGGCGCCTCTAGGTTCGAGTCCTAGCACAGCTAACCGTTCCCCGGCAACGGCGCCAGAAAGCTTGTTGGCAGTCCTAAGGCCTAACAGAAATTAATCTGCAAGCGTACGGATACCGATGTAACTTTCACCACAAGGAGTGTTCCTAGGGTATCGAATCCACAGGGAACGTATAGTATACTAAAGCCTAAACACTAGAGGTATTGATCCGTAAAGGCGGCACACAAGAGCAGGGTTTGCAGCAGTAAATAAAAAGGTCTTCTGGCCAGGCAATCTAATGATAAGAAGCTATGTAGCTGGGCAATTTGGTAAGGTCCTTACTCTATTATTTGTTTTGGGGCACACGCATGCCAAGGCAGCAACCCGAGAATTAGGTTCAACTAACTTGGGGAACTACGTGCTATTGACCTCCCTACTAAAAACAATAACCCGGACGTGGTGGATTACAGAGACCGGTATGCCTGTCACACATACTCGCGGCTACCATCCTCCGTGGGGTTACGAGCAAATCAGGGATAACTCCAAGTCTAAACACCACGTTTACACCTATCGTTACTGCTAGCGACCAAGGATAAGCTAGCCTATGCAATAAATAAATAAATACTCATTGCATACCTGAAACCCACAAATCAATAAAGCAGAATACCTTACTTTATTGCCAACCAATAATCTTCTTACATGTTGCCCGGCCTGGAAGACTAAGACGACTGCTCCCAGGCGAGGAGCATACCGGAGGCGACGAAGAAGTAGAGTCCCGACATGCCGGGGGCCTCTAGCTCTCCTTCCCTCTCACTCACTCACTCCTAGCAACACTATCCTACTACCAAAAGACTAAAATGAAGTATCAAATGAGGTGCCTCTTGCTTCTGGAGCCGAAGGGTAGCATTTATAGGCTGCTGGAGTCGGTGCACGCCCGCTGGCCGAACCTGGAGAGTCGGTGGAGCAAAGGTCGGCCGGCCGGCCTGGTAGGGTGGCCGGCCGGCTGGTGATTCTGTCGGTTGGCCACCGACTTCCTCCTGGACGGCTCTGATCGGCTCCTGATGGCAGTAAGATGGTCGGTTCCCTCATGGGGTCGGCAGAAATTGAGTGGCCTTCAAGTTTAGGCCCAAAAACCCATGTTCTAGAATGACGGTTGCCTGATGTTGGGCTGGGCCTTGAATTCCACGTGTGGAGGCTGCAAAAGGCCTCTGGGGAGGAGCTGGACCTCGGTGGGAGCCTGAGTAGGCCGGCCGGCCTATGATTGGGCCGGCCGGTGGTCTTTGGCCCCCGTTTTCTACGAATTTTGTCCAAATTGCTCCCTGCATTCAAATATTCCAACAAAACTCGTGGAGAGCCATTAATAGAAAAGAATGTTTATTTTATCCTTGTATGATGGCTTTTATTGAATGGTGTTGGAGGTAAAATATTCGTTATAAGCACCGCCAACAAAGGCATTCTCATTGGTTGTATTATTAATGAAGTTTGGCGGTGATTGGATTTTTAGTGTTTTTTTTTCACTTTAGGCGGGTACTTCACCCTCTTTGTTCTGGAATCGAATTTTCAACAAGTCCAGCTTCCACATAGATGAACATGGACCATTGCAACAAAATCTGACCGTTTCGCGGAAAATGGCCATGTTTCTTGATCAAAGCATGCAACAGTATCAACAATGGCATGGGTGATTTTTTTTTCTTCAAAAAAAACCCTTAATTCAAATGTACATGTTCCACACTTAACCTAATTACTGTACCTTTATGCAAATTTGTGGAGCATCAATTGTGCTAAAAACTGCCCTGCACCAATTGTGTACCCCATGTCGTGATATTCAACCTTTGTGTACATCCACATCTAGTATGACCTAGGGATATCCTAATAATAAATTTGCGCTGAGCATTTCATTTCTTCTAAATTTTCTTGGAGGCAAAATGTGTGCAACGATATATTCCACACTGTGCATCACCTGTGCTACAGCCTACAGCCTACTAGTACATCACATGAACCAGCCACAGGTGCTGTCCATTTGGGAAAAAAAATCATCAAATGAACTTGGAAACAGATCATGTACTTCACGTGCCTAAACAAAAATCACTATAACAAGCAATAAAATGTGGCGGCTCTGAAGCCATCATTTTAATGGTGTACACATGAAGAACATCAATTTGAAAATGTAAAATTGTGACAGCTATGAACCCATCATCTAGGCATAATTTTTTAATATGCCATGCATTTTCAATTTGAACATAAACAAATTTGAAAACAGAGAGGAAGTAATTTATTTGCTCATGCAACTGCCACCAAAATCAAGACACTGGACTAAGCAACAAAGTGCACAAAATATTTTTTATGACAAAAAAAGACATGGAACAAGGAGCCTCACTTCCATAAATGGCACAATTGCTTCCTCTGCTCCTAAAACTGCATAGAACTAAGTTCATTACAAATCGGTACATACCACATTTTCCAGAACATCAAGAAAAAGGATTTGCAACTTTACATACTGCACAAAAAATATTTTTATATTCACTCGATACACTAAAAAATTGGTTTAAGTCTCTGTTTAACAGAAAATCCTAATTTTGTGCAATGTACATCACGTGAACACCTAATGAGCCAGCAACAAGAAAAAAAATGAAATATATGTATAACAAGATCTAAATTTGATCAAAGTGATAACCTTATGCAATGCTCATACAAAGAGATATTGTACCCACTAAAATCACCTGTACTTCATAGGTTCACGAAATCGGCACATGGCAGTCAGGGTTCAAAAACTGAACAATTGAAAAACAAAATGCAAGGAGTGAAGAGCAAAGGGCAGAGTGATCGATGTACAAGAACATCAAGAGGATCCTATTAATTTCTGCAAGAACAATCCAAAAGTAACATGAACATGTAATTCAACAAAAATATTTGAGACTACCACACGTACTGTACCAAGTGAGGAGTACTACTCCAGTGCCATTTCAAATTTTAAAGCTAGTATTCAAGCATATTTGATTTTGGAGTATACCAACAAGTTGTACCGACAAGATCCAAGCAACAAAGTGATCAAACTAATCAGTTTATTTGAACAAGCAATTTTCTGAAAAGATAGGTGAATACAAACATGAAAAAAAGATTGAATCTGTACTAGCAGATGGCCTGCTTGGCAAGCAGCCTGCCCGCCAGGCTTGAGAACAGAGAGAATGTGATCCAAGGAGGGAGAGAGAGAGAGAGAGAGAGAGAGAGAGAGAGAGAGAGAGAGGTGCATGGCCTTGAACTTGCCAGGCCAAAGCTGAAGCAGCGCCAGGACCTCCACTCTTCCTCGACTCGCGCTGGGCAGAGCTGGAGCAAGCCGCACAACCTCGGTCGATCGTTGGTTCGCGAGCCGCTCCCGTCGCCTTGGAGTACACGCAGTCCCGAGGTCGCCGTCGAATCCAGCCGCGCGTCACAACGCGAGATGGAGACGGGCACGAACGCCTGCACGACGGCAAGCTCCGGCTGCGCAGCGACCTGGACGTCCTATCCGCGACGAGCTGCACGCGTCCGGCGCGCTGGCGCGAGCGTGGTCGCTCGTGGTACCGCACCTGCCGTCGGGGGCCGCGCAGGACGACGTGTGTGACCCCTCGCTAGGCTCCGCGTCGGCGGCGTAGAGATGCGGTTGGAGGCCGCGGCGACGACGACAGGTACGTCCGCGTCATCCTGCGTCCGACGACTCCATGTCGGAGGAGATCCTGCCTGGATCTGGCCCGCGGCCTCCGTATGCCCGCCGAGGTACGGGATCCGCCGCCGTCGAGAGAGAGGGAGAGGCTGATCTGAAAGTGGACGCCTAGCTCGCCGTCGCCCTCGACGCTCCGCGCCGCCTCTCTCTCCCAGCGCCGCACCTGCCTGCCACGCCATGCCTCTCCCGCCGTCGCCTCGCCATGCCAGGCCAAATCTGGTGGGGGAGGGCCAGATCCGGGCCCCGTTACCTCGACCGGATCTTGCACGCGCCCGACGAGGTACTGGATCTGCCGCCATCGAGGTACCCGCCGGCGTGCCCATGTACGACGTCTTCGTGAGTGTCGTACACGTCCCTGAGCCACCAGGGTATAGCGGCCATTCTGGAACAGCTCTCTCTCCACCGTCGCCTTGAACGCCGACGCCCCCTCGCGGTCACCCCCTTCGCCGGATGAGAAAGAGAGAGTAGGGGGAGGAGAGAGAGGCGCCGTGGTAAATGAGTGGTCAGAGAGACCGGCTTTGCTATTTTATCCTGTACAGTACCTCTTTCGAATTTTGAAATGAGAAAGAAGAACAGAACGGGAGACGATTATAGAACAAGTGCTGTATGTACTGGAACCGGCTCATCACATATTACCACCGTATGCTATACGTACTGCAGTACCTGAAGCGACATAACTTAGAGGCCACCTGAACCACCTGCACGCACGCTCGTCCCACGAAACCAGAAACGTGTGGTGGAGAATATGGCAACCGCGGTTGCCAAGTACCAGAAATCCACTTTGATCTCAGACAGACAACTTGTGCCGTCGACTTATTGACACGTGGGCTCAATGACACGCTCAGACGGGCATACTCTACCCGTCTGAGCACTATCGTCCGAACCCGAAAATTCAATTCACTCCAGTTTGTACCGACCGCGTCCGCGTCGACCCATCCCTTCTCTCTCCTTATCCTCGACGTCAGCACTCGGCCTCATCCAACAGCCTCCTCTCTCTCCCAGTCCCACCCTTCCCAGAAGGTGTCTCCTCTCCCTCGTCCCCGAGCAGATCCTCCTCCGCTCGCGGGGCCCCGCGGAGGACGATGCCTCCGCGCCCCCCGCCCCACCGCTGCGCCTCCGCTGCACCGTCCAGCACTACGGCTGGAGACGCCGCGGCGCCGACTCCTTCATCGCGCGCCTCGCCGCCGCTCGCGAAGACGGCGGATGCCCCGACGCTGAGTTCCAGCCGTGCGCCAAGCTGTGCATAGGCTCGCACCAGTCCACGCCGTCCTCGCTCGCGCCCGACGTCTCCCTCCGCGACTGGGTCGCGCGCAACCCCGCCGCGCTCGGCCGTGCCGTCACCGTCGAGACGCAGTGGGAGCTGGTGGTGCGCGCCGCCGAGGATGATGTTGCCGCCGGTCCAGCGTGGACACCCGTCGCGGAGCCCTCTGGGAACTAATTCCTCAGGTTCGCTCATTGCTCCGACTTCATGTGCTTGGATTGGATCTAGAATCTCACGTGCACACCCAACAACTCGCCTTTCTTCATCTGCAAGTTGATCCCATGGTCTGGTCTATTTGATTTCCCTTCATCTCCTTCATTTATCCACTGATTTTGGGCGTGCTGTGCAGCCGTTGCTGCTGGAGATGATTGAGGGCCTCCACAGCTCTTGATTTTGGGCGTGCTGTGCGGCTCCGGACCATGGAGAAGAGGTCAAGTCGCTGCTTGAAGAAGAGGTGGTACTTGATTTTGGCGACGGTAATTGCTGGAAGTGGAGCTCTTGTTCTGGATGCACAGTGGGTGTTTGAGGTAATGCTCTACTGGCTCACGTGATGTATACTTCAGTTTCACAAGTCCAATTGCAGTTTTCTCCTCTGTGCAGTGAATACTACAAAAGCAGCATTGAAACAATCATGGAACTGGGCAGCTTTTTCCTCTGTGCTCATTCTTGAAGATGGTTTGAGTGAAGCTTGCCATCTGCTGGTCATGTTCAAAATGAAGCATATAGCCCATTTAGATAGTGACAAAATTTGTTATGTATTTTGTGAATTACTCTAATTGTTATCTCTTTTTCTTTTTGATGATAGTTATGTTTCCTCTCATGTTGAATCTGCTTCCTCCATTTCTTTTTGATGATAAAACCATATCTTACTTCTCTTAAAAACACGAGTTGGTGGGTACGAGCCGTAGCTCGGTTGGCATGCGCTCCGGGTGTGGAGGCTGCCGGTCGTGAGTTCGAGCGCTGCTCGACTCGCGATTCCCACCGGGGTTTTCCCCATTTCTTCTCCTGCAGGTACTGCAGCTGCCTCACGCGTGGATGCGCCACAATGGTCAGGGTGACGTGCCCGTCACGTGCGAAGTCTGGTGTTAACTTCGTATACCTCTCAGCCACGTGAATCTTCCTTGGTATAGGTTGTAGGTCTAGCTTGCGCACAGGGTGCGTGCGTGTGGGTGTGAGTGTGGTGGTGTGTGTTTGTGCGTTGAGTTCAGATGCTACAGCTTGTACTTGAAGGGTTGAGGCGTCAAAAAAAACACGAGTTGGTGTACATGGTCGTCGTGGGCGCGTCTCCCTCTCTCACTGGAAACTTGCGCCGACAGGTGGGTCCCACTCACCTCCCCTTCCTCCAGCTCAGTCCTTCCCCGTAGCTCCCTATTGCCATCTCTACCCAATCCCTATCCCGTGAGATCTCGAGGCTTCGGCTGCCTCTGCAGCGCTCATCTCCACAATCCATGGGGCGTCTGGATCCATAATGGCTCTCCCGCGCCCCCACCTCCCCTCCATCCTCAAGCTTACTCCCTCCCCACGCTCGAGCCTTCACCCGCTCGTGCCGTTCGCCGAGCCCGAGCACTTCCCTAAGCCCGTCCCGTCAGGCCCGAGCACCATAAGGCGTGTCTCCCGTCAGGTGGACGGGGATGTGAGGGCCTGCGCTGCGCTGCGCGGGCATCGTCGCCTTCGCCCAACCATGCAGGCCACGCACTGCAGGCCTCCAGCCACGCGAACCCACCTTATCCTAGAAGCTGCGCTCGCGGCCACTGAGTTGTGGTTGCAGTGGCCGGATGTGGTGGTCTTGCGTTGCTTTAATCATCCCAAAGAGCTAGATATGGACAGGATTACATGAATGGGGCATTTGCATATCTGGCCCTATTTTGGAAGCCAATTGCATGTTTGGCCTCCTTTTTCATGGTTTGCATGTTTGACCCTTTTTTTTCAAATTGAAGCTTGAACTTGACCCTATTCTGTTTGAGGGATTTGACAGTGCTAAGTTCATGGTAAAATGACTTCATACCCTTTACACGTTTGACCCTGTTGTTCGTTTGTACGCACCTACTTATATACCGTAAGTGGACGGTGCACAGTTGTAGCACTTTT
This sequence comes from Eragrostis nindensis, assembly GCA_012490785.1. Classification (NCBI taxonomy): domain Eukaryota; kingdom Viridiplantae; phylum Streptophyta; class Magnoliopsida; order Poales; family Poaceae; genus Eragrostis; species Eragrostis nindensis. The sequence continues at coordinate 396,246 of JAAXCT010000128.1, forward strand.
TCCCTTAGAGTATTCTAAGGTTTAATATCGAACCATAGAAAACAAGCGGGACTTAAACTATTATTTAAACTACTAAATTAATATAGCAAAAGTGTGTGTGGAAATGGTTAACAACTAGAGATGAAAAAGCCTGCGGTTGTAACAAGGTTATGTAAAGGATTCTCTCCTATGGTTTGGGGTACTGGCATGCAACTCTAATTAATGGTCGATTGATAGGTTTAGTATTCTACAAGACATGGTGGTTTCGTTCTCCTCTCGCCCTGTCACGACAAGGGTTAATAGCTCCCCACTGGTTTCTTGCACTATGTGATAATAACGTATTGATCAGATACGAAATAGAAGCATCACATAGACTGAACGCATCAAAAGAGTATTGTAAGTGTGAGAGTTACATAACCAGATTTCCATCGCTACGGAGAGAATATGAGATCTACTCACACATCATACTGCAACACATGAACATGGCTACAATGGGACGCGGGATTTTGGCGTGGTCCCACAGGTGCCGATCGGCACGGCAGTGTGCCGGTCGGCACAATCTTCCTTTTTGGTGGTGATGATCGGTGATTGCCGTCTTCGCCGCCACAACCTTCAACCTAGGTCAAAACCTCTATCTGTCTGTCGTCTCTTCTGATTTCACGACCCAGATCTTCTCTTTATAATTCCTTTCGATTATGGGCTGGACTTCACCGACTCCAACTCTGATATTTCTTCTGGGCTTCATATTCTCCGAGTGGGCTTCATGTTTGGGCTCGACCTCCGTGGTGCCGGTCGGCCGGCACGAACCTCCAATTTCTCCGTTCTTCGGTCCTCCGGCAGTTCTTTATCCGTAGTCTCTCAATTTTCACCTATTTCCTACAAATCCTTCCGAATACACAGAAACTACGCATATATATAATAATAGGGTTAATTGTTAGCAATAATGACATAATAAAGCATTAAAAACACCATATTTGTCATATAAAATTGGTATCTAGAAAGCGCCAACAGACCCTACTTTGTAATGCCTTTTGTATGGATGACCTCATTTGCTGAAACAAAATGTAAAAAGTATTTTAGCTACACTTTTAAATTTTCAGCAACGATTTGAATTCAACCTTGAACGTTTGAATTGAAATTTGACGAAAATTCAAATTTTTGAGAAATTTCGGGATTATTTCTGCAGTAATTTCGGCATTAGAATGCCATGGTGGCCACCTCCTCGGATGCAACACTCACCCATCTGTAATTGCAGTTGATGATTGACTTCCGTGCGTACACAATGATCCTAGGGAAGTAAAGGTATCCAATCACGACGACATCAGTCTTGGCCAGGGCTTGGGCCACCTTGCCATCAGTCTTGGATGACTCCCGCAGGGAACGTATCGACCAAACAACAGGGAAAAGCACCGCACAGCAGCACGCAACATCAACAAACAAGAAGATCTGGTTCCATGTCAGACTCTCGGATGACTCCCGCGCAGCAGACTCCTGGCCCGCTCACGCGCAGCAGCCTGCTGGCCCATGGCCACGCCCGTGCGCGCGCAGAGATGCTGGGGCCGCCCCCGCGCCCGCGCGGAGAGGCGCCGCACCCGCGCGCAGAGGATGCGCCGCGCCCGTGCAATTGGACCGCGTCGCCCTCCTCTCTCCCACCAGCTGTGCCGCCACCAGTCTAGGGTTAGGGTTCAGGCTCACCAATGGGAACCAGAGAAAGAGAGCAATCGGGAGGGAGAACCAGAACAAAGCAGGCGAACGCGATAGGAAAGAGATGACGAGAGGGTAGTTTCGTCTTTTTCCTTGCCCCTTCATTATCCTCTTCTTTCTTTCAGTTTTTTTTAATCCTTAAAATAGGCTGTTGCTCACGGAGTTAAAAAAGAGGGCCAAACGGAGCCTTCAGATTGAAAAAACAGGGTCAAACATGCAAACCCTAAAAAAGGAGGCCAAACATGCAATTGGTTTCAAAATAGGGCCAGATATACAAATGCCTCTACATGAATCCGCGTTTCCTCTAGGAAGAATGAACTGGGGAGAGATTGTAGTAGAGAAGGGACGCGCTGGAGGTGGCTGCTTGCTTGAGACTTGAGAGCTGTTCGGTGTTGGAGATCAAAGCCAAAAGCAACATTTGAGTTCCCCTTGCATCCTCTACAAGATTGGGTGCAGGGAGGAGGACAGTCCTTGGACGACGGCAATGGAGGACTCGCGCTTCTGACTGGAGCTAGGAGCAGGCGAACAACATTTTTGGGATGTTGCAGCAGGAAGAGTGATACAGCCACGGAGCAATGACAGCTCATGGGATTGGGCTCTGCGTTTGTGCAGATAGAAGCATACCAATTTTGTGATTGTTTTTGATAATCCAATTTTGTGAATTGGCGTACAGTCTTTGTCTTTCGGGTTGTTTGTTTGAACCTTTGACCAGTCCCTGATCCATTAGCCTTGCAATCGTATATCAAGAAAAAATCGTTTATTTTAACCGTAGCAAAGCACGGGCCTCCAGCTAGTATTGAAAAAATAGCAAGTGTGCTATTTTTTTTTTTTTTTTTGGTTGATGCCCGGACACATTTCAGACGGGGCTTGAGTGAAGCCCGTCTGAGATAGGTGATGTTCACAGACGGGGCTAAACTCCCGTAGCACGTCTGGTATCTCAAACGGGAAAATCCCCGTATAAGATCTCGAGTCATCTCAAACGCGAAGGCACATACGGGGCATTTTCCTGTTTATGATGGACTTTGAGTCTCGTCTGTGGATTATGATTATGTAGTAGTGAATATAATTGACTATCAAGCAAAATAGAGATCTTATTTTTTTTTTACAAACAATATACATGCCAAATTTATAGTAAAATCACACAAGTAATGATAAATGAATATAATGTTTTTCGAGAACGTTAATGAATATAATGTTATTATAAGAACACGTACGACTAGCTCACAAATCATGCATGGCCATTGTAGTTAAATGCCCTAACCAATGGGAATCCATGTTCCAATCTTTCACGACATCATATCATACTGATATGATTTTAGTTTCTCTCGATAGCCGTCGGATCGTCCTCCACGTCGATCTGATTGTAGCCACATCGTGGGCATCTCGAAGCCTCCAGCGGTGTAGTCATCCGCTTCCCTCCCCTCTCGATCCATCCCTGATCCCCTATGCCGGCGCCTCTTTCCAGCGGCAACCATCCAACGAACCCCCAACCATCTCCTTTTCCCTACGCCGCTGACTGGCTCCCCGCCGGCGTCGGCTGCCAGCGGCGACCCTCCACGACATTGCCCGATTGCACCAGCCGCCCATCTATTCATGATACGGCCATGATAGCCAATCACATGGTCCTAGGGTTCGGATCCCCATTGTTCCTGCACCCATCGCCGCCGTCCGCCGGCCTGCCGCCGGTGACCCCATTCGAGGGCTTATGCGCGTTTTGCACCCATCGCCGCCGTCCGCTAGGGCTCTTTCTGCGCCTCCGTTTTGCTCCTTTGCATGCCCCGCTCTTCCCTCTCTAGCTTACAACTGCTTCATTGCCGCTGGTCCTCTACCACTCCTCCCACAGAGCGCCTGTTCGCTTCGCTAGGTCGTCCAAGAGCTGCTTTCCCACATAGCGCACCTGTGCTAGGGATGGCAATGGGTGCCCGTTACCCGCGACCAGACATGTTTTTCTCCTATTAGGGGGAGGGTTTGGGTAGAATATTGTACCCACGGATCAACTAATGGGGATAAAGCTTGACCCAATGGGTGAGCCGGGTTCGGAGACGGTTTGATAAAACCCGAACCCGCCACCCGTGACCACCCGCCATCACTCATTATTCAATTTATTTATATTGTCATATTATGCCTTGTGTTGAATACTTGCTTATGTGCTCAAGTGACTCATGACTTTGTCAACTTGATGATTTGGGTTTTGAACTACAAAACATGTTTTTCTGTTATTTCTCTTGTATTTGTTCAATTATGTCATTTTCTAGACAATATATATGAATTTTTACTTACGTTACGCTCAAGTAACATTGAAATGCTTGGCGGGTAATGGGTACCCGATGGGTGGATTTCACCCGATGGGTTTGGGTTTGGGTTAAAATCTCTACCCGTGACTCTTATTGGGTTATCCAGCGGATGTTTTTTCTCTTCGCGGGTGTGGGTCTGAGAAGGCTAAACCCAATGGGTTTTCACCCGTTGCCATCCCTAACCTGTGCTTGCTTCAAGACCGCCCGGGTCACCCGTCTCCGGCAGCTATATGGCTGGTCACGAAAAGCTGGGGTTTTACTTTTGTCTGGTTAGGTACGTTCCCCATATCAATTCTCCATCTGTTTATTCCAATGCATCCGCGTTTCAGTCTATCTTGCACACGTACTTTCCTTTGGTTTGCTTTCAGTTACACTAAATTTTGTTACATACCATCTATTGTAATTTGGTAATTTCGTTGATTTTATCTCTGATTTTTGCTATGCGAGCACAAGCAATTTTATGAAAGTTGTGGTCCACGGTTGCTAGATTTGAAAATTTTATCCATTGTGTATGTACAATATTTTCAGCATTCCGTTATCATTCCATTACCTCCTTTTCTCAATGGTATATTCATGCCAAATCTATCCAGGATTGTGTTTCTCCTTACACGGATGGCCCTCATAATTTCTTGCATCAATCTGAGTGCGTTCTGCATAAGGAGGATGTAGCTTACAACAATTGCGATAGAAGATAAACATATTTCGTTTGAAAGTAGCAGGTTTGGTATGCAAGGCATGTATAAATGTAAAATGGAGCGTCCCGTGAGTGCAAGCATTCATATTCATCTCCAGTTTACCTCGCAAAAGATATCTGATTCTCATTAAATTGTGCTGCTACCTTCCAGATAAGGCTGAAAGAAAAGCTCGGGCTCGACGAGCTGTTCGAGCTTGGCTCGACGCAGGCTCGATTCGAGCTCATCTTGAATGGAAAACGAGCTGACCTTGAGCCTAATCCCAAGCTCGCGAGCCCCTGCGAGCCAAGCTCGAGTAGCTCGTTTGGGCTCGCATTCCTTGTTTGTTGGCCCGATTCACCATCAGCTCCTGGCCCAAAACAGCCCAAAACTCATGCGAACCCCACATCACCCGTTGCTATCTCCTTGTACAACTCGTTCGAGCGCTTCTATGCCAAGGTCAACGCCGCCGTTTCCAGAAAAAACAGCTCGTCTGTTTCCAGATCTAGCTCCGCCGTCGCTCCTCCGCCGTTTCCACGCTGGCATGATCTTCCTCACCAACACCATCAGCGCCATAACAATAGGCAACCTCCTTTGACTCCTTTGACTATGGGCCAACGATGTCAACATTGTTGTACATCGACGAAAGGAGGTCTTCATCAACTCTCCACGGTACCACCTCGCCGTCTCATGGAGCAACATGGGAGCAGCCCACCTTCATCAGCTTGGGGCTTCCTCGGACTTCAACCATGGCATCCACCTCTCAGAATTTGGAGTTCTCCTCTGATAGCAGCTCGAGGATGAGCTGCATGTAAAGGAGGGGAGAGATGTTATGGTCTACAAGGGTTCCATGGGCTAATAACCAGCAGGAGGGCCCAGCCAGCCGGCCCAATACAGCCCAAGGGTACTGTTCACGACCCGTGGTACTGTAGCAGCCGCCAGCCAGGGGAGGTTCCTTCTCCTCTAAGCAAATCAGATATTTTCATAACCTTTCATATTGTAATAGGTTGCTTAGGGGTTAAGTCGAGTCTCCTCTATATAATAGAGGTCCCCTCTACCCATTGGAAATCAAGCAAGGATAATTGAGGTTCTCCTCACCTTGCCCAGCTTGGGCGCCGGCCTGTTGGCCGCCGCCTCCCTCTCCACGCACATAGGGCGGGCATGCCCTAGGGCAGCCGCCTCTCCTCCTCTCCCTTGCTGCGCCGCCGCTACTACGACGAGCCGTTGGCCTCTCCTAGGCCGCTGGCGATCCTCTATTCCTCCCCCAAATTCCGGTAAATTCATGCACATAACATATTGGTAATCAGAGCCAATCCGGAATTTTTTTCCTTTATGGATTTTTCCGGTGGTCTCGATCCTGAGGAATGGCATGGCAAAATCACAAATCAAGTCCTCTTGGACTACATCAACTGGCTACGGCTTCCACTGGCGGATCGACGGTCTTTTCTTCTCTGGCAAATTCTCCATCAGGCACGAATAGTGCTGGTACTGTTCAGATGAACAGTACCCGCGGCACTGTTCATCAGGAGGCCTATGGCAGCAGATCTGTTCTACCAACCTCTGGCACTGCCACCTCCGTTGTCAACATCTCGAGTGCCTTCAACATCAATCCGGGCGTATCTATTGCAGCCGATCGTGTTCAGGAAGAACACATGGCTGTTGGATCTATTATGGATATTTCGGGAGGAGTTGTCGCCATGGATCCTACCGTGCCACCAACAATTGTGGGAGCTCCGTGTGTTCAGGAGGAACGCATGACCGCTACCACTCCCCACATGGATCCCAGCAGTGAATCTGAATCTACGGCGGAGATCTTCACAGGTATTCGCTCTTGTATGACTACGCACTTTTCTCGGATCACTGCTATGCTTGAGAAACTACATGAACGAGAGTTAGCTGCTTCCGGTGTTCAGGAGGAACACATGGCTACTCTACATATGCCGCACATAGCTTTCCCCAACACTCTGGAAAATTTTTCTAGAGATGGCCTGCTTGCCTGTAATGCGAACTTCTCACGCCAAGAGATCTCCGACGCTTCATCGACACCGTCGCTCGCGGTTGCCGCGGGTATCTCGCCTAGGGCAGGAGGCCCTCTGGCACCTGATGCCCTCTACGCCGCCGTGTCTACACCGACGAACATCTTTGCGTCCCCAGATCTCCATGCCATGGATTTGACGAACATGGACATCACGCTAGGGACAGGAGGTCCCATAGCGCCTGATGTTGTCCATATAGTTGATCATGCGGGACATGGCAATGATGATCGGCCCATCAGGCCTACGACCACCTGGGCTGTTGCATCTCCTCGCCTTCAGTCTTCTCTGGACTTCAATATGGAGGAAGGCGACTCGGTGCTTTGGGCAGGAGGCCCTATGGCGCCAAATACTGTCTCTGCTCCTGCGCATGACAACATCTCCGACACTCGACGCATGTACATCTACACCGAGCTCTTGGCAACGACACATCCTCCGGGCAGCGTCAGCATCGACGACCTCAGTGTTCCATCTAAGGCAGGAGGCCTTAGCGCTCCTAGCGCCATGGACCTCGCCTTCGATGTTGTTGTCGCCGACCCTCGCTTCCCCACCAATTGCTCCAACAGTGGGAATACCATCGCGGTGATCATCTCCAACACTTCAACAAATGATGACGCTGCCCATGTTATGACACCCACTGGCGGTCACACTTCGACATGGGCGATTGATCCTGGTGAAGTACATACTACATCACCTTTGGATGGCACCATCACGCTACAGGGCGTCTGTAACACCACGAATGATAATAGTTGCATATCCATGACCAGGAGGGTCACTTGTGGTGAATACAACATGGTGCCTCTAGTAGGAAGTGCTGGCACAGTCCCTTCTACAGCAGCAGTTCTCCATATTAATGGAGACAATCAAGAGACACGTTTTGCTAGCGCTTTCTTCAACAGGACCTCTAGCTGCAAGATTTTACTTCAACAACCTATTGGCAGCCTCATTTTTTCCTTCCTCGGGATATTATTCATCTTCTTTACATTATTATCCACACAATTCAAAAGATGGCAATCTGATCAAGGAAGGTATGGTGCATGTTTCATGGATTTCACGCCCAAATTTCTCTCTGGTTACACACATGTTGGCTCCAGAAACTATTGCACTATTTCCATCATGCGCGGCTTCATGTAACATGATCCTGGTGGAGAATTTACAAAGTGCTTCAACCATACTACGTGTCGATTGCGTGATAGCATCATCATTGATACAGGTCAGAACCATACCAATTGTAAAATTATATTTTCTGACTATCTTGGGAGTACGCAATGGAAGGTGGGAACGACGTCCATCTATTGCAACCATGAAAACATTCTCTGCACCTTCACCGACACAACACGACATCAGTTCCGACAAGTGCCACAATGGCCCTTCTTTGATGGCAAGATGATGACCCCGACACAGTGTACAACTTGTGACATCCGTCATCTACTTCACTCCGGCCTTGAGCAACTCCGTCTACATCGACATCCACACCAACCTCAACAAAATCTTCACCGACTTCTCCATCATCGTCGAGTCCAGCGCTGGCATGATCTTCCTCACCAACACCATCAGCGCCATAACAATAGGCAACCTCCTTTGACTCCTTTGACTACGGGCCAACGATGTCAACATTGTTGTACATCGACGAAAGGAGGTCTTCATCAACTCTCCACGGTACCACCTTGCCGTCTCATGGAGCAACATGGGAGCAGCCCACCTTCATCAGCTTGGGGCTTCCTCGGACTTCAACCATGGCCTCCACCTCTCAGAATTTGGAGTTCTCCTCTGATAGCAGCTCGAGGACGAGCTGCATGTAAAGGACGGGAGAGATGTTATGGTCTAGAAGGGGTCCATGGGCTAATAACCAGCATGAGGGCCCAGCCAGCCGGCCCAATACAGCCCAAGGGTACTGTTCACGCGCATGAACAGTACCCGCGGTACTGTAGCAGCCGCCAGCCAGGGGAGGTTCCTTCTCCTCTAAGCAAATCAGATATTTTCATAACCTTCCATATTGTAATAGGTTGCTTAGGGGTTAAGTCGAGTCTCCTCTATATAATAGAGGCCCCCTGTACCCATTGGAAATCAAGCAAGGATAATTGAGATTCTCCTCACCTTGCCCCAGCTTGGGCGCCGGCCTGTTGGCCGCCGCCTCCCTCTCCACTCACATAGGGCGGGCATGCCCTAGGGCAGCCGCCTCTCCTCCTCTCCCTTGCTGCGCCGCCGCTACTACGACGAGCCGTTGGCCTCTCCTAGGCCGCCGGCGATCCTCTATTCCTCCCCCAAATTCCGGTAAATCCATGCACATAAGACCAACTTTTCTGTTCAATGCAATAATGTTTTCCTAAAGACTACTAATGTTTTTGTGCAGATTGATGATCATTCATTGGACTGGTGCTTGATTACCTGCGTACAGTATCTAAACTAGAGGTTAATTAACATGTAAAATGCCCATCATGTAACTGTGAATAAAGATAAATCAATATCTATTAATTAATTTCATGTAGTTTTATGCCACATACAAATATGAGAGTGACAAGCTAAAAATCCCTATTGAGCGAGCTTGCGACCGCGGCAATTTTGCCGCGGGTATCTGGCTAGTTAATCTATATATATAGATATCTATGTTTTCGTAGATGGCTAACTGTGGAAACTACAGTGCCGATTGTAGAACCTACAGTTTCAGGCAGCTCCACAGCCGTCCGATCTTAGCTTGGTATATCACTGGATCGCTGCCATCGAGCGACCTTTTGCGAGAGATCGAGCAAAGTCTCCGTGGACCATGAGCACAATTCTGGTGCTACAGCACCTTGAGATGCTACCGTGCTCCCGATGCTGATGGTATCTCAAGGATGCACAAAAATTTGCAACAAAAATATGACTAGATAGGGCATATCTCATCATCTACTATCTTGCAAAATTTGAAATGCGACGGATGCTTGTGCAAAGGGAAATACAAAAGTAAAATCAGCCTGTGAACAGTGCGGGTTGCAACTGTTTATCTCAGACTCGCAACCAGTTACTATTCACAGGCCGGTTTTATTTTTTTCCTCTGTCTTTTTTGTTTTCTTTGCACAAGTATTTTGTTTCCTCTGTCTTTTTTGTTTTCTGCAGCAAATCCACCGTTGCTCCTCCAATCTAGCCCGACGCCCAGAGCTTCTTCTTCTCCATGCCACGCGCTCGCCCCTAGCTGCAGCAAATCCACCGATGCTCGTTCAATCTAGCCCGACGCTTCGTATACTTGCTTGCTCGCACCTGCGGCGGTGCTGCAGTGGGTGTGGCGACGACGGCGATTGGGGATAGGGTAGCGGCGTTGTATTATGTGCCGTACCGGCAGGGCCGGTCCTGAGATTTTAGGGGCCCTGGGCTAATTTGGATGCCGAGGCCCCTCTATATAAAATAAACTTCAGTTGCCAATAAAACAAATAGGATATTAAAAAATTATTCATATACTATTGGTTTGTACATATTATTTTAAAAGTTTCTTCTCATATTCTAAATGCTAAATCATAGATAATGGTATCGATGTCAGTCTCGTCCAGCAATTTCTTCACAACATGTAAAGTGGCCCAACTACACAAACCTTTTGAGACATTGTAGACCTTAAATTATTCTTCAACAAATTCAACTTTGAAAAGCTTCTTTTAGAAGGACAGTAAATAAGATCTGATAAGCAATAGAAATATTAAGATAATAATTCATCTTTGTGACGTAATAAAAAATCTTCATGAATATTGTAACAATTTTTTTATCAACTCAATTAAGCAATAGTGATCTTTAGGAACTTAGGACATAGCATCAATTAGAATACGTCGATACATACCACCGACCCTATTCATGCACGGGGATCACGTTGCAAAAAGAACGGGCAGACTGTAGCAATGGGCAGCGCGGGTAAAAAACACAGCAATCGTCTGTCGTCGTCCATCAACGTTGCAGCGACTTGCGACGTGCGTGCCCCGCAAAGGAGAATTGCGATGCCAAGAGCCTATTCCTGTTCGGTTGCTTTTGCTGAGTAAGTACGAGTAATTATTCGGTAACAAAAGTTGTGATGGCCTGCTGGACTGCTAATGGGCCCATTTGGTTAGAGTTTTTGCTGAAGAAAGACCGTGGTCAGTGAGCCTGATTATACCTCTATTCGTATACATACCATGGGAGTGGGGCCCCTCACATTCGGGGGCCCTGGGCGGCTGCCCCGGTAGCCCCCCCTCAGGGCCGGCCCTGCGTACCGGCGGCTGCAGCACAACGGAAGGGCTCGCAATCTAGAGGAGTGCAGGTTCGGCTTCACTTCCGAGGCGGGGGGGGGGGGGGGGGGGGGGGGGGGGTGGCGGTATCAGACATTCGCCTCTCCTGTTTCTTGCTGCCGGCTGAGCCTTCGATCCATCGACACTGTACCCGTTGGCTTCAAAATCACGGTGTCACCTTGCTGCTGTGGAGCTTTCAATATTTTTAACCCGTTCTTCCTGATTATGCTGTGTTTGCTTCCCTTCTCCTGAAGAAGTCTCAGGTGAATTGCCTGCAATTTGTTCCATCGTTTTTTGTCGTTTGATTAATTCAGCAGATCCGATTTGTTGCTACTGCATATATAAATTAGCACTGATTAACCAACGCACATTACAAATCAGGTGACTATTGTTGTTTTTTTCATGTAGTTGTAAGATAATGAGAGACTCAGCTTGACCATCTTTCTGTGTTACTATATCGGATATTTGCTCATACAATTGACTCAACTTCACAATAATGCGACTGGTCATGGGTCGGCCAAGCTGTAATCGGAAAACAAGTCCTTCAGACTTGCACAACGCAAAGCCTGGTTCACGCGCGCGCGCGTTCCCTTCCGCGCGCGGCGCGTGTCTTCGTGCTGGCGCATGGGGCCGGGGGCGGGGCCCGCCTGCTTTATTTCCTCACGCACGAAAGGGGCACCGGGCAGTGGGCACGCACGTGGGTGGGGTCTGGAGTGGGAAAAAAGTTTTAGAGTAGGAAGTTTTGTTGAACTTTTTGATACAAAAGTTTTCAGAAAAGATGCAACAAAACTTTTTGAGGCAAAAGTTTTCAGAAAAGTTGCATCGAAACTTTTTGATACAAAAAGTTTTTAGAAAAGTTACACCGAAATTTTCCTAAAATGGGAAGTTGGTGGGAATGAAACTTTCTAAAAAAGGAAAGTTGCGGACTGGGGATCATGGTGCGCGGGGAGGCGCCCGAGCGCGCGCGCTAAATAGCCTAGCCCCTTGCACAAGGTGTCCCTGTTAAACATTAATAGTTGGAGTTAGTTTTTGTGTTGTAACATTTCCCATTACTAGTAACCATGCACGTGCGGCACGCACATGCGAAGATTCAAGCTCTGTTTGGATCTTCTAGCCGGCTAATTTTAGCCAACTAAAACATTAGGCAACTAATATTTTAGCCAGCTAATTTTAGGAGGTACTTGTTTGGATCATGTCTAATCCGTCCGGGCTAATACAAAAAATTCCATTAATTCTTATTTTTTCTCAATGTTTAGTCACTTTTAGGAGGGTTGAGATGACTAGGGGCTAAAAGTTTAGGAGGTGGGCTGGCTAAAAGTTTAGTCACTTTTAAGATGTCATGTTTGGATCTAAATTGATTAAAATTAGCCGCCTAAAAGTTTAGGAGGTGGATCTAAACATGGCCTTATTCACTCAATATACACTACTACAGAATCGCAATCCACAGACGGGAAAGGTCCCCGTCTTCACGTCGGAGATGACTTGGGATCTCAGACAGGGAATTTCACTGTCTAAGATAACCTTTCATCTCAGACGGGGGTCTAAGCCCGTCTGAGATTATCTCAGACGGGGACTTCCATTTACGATCCATCTGCAATGCGCTGATTCATTAATTCAATATGAAACGAAACCTACATATTACAGCTCGGGAAAAATTCAAAGAAAGGGATGTTGTCTACAAACCTGCGGCAGTGTAGGGATGGCGATTGACGAAGCTCAGGACGGTGACCGCAGCTAGATGGGAGAGCAGCGGCGGCGTAGGCGTGGGAAGGGAGAACGTGCGTGCGTGTTGCCGCGGCGGAGCCGCGAGCGGTGCGTCGGCGAGGCGAAGCCGGGAGCGGCACGGCAAGGGTGCGCGACGGCAGGGGGCGAGGCAGAGGCAGGAGCGGCACGGCGAGCGTGCGCGATGGCAGGGGGGGGGGGGGGGGGGGGGGGGGAGACAAGAGGGGCGAGCAGCCACTAGATGCGGTTTGTCTAAACCAGAAGCTTGTCTGAAGCAGGAGACCTTGTCTGAACATCTCAAAATGAACTAGCTATCCCAGACGGGGTTTGAATACTTTGATCTCCGTCTGAGGTGCCGGAGATATATTTCAGACGGGGTTTAGTAACCCCCGTCTGAAAACCTAGAAGCTATCTCAGACGGGTTTAGCAACCCCCGTCTGAAAACTTATAAGCTATCTTAGACGAGTTTTAGCAACCCCCGTCTGATGTATGTGCCGCTTCCACGTTGTGCGAAAAAAACTTACTTTTTAATCGTATAAATGAGGAAAACATTGTCTTTCTTCTCAACTTCGAATACTAAACAAATGGTTAACAAAATTCATCGTTCATTAATTCATCATAACAATACATGTCTCATACATTGCTGCGATTCGAATAGTAAAAACTGATTAAAAAGAAGAAGCTAAACTATCGATCCCGCAGCTTGATTCCCATCAGCTTGCCAAGTTCCGCTGAGGTGAAAGAGCGGCGGCCTACGCGATCTGCTCTGGTGTCAACTCCTCCCGTCCCCAACTTAAGTGCAGTTTTTTATTCCCCTTATCCATATCTGCTCCCAACTACCCTTTCACTAACACCTTGAGCGATGGCCTGAAGTGCTTCCCGGACCTGTTGCCCATCTTGAAGCCGATCTTCTGCAAATCAACCGAGTTGTTGACCTTGATGCCATAGTCATTGAATAACCTGGCGACGTCTTCAAACACTGTTGCCCCGATGAATTTGCAATGAGGGCACGCCAGGAAGTCCTTTAGGACGACGGGGATGCCGACAGCGCGATAAATCTGGAACACCAGACAACGGCTGCCGACGCAAAGCTGTACGACGGCCGTCGAGTGGCGCTCCTTTCCTTCATCATGAGCCCAGTAAGTGCACCATTCGGTGTCAAGATCGACAACAAGGTGTTCGCAATGGTCACCGCGCACCTCTTGGATGAAGCTCTCTGCAGCTTCGGCGGACTTCATCACTGTCGTCTTGATGGTTGTGTTGTTGAAGACGATGTCGTGGTTCGTCGTCGCCATGGTCACCGCATCGTCGTGGTTCGTCGTCGCCATGGTCACCGCGTTGTCGTGGTTCGTCGTCGCGTTGAGACCAAGGCGCGCGGAGGGGCAACGGAAGCGAATGGCGGCGGGGGACTGCGGGGAAGAAGTCTGAAGTCGCCGTGGTTCGTCGTCGCCTTCTATTTACCATGGGATGCGCCTCCTTATTCTCCTTTCCCACGGCGGATGCCATTAGTCGTGTCACGAATCGAGGTGTCGCGGAGGAAACAGAGGACTACGCAGTTGCCATTATTCCAACGTCGCACGAAATGATGCATCGCGCGTGAAACAAGCATCGTGTCTCCGGCCTTATAAATCATAACGGTGCGTCTCCGTTGACGCGCACGGCATCACCGGCCCTGGCCCTATCCCCTGTTTCTCCGGTGGCGGTCCCATCCCCTGTGCGGTCTTGTCTCCGGCTGCGGCTCAACGGGGGATACACAAAGACGGGGAATATGACGCTCCTTTAGCCCTGTCTGATACAATTTCTCTCCGACGGGAGAAACATATCCCCGTCTAAAACTATCCACCTTGTCTCAGATGGGGTAAGACTAGCACCGTCTGTGGTATTTTGCCTCACTCACCTCATACGGGGCTAAAGAACTCCCGTCTGAGATAAGTTACCCACCGGCCTTTAAGTCGACGGCCTCTCTCAGCTCAGACGGGGTTTCTCTAGCACCGTCTGAGATAAGGTTGTTACAGATGGGGTGTTTACCCCGTCTGAGAAGTCGCGTATGTGATATTCGATTCTGTAGTAGTGATATAAACTGAGAAAATCAAAGATGATAAGAAAGTATTATGCATGACAATTCAAAATATGACTTGTCAGCTCAAACAGTTGATATATGTCTGTGACAAAAATCACCTATCAAACCAGCCAAAAGTTGAAATATCTGACAGTTTCAAAGTCCATGAGGTTGAAGGTACAAAACTACTCAAAGTGTCAAAACACTACATGTAACGATGCCTTTTTTACACGTTCCGTGTTCATATAATGAAATAATGACCTAACCAGAATCCCATAACAGTCCCTTGACATAAACACAAATTTTGACTATCAGCTGATGTATTTGGTAGACTTTTCTTTAAAAAGGTACTTTCAGGATTGACACACATTCAGGTTCTTTCTTTCAACTTTAAAAGATATAATAAAAAAGTCTCACCTACATTCATGATTCGTGAGGTCATTTAAGCTTTTAGTGTGTGGTGTAAAAACTTCAAGGTGCTTCTGGCTGATTCACCCAATGATGAAAAGGAGACCTCCTTGAGACATATATAAGTTTGTCGGATCCGATTTCAAAGTAGTATTAGAAGCTTTTTACGTTAACAAACAATCTGTGCTACACTTTAAGCCCTGTTTGGATCTTGTGGTTTTTAAATACCATAGTATTGTGAAACTACAGTTTTAAAAACCCAGGCATGTAATACTTTGGTATTTCACAATCAGAGTTTTTTTGCAGTTTTGAGCAAAACCGTGATGTGTTTGGCTACTGAAGTATTTTTTTGTAGTATTTCTTATTTTTTTAAAAGAACGGCCCCTGGAACATTTTTACGGATCAAGCAGTTTTTTGGATGGGTATATAGGTGTTAGCCTTGGCTCTTGACGTGGACATGGCATATTTACATTGTTACTTTATATAATACACTAGTTTAATTATAACGCTAGCGTTCCACGATTCATATGCTAACTTCACATCTGCATGCTCTTTCGAGAGCCCATGTCGCCGTGGGTGCATCGGAATGCTCAAAGAGATGCAGGGGTGAGGAAATCGATATTTAATGGAATGGCGGCAGCTGTTAGCACAGGCAAAACGAAAAAACGAGCTTGCGCATAACCGGCTGAAGTGCGCGGTCTCCTCTGTTTAGAAAAAAGAGGTCTGGAGTTTTCAAAACTTCAAAAAAACTGTGGTTTGAGAGATACTATAGTTTTCAAAACTATGGAATTAGTTACATCCAAACACCTCCTTGTTTATCAAAACCGTGGTATTTTCTAAAGCCGTAGTATTGTGTCAAAACTTTAAAATACTTTGCATCCACTAGTACAAAACAGGCAAAATGACATAGGCAAAAAAATAGCAGTGGTTTTGCTCAAAAAAAAAAGCAGTGGCGGGCACAGCTTGATTCGTCACTGCAGGCTTCGCGCGGAGTATTATAGCAGACAGTTGTGGGATGACGTCATCGAAGCTAGAGCACCTTGAGCACGAAACAGTGACGGATAAAATGATGTCAGCGTCGTCCCCCACGCAAACTCAACGAGCATGCTGACATCATCCAAGCACGAGTGGCGGGCATGCCTATTTCGACCCGCTTCAGACTATCTCCAACGGTGGAGGTGACCCATACCCAAAATAGGAGTAGATTTCCTTCAAAATAGCTCACCCAAAAATTCTCGTCTCCAAAGGAAGACGCAAAACAGACTGACCTTCTTCTACCTCCGGTTCTTCCTCGTCGGGTCCCGCCGCCCCCGCCGTCCGCGCCGCACCCGCGCGCCGCCCCCGAGCGCCGCCGTCCGCGCCGCCCCCGAGCGCCCGCCACGACCGCGCGCCGCCCCCACGTGCCGCCGCGCCGTCCGCGCCTTAGCGCCCGCGCGCCGCCGCACGAGAGAGAGAGAGCGAGAGGAAGAAAACGATTCGATTGTTTTGGACGATGCGTCGCGCAAGGGCGAAACGTATTTATGGGTCTTAGGGACGCCGGTTCCAATAATAAGTCTTCTATTTGGGTCATCTGTTGGAGATGTGTTTTTGATGTTTTGAGACCCCGATTTCACGTAATTCCTATTTTAGGTCTACCGTCGTTTGAGATAGCCTCAGCCCGAATGGTTCAATTCATATATAAGCAAACCTAGGGTTCCCTTCCAACTTTCATCTCTCTTCTCTCCTGCCTTCCCTCCCCTCCCGCCGCCACTCCTCACTCGCCTGCCCCCCTCTCTCTCCTAGGCGTCAACCACCCCGCCCCGCCCCTCCTCCTCTCTCTCACCTTCTCCCTCCCGTTTGGCCCCTACTCCCTCTCTCTCTCGTCAGCAGGGCGCGGGGCGTGGCAGGCTGGGACACCGCTCCGAAGCGCGCCTCCCTCCTGGGCGCTGGGCTTCGCGGGCGAGGATCCCGCGGTCGGCGAGGATCCCGCGGTCGCACGGGGCGGCGTGGGCGAGCATCCGGCTGCGTGGTCGAGGATCCGCGGGGGGGCGGCCTCCCTCCCCATCGAGGATCCGCGGCGGCGTGGCAGCAGTCGACGTTGACCTCCACTAAGACTGTCTCCAACGGTGCTCACCCAAATCGAAGACGCAAATGACTGAATAGGTGCCCGTGAGCGTGAACAGAGGAGCCGCAAAAACGTGCGTCTCCAACGATACGCCCCTTTTTCTCTGCCGAGCACCGCCGCCGCCGCCAAGCCCCGCGCCTCCGCATCCCCGCCCCCGCCCCCATCCCGTGCAGCCCCCGCTCCATGCGCCGATTCGAGGAAGAGGGAGGACGAGGAAGGAAGACGGCTGCCCCCGTCCCGCGCCGCCCTGCTCCATGCTCCGCTGTCGGAAGAGAGAGGACGAGGAAGGATTGCACGCAAGAGCTTCAATCGGCCATGGTACCTTTGACTCTGGCAGAAGATTTGTAATGAAAGAACTCAAATTGTGCCAGATTGGGTGGACGGGGGAGGGAGGGGAATCAATTTTACAGAATCACTTGCCTCAGCAGATGGTCGATTGCTCGATTTGCTGCGTCGGCGCGGCCAGGTTGTTGGCTTGCTGCTACCCTTGAAGAAGCCAGTGGAAGCCGCCTGCCTCCACGCGCGCGGCCACGGACGCCGCCTTGCACGCTAACCGGACCTCGAATCAACCTCGTCCCCTGTGAGCGGCGCTAGAGGCGGAGGAGGAGGTCCAAGGCAGCGGCGGCGAGGAAGAGGAGGAGGAGGGGCCGCGCCGGGGCAGCACGGCAGCGGGGAGCGCGGAGGACGAGCCGGCGGTGGTGGTGGCGTCGCGCCCCTTTCCCTTCCCGGGCCCGCGCCGCGCCGAGAGAGAGAGAGAGAGAGAGAGAGAGATCGAGAGCGAGAACGAGCGAGGAAGAAGAAGAGAGAAAAACGATTCGATGTTCGGTCGCGGGTGGAAGCTCACGCATTTGTGCGTTGCGAAGTGCCGGCCTCCGAAAATGGGTAGTTGCTTTGGGTCATCCGTTGGAGACAGTTTTTCTCCCTTTTACACCCCAAATCATGTGTAAGTCCTAAAATAGGCTATCTGTTGGAGATAGTCTAAGATCCCCCTCCTTCCCCAAGCTCACCCTCCCCACCGGATCTACTGTCTCCTCGGAGCGCTCGCGGTTTGCCCCATGTCATCCCCATGTCATCCTCGTTTCTCCGTTCACTCTCTGCCGTATGTGTACCTCGCAGATCTGGCGGCCCTTCCTCGCTCTCGAGTCTCGAGTCTACATGGCAGCAGCAAGAGAGGCAGCAATGGCGGCGAGGACAAGCGTCGCCGCGCGGGGAAGGAGTTGGAGCCCACGGCGGCTCCATGCGACGGCGACTGCGCACCAACTCTGTTTGTTCTTGCCTGTCTGGTTTTGATCGGATCTGTTAGTGCTGACGTCATGAAGTTGTGCGTGTTATTCCTCATTGCAAATTGCTCGATGCCTGTAACTTTGATTCAAAATGTTCTTGTACATTTGGATGCTTGGCTCACTGCTTGTAACTTGGATTCTCAGCAATTTGGATCTCAAAATGAAATACATTCTTGCACAAATTCTAGGAATTGTCAAGTTGAATTCTTGTCTCTTCTCTTCTTTACTCTGCTTCTTGTTGTGAAGCAACAAGACGGGGACAGTGGAGAGGAGAGGCAAGGAGGCTTGTTTTTTTAATGCTGAAAACACTGTTGTAGTGACGGGCGGACATGACATCATTGTGCGCGTCACTGTTCATCTTGTCTAAAGTGGCGGAGGGTGACGTCAGCGCGCCTGCCACTACTCCTCTCTCACAGTCTCTCTAACAGTGACGGGCGCCTCCGTCCGCCACTGCTCTTCGCGGTTAGCAGTGGCGGAAGCGTAGTGACAGACGGTTTGTCCGCTACTGTAGGCCAAAAAGGCCTGCCACTGAAGGATCTTTTTGTACTAGTGATCCAAACAGGGCCTTAGAGCATCTCCAAAAGAGCCCAAAAACCCCTCCTTAAATCAAAATAATTCAATCAAAAAACCATCTCCAACAGCACCCTAAAACTACTCCCAACTTTTTCATACCCTCTAAACTCCCCTCATTTATAGCTACAAACAGGGGAAGAATTGGGATCCCCATTCCTTCTTCTTTCACTAGAATTAATGATTTTGTGGCCCTAAATGCTGACGTGGCCCAATCAAAAGTGTTTTGATCTATTTTTAGGGAGTAACTGTTGGAGGAGGAAAGAAAAATTGCCCCGTATAATTTTTTGGTTACTCCCAAAAACAAGTTTATGGGGCTATTTCTTTGGTAATCTCTTGGATATGCTCTTAGTGTTGTAAAAACATGTATAGCTATCACTTTAGATTAAGAAGATTTTACCTTCTATTCCTATTGTTATTTCTCCCTCACGTACATAATATAGTTTGTTTCTTTCTAATGTAATAACAGTAGCCATATAAGCCATACAGGTACAAATGGAATCTCGAACTTATAAATAGTACTTCTGTACGTAATGACCATTGTTAAGGTTATATCCCAGGCGCCTCAATGTAATTCTCATTCAATGGATATGAGCCATCGAATCCTGATTATTGCGGATCTCAATTTTTTTTCCGTTTTCATCTTGATTGTTGTCTTCTCCATGCAATTGCACCTACACACCTTGCTCCCTACTCCTGTAACCATATTTCTAGCATCGTCCATACCTCCATATCTACTCAATTGCTAACCAACCTCCATCTTTCACCCAACCATGCTGTCCCAAAGAAAATAGGATGATTATCACTTTCAATTTTTTTTTTTTTGCGAAAGGGAGAGGTATTATATTAGAAAAGAAAGCACAGTACATCACCTTTTACACGAAGACCCTGGAAACAGAAAGAAATTACAATCAGAGACACTGAGGACCTAACTGCAAAATCCTTTAGCTTCCAGGAGGTTCGCCCATCTTCACAGCTCCACGCCGACGACGCCAGCGCCGCCGACCGGAAACCAATCTCGCCGGAGATGTTGAGGAAGCACAACGAAAGTTGGATGCCGCAAGATCCAACGACTCGGACACTCCACCAAGCCGCATCTGGTTCTATGAACGAATATCGGCGACTTCCTCCACAGCACCGACGAGAAGTAAATCCGCCCCCCCCGACACACCGGCCGGGAAGAAGCAGCAAAGCGGAGAAGACATCGTCGAAGCTCAACGAAGCCCACCCGCAAACAAAAGCCACCACCACCAGCAGCGACGCCGGCGAGGGGCACAAAATCTCCATCCCTTTCGCAAAAGAGAAGAGAACAAACCTCCACACAGCTTCACCGACGACCTCGCCGCCGACGCCGACACCTTTGCCGCCAGATCCGCCGAGGGAGAAGAGAGGAACGACCACCATCGCCGCTACGACCGACGGAGCCGAACCCTAACCCTAAAACAAGGGAAAAACCTAGACTACTCCTATACAAGCAGCTAGAAAACGGCCGGACGGCAACTCCGGCGATCCCCCGACACTCCAAAGCCCAGACGGGCCGCCGGAGGGGGAGGGATCGGCCGGAGTCGCCGCCGGAAGAGAGATCGCCGCGAGTCGCCTCCTCTCTACTGTAGCAGGGGGAGGGGTCACGATAAGGATTTTAAGTCTCTTCCTATTTCGGTCACCTTCTAAATTGTACTCTCACCTCTCTAGCCATGAAACCTCACCTTGTGAGCAACGAAGTCATCCACTCTAGCCAGTCAGGATGCAGGTGGGTCGATTTGGGTCGACCCAATCACTGACCCATGCGACCCAGAGAAATCAGCGTGGGCATGGGTCGGCTCGACCCACAACAATCGATTACCCGAATGACCCACTGGTTGACCTGCTGCTCGCCGCGCGACGCTGCCCCGCTGGTTGATCAGTCGACGGTGAGGCCACATGTGATGGGACGCCGATCGGCTCGCTCCGCACTCGCCGCTCGCGACTGTCCTGCACGAGCGCCGCTTCTCCCTTGGGTACTCCTTCCGCCTACCGCCTCCATGCCGCCGCGCTAGCCGGCGGCGGCGCCCGCGTCCTCTACTGCCGGCCCGGCGTTGGCGCTCACCGGTGGGGACAGCGTGCGCTGCACTTGCCAGTCCGCGAAGCCGCACTCGCGCCGCACCACGTATCTGAGACGGGCGTCGAGCCCAACCTGCCGGTGCCGGCCGGCGACGGCCCTGATTAGCGTCGTGCTCAGCCGCCATGGCAAATGGGTGGCGGCGTCGCACAGGTGCCAACTGGGTTACCCAACGACCCATTGGGTCGGCCCAGCTTTACCCATGTTTTAGTGGGTCGGCTCAGTGGGGTAATTATACTGTTCTTTATCTTTTGAGTCGTGGGTTGATGGGTCGACCCAGCAAAATCTGCATCCCTAGTAGCCAGGAAACCTCACCTGCGAACGCATCCTCCCACTCGTGGCTCACCACTTCATACAAATTGAGGGAAACTAATGTTGCCCTAATGATAAAAAAATTCAAATGTAGAATTACATTGTACCCTCATGAGAGCCAGTTTGATTTATCCAAACATTATTTTTCTTTCCATTAAATCAATCATGTCCGGTGAAAGGGTCTTGGCCTAGTGGTTAAGGCACCCGAGTAGCACATTTGAGGTCCTGGGTTCGACTCCCCGTGGGAGCGAATTTTTCTAGGATTTAACGGCTTTGTGCTTTCAGCGGTAGGCGACGTAGCCGTCGACAGCGAGGCGCCAGTGGTGTGTAATCGGCAAAAAGAAAAAAACAATCATGTCCCTTTCTCTTTTCTATCCCCATGGTTAATAAGGCACCAATTAATCATGTTAAGCAAAATCCTTTTTTCTCTCACATTGTTTTTTAATCACTCTCATTCCAACCACATTTTTTTTCTATCATTGTTTCGTCTCTTCCCTTCCATTCCTCAATGACGGGTAATCCTAACTGACATAAAATGTAGAATGTTTGAATTAAACTATATAATTTGCATGTATATAAATATTCAGAAATTATGGGTCAAAGTCAAGAATGTTTGAATTCGACCAAATCCAGAATGCCATTCCTGTGCTATGCTTTGGGTTATTTATTATCACAACACTAAGTCGTTCATCATGTTTTATTTTTTTTCCAAAAAGTACCATCATAATCATATGCCTAATTTGAGCATGAGCTCCAAATATGTATGGTTACTATTCATGCACGGCAGTAGTTAGTGTTGATTTTTTTCCCTTCCTTATATCTTGCTCTCATTTGTGCATGTGCAATAATTAAGGTTGATTTTCATGTCCATATCTAATCACTGCTCTTCTTGTATTGCCCAAACGAGAATTAGGTAAGCGCTATAGCCAAGAGAGAGTGAGAACAAATGTTCAATCTCCATTGAACCATCTTGAACACAAATACATATCCCAGTCATCTTGCCCACCCACCTTCTCACTATAACACCCTGGCCCGTTAGCTAAACACATGTGAAGCACATGCACAATATCTAGTTCGATGTTTTCAGACCTTGTAAACGTTCCTCAACACGCGGTGCTACTAACAAATCAGGACACCAATCTTCTGCCAGTAAGCCACATTGTCTTTGAACAATGACTGCACCATGAGGTCGTTAGAGTCATCCAATAAGCGAAGGGGCTCCCAGCGCAGTGGCAAAGGCCACTGGCTGGTGACGCTCCCGGGTGCCGCACGGGCACTGTAGCACGAGCTATTCTCACGGTGAATGGCTCCCTTTGTAAGGGTGGGGAGGAGGGTTCGGAAATTTTCTCGATCTGTGTGAGAAGGTCGTTCTCCTTAGATAATGTCCGGGGGCCGTCATACCCCCCGCAGGTCGAGTTTTTTTTTAGAGTCATCCAATAACCAAACAAAAAAAATATTTAAACCAAATTAAATAAACTTAGGATTTATGATAGGATCTATATTCTGAGTTTTGCCAGCTTCCTTTAACATGTCGTACACAGATGGGCTTCGCTTCGATGCCCTGTGTTTCTGACAAATATCCCGTGTGGCAGACATGCCAGTATGCAATCTATGACGCATGATGCAATTTCTCAAACCATATGCGGACAATAGGAACCATTTGTCTGTTCATCAATTTTTTCACGGAATGGTAGATAAACTAGCTGGTACCCCCGCGGCATGCCGCGGGGCATTATAATCTGGGCTGTTGCGTCATATGGCTTATGTACGACATTTTCTCAACTCTCAAGTTGATGATGTAGCAAGCTACCGGCGTTGGAACTTCGAATGGTAGGCAGTTTTTTATATATGTCGGATAACTCTTCTTCGTAACTGAATAGAAGAGCATGCATTTAGTTAATTATCTGACAAACACACAAAGAAACATTACTGAGCATGACAAAAGAAACTGTTGTTGACCTGACAACAATATATATGTATCCAAATACTGACGATCTGTCTCAACTCAACATCCAAGTGTCATTTGCTTTACATTGTTGATGTACAGCTGAAGCAATAACTGGTTCTACTGCAAGAAACCCAACACAAAATCTAAGAAAAATTGCATTTGCTAAATCGCAAAATCCTAGAGAACAATGTAAAGACCGGACTGTTTAGGTTGGCGCACCGCAACAACCAACAAACACCACCGCAGTGGTGCGGCACAGTAATCCGACATTTTTGCTCCACACGCAGAGATCTTGGCGTTTGTGTTATCCTTTTGTTACTGGATGTGGACATAGAACATAGATTGACAAACCAAGAGCAGCTTTCCACAATCTCATGTAAAAGCAGCCAAACTGCTTGGAAGGAATAAGGAACTGTGTATTGGCATAATACATGAACAATTATCAGAACTGGACCTGCACATACTTCTTTGTGTGAAACAACAAATCCATATTATCAAGATCTAATCGTCAATCAAGAAAAAAAAAAGCATGTGTGCTCTACTACACCTGACGGCACAAAGGGAGCAAGCTGACCCAATACTGAATGAAGGTACTTTTATTTCCGCAAGGATATGAGAGAGCTGAAAGTCCAGTGCCAGTGGGCCAATCTCTGACTAAAAAGAGATGGTAGTCAATTAATGGTTAATCACTAAAATGCATTGTGGTTACTGGTCTATCACCCTAAAAAAAATCATAGCATCATGTAGTGGTCAAAATTCATGTTATATTCTTTTCTTGAAAGGACAAATCGTAACTTTTTTGGTGCCTCCTTTGAAAATAAAGCAATCAATAAATTCACTTCATCAATCACTAAAGAGAGATCATAGAAGGTGACCATGCAATGCTTCAAGGACAACGCTAAAGATCAGTAGGATTATACGGAACACTAACACCACAGAGTAGTCATTTTAAAATAACGAGACCAAACCATTTTTGTTTGCTTCATCTGGTCAAACATATTCAGATCAGCACTCAAGGAGTACTATAAGTAGAACAATTACATGTAAGCGTCTTGTTAATAGTTGTTTTGACATGAGTGAATATTTCAGACTAGTCAGTTGCTCCAGGGGGGAAGTTTGTCAAAATAAAGATATACGGAAGAGATTGTCACTACATAGTAATACATGCACACCTAAAGTTCTAAGCAAAAGTTGATTTAGCCCAATTGAAGGGCAGGGAGAGTGTAACTTGTTGGAGACTGAACCAAACATGTTTTGTGCGGAAGATTATATGGATGCAACTTCTATAAGAAAAAAGAAATGAGAACCTCTCTTACCATAAGCTAAGGCGAACACAAATCTCGATGCCTAACCTTCTAATCGAAATAATTGCAGAGGACAACATTTCTCTCAGCAACCGTCCCCTGGAAAACAGGATCAAAATACTATGAATTAGACAACGTGATCCTGAATGTGATATAACACATGTAAACCCATGAAACACCCCAAGTTACCCATACCACCAAGCCTTAATTTGCACCGGAGCTTTTCAATACAGTTGTGGCAACCCCAAAGCATATTTAGTGATTCAATCTCAGATAATGAAATATTTGTTTTCAAATTTAACTAAATAGCTAAGCTGTAAACTTGGAAAACTCTTCTGCAGTTACTTGCGGGAGATAACACTTATATGAGCAAACATAACATTCGAAGGTATGATGAGCTGAAATATACAAACTATTTGAGCAGAGCAACTAATCAGTTCTTCATTGTTTCATGTGCAAGCATCATAGTTAGGCTATCGAGTGATACTCTGTGGACTCAGTATTAACCGACCAAAGTATGCATATGTTTCAGATATACTAATTAACCATTTCTTCTTTTTGGTAATTAAGCCTCCCAAGCATGAAACACATGTATCCGCATCAAATTAGATTAAAATGGAGTATGGTATGAATCGCTCACCTGCAAACAAAATTGCTACCTAGTTGCTTGTAGAATTTTCAGGATAGCTACGCTATTTATCAAATTTTTTCATTGCACAATGGACAATTAGATGGGTCATATTGGATTGGAGATAGCTGAGTTAAATCTGAAGTATGCTGGGGGCAATGTAATACCTGATCATGCGGATGAAGACACGCCAGAGTCAAGCTAAGTCCAGGCTAACAGTAAGCCTACCTACATCACACCCAAGGGGATTGGTCACCAATGTGTAATTTCAGAAACAACATTTCTGTCATCTCAGTTGATTCCAACAATACCTTAGCTATTAGGGATTTTAATACTACTACAAGTCGGTAGCGGCAGGAGCTATTAGAAATATAAAAATAGAGTATAGTACGGACCGCTCATCTGTGAACAAAATTGGAAGTTAGTTTGCTCGTAGAATATTTCAAGATGGCTACCGATCCTCATGCTATATATCAAAACTGTTCATTGCAAAAAAAATGGACAATTAGATGGATCATATTAGACTGGAGATAGCTGAGCTAAATCACAGCTACGGGCATAGGCCACCAATGGCAATGTGTAATTCCAGAAACAGAATATTTCTCATCTCAGTTGAATGTATAACAATATCTCTATTAAGAATTTTACTACTACTCCAACTTGCCAGCAGGAAGAGACTTCTGTGCCTATTACAAATACATAAACATGAGCATCTCATATGTTATTTTTTGAAACAATTAGTACAGAATTGTTAGAGCTGCAAGGAGCTGGACAAAGAGTGTAACCTGAGTAGTTCCTGACATCTCAATACAATTTCATGGATTGGAATTTTTGCAACATTTGTCACTCATCAAAACGTAAAGGACAATTAGAGCAAACTGTGTCATATAAGAAATACACACGGAGCTCAAATCAAGGAGCAGATACTTTTATGAACTTTTTGAAGGTGTAAATCAAGGAGAAGATACTAACAAATTGCAAACTCTGAAATTACCATGTGGGTGTTCATCGTGTTTTTGCGCCTTGCCCTTCTGTGTTGAGTTTTTGCAAAGAAGTAAACGACTGCATTCATGAAGAGAAAAAATCGATCATGCATGCCCGAGCGAGCCAAATGCATTTATTCTATACGAGCGAAATGCATTCATGAAGAATAAATGCATTTGGCATATCAAACCATTGGCATATCATACATATTTTTATTGGAATCTTAGATGCAAAGGATTAGGTGCAACCATGACCCGATCGTAACATCGAAAGTGGTCTCTGCATCCCCTTGCTCTAGTAGAAGCACATTATAGAGGGTGTCACTTTGATTGATGCAACATGCATCGTGGATGTCTTGTGATGATATTTGGGTTATAAGAGATTCAAAGAAGCGTGTCGTCAAGAGGTGAGTATTGAATCAATGAGAAATAACATTACCAAAAGTTCAAGATGCACAAAAGTTGTATACCACGTGTACATAAATTTTAAACAAAACATATTTTAGTAACACAAAGAAAATTAGAAGTAGATGAACTTGAATTTGTGCATCATGTTTTAAAATGAGTACTGTCGTAACCCTAATTTTTAGAGATATCAGGACATCGAACGCGCCGGATTAGGACTGTACCGATGAGGGACGCCTTGTCGGTTACGAAGCCTATTGAAGGAACACGAACTCTTATTTTCCTTAGATATGCTTCAACCCTAACTTGTAAAGGAGGCAAGACCCACATATAAATGTAACGACACCTCCCCATGAGGAGGGGGATCGCACCACAGCACATCTCGCCTATACGGTAATACAAGAACACACTGGACGTAGGGCTATTATCCTTCGGGAGGCCTGAACCAGTATAAATCGTGTGTCCCTATTGATTGATCTTCACCGAAACAAAGAGCTCTTACCGAACCAAATATCTGCCGAACGCCCCGTTCAGACGGGCTACAACAGAGGCGCGCCAGGAAGGGGCGCATTGCTGAAGAATCCGTCAAGATAATTATGAGTTTCAAGTTTTCGGCGGCGCTGGTTCGTGTCCTCGACGAATCGACGACGATCAGAAGGTGCAACTCGTCGACTCACGCCAGCAAGATATCTGGAAGCTGCCTTAACGGATCCGTGACAAGTCTCGGTGAGAACACCGATCCGGTGACCCCTGGACTTCGATCGATGAGTTCAATCTCGTCGCGTCGTCACAGCGGGTTGGGTTGGTGCCGCACTATTCGTCACGAGATCAAGTCGGCGAAAAACCCAGCCTGAGGAGAGTTCGACTCGGAATACTCATTGATTAATTCATCTACTACCAACTGTGAATCTTCCCCAAGTCCCGAGGTTACGATGTTGAGCAAGTTGTGACCTTGATCTCCACAGCACAAAGATCTACAGGGAATTTTCTTTTGCGTTTATTTTAATCTACTTGTTTCTCTCGTATCAGATGAGTGTTTACTTACCCGATTATTAATCTACTCACTTCGTAATACCTTTTTTTTGCATGGGTGACGTACATGGAGCCGTGCCGGGTGCGTACGTATAAAGACGCCATGCATGAAAACCGGGAGCACTCGACGGCTAAGTCTTTGGATCCTGATGAGATGAGGCTGTATCTCCCGAAGACTTGGCTCTCCCGAAGGCTTTGGCTGTGAACACGTATAACTATAACAACTACCCGAAGGCAACGATGTGTGTATGACGTCACCGTTCGCCTAGTCCCGAAGATCGGAATCATGTTCGTCACGCACGTGCGGACAGGGAAGTTTCTTTCATCTTTTTCCTGTCTTTCCCGATCTCCCTGCATGAGAGTTTATAATTACTATATTCTGGCATGATTAGAGAGAGATCCAAAAGCAAAGTTGGATGTTTATTGGTTCCGATCTGTTCTAGATTTTTACTTATGCTAATCCATGGTCTTGGGGGCTAATTGTTTTATGCCTGCATGTACATGGCAAGCTCTCCAATACACGACGGCTGGATGGGCGTCTACACATGGAGCGAGGGTCATCGGCGTACACGACGCTGTACCCTGATCATCTCGTCGTTGTCCACAGTCTTCATGGCAGGCCAAGCATGTGGGCTCCAAAAAGTATGCATGTATGTACCAGACAGCAACAAGGCTTGTCAGATGACCATTGAGTCAACATGCAAGTCAGAAACTTCATCGGGCGACGCACAGCTCGTCGAGCTACCCTGATCGGGATTTCGCAATAATTCCCAAAAAGAAGCGAGGTCATCGGATACCAGCACGATCGGGTGAACAAGATGACTTCATCGGAAGTCCAACAAGCCAAACATGCATCGTATTTGCTGGGCCTGCCTCGGCACCGATGACCAAATTTTACACATGCATATGCTCGGAGAAAGAGAAGATCTTCTTCTGCTTTATTTAGCTGCATTATGAACTTTTTAGTTCTCACATTATTTTATCTACCTTCGGGTTATACTAACAGATTTGATCCACTATTTTATTTTGCATGAGCAATCTACCGAGGATCACAGTGGCATGCACGAATGTGCGTTTATACGTCCTGACATGCAAAGGTGACATAATTGATCGCCTGTTCATTGACAATAATCCGCCCGAAGACGTACGCCGTAGTCTCCCGAACACTTCTTCGGGTTGATATATCTTGCTGGTGCCATCGGGAGTTCAATGAGCCGAACCTCGTACTTGCTAGTGACGCCGGGACATCACTTTCGAAGACCTGATCTCTTCTTGGGGCTACATCGAGCGAGTTATCAAGCTATCTTTTATTATTTTGTTCTATATCATGTCTTGTCTTTTCTCTACATGCATATTCAGCACTCATAAGTAGAGATTCTTGAGCAGCTCCATATTCACATCTTTTTGCATGTATTTCATCAAGTGCTTATTTAATTTGCGCACACGCTAGTTGCATGATCAAGTACACTGTATAGCAGAAAGTTTTCTTTATTTCAGAATGTATATTCTTGCTTGTTATGAGTAAACAGGGACTTCTTTAAGACGTATTCTCTAAGCTGACTGTCTAAGTAAGATATTGGTCTCTGGACACCTCATTGGTTATCTGGATATTCATCCCTGGCATTCATCTATCATCGGAATTTTTTTATCCGAACTTTATTGAACATTGGGATATTCATCTGGAATTTATTGATCGTGGAGATATCCATCTCTGGAATTTATTTATTATTGGAATCTTCAACCGGAATTTCAATGATATTGGTCCAGGAATTATGAGGATTTTCATCTGGATTTTTGTTGGTCTTTGGAATATTCATCCGAAATCTTATTGATAATTGAGATATTCATCTCTAGAATTCATATTCACCTTCAAGTCACTTCTGACCATATGGGTATTCATTGTTGGTCATCTCATTGGCTATTGGATATTTATCTTCGGGCATTTTATTGGCTCTACGAATATTTATTGATCAGATTATTTAGATCATTAACATTGGTTATTGCTCTACGGATCATTGACTTTTCAGTCAAATCGATCTTGTTCTATGCGCGGCTGACTTTCGGTCGGTCTACAAAGTTTGGCCGATGTCCTGGCCTCTCGTTTGGTTTACAGGGCTCGGTACGAACAGCCTTTTCAGGCACTAACCGGTTGTAAGACTTAGCCACAATGGTGGTTTGATAAGTTACACGGCCACTGCTTGATGTCCTGGGAGGGGACCCTTAGCCCGGTCGTGGTTGTGTGCCCGATTATGGGGTTTATAAGTGGCTCTTCCCAGGCCGGTTGCACGTTCAACTAAAATCTGCACGTCTTATACCATTGATGTTACATGAAATTGCTATACATGGTTGATAAGTGTCGTGATTCCCCTTTTTGTGTAAAGGGTTGTTTCAAAAATTGAAATTCTTATATGCCTTGTTGATTGACTACTTTTCTGCACACAGTTGATACTGTATACATAAAAGCAGGGGGCTGGTCATACAGGCATATGGATTTTATATATTCATGAAAGCTGAAAATTCGAAATGAAAATTTTATTCAGTACAGAAGCTGCTTTATTTCTTATTGAAGCTGACTTGAAGCATTCTGTTATACACAAGATACGGTGGACAATTATTTTTACCATCATCTGTTGCATTACTCACGTGTTGATTTGAAGATTATTCAAGTGCTCTGGGCCATGCAGAAGATAACAAGAAACTGGTATTCTTATCAGATATGTATATCTCTTCAGCAATTCTGGGAAGTAGCACCTCATCTTATTGAAGTTAAGTTTTATCGATTGATGGAAGCAGTTTACTTGCTAATTTCCGATCCAAAGAGTAGCGGCAAATTTTTGGCATTTACAATGGTTCTTTATATTATTGAGATGGCTCTGGTTTTCATTCAAGTGAGACGTGAAGCCCTTGTCCTATATTCAAGATGCACTCAAAGAAAGAAAAGTATGGCTGAAGGATTTCTCATGTGTTTATTTGATCATCATTATAGAAGATTGAGTTCGGCACACACACAGCAAGACTTCGAGTTTCTCAAGTGCTGCCGTGATGTTTTCACCGTATGCTCGCTTGAGGCTGATGTCTCACCTGCATGTGCTCATCGAAGGACGTCGACACGCGTGAGTGCTCCCAGCTGCCTCGCTTGCTCGTCGAAGGTCGCATATATTCTACACCGGCTGTGTGTTCGCTTGAGGCTGTTGTCTCGCGTACATGTGGTCACTTTGAAGGACGATGTGGCTCCGAGCTGCCACGTCTTTGTCTGCTCCAGAAGATATCATGGCATATTTACTTCGTCGAGGACCCCTCCGTGCTCGCTTGAGGCTATTGTCTCGCGTGCGTGCTCACTTTGAAGACACTGGCGTACACCCGTACGCGCTCATCGGAGGAAGATGCGGCACCATGCCGCCAAATGCGAGCTCCTAGCTGCCGCAACCCCTACTTACAGAAGACTCTTTGGAAATTACCGACATCTGTTGGCAACTATGGAAGCAAGTGGCTCCTATCTGTCACTTATTTATTTATTTTGGTTCAGATCAAGAACTACACAGCAGAGAAGATATTGATACACCCATTCAGCAGCGCTCGGCTTGGGGGCTTCGCCCATTCTCCAAGCTTTGAATATTTGAAGACATCAGAATTATGCGCGTTCGGGATTTCTGAAGGCACATATGGCTTACTTTCATCAGAAGACCTTACCTCCCAATACCGTCGAAGACACAAGTGTTATTCAAAGTTCGAGTTACAGAAGACTATCTCCCGAAGACTCTCTCACGAAGACTCTCTTCCGAAGACTTTTTCATAAAGATTGTTTTCCGAAGACTAGCGATGATGATGATTTTCCGAAGACTAGCGATGATGATGATTTTCCGAAGGCTAGCAATGATGAGGACTTTCCGAAGACTGAAGTGACGTTATTGGCAGGCAAGGCCGGGGGCTTATGTCGTAACCCTAATTTTTAGAGATATCAGGACATCGAACGCGCCGGATTAGGACTGTACCGATGAGGGACGCCTTGTCGGCTACGAAGCCTATTGAAGGAACGCGAACTCTTATTTTCCTTAGATATGCTCCAACCCTAACTTGTAAAGGGGGCAAGACCCACATATAAATGTAACGACACCTCCCCATGAGGAGGGGGATCGCACCACAGCACATCTCGCCTATACGGTAATACAAGAACACACTGGACGTAGGGCTATTATCCTTCGGGAGGCCTGAACCAGTATAAATCGTGTGTCCCTCTTGATTGATCTTCACCGAAGCAAGCGCTCTTACCGAACCAAATATCTGCCGAACGCCCCGTTCAGACGGGCTACGACAAGTACTAAGCTCATATTTTTGAAAAGAAAATCAATGGTTTGATATGCCAAATGCATTTATTCTATATAAAAATGACATGAATGCACACCTAAACATGTGCATCATGTACCATTGCCAGTGTATTTCCAAACGGTACTTATGTGACCGGGAAACTATCACGTGCAAACCGGATGGGATGACATATAGAAATGTGCATATTTAAAATTAATACATGGAATCTGAACAACCAATTTAAAATGGAAGTGCATTTTCATCTAATTATCCACGGACATACAACATAAAAATAGACTGACACGATACCCCTATCATTTTTTGTGTTAACAAATAAATATTAACTTGTCATAGCGCGCAGTTGAATTATAGACCCCCCTCAAAAAAGTTGAATTATAGATCTAACATGCACAATAGCACTTGCAACTATTCATATGCTAATTATTTTTTATTGCATCCAGTTCAAGTTTTTATTGCACCTCAAGTTTCTCAAGTTTTGCATGTTTGTAAATGATGACATGATATACCATTTTATTTTATTTTGGACTTTGCATACACTACTTTAAAGTATATTTTCAGTTTATAATACGGCTAATCATGCGCAATTAACAACATATGTTCAGTGGTAACATAGGGCAGAGAGAATATCAGGTGCTCCCCCAATTGGTCACATGCTCCCGTGCTCTTGCTGGAAGGATGCACATAAAGGCATGAAAAATTTCAAAAATACAAGGATGGATAGCAAATGTTGTCGTCTACTACCATGCAAAATTTAAAATGCAACAAGTAGATATATAAGGTGGAATGAAAATAAAGAAAAATCAGTGTTTTAAAAAATAACGGCATGTGGGTTTGAGATGAATAGGAGCAACCCACAATTGTCTCTTTTTTTTTTTGTTGCAGCTTAAATTTTGCAAAATATAATATAGATGAAAACACTATCATTCATATTTTTGTTATAATTTTTCATACAATTTTTTAGGTGCATTATTTAGCCGGGAGCACAGGAGCACCTATACTTTCTCACTTAGAGTACATTATATGAACAAACAATGGTGAATGTACATCACATCCACAATTTTTTAAAATATTAGATAGTGTTTATTTAAATTTATTAATTTGTGCAAGTGTCATTAAGTTGAACTATTCATTCTGCACCTTAAATATTAGTCGACATGCCTTTAACCTTGAACTGTCACCCCTCGCTGTATATAGATGTCCCCTTTTCTTATTTGTTGAAACGAGCAACACGTAGTTAATAAGGGAAGATGACTTGAAAATGTTCATCATGCGGGTAGTCTTGTGTTTGTAGTAATAGTAGTAGTGTTTCTGTGCTTGTGTGTAGCACGACTACCGAATAAAATACTGAGTGTGAACAGTACAATGAATATTTTTATGTAAAGTATAGTTCAAAAGGCATCAACAATCAGCTAGTAGTAAGTAGGGGGGCCATAGAGCTTAACGCATTTTCAAATCAGGAGAGCTTGATCATGCATTACTCTGAGTGCACACCTTCTGTACCAGGCAGATGAAGAGTCCCGCGTGCATTTGTATCAAACAGGTTCCAAAATATCCGCACTCCGGGTCCCTCATCCGACCCCACAGTAGTAACCTTTTTTTTTTTTGGTGAGCGCAGGCTGCGCAGCCACAGTAGCAACTGACATGCCTAGTGCCACCTATGCCCGCTGCGGGCAGGGAAAAAAATCAAGTATTTCTACACCGTATGGGAGGAAATGGCATCGCCCCACCAGGTACCGCGCGCAGATCCCGAAAAGCTGTAGCCTTGCTCAGTACCGTCCAGATAAGCGGCGGCATAGCCGCGCGGAGGCACGGCAAATTACCGCTTCCTTGCCATTTCCTTTCTTTCCTTCCGTTCACGTCATCTCGCCACGTACTCAGCTTGCAATGGAGGTTCATTGCCGTTCCTAGCACGATGCACACTGGTACAAGCCCTTAATTCGGTATAGCAACACCGAACAATCGATTAAATTGGTGATTCCTCATCAGGAAAAGGAAAACCTTACACATGACTCACAGGTGCTGTAGATAAATTAAAGATCTTTTGTTGAGTTGTTTCCTTTTTTTAGATTAAAAATAATAAACTAAAATATTTTAATTTGTTTTACAAACTCTAGCTCCTGCATGGATACTGGAGCCATGCCAAACCGACCCTAAACATGCCCTTATTAACAACTAGAGAAGTTAAAGGCCACAACGCAAATGCACAGGCACAAGACAAAGGATCAAGGAGTGGCAGATGTGTTTCTCTTGCTTCCTGCTTAATGCAAAAGCAGAACAACTGCCATCTTTTATTTAAAAAAAAGAGGTCACGATGCAACTCTAAGAAGACACAAAGGCCTGACCCGCATCGAGAGGGCGAGAGGTGTAAGAAACAAGCTTTATACAAATCAATTTACATACTTATTACACAAGATTATATGACAATTTAAATAATGTTGATCCTGACAACTTTTATCACCCAGTTAATTATTAATCAATTTTGGCACTAACGCATTTACGTAAATTCATGATGGATCACGGTTAATCAATTCATCTAGACAATGATAATACCAACATACTAGATAGTCGTAATGAAACATGTTAGGAGGTAAATGCAAATGATGAAACTATTAGAAATTTGAGACGCGATCATTAAATATGGTAGAGCTTTCTAATACCACATGCTAAATCCAAATATATATCTCTAATATATTAAAACGCGTGCGTTCTCTTGCAAAATGTCAAGCCACGTCACTACATGACGTCACGACCATCGGATCTCTTTTTGAAAGAAACTGAGCCGTCCTATCCAACTTGCAATAGTTTCATCTAGACCCTTCACGAAACATTGAATCACAGCTTACAATAAAACCCTTTCGTCGTCTCGCTCGCACTCTCTCCGCTTCCTTCGTCTTCTCAAATCAATCCGCACCGACACCAGAAAACAAATGCTTGGCTCACTGCTTCTCCAGGTCGCCAGCCACTAGCTAGATTGTGCAGCGGCGGCGGCGAAGACGGAGGAGAGAGCAGGACAGCGGCCAGGCGCGGCATGTCATGGCCAGTGGCACCAAGCCTATGCGTCGCCATCCACAATACCTTCCTCCTGCCTCTCTGGTGCGCCATTATACCTCTTCCTTGCCGCACAAGGAGTCCGCATGCCCATCCGTGATAGCAGCGGTGTCGTCTCCCATTAGCCCATCGGTTCGCGGTGGCGGCGGTGTCGTCTCCCATTTGCCCGTGAGTCCGCGATGGCGGCTCTGCGTCAGAGTTGTGGCAGTAGGAGCCGGTAGCCCGAAGCATTGCGGCTCCCCGAGGCATATCCTTGCTTGATAAGGTTCCTCAGGCCATGGAAGCTCTTTGGTGTATCATATGCACAAACGGCTTGCGCAAAGAAACAGCCAATGCGAGCAGCAGGAGATTAAAGGAAGTTTTTTTTTTTGAAACGAGATTAAAGGAAGTTGCTTGCCCCTACTTTGTGCGCATAGAAATAGGATAGGACAACCTTTTGCTTGTCAACAACCAGATTAACGGGCATATGAACCACCATGCCAGCATCCTGTTCGACAAAATGCTTGTCTGAAATGTACTCTCTGCCTGCATGCTCCGTGGCCTCGTCTGCGATGTCGCCTTCCAATATGCATGTCGTTGGTCGACAAGAGAAAGAAGACATACAGATTGTGCTTTCCAGCCTTGTGAGAATGAGGAAGAAATATGTACATCCTTCTCTGGTACTACCAATCCTCTTTCCTTTTTGCAAGAAATTAGAGCGCTTAGAATGCAAAATCTCAGATGAAAAATTAACAAGTCCATATGATGCATTCCATGCCTGGATGATTGGATACTCTGCTATTGGAATCCCAATTTGCGCTACTTTTTTTTTTTTGATACACCAGGAAATTCAAAATTTGATGCAACAGCTTGGTGAAAAGTGCCAGACTCATGTGCGTTTTTTCTTTGACAAAAAATTATTCTAGCATACAAAGTGCTACCTATGATATCAATCATAATACTTTGATATCTGATCCCACTCTTGGCATCATACCTGAGTAAAGCATTTTATGTCAATATATTCACACATATGCTCCATCATTATTTTCTGTTGTTATTAAAACTGATAAGATTGGAATTTGGTACAATATTTTTGATTCTTTGCTTTTTTTTCAGCATATTCTACTTAGAGGAAATTCCTTATTTGGCCCTAGAAAAGTTCCTGGTTCCTTTCTTGGCCCAACCTGAAAAAAAAGTTACCTATATGACCCAAGTTGTAACTTTCATTCCT
Organism: Eragrostis nindensis; assembly: GCA_012490785.1. Taxonomy (NCBI): domain Eukaryota; kingdom Viridiplantae; phylum Streptophyta; class Magnoliopsida; order Poales; family Poaceae; genus Eragrostis; species Eragrostis nindensis. The sequence continues at coordinate 432,593 of JAAXCT010000128.1, forward strand.
TTCTTGGCCCTTCCGTCAGTTTTGAGTGCTAACGGTGTTAAATGTGTGCTGAAATGACCATTCTACCCCTGACTTTAATAAAAATGTAAAATTTATTTTTGAAATTATTTAATTGTCTGAAATTCCAGAATAACATAATTGTTCAAGATTTCATATTACACAAAATTTCGGCATTATTTCTGGAATTTCGGAAAATTAAATAATTTCAGTAATATAAAATCTTGAACAATTATGTTATTCTGAAATTATGTTATTTTGAAAATAAATTTTACATTTTTATTAAAGTCAGGGGCAGAATGGTCATTTCAGCACACATTTAACACCCTTAGCACTCAAAACTGACGGAAGGGCCAAGAAAGGAATGAAAGTTGCAACTTGGGTCATATAGGTAACTTTTTTTCAGATTGGGCCAAGAAAAGAACCAGGAACTTTTCTAGGGCCAAATAAGGAATTTCCTCTTCTACTTATGTGTTTATTACATGACTGTTGGTGGTTTACGAGTTCAAGACGTGCTCTAATGGGAATCCAATGTAAAGGAAAGTTGTAGATCTCGTCGAGAGCTTTCCGGAACATATATGGATTGTCCCGTTTGGATTCTGGAGCTAGGAGATATGGGCCGTGCAAGGAAACCTGCGTAGAGGAGTCCGAATCAGCACAGATATTTTGGCATCGCATATTTGGGAACCAAGACGGCCGAATCTGGAGATCCAATGAATACCAAAGTTGTAGATCTTTTCGAGGGATATGAGATAGAGTCCAAGTTTACTTCATTTGGACTCCGGACGAGGAAGTTATGATTTATAGAAGGCGGAGCTGCGAAAAGGAAAAATCGAGTTGGAAACGAGTCGTGCCGGTCGGCACACCTTTGGTGCCGACCGGCACCGACCCAGAATTGTTTCCTTTCGCCTCCAAACGCCTCCCCACTGTATATATAACTCATGTGACGCCCCGAGGACAGAGATCGGCCGCCAGAGGGACAACACAGCTAGTAAGTTTAGAGCCACCAGGGCTTTGCCCCGTTCTTCATGTTCTCTAGTTGTTAGATCAAGAACCGCTGGTGCTAAAGAGGTGATCCATCAAGGTAGGCCTACTAGATTGTGATGTATCTTGCACTATGTATTATCGAAGTATGATTGAATATGTGGATGAATGGTTTTGATTATTGATTGCCTGGATTTTATGGTCTTACATATGCTTGTTCCAATGCCTAGTAACGCGGCTAAGTAATTAGATGTTATCTTAATTGTGGTGGCAATAAGAGGTGAGAGATTCAATCTCTCACTATCTCCATTGTGGTTAAGACGATATCCGGATCTTGTATGCGCCATAATTGCACATTGTCTCTGTACCTCAACGACCGTTAATGCATACGCGAGATCTTTGAGATGATGTGTAGAGTAGGAAGAGGCTACCGACTAAGGCGAACTGGTCGTGACAGGGCTCGTCGGAAAGGGGTTTCGACCTACCGATCTTCGGTTATCAATAATTGAGTAATTCCGTTTATGATGCTATTTAATTAAGCTTTTTGGTTACGATCTCAACTAGCAGACTTGGCTAACTTACCCCGTGATCTAATTAGGTTCCTTAGGCCATTCAAGCAATCTTCGGGCAATTTAGCTCCTGTGCCGATCGGCACACCCCTTGTGCCGACCGGCACAACCCTCACTTTCACCCTTTCATGCTCTTGTATATGCAATATGTACTTCATGCTAGGATTGATTTGTTAGACAAAATAGAAAACCCTAAACACGGTTCTCTTGCTGATCCTTGTGGATTCGATATAAACCTTGGAATACTCTAAGGGAAAAAGCTACAATGTACACCGTCCACTTGCGGTATATAAATGGGTGCGTATAAACGACCAACAAGCTTTTTCTGGCGCCGTTGCCAGGGATCGGCAACTCGAACCTAGAGCGATCTATCTAGTTTATCGAACTAATCCTATATCTTTTTATTGTATATACCCTTTTTTTCTTTGTTTGTGTGTCCATTGAAAACAGGTACAAGGCTAGACACACAACCTCACCTGGAGCACGACGATGTAGCTTGCTCTATGGCAGTAGGTGCTAACTTTCTTAGTGGCCCATCATCTGCTATGGAGCCTCTCTCCATGAAAGACTCGCTAGTGCCGATCGGCGCAACGCCCATGCCGATCGTCCCCACACTGCTCAAAAGAAGGTAATGGGAGAGAAGATTGAGGGCTATTTACCATGAAGATCGAGGATTTCAAATTGATAACATTGAAGGCATGGTGGATACGTTCTTGATCATGAGTTGTTATTCTGTTTGCTGACTTCTCAGAGGTGTCCACATAAGTACAGAGGATTGCAACGCCTACAAATTTGATATTCTGAAAGAGCATCAAGCCTAGTTTCCAACGGTTCAAGTCTCGCATTATTTGGAGTTTCCTACAAGGATTTATGGCCAAAATACGAGATGCTGCGCAGGCTGTTTGGATATTTCGCGAAAGATGCAAACAATTGGAAGTTTGAGCCAAATATGGAATTAAAGTCCAATATCAACGTGATCTATGGGTTTCCAACATTTAGAAGACTTCCTTTCGATGATTGACACGGATTCAAGTCGTTCCAAACACGGAGTTTGAATATTTGGAAAGTTTGAATTCAATTCGGATTCATCGCGAGACAGCCTGACATACTTTCAGAAAAACGGCCATATCTCCCTCATACGGAGTCCGATGAGGACGCACGAGTACTCGTTGGAAAGATAATTTGATGCCCGACGCAATGGCACAGGTCACAGCCTCTAATTCCTCCTGGTCACAGCAGAAAAGCACAAACAAGTCATCGGCTGGAACAGGACATAGCAGATTTCTTCGGAATTCTTCTCCCGTCAACTTGGTGGATCAATAGGCAAGCTTTGAGAAGTTGCATCGACTCTACATCATCATACCTCGCTGGTGCAACATTGATCAAGATTCACAAGTCATAGGACAAGCTGACACATGCTCCAATGCTTGAAAAGATTAAGTCATCAAGATTCTCCGGAAGAAACGATCAAGAAGCTGAAATCATTGATAATTCTGTAAGTTCTCCGAGCTGATCAATATATGAAACTTTTATATCTGGATAGAGCTTCAAGTCTTCTTTCCAACGCATCAAACGGTGCTGGATTTGAATGTTTCTACAAGGATTTATGAGCTAATCATTGGATGCTGCGCGAGCTGTCAGATTTTCAAACAGAACGCAGCCTTGGAGTAAAAAACTCATAAATCCTTGATACGGAATCCGTTTGAGGTGCATGAGCACTCGTTGGAAAGATATTTTTGCTACCTACATTTTGGTATAGGTTTTAGAACCTGTTTCATTCTGTTGGTGACACGAAATTCAGAGATAACAGGAGCTGCAGATTATTGATGACGTGATTAAGGAAGGAGATGAAGATGACAACAATGAAAATAGCTTGAGCAATTCTCCCATGAGCAAATGATAGGAAGTTAAACGAGATTGAAGAATCAAGAGCATTATATCATCCACACACATTGAGCAATATGCAACACAATAAAGACGGGCTATGAGTCAGCCACGATGAAGTTTGCATAGTACAAGTTGCATGGATATCATTGGGATCTTACACCAAGAACCATGGCTTCGCGACAATCAGGTATGTAAGAAGTCTAGCTATTCGACTATAACTAAAGCGCTTTTCGGGAGGCAACCCGTGTTTTTGAGTCTTTTGTGTGGATTGTTTAGTGCTGCTAGGAGGGCAACCTAGAGTTTTTGCTTTGATGTGAGCTTTACCCAACTCAATTGGTTCACTTGTGTTTAATTTGTTCTAGTTTAACTTTTTCTTTTTAGACCACCATCATTATGTGTTTGTTTGCAAAAATCATTCACTGCATGCATAATTTGTGAGCACTTGCTTTGTTTTTGTATTTGCATAATTTTTCCGCTACATGCATTTGACCATCTGATTTCAGCCTGCCTAAGCCTTCCATCACCCATTTTTTCACCACCCAATTTTCAGAACCAAGACCCCTTGTGCCGATCGGCACGACTCCATTGCCGATCGGCACAAATGCCCAAATGCTTTTCTAAGCATTCCATCGATGCCGCCTAACATGTTTTTATTTCGCACTAGCCTCTGACTTTGCATGTTCATATTCACTTTTCCACTCATAATAGCTTGCTTTGAACTCTCCAATGATCACTTAATTGGCTTTGTATGCACACATTCTCTAGCAAATTTAGGTGTAAACGTGGTGTTTATACTTGTTTGTTGAACAACATTGGATAGTTAATTTGCATTGCTATGTTTTGCATCATTTGCATTGGTTGGTTGCTACTCTTTTTCAATGCGCTATCTTTCTAATCCAGCGGAGTTTTGCAATGGCTAAGTCATGAACATGGTGTTTAGACTTTGGTTGTTAAAGAATTTCATTTTAGATTGCTAGCAATTTAGTTGTAAGCATGGTGCTTAGAGCTAGGTGTAAACATTGCTCTTGTGTTGCTTCCACGCCGCTAAATTTCGTTGCTAATATCATAAAACGTTTTCTTCACTTTGATAGCATTGTTTCGAGACTAAATAATGAGTAACTTCTGTTTCTAGAAATGTGTTGATCGCACATTCATTTAGCAATTTTGTGTGAACGTGGTGTTTAGACTGAATTGTGGAATAATATTATGGTCTTGCTTGCTTGCTAACATTGTGATAGCTAACTTCATGCATCCACACTTGTGCACACACGTACACCCATTAGGATTTTGTTTTATTTTCTGCTAGAATCAAATTGACACAAGTGGAACTTTGAAGTTATTGTTAGCTGGTAGATATTCCTCTACTCCCGAACATCACCTCGGGGGTAGTGTGTGTGCTTCAATTGTTTTGCAGGAATGAAAGAATTGATCTTCAAAAGAAAAAGGGGGACTTTGAAGGAATTAAGGAGAAACAGCCGCATGAACAAGAGGGAGCAATGGGACAGCAGCTACAAGGCGATGATCGAGTTGAAAATCCAGAAACGAAGCCGAAGATAGAGGGTGCCGACCAGCACCAATCCTTGTGCCGACCGGCATCACTGTTGTGCCGATCGGCACACCGTTGTTGCCCCTACTGTCAAGCTTCACTCATGCAATTCAGCAATATTTTAAGCATGGGGGAGGCACGCTCTGAACTTCAATTCACTAAAAGGACGGTAACATCTCTTTGTTCCTTCTCTTCTCTAATCCTATTCTCTTCTCATTCGCTGCTCTTGCCTTTTGCTATTAACTTGGGTTTTGCTTTCTTTTATGGTGTGGTACGTTTCTCGTTTTGTTCATGCGAAAGGTTATTTGCAATTTGCCACTTAGAATTTAGAATGGACAATGACATATCCCTAATAGCTACCTTAGGGTGACCAAATGTCATTACTCTATCTAGGGGAGCTGGTTTGTATCATCACCGCCTATGTTTGAGCTTTCACTTCAAATAATACATATTTATGATGAGCTTGCTTGAGATATGATGAAAGTTGCTATTGTTGTTGGAACTTGCATGTATGATTCGTTGCATATAATTGTCCCCCGCTAAATTTTAATGAATCTGAACTAAGCACCAATTCTATGAACTCTATTTGCTTTAGTGGTGGTGTTTGTTGACAGATGATTTGATAGAGACCCCATATGATTGAATTGTTCTTCATGACAACATGCTTTGCTCTCTAAAAAGAAAACTCCAACATAGCTTGAGTCCTTACTAATTTTTGGAAAACTATAATGTCTTATGTCTCTAATCCTTGCAAATATTGCTCTCTTGCATTGATCATACCTACCAAAGCCAAATATGCTACACTTATATGATAAACCTGTAGATTGGAACATGTAATTTAGTGAGTTGAGTCAAGTTTGTGTTCTTTTGGTATGAGACTTAGAAGCTGGCCATTCCGTTTGCGTAACTATCACTTATTTTCTAGCCTTATTCATATTCAGCATTGCCTATTCTACTCTGAAATGTGTGCATACTTCGCTGAATATTCCTACCTGTAAACCCATATTTCTTTTGGTGATGTCCTCTCCTTGTCCACAACCTATGATATGAGTTTCTCGTCGAGCCATTGCACTATTTCTATGGTTTTATGCACAAATTATCAAGATATCTTGCTCAAGACGAAGATTTTCAGCACCAAACACCTCTGAAGACTTTCTGAAACGCAAAGGATCAGTTTGAGGCGAAAACGGAGAAGAGTCGGGTTCGCGCCAGTCGGCACAAACTCGTGCCGACCGGCACAAAGTATAAAATCAGCGAAAAGCTCCCTGTTATCTCCAGAAATCAAGTATATGTGTTTCAGATGGTCAAGGAGAAGAAATAAAAGGTTTAACTAGTGCTTTTTCTTTTCCACTTCCTATATGCTCGGGACGAGCATCGTTTAAGCATAGGGCAGTTGGATCGTCATCTACAGTCCGAAGCACTAGTTAATGGATTTCAAAGATTGTTGATGGAAGATCAAGATTGTTTATAGTGTTATATCAAGTTGTAAGAGTGGACTTCATAGAAGATTGTGCATAAAACCATCATATTCAAGTAAGTGTATTCAATTAGCTGAAACTCTATCCTTCCAACCATGTGCAATCCGATTTTGAGAACTTCATTTGTGTCTTGAGATCATCCTTTGCCATTTGCACATGTCCACCTTTCTAAAGCGTGTGTTTTTCTCTCTTTCATCATGTTCTTCCAATGGCCTTTTTGACAAGTCTCTGTAAAACCAAGTAGAACTATCTCTTGATTTGACAATATTCTAAGTTACATTGTTTTGCTAGTTGTTTTCCTACCAAGCTACACATAAAGCCTTCCACTAAATATTTGTAGATAGGATCACTTCTAGTTGTTTGGTTTGTGAGATTTGTGAGATGAGTGTTGTCTGGATTCTTTGCAAGAGAGTGTTTTGTTTGGATGAATGAGACTGAATTTTTGAAAAAAAAAACTTTATCATCTTAAGGCCTAGTTTGAGGAGTAATCTGCTTTGAGAGTCGAAGCTACTTTATTTGATCATTGTGGTCGGTTCTAAGTCATAATCTGTCCCCCACTAGTATCTTTGAGTAGTAGAATTGGTGCAACATTAAACTTTTGTGCTATACTTTTAAAGCGGGTTGGATATGTATGTGCTTTGATGAATGCAAGTGAAGATGACATGACTGCAACGCTGATCTCTCCTTGAGTGGGTGAAGTGATTTATTTACTCGAGGACGAGCAAAGGTTTAAGCATGGGGGAGCTGTTGGTGGTTTCTTAGTACCTATTTTATATGCCGAAAACCACCAACATCGTACCATATTCTCATCATAATCATGTGTTATTACCTCTAATATTGTCGATTTGCACATGTAGTGTTGTTTTAGTGCTATGTTGCAGGATTAAGTGAAATGATACTATAATGGCTCAAATATGAGAAGTACCGACATGAAGCCCGACTCGCCATGCAATGAGGGCTTTCCACTAGCCCATGACGCATCCAAGGCACCTCTGGACGTCCATGGAACCCAACATGCAAGCCCAAGGTCGTGGCCCAATGCCTAAGGATTTCTAGAAGGTTTATCCGGAAGGAAAGATCAATTCGCGCAGTCTAGAAACAGCACTGCATTTCCACGCGGTTTACAAGTTCAAGACGTGCTCTAATGGGAATCCAATGTAAAGGAAAGTTGTAGATCTCGTCGAGAGCTTTCCGGAACATATATGGATTGTCCTATTTGGATTCTGGAGCTAGGAGATATGGGCCCCGCAAGGAAACCTGCGCAGAGGAGTCCGAATCAGGACAGATATTTTGGCATCGCATATTTGGGAACCAAGAAGGCCGAATCTGGAGATCCAATGAATACCAAAGTTGTAGATCTTTTCGAGGGCTACGAGATAGAGTCTAAGTTTACTTCATTTGGATTCCGGACGAGGAAGTTATGATTTATGGAAGGCTGAGCTGCGAAAAGGAAAAATCGAGTCCGAGTTGGAAACGAGTCGTGCCGGTCGGCACATCTTTGGTGCCGACCGGCACCGACCCATAATTGTTTTCTTTCGCCTCCAAACGCCTCCCCACTGTATATATAACCCATGGGACGCCCCGAGGACAGAGATCGGCCGCCAGAGGGACAACACAGCTAGTAAGTTTAGAGCCACCGGGGCTTTGCCCCGTTCTTCATGTTCTCTAATTGTTAGATCAAGAACCGCTGGTGCTAAAGAGGTGATCCATTAAGGTAGGCCTACTAGATGGTGATGTATCTTGTACTATGTATTATCGAAGTATGATTGAATATGTGGATGAATGGTTTTGATTATTGATTGCCTGGATTTTATGGTCTTACATATGCTTGTTCCAATGCCTAGTAACGCGGCTAAGTAATTAGATGTTATCTTAATTGTGGTGGCAATAAGAGGTGAGAGATTCAATCTCTCACTGTCTCCATTGTGGTTAAGACGATATCCGGATCTTGTATGCGCCATAATTGCACATTGTCTCTGTACCTCAACGACCGTTAATGCATACGCGAGATCTTTGAGATGATGTGTAGAGTAGGAAGAGGCTACCGACTAAAGCGAACTGGTCGTGACAGGGCTCGTCGGAAAGGGGTTTCGACCTACCGATCTTCGGTTATCAATAATTGAGTAATTCCGTTTATGATGCTATTTAATTAAGCTTTTTGGTTACGATCTCAACTAGCAGACTTGGCTAACTTACCCCGTGATCTAATTAGGTTCCTTAGGCCATTCAAGCAATCTTCGGGCAATTTAGCTCCTGTGCCGATCGGCACACCCCTTGTGCCGACCGGCACAACCCTCACTTTCGCCCTTTTTCATGCTCTTGTATATGCAATATGTACTTCATGCTAGGATTGATTTGTTAGACGAAATAGTAAACCCTAAACACGGTTCTCTTGCTGATCCTTGTGGATTCGATATAAACCTTGGAATACTCTAAGGGAAAAAGCTACAATGTTCACCGTCCACTTGCGGTATGTAAATGGGTGCGTATAAACGACCAACAATGACTAATTTTTGGTATTACTTTCTTTTGAAAATGCAGGTCCATGCCCACCTACAGAATGTGATGTGTTAATCAGATGTTGGCAACAAACATACACTTTGAAGGGTATGGTTGGATTTGAGAAAATGCTATGGTCTCTAGAGTCTTTGTGTCTCCTGATGGCCAGGGCCCATGTTTAACTAGAGCTGCATAGGTGCCTTACCACTTAATAATACAGTAACTTCCTCAAGGCTATGTGAATTGTCAAACTTGCTCTGCTTAATGTTGTTATTCGATTTCAGAATAGTAATGTTTTACATTGTTTCTGATTAGATTTTAGATATTCAAGACTTGGACTGGGAATTTATTTCTGACACAGCCACATGAAGTATTTTCTGGTAACTGCTGCTAATTTTTTCTTCATTGCCAATGTGCTGGGCTATGTATAATTTCAGGTAACAATTCAGGGAACAAAGCTTCAGCAGTATGGGTATATGATAGGCTGGCTATAAAATAGAAGTTTCAACAATTGACGATGTACAGTATCAGCAGGTTGGTCCCTCCACGCTAGATACTAGCTCCTTCCCAATGCCAAATGCTCTTATCTGAAGTAAGCTAGATCAGCAATCAAGCAAAAGAAAAAAAGCAACACAATCATTTGGAGTAACTGTAATTCCTAAATGCTGAAAGATCTTCATTTTGCACTAAGGTACTGGCTCATAAGCGAAGGACATGGATGATAGGACTATTCATATTGGCAAGAAAACATGAATTAAATAGTCTATGCTCAAAATTTATGAATTGTTAGTACCTACAGAAACAGCTCATTTCAGAGCACATTGCTTTGATACGACATCGTTAGCAACGAGAGTTGTCTATTTCAACACTGACAACTTAGCACGTCTATATGTGATCAACCATACATGGTTAATGATTACGAAGTTTTAAACTACAACTGGAGAGACAATCTAGATGGCTTTTTGATCTTTCACCAAAAAGCCATTTGATACATTTCATTTGATTGTATCAGATTTAAAAGTAAAGTAGAAGCATTTTCAGGAGCTAAAGCCAAACAATGCACAATTTGACAGTGGTATAATTTCACTTTTGAACTGCATAGAGTTGCCTCACGCCTGTTTGACCAGGGGGCTACACAATATTAATAAATATACAACAAGAGCATGGCAATGCCGCGCGGCGTTTCTAGTTGCTTTCTATCTTCAACTTGTGACCAAGGAGCCAGAGAGAGCCTAACCCCGTCCTATTCACAATTCTCAAAAACCATCTACACTCTTTTGCTCTCAACATCTTCATAAGTTTTAATTATATAAATCTTATTTATCATCCAATATGAGCCGTGTGTTTCTTTCACTTGATTCATGTTCCACATTCCTATCTTTCGAACAAGTAGAACCATGTTAAAGACAAAATGCTGATGTACAACCGCTACTTACAAAGGATGTGTATGACCAAGCCGTACATGTGCTATGAGAGTTAAAACACTCACCCCATGATCTATTCACCATTATGCACTATCCATGTTCAGGAGGGCGCTAGGCGCTAGGCGGGCGCTGACCCTTCGCCTAGCGCCTAAGCGTGCCTAAGCGCGTTTAAGCGTTTTCCTAGGCGTTTTCTACTGTAGCGATTATACATTAATCTGATGTTAAAAAAAAGAAAAAGTGAACGGAAAAAAGGAGAAAAGGCAACTCATTCACCACCAGGCCAGCCCACTCACGCACACCCAAGCCCATCAGCCTTTTCATGCACTCACGCATCCCTTCACGTACCGCCAGCGCCTCATTCTTCTCTCTCCCTGCTCACATCCAGCGGCGCGACGACGGCAACTCGGCAGAGGCGAGGGATCCGACGGCGACCGAGGTCAGCTCCTCTCCAAACCGCGCTCCCGCCGCCCTACTCCCGCGCTGCCGAGCTCCCGCCGCCGCCTGCCTCGCGCCTAGGCGACCGCGTAGCGCTGCCTTTTCCGCGCGGAAGCACTCCGAGAGCCTAGGAAGCGCCTATTGTGCAAGGCGAGGCGGAAGGCCTCCGCCTAGCGCTTCAGCGCGCCTAGGCATCGCCTAGCAGCGCCTTTTGTTTCCAGGTGCACTATGCATTATTTAAGTACTCAACCAGTCGCACACTGCATCTGTTGACCGTTCATCCTATTGTCTGTTCGTACTTTTGTCTCAGAAAACATTCACATATAAGGTTTTTCAACTTTCTTCTATAACCTATTTTCGCTATTAGCCCTACTAAGAGCATCTCCAATAGTTATGTAAAAAAACACTCTCTAAATACTGATTTAGGGAGTTTCTAAAGATCTATTGGGAGTAGAGAAACTTCTCTCTTCCAACCATTCCCTATTTTGGTCTCTAAAACATTTCAAATGTGCCCACGTCATTTTTTTTCCATGGGCTCGTGCCTATCAGGTGTTCAACGAATTGCTGACGAGAGAACAGAAACTATAACAGGGAAAAGGAGACCAAGCTATCTCATGGTGGACGATAGGGATACGCCCAGCCGCCGCAGGGCATCGTGAACTCCAGCTAGTGAGCTCCAGCGAGTGAGCTCGCAGGTGCGTGCGCAAGTGACCGGTGTTGACTGATACAGAGAGGCGAGATTTTAAAAAAAAACACGGAGGCGTTCGTTCTCTCCGCTCTGTCCGCCATGGACGAACTCTAGGAGCTCGATCCAGAGAGACGAACAAGGGAAGAGGGAGGCCAAGGAGTGGGGGAATCGGATCCTAGGGCTATGGCGCATCCATTTGAGATGGAAACTTAGGTAGTGCTAGACGGGAACGAGGTCTCTATCTCCCACCGGCGGTCATCGCGGGGAGCACCGGCGGGCGGAAAACAAGGAGCCACCCTATGGCAGTTCAATCGCCGATGGCCAGCCTGGTGGCGCCGCGATGCTCTTCTCCACGCTTCGTGCTCCCGCGGTCCTGTCCTGCTGCGCCAAGAAGGTGCTCCAGGAGGAGGAATGGCCCTGGAAGGTGCAGCTCGGTACTAGCACCAGAGAGAGAAGATCGACTTGGGGATGGGCTGGCGCAGAATCGCGCGCGAGAATTGTAGGAACTCGGGTTGGGAGTGCGAAAACCATCGCCAAATGTGGCTAGTAGATAGGGAAAAATGGGTTCTGCGTATATTTAGAGACCATGTTTACGGAACGGTTGGAAGCGGTGTTTTTCTGATGACGCCCTTAATTAGTGTTTAGGGACTGCTTATACATAACTGTTGGAGTTGCTCTAATGAGGTTGTTAGTGGAATTTCCGGAAGTAAACATGGAGATTCACCTGCCATTACTCCCTCAAGTCAACGGTCCACGGATGAATGGGTAGATGGAGCATCACACGCCACAAAATCTCCACGACCGCACCAAGCAGAGAAAAACACAAGATCGCGAGGACCGGCGCGCTCGCTCGCTTGGCTCGTGAGTCTAGTCTCCCGGGCCAGACCCCGAACCCCACGGCCCGCGACCGCGCCGACCCTCTGCTCAGATCTCGCCGGCGCCGGCATGCTCCCCTCCTCCGCCGGCGGCCGCGGCCGCCTCCTCGCCGTCCTCTCCGTGGCGGCCGCGCTGCTCTCGCTCGCCTCCGCCTCCGAGTCGGACCACAAGGTGCGTGCGCGCTTAACCTCTTCCACCTCCCCCCCTGAGATCCATGCCACGGTTTGATCGCTCGCGTCGCGCCGGATCTGGGCCGCCTCGTCGGCCGGATCTCGCGCTGCTGCGGCTGCTCTGGTTTGGTCCTGTTCTAGTTGGTGACGCGCCTTGATTGCTTAGTGGCAGCTGATGCGATGCGCGAGCTGTCGGTGTGTAACAGTAGAATACCACTAGCCTGCTTCACGCTTAGATCATTGGTACGATTTTTGTTACTGGTGATGGTTCGGTAGTAGTGCCCTGCAGTGAAATGAGCATGCTGGGACTTTGGGAGGAAAGGCAAAGAGTTTGTGATAGTGGCGGTGCCTCCTATTTTGAGTTCTGGTACCTGTAAATATGCTGTTTAGTGTCCTCCATGAAAAAAGTTGTTACTGGGTTTTAGTACGGCTGTAATGTGTGTGTGCTTGCTTATATGCTTCTTTAAGCCTTTGCATAGTTTTTCCGTTAAGCAATGTTTTAAAGTTTTACGTTAGCACCCTGCAATTTCAAGCCACGTTGTGAATTCACTCTGCGGTTCGCCTGAATAAACGATGTTCTCTATTTCCTCTGCTGTTAGAATAACGGTGTACTGGCCATAATACTGAAGTGGGTATTAATCGTGCGAAATCCTGACTCCTCCTACCATGATTCTTTTCCCCTGTTTTTACGTGCTTTCAGTAACTGAAATGAAATTGATTGAGTTGGCACTACTCCATGTAGACTTAATCCAAGAGGCATATAGTCGCAAGGGTAGCTTCTAATCTACCATAGTCACCGGATTCACCCTATGCCTTGATTGCAGTATGTTTCCATTCCTGGAATGCATTGTGCGTTTAGCCTTTACCTGTACCCATGTGATCATTATGCTACTGTAGATTAGATTTTGGACAATCATACTGTGACATTGTTGCTCATGCTTTAATGTTATCAGCATAGCTGCCTCTTGAAAAATTGCCACACGCTAATATGTCATGCCAAGTGTTGATGAAAAATGAAAGACAATTTTACTTTAACACTGTTATGTTTCCAAGTTGGTACGCCTTGGAAATGTTGCATCACTGTGTCATTATCCCGTTGTACTGGTGTTGCTCATCCATGATGCAGCAAACTATGTTTTTTAATTGTAGCATTAGATTTCTAAAGAAACATTGGAGCCATCTAGTTTGGACGCAGTCTGGAATTTGTCTAATTTTTATTCGATCTTTTTGATATTTGTATCTTAATGCCTGTGGGTTGTCACTTGACTGCAAACCAAATAAGTACAAGTTTGTAATACATATGTGAGAAAGAAAAATGAGTAGTGAGGACCAAGTATGCGATGAATCAAGGCTAACACACTACATAGTACATACGTAACACAATGGCAGTGGTGGTTAATAAAGGAAAGTGCAGACTGACCACCACCACCGACTCTAATTTTTAAGTTTTAAAGATAATAGAGAAGGAACACAAACCATCTAGTTTGTATGCAGTCTAAAATTTAAACATTTTTGGTACACATAATGATCAAACTTTAAACATCTTTTTAACAAAAATTATATTCAAAAACGAATCTTCTTTACTATTGCTTGTGCTGCAGATTTGCAGTCGTTGATGTCATCCTTGAGTGCATAGTGTTAAATAAAATAAATATGTTTGTGACTTAGCTAGGAAGTCGTGATGACAGATATTTTCATGAACAATTACTAAGTACCCCATCGCTTCTCTGTTTATGTCTAGAATATACCTTATGAGTAGACATGACCAACCCCCTCATCCCCAATAAATAAGTAAGTAAGTCACTACGGAAATTTGAAGAGGAAAGGATTCCCAACATTTTGCAGATTTTGCTACATGCCGTTGACTTATTGTATATAAGCTTGAATTTTGTTTTCTTTTCAGAATTATTACACATACTTACATAAAAAGTGAACATTTTCCAAATTGTAAACTTCTCAACACTAATTTATGTTTCTTGCATGCAGTATAAAGCTGAAGAACCAGTTAAGCTCTGGGTGAATAAAGTTGGCCCTTACAATAATCCTCAAGAAACTTACAACTATTACAGCCTTCCATTTTGTCAACCGTCTGAGAACCCTGCACACAAATGGGGTGGCCTTGGAGAGGTCCTGGGTGGAAACGAGCTGATTGATAGTCAGCTTGACATCAAGTTCTTAAGTATGTTGATATTGTTTCCATTTCATCATCGTCTTTGTTTATGTTAATATGTTCTTTCTTTATGTGAATTTTCCTGTTAATTATATTGATGTTGCCATTTCTTTAGGAAACGAGGAGAAGGGCTTTATTTGCACACTTGAGTTAGATTCACAAAAGGTTCAGCAATTTGCTGATGCCATTGAAAGCTCATATTGGTTTGAATTTTTCATTGGTATGTGGATCCACATTTTGATCCATTGTGTTGTATTGTGTTATGATGAATTGGAATGTTATTCTTGTTTCTGAGTCTTCTGACATTATTTTGTATCCTTGTCTGTATCAATTGTTTCCTGTTGCTTGCTGCCATATTCTCCTAGATGATCTGCCTCTTTGGGGTTAGTTCCGCTCAACTTGATACTATATTTGGTCAAACCTTTTTCTCTACTTTTGCCTGATAAAAATAATTGATGTTTGCTTCAAACAGGTTTTGTTGGGGAAACTGATAAGAACAGTGAAAACAAGCATTATCTTTACACACACAAGAACATTCTTGTTAAATATAATGAGAACAGGGTATGTAATGTTGCATTGATCCAGAACATTAAAATGTTACTTTTGAAAAAATTAGACAACTTGATCTGATGTGATTTTGTTATAGATAATTCATGTTAATCTTACCCAAGAGTCTCCTAAGCTTCTTGAAGCTGGTAAGAAATTGGAAATGACGTATTCAGTGAAGTGGGTAGCAACAGATGTGTCATTTGCGCGGCGTTTTGAAGTGTACTTGGACTACCCTTTCTTTGAACACCAGGTAATGCTTTTATCTGTAGACAATTAAGTAGCACGTGCTTTGGACTTTCTGTTTAGCCCATTATCCACCAATGGGAACTATATTCTCTTATTGAACTAACTATTAAAATTCTAAGCTCTGTTCAAATTTCTCATTTTCAGATTCACTGGTTCTCCATCTTCAACTCATTTATGATGGTTATTTTCCTCACTGGTTTGGTTTCGATGATATTGATGCGGACTCTGAGAAATGATTATGCAAAATATGCCCGTGAAGATGATGATCTGGAGTCCCTGGTGAGCATCTGAATTCTACATACTTTCAGTTGTATACTCCCTCCATTTTATTTATTGACATTAGGACCACCAAGTTAGTGTAAATTTACACTAAGTTGTTCTAACATCAAGAAATAAAAAACAGAGGGAATACTTGATAGCTGGATAAATGGTTCCCCACTTATTGCTGCTTAAGTTACAATTTTCCCTTGGTAGGAGAGAGATGTTAATGAGGAATCAGGATGGAAGCTTGTTCATGGTGATGTATTTCGCCCTCCTCGAAGTTTGATGTTTCTCTCTGCACTTGTTGGTATCGGCACCCAGCTGGCAGCACTTATCCTACTTGTTATTGTATTGGCCATTGTTGGCATGTTATATATCGGGTATGCTCAACACATATGCACTAACACCCCTCCCATCTTCTCTTTACATGCACACAAGAACTAGATAAATACATACATAAAAGAAGTTCAAGGAAAAAAATTGAAATTTGGAAAGGCCTGGGTTTATAGTGTCAGTAGCAGTGTGGTTCACATCCATGGTCCACCAGAGGCTTCCTGAGAACAATCAGGATCCTGTATTTTTTTTTTTCCAGGAAACCTTGACTTGTGATTGTAAACATAAGGATCCATGCTGAATCTACCATGATCTGAAATCGAGGAAAAACCAAATCAACATTTGATCAGTGTACTCATGGCTGGGGTTAAACTTGTCTCTGGCTACTTTGACATGAAACTGCGTGCTTTTTGGCATTTTTTTTTTTCTGAACCCCTGCAAAAATGTGGAACTGCTCCATTAACCAGAAGACATGGCAGTGATGTTTTGGGTACACATCTTTCAATACAGATCCTATCTAAAAATATATTTGTTGCATAAAAACTGTTAGGCTATAACATAATGCATTCTCTATTATTTTTCGTTTTCATCTAGATTTGCTATAAGTAATAGGCAAAAGATGAAAAATCCTTCTTTTCTTTATCTAGCAAAATGCACAAACAAAATATCAGTTTGCATTAAGATTCTACTTGTGGTATTTGTGCTCATCCTTTTTTCTCCCTCCAAACAAAATGCACAAAGCCACCAGCATTGAGCTGCAATATGCAAAGTTATGAATAATAAAAAGATGCACTCCTACAATTTTCCAGGACAACTTGTATTATTTAATCATGTTGTGATTCGTTCCATGCATTGTTTTAGCCTGCAACTGTGAATGTGTATTCCCTAACTTCAATTACATGTTGTTGTGCAGGCGAGGGGCTATTATCACAACATTCATTGTGTGCTATGCTCTTACTTCATTTATTTCTGGATATGTTAGTGGTGGTCTTTACTCGAGGAATGGTGGTATGCTTCTGCATTTTTCTTTTCATTGAACTATTTGTTTGCACACTTTATTTTTCTTTTGATATCTGTCTGTCTACTTTAGTTCCCTCGTGTTATTCTTTTACAAGGGATTCTAGAGTTGTGTTGCCATGTATGAAATTCCACACTTAATGATCATAGCTAATTGAATACATTGCTTAATTCCATGGCAGGTAAAAACTGGATTAAAGCTATGGTCCTTACTGCCTCCCTCTTTCCATTCCTGTGCTTTTCAATTGGCTTCGCCCTGAACACAATTGCTATCTTCTACCGATCGTTAGCAGCAATACCATTCGGTACAATGGTTGTCATGTTTGTACTTTGGGCTTTCATCTCCTTTCCGTTGGTGCTTTTGGGAACTGTTGTTGGTAGGAACTGGAGTGGTGCTCCCAACAACCCCTGCCGAGTAAAGACTATTCCACGTCCTATTCCTGAGAAGAAGTGGTACCTTACACCTTCCGTCATCTCTTTGATGGGTGGCCTGCTTCCCTTTGGCAGTATCTTCATTGAGATGTACTTTGTATTCACATCATTCTGGAACTACAAGGTAACCATGGAGATGTTGATTAATTAACATTTCTGTTACTCTTTGAAATAGTTATTTTTCATCTCTTATATCAAGATGTGCACAGTATTCTTTTCTGGGTGACCTGTGGATTTTCATTGTCTGAAGCAAATAGTTGCAGTCTTCATTTTGTCTTAATGTTCAATTGTGACATGTTTTTTTGGGGGATTTTGGCAGGTGTATTATGTCTATGGCTTCATGTTGCTGGTCTTCATCATCCTTCTAATAGTCACCATCTGTGTCACTATTGTGGGTACATACTTCTTACTGAATGCTGAGAACTACCATTGGCAATGGACATCATTTTTCTCTGCGGCATCAACCGCTCTATATGTGTATCTATACTCCATCTACTATTATCATGTGAAAACAAAGATGTCAGGCTTTTTCCAGACGAGTTTCTACTTTGGCTACACAATGATGTTTTGCCTTGGTCTGGGCATACTATGTGGTGAGCTATCCTTTATGGCTGAAGATTGTACCTTTGTAGTAAAATAACATTTCTTTTGGTAAAATAACATCTCCTTTGGTGATTCAGGTGCTATTGGCTATCTAGGCTCAACCCTTTTTGTAAGGAGAATCTACAGAAACATCAAATGCGATTAACTTCCTCTGACTTCCTGGCAGAAGGAAACTGTAGCTGAGATCATATGTGTTGTCAGTGTGTAAGCAAGGCCTCAAGAATGGATTGGATTAATGCTGGATCCTGATTAGTCCTTTCAAACTACGGAGGACATGATCCCTTTGTTCACCATTATACACATTTTTGTTTGCCAACTTGTTTCTTATGTGAAACTGTCATCATAATGTATACATGTGGTAGTCAAGGATTAGCCTGAAGCACCTGGTCTATTTAGGGTTTATCTTTTTGTAATTTTATTTTTTTGTATTTTGATATTGAGTAGGATGTAATCAGTGAATGTTCATGCGGCGCGAGCCCATTTATCGGGATTTCCCCCTCCAATGAATTATGGTACCCAGTTCAAAGTTTAGTTTGACTGTTACATAATGTATCAGACTATCTGGTACGGGTATGTGACAATCCTGATTAGTCTTTGCTATTCGGAGTTATACCATTTCAGTCTCAGGTTATGGCACCACCATTGCTATCACGAGTGCTCTGCAAAGTGCAACTGAGCTAACCGTAACTTGCAATTATGTCTTTATGCTCATGGACTCTTGGTTTATGATAGACGAGGAATCATGAGCCATGAAAAGCCATACGAAAGTCTTCGTGATGCATAATTTTGCTACGCTATTGGGCGATATATATAGCTGGTATTAAGTGCGAAACACTTTGATTATGGCATTACTGTCCTTATGTTTTTATGGCAAACAGAAGCCAGATTTATCATCTCTCCTTGAAAGCTAGGAGTACAATATCAGGTGACACACAGTATTGCGCATATAAGGCTGACCAGAATCTTTAAAAATAAAAAGGAGTTCAAGGGTCTGACGTCTCCCAGAAATTTCATTAAGAAGAAGAAGAGGCCCACCGAAACCTGTTGGACCGGGCCAGAAGCCACAGCCCGCAGGGAGGTGAACCAGAGCGACCACCAGCCTTGGTGCGTTTAGCAGGGATCGAACCCAGGCTGCCTCCCCGAGATTCCTCCCGAGCGACCACCTGAACCTTTTTAATGAAGAGAGCATAACTTTCGTCAACTAGAGATGTATATATACAAATAAATTAGAACATCTTTAAACCTCATGAATCTTGATATGCTCTTCGGAGCATCCTTAAAAAAGCTTATTATAATTCTCGATATCCTCTTTCTTCGCTATCCCATTCTGCCAAAATATGCCGTCCAATGCAAGAAGAGTACGTATTATCAAGAAACGATCTCTTTAGATGTTATTATGATTCTGAAAAATCTTAATACCTGTACTAGGAAATTGGCGACGTTCTTGCGCCGATCACCTGAAACATAAATATACTGTAGAGCGGAAATGGTTTATCACTAGCATAGAAACAGACGGTCTTGCTTTAATTTTAATGGAATTAACTGGACAAAAAAACCCCTATTAATTTAAAATATATCAATAACAAAAGAGGTAGGAATACCGTGTTGCCCGGGTTTAGATCCACTAAGGTACAATGGTGGCCGAATTCCCTTTGGAGATATTTGATGAGCTTGTCGTGATCAGGGTATAGTTTGAAGCCCTCGACTTTTGTAATAAGTGCACGTCCGCCTGGAAATAGTTTCCTAGTGCTCAAATGCACCAAATGATTTACAGGCCCCATAGTTAGAGGCGGTGGTGATGGGGTATTTGAAGACGACGAGGTAGTTGTGCGTGGGTCAACAGGTCGCGGGTTGCTTGGTACGCCGCGATTAGCAGGGATCCCAACAGAGTTGATAGAACCGTTCTTGGTCGGGGAGCCTGAAGGATTTGCACCACCATGGTTCGCTGGAGGGAATGGGGTCGTGGTGCGTGGGGGAGTTGCAACTGGCGTCGCCGTCACGGAGGGTGGAGGAGGATTTGCAACATGGGGGACCGGGGCCGTAGAGGATGGACGATTCACACCAGGACGTCACCGGGACGGATAATAATCGGGGAGGACCAAGGAGGACGTGCGAATTTTTCTAGATGATAAGTAAGGTCTGCATGGCTGATGAGAGGGTAGAGCTGGAGATGCCTATCAAGCTTCAGATTCACCTCGCCGAACCGGTCTGCCATCTTCTGGCCCATGAAGAATCTTCTCAAGCTGGTTCTGGACCTCTGGCAGGACACGGCGAGCTCGTACGCCTCCCGGAGCGTGTCGTCCAGCCCTTCGAGCGCGTTCCGGATCGCCGGGTTCTCCATCATCTTGGAGTCCTGCTGCGGCTTCATCTGCAGGAGGCCGCCAACCAGCTCCACCCGCCGCCCGAGATCCCCGCATTCCTTCTCGTTCCGTTTCGCCGTGCGTACTGCCTCGATGATCTTTGAGATGAGCCCACCGGCATCCACTCCGACGAACTGTGAGACGGTGGCCGCCTGCCCAAGCCCACTCAAGAACGCCATGCTCAGGCAGCGTGCGTCCACCTCTCCCTGCTGCTGCTGGATGATGCACTGCAGCAAGATCGACACTGCAAACCAATACCAACATGCTTTTTGGGTAGTGATGAAATGTCAATTCTTTTTTTTTTCGAACCTTGTCAATTCTTTTTTTCAGAAGAAAAAAAAAGGACATAGCAACGAACATAAGCATGCTCACACGTTTTGCTAAATTTGTCAGCAAACCAATACTTCGAATTAGCAAGCTAGAAGACGCTAGTATATATGTCAAACAAAGCAAGACCAAATTAATACTCTGGGTAATATATATAAGCTTTTTTTCACGCTCTACAAGTCCTATATATAGCGACATGCAGACATAAGTCAATTAACATACCGGAAGCAGATGGAAGCTGATTAATCTGGACGTCGAAGATCAGACGTGAAACATGGTTGTTCAAGCTTGGTTGGCACCCATGCCGCAGATTTACTACTCGATCGAAGGGGAGGAACTGAGTGATCTCCTTTCCTTATTATAAGGTGGCGTTACATTCATGCCTGAAATCGAAATTGGCTCTCTGGTCTTAGTGCTCGCTGCGGCAGCATCAGATGCCATAGAACCTTCTACCATTCAATCGGTGATTGCTGGAACGTAAAGGTTGGCCACAGGTAAGTGGAGCGAGAATAAGTTTTTTTTTAACTGAGAATAAGTTGTTTTAGTAAGATGGAAGAAGCAAATATGCGTTATATTTAAAATTCAATCATGGCCGGGCCGGTTCGCGCTATTGAGAATGTGATGCTTACGGGCCGGGAAGGTAAATCTACGGTCTGCTGCTGCTTGACGTGGGAGCTATATATCTGGGCCTCAATAGCCACAGCAAATTTTCGCTTTGGCCTGACCAAATCCTCCAGCTTGGCTTTGTCAACGTCACCGCGCCCCGTGTGCATCCGCCGTCCGCTGCATCCAACGGTGCGTGTGGCTTCTCCTTTGTCTCCTCAGGGCTCGGAGGGCCTGCTTGGTTGCTGCCTGCTAGGCACATCCGCTACTCATGCAAGCATCTCAGCCTCAAGCGTTCGAAATCGGACGTCTGAGAGCCACGCCTGACTCTTCCCTAACCTTGGTTCCCGGCTCTCACACTAGACACCACACCACTACAGAAAAAGAACGATCATGAACACCGGCCTCCGGGCGGAGAGGAAAATTCAGCAGTCGGGCTCTGTATGCTACCAATTAACCAATATACTATACGCAATCATGCAAGCCGAATAATGTTCCCTCACAGCGACTCCGCTTGCCACATGTGCTCCTGTGCCGACACGTGTCCCGAGCTACCGCCTCCCCCGCAGAGATCCCCCATCCATGGCCTACAATCCAGTGACTCTCCATGTGCCACATCAAGGTGGAGGAGGGGGCGATCCGGCCGCTCCCCGCCGCCCCCGCCGGCCGGAGCCCCCAATTGCACGAGTCTATGAACCACGATAACATGGGAAATTATGGTCTAAGGTTTGTGCTCTAGATGACTAGAGGAAACATGTATTATGTTTACTTAGAATTTCATGGCCCGATTGGGTACATTGCGGGTTGGGCCCGTGCGTTCATGGACGTTAAATCTAGGTAGGGATGGACGTTCACAGCCAAACCCGGCCAAATTGAGTGCATGAATGCCTTTGTGAGTTATTTTCCCACATTCTTAAGGGGGTAAAACCAAAAGATGATGTCAACCCATAGAAAATTATTGAGGAAGCCATATCAATTTGTTTATACAAGAAAGAAGTCCATTTTACTACCCCAAGTATCCGTGTTGTTCATAATTTAACCCCCAAAACTAAATTTTGGTCGGATTTACTCCCCCAAAATATCTAGATTGGTTCAATTCACCCCCTAGTGGAATTTGTTTTGTTTCTCTTTATATGGGTTATGTTTGAAGTTCCAATTTTGTAGGATGGTAGATGACATCATACTCTATGCTAAAAAAAATTCTTACACAATTTTAGATAAATATTTTCTTGAATTACTATATCTCACATGTCAAATTTGTATCCACATTCCAGCATTAAAAAAGTTTTTTGAAAATATTTGAACATTTTTCTAGCATACAGTATGTTTTAACCAATCTAAATAGTTCGGGGGAGTAAATTAGACCAAAAAATAGTTTGCGGGGTTTAGTGAACAATGAAGATACTTAGTAAAATGGACTTCTTCCTTTATACGTGCAACAAGTAATTTGCTATCTGGTCAACCATACTATATATATGAAGAATGACTGTCATGTGCATTTCGCTCACCAAATAAATATTAGTAATTGTGACATATCAAGGATCCCCATAGTACATCTGATAGCTACCGAACCATCTTACAGCAATAGAATATTGTTCCTAGCCTAGACCAGAGTTAACAACGCCATGATGACAGATGAAAAGGATAATTCTCTTGAAGATAAAGATGGAACTCTCTTATAGTTTGCATGCTTATGGTTCATGTACCTCAATTACATTTAATTTCAAAACAAATAAAATGTGTATATGGAACCTCTTTTTAAGGAATGTATATGGAATTTGTTTCTCTTGAAGATGAAACATTCTTTTTTTTTCAAGTTGGAAAATCCAGTTATGTCATTTACTTTTTCTCTTGATCAATGAAATAATATTCCATAATAAAGGCTGAAACTTTTTATAGTGAAGCTGGAATAATTCAGATGTATGTCTGGCTTTTGTGTCTTCTTGTAGATGTACAAATGGAACTATTTTTTATTGAGTGAGATATTTAAGATAAATCTTAGGCAACACTATGACACATAAAAGGATAATTGTTTTCCCATAATAAGGTTCAGAACTCGTTTGTCCTAGTCATGCTAATAGACGTGTGGTCACTTAATGTGAACACGGAGATTCTGATATATGGAGGATTATTAAGAATCAGAGCCCACATGTTTGCTACTATTCTGAGAAGGCGCTTTCGGCATCCAGTGCACAACTCTGCTGGCAAGAATAACAAACATCCAACACAAGACATAGGAGAATTTTGAGTCACATGAATACGAAGAAAAATATATCTTGCAGTATAAGACAAGGATCGTGCTCAAATGCTGCTATAGGCAAGAATTTGCTAATGCAGATGATGTCCACTGATACCATGACTATTATAAGCACGAGGTAGCTTTTGGGGGGTAGGTGAAGCCTTCTAGAACACCTAGCAAATGATCACATCATAGGACCACAAGCAACTGTGCAAGTGCCATGCAGTATTATTCCATGTGTTGTTTGGGTAAGCCTTCAGTGTTAGGTGGTGCCAATGGATCGATGTTCAGCGCTCCAATCTCGCCTTGAATAGAAGTAAAAGTGAAAGTAGCTCATTATACCACTGCACCACACATCAGTTCTTTCTTATTGGACGTTTTTGACTTTTCCCGTGTTTGAAGGTGCACTTTTGGCACTACTTTTAGCATTGTCCCGCTGGCCAGAAACAACAAATCCGCATTGAAAAGTACATATAAATCCGGGTGCTGTAGTTTTCAAATATTATCCATGCAACTTATATAATTCTCGACATGACAAAACATCTGGCCCCGGCCGTATATTTATGAAAGTGTAACCGATGAATATACAGTATATCGTGTTTCAGATGTGGGATTATTGTCAAATATATCAGACCCATTGTGAAAGATAAACTGAGGAGGAATATGCAGTATATACATTGTCTATTTCAGTTTGGGATTGTCAAGCTCAAGTATATCTGACCCATTGTGATGCGATCCTTGAGAACCCCGATCACAAACGTACGTAGTGACTGTTCTTTCCCCAGTGTACGTAATGTGTGCAGATCATCGAAAGAAGTAACGGCCCCTTATTTTTTAACATCGATCTGCAAAGGTAATTAAATTTGGAAAGCAAAGTCACATGGAACCCGAGCAACGCTTCTAGAAGACCGCGCGAGCCTTCCACTTTGCGGCGTGTACTCAACTGATGTATGACATCCCGGTAGTGGCGGTAGCTGGTCACGCGAGCTCCACGTCAGCACGATGCCAGGTCTATGCAGTGATTTGGCGCCATGCATGCAGCATGCATGAGGAAACACCGCCTTATTCTGCCTTGTTTCCTTTGACACGAACACCTTCTCCTACCTACCATGCGCTCTCTCTCTCTCTCTCTCTCTCTCTCTCTCTCTCTCTCTCTCTCTCTCTCTCTCTCTCTCTCTCTCTCTCTCTCTCTCTCTCTCTATGCTCGGATCCGACGTGGATCATCCTTTGTTTCCTACTCTTAACACCTAAACACCTGTCATTGTCGTTCAGTGTCGCAGCGTTGCCACGTATACGGCAGTGCTTCCTTGACCCTGTCAGAAGGTAGCAACAGAGATGACCTAGACAGAAAGGACTACTATACTATCTTCTGATTTCTCGGGTTGTTTTGTCAGTTTTAAACACAAAAAACTTAGAAATGATCAAATTGAAGGCAACAGGTTGAGAAAAACGGAGAAGAGAAGTACAAATGTTCGTCGAAGATTTCACGTCACAAGCACTTCTTCTTCTGGTCTTCGGTTTCTTTTGTCGCCAAATGATTTACTTGCCGCGGATTCTTCAGAGTCTCCAGATCGATTAACCTTCGGTTTGACAAATTCAGAGCCATCCAATCGACTGAATGCGAAAGATGGCGCACTATCGTCAAAGGTTAAAACACTCCTGTATAGGCAGTCAAATTAAGCTTCATATTGTTTCACGTCACTGGATCGATCGTGTAATCATTTGGAAATCACAACAAGAGATCATTCGTGTCTATGAAAATATATACTGATATCAAAGTTGAACGCTAAGACGACTGCTGAAAAGATGGCAGCGAAGTGCAAAGTGCCAACGTCGTTAACCTTTGACTACCGTTTCAGAAATAAACATGTAAATTTTTTTTTTGAGGGAACAAACACGTAAATATTGATGCTGCTGTATGCATTAGCCGTTATAGACTCGTCTATCCAGCTTTCAAGTAAATCATCTAAACGGAATCAATTGCACGTCACCTTAGTGAATATATCCATTTGATTCGTTTGGCAGGACATGCATTAGTATTTGATGGCTCTGTCAACTCTCGAGAACATGACTATCCACCACATATACATTTAACTGTAGTCGCTGCAATGCAAGGTGTGCAGTCTGCACCAAAAGAACAGTCGTGGTAGTGTGGAGTAGACTGTAGTGGTCATAGAAACGTCGCAACAGAGGGTGGTGCTGGTGATATCTTTATTACTCCCTCCATTCCCTTTATATATATAAAGCATTTTGGAGGTTTGAATTTTTATCTAAATGCAGAGCGTTTTGAGGACGAGACAAACTTCATGGTTGGTAGGAGGGTTGGTGGAGGGATGAGTCGAGATAAAAATGAGGGGTATGGCGATTTTTTGACACCCAGATTATTTTTGTGTTTAATATTTGAATAGTACGTACTGGCCAGAAGAACGTCTGTCTGCATGCAGCAGCGATGCAAGCCATGCGTACGTGCGTAGCAGTACCTTACCTACCCCGCGTTCCTTGGATTTAGCTGGCCGGCCGGATTGTAGTAGGTGTAGACATCATCAACGCCACCCTACCTACCTCGCCCTCCTGCTTCCTTCCTCCCTTGTTCCATGGATTACATCGTGATTACGGCGTAATCTGCTGGAATCCATTCATAGTGTTGGAAATTATATAACCGATTCAGTGAAATTATATATAGATCTTTTTTTTGAGGTGGAAATTATATAATAGATCGATCAGTTCAGCAGGCTGGCCTCCGTATATATCCCAATGCTGTTGCGAGGACTGACGGCTGAACGATGCTTGGTCTCTGCACACTGCAGACCGGGTGGGTTGGTCCCTCACATTCCTGTGGCTGACTGTTGACAGGACTGTCATAACTGCAGTTAGACATCTTTTGAAAATAACTGCAGTTAGACGTACATGCATATCTTCTCGCTGTTAGTCGATATCTGACGACCAATATCCACCGTCTTCCATGTTTAAATATGCATGGTTCATAATGGCCAATATATCTCCGCAACATAATGAAATCTTCTTCTTTCTAGCTCCATAGACGAAAAATGTCATGATCATATCAACCATCAGGCTTCACATGTGTTTGCTATCAATAAACCATAAACCACAACGTTAATATGTTACTATCATTACGTTAATATTTGACTAACAACGAAAGCCACTATATACATTCGCTCCTAAGGCCTAAAATACCACAACCCCTATATGCATTTTATAATACCAATCACTATCATTACGTAAAAATGAGCACGGAAGATCCCCATATACAAGTTCATAAATTATTATATCCACTACTGCCATTACCAGAAAAAAAATGCTCAAATTACCCTACACATTTTTATAAATTATTCACTGTTGTCATTAAGATAAAATTAGCTAAAAATACTCATATGTATTTTTATAAGTTACTCAAAATCGCTTCCGTGTGTCAAAGTGCACTATACATCTGGACCGGCATGAAATTAAGCAAAGAAATGTTGATCGTGAATGTAGTATTTTTTTTCTTTCCCTCTCTATTGATAAATGAAAATGATATGTCGGACACAAAAGGCAACAATGATAAAAAAATACTGATATAAAACCGCTAAGAATAATAACTGATATACATACATATAGTTAGATTGTTCATAGTAGTCGCACAAATGTGTGGACGACCATACCCCGTTAATGTCTTCTATATGGAGACCGGACCAAAGAAGCAATAAGTTTGTTCCAAAATACTTGCCATTATAGACTTCAACAGTTTTCTCGAATTACTTGTCATTGTCACTTCGCATTACATCTTTATCTCTATCTCTCTCCTCCTTTTCTGTACACCCATATTTTCCACCTCTTCTCAATTTTCGTGCCCAAAGATAATGGTTGTAGCCTGGCTCTTAACATTTCTTATGAATAAATAAAATGAGCGCGAATCCTACAGGTCAGGTTTCTTTAATATTTATTTGAGGCTGCATCAGGGCAGTGTTCGTGCATTTTTTCCTTAGCGTCTCGGTTCAGTGTCTGGAGCGCTTGTTGAATCGTCTGTCAAACTCTCTCTCTTCTTCTTTGGCAATAAAGTATCATTTCTGCTGGCTCTAACGCGCCCGTTGGGGACTCTCCAAAACGATATCTATTTTTGGAACGGAGGTACATAGTAGCAATGGACGGGAAGAATGTAGTAGAATTAATGTATGGTACGTAGTTAGTACTCCGATTAGAAATTAAACAAGGACGTACGTACCATTCTTTTGGGAACGTTGAACACATTCTTGACTCAAAGTTCTGCGACCGGTGAGGCGGTGACATGCCAACTTCGGCAGCGGACATTGTTTTGTGGCTTTTGATCCCTACAACACTACTCTAATGCGGCAAGATATATTGCTATCTATCAGAACATACAAAAGCCGTTGAAAGAGGAAGGGCAGGTAGGGGCTGCCTTGCAACCTAACATAAAGGTAAACTACTATTAGAATTTTGCTTGTACTAATTATTTACGAATGAGGAGTGGGAATTCCAATGCCAAGGAATCTTCGCCGCCTGCCGCGACAGGTACATGACCATATGCTGAGAAAAGTAGCCGGTCCGCAATAAACAAAATGGCCCGGACTCCAGCAATTTGTGATTCTTTAAAGGGAAGGGTAGTTGATCGACCAACAACGAATTCTAACTTTTTGTTATGCTCCCTAGATGATTCCATGGTTGCCTGTCTTTCCCATCTAACACGAAAAGGATTGAATCATGGTTGAACTTCTAGAATCTTATTTGAAAGGAGGAGTTAGTGCTCTTATAGTGACAGGAAAAAAAAAGCAGGCGCAAAGGGAGCACTTTAGAGAGACAATGCATACTGGATGTTGCCGAACATGTTGCACAGGGCAAGCTCCAGATATTCAATGTTGTAGTCAAAGTTTTGTCCGGTTTTTCAAGGTAAAGAAAAATCATAAACTCTCCATAACTACAAGATGCACATGCCCCTAAATTTTCTTTCACAGGGCAATTTTTTTGTCCTTTAATTTGATCTTTCCTTCCAGATAAATTTAGTGCATTCTTATAGAAAGGATTATCAAGTTAGACTAAAAAACAAACATATACTAATAATGGAAATGGTATTCTGTAGAATGAATGGAGTTCCGTTACATCCCTATGTAACACCAGTAGACAGGATGGACCCAAAACACAAACATAAAGAGGGGCACTGTAATAATTAAAAGTAAAGAAAATCATAAAGGAGAGGTTGGCCACAATATTGAGAGAGAGAGAGAGAGAGAGAGAGAGAGAGAGAGAGAGAGAGAGAGAGAGAGGTCCCACTGACCTGATGGCTTCGAGAGACATTTGACCGGGGTAGTTATGCGAGAGAGAGGTTTGAGTGAGGCGCTGAGGGGGTTGTGATGCCCTAGGTTTGCGTTTGGTTGGTAGGTGTGCTTCTTCTCCTCTCTCTCTCTCTCTCTCTCTCTCTCTCTCTCTCTCTCTCTCTTATAAACGCACTCACCAACACACACCAATAATCAGTTTAACTCATCACTGCCCCTGTTTATTCTTAGTCTCCTGACTCTTGCTTGAGAGAGCATGGGAAGGTCGCCGTGCTGCGAGAAGGAGCACACCAACAAGGGCGCCTGGACCAAGGAGGAAGACCAGCGGTTGGTCGCCTACAT
Organism: Eragrostis nindensis; assembly: GCA_012490785.1. NCBI lineage: Eukaryota > Viridiplantae > Streptophyta > Magnoliopsida > Poales > Poaceae > Eragrostis > Eragrostis nindensis. The sequence continues at coordinate 461,916 of JAAXCT010000128.1, forward strand.
CAAGGCCCACGGCGAGGGGTGCTGGAGATCGCTGCCCAAGGCGGCGGGGCTGCTCCGGTGCGGCAAGAGCTGCCGGCTCCGGTGGATCAACTACCTCCGGCCGGACCTCAAGCGCGGCAACTTCACCGACGAAGAGGACAACATCATCATCAAGCTCCACCAGCTCCTCGGAAACAAGTACGTTATTACTGATCCATCAAAGCTTACCTTGCTTAACTAGCGAGTAGTTTTCCAGTTTATATATCATTCACAGCTTGTTGATTAGTCTAACGGTGGGGAAAAAAACAGGTGGTCACTGATCGCCGCAAGGCTGCCGGGGCGGACGGACAACGAGATCAAGAACTACTGGAACACCCATATCAAGCGCAAGCTCCTCGCCCGCGGCATCGACCCCAAGACGCACCGCCCGCTCAATGAGGCCGCCGCTGCAGCCGCAGCCGCAGCAACCGGCCAGCTTCGCATGGACCACGTGCTGGCGGCGCGTTCGAGCTGCTCGCCGGCGGCCAGTGGCTCCGGCCACAGCAGCGACGGCGACAGCACGGACGACCCGCACCTTGGCGGCATCGACCTCAACCTGTCCTTAAGCCCGCCGAGCTAACCACACCGTCGTCGCCCCCCGAGCTAACGTTCCGAGATATAGTACTCTGAGAACCGGCATGTCTGATGACAAAAAAATGGAAATAGAGAGGGCGGAATATTTAACTGATATTTTCCATTTTTTTGAGGAGTAATTAAGCTTTTGCGTGAGCCTCGTGAGGTTGCAGCTAGCGTGCTGCGAGATGCTGCTGAAGATGCCATCTCTTTTCCTTTTCATCTCTCGGAGTCACGACTCACGAGAGCTTACTATTGTTAGGCTTAACAAGAGAGAGAGAGAGAGAGAGATTTGTTCATGAGGAATTAAGTCTGCTCTTCAATTTTGAGATTAAAAACCTTTGATCTTTCCTATCATTCGAATTAAAACCTGTGATTGAAAAGCTATGCTCTGCTTGGCCTTCAATGAATCTGTGGTACGTTGATCTTTTTCCTTACCTTTTGATGCGCAGTGCTATAATGGTGTAGTACATGTGCTTTGGTGGTTGGCCTTTTGTTTCTTTCAATAGGTTTCATGGTCTTTTTGTCCGTTACTTGTTAAATCCCAGACGATTCTTCTCCATCTTCATGGTTTTTGGAAAATCCACAAATGTTGAAGTTCTAGTAGTGTCCCACACAAACACAATATTACTATTGTCTTCATCCAACCATGCAAGACATATTTTTTATTCAGAAATGTTAATATTACTCCTCCGTCTCAGTTTAATTGTCACTTTAGGTTCATCTAGTTCTCTCAAAATGATTGTCATTCTCACTTCGCGATATAACTTTCTCTCTGTTTTCAGTATACCTCTATCTCTATCTCTCTCCTCCTCCTTTCCTGCGCACCTACCTTTACAACCTTAATCTTCGCGCCAAGAGCTAAAACAACAATTATACTGAGACGGAGGGAGTATCAATTTTGACGAACAACTAATAAAATTACAATTTAGATCCATGTTTAGTGCACAAAAGTTGCATAAATATATTTGCAGATCAAACTTAAACCTGTTTCTCTAAGAGGAATTTACGGTAAAAAAATTATAAGATTTTTTAATTTTAAAACAATATGCCCAATGCTAATGAATGAGTATTGCCTCAACTTCTTATCTTTCAAACTAGTGGCTCAATTTTTCTGACAACTATGAAAGATTACCCATAAAACTTTATGACAAATTTTTCTTTCAAAGTACTTTGATTAAAGCATCTATTGACGTCAGGTTATCAAAAGTACCAGCTACAACTATGTTCCAAATCAATAAACAGAAAACAGAGATATGGTAACACACACACAACGTACTCCCTTGAATCTACAAAAGTCGTATAAGCAAAAATCAAACTATACAAAACATATTTTTAACTACCCACTCTACACCAAATGAAGCCATTAGACCTTTTTTATTAATAAAAAAGCACGGTACGAACGCAAACGCTCACATACACACGCCCACACTCTACACCTATGTATGCCTATAAGAGGCTGGGACAACTGATCTTGAGATTCACAAAGTCACCATTGGCCTCTCACTGTCAATGGGGACATCACCTACCACTAAAAGAATAAATTAGCAATAAATACAACAACAGTGTCAAGTCGGAAACTTGAATCCGGGTTGTTTGGTTTCGCCACAAGGGATTTAACCGTTTGAGCTACGCTCAATTTGCATTAAGCCATTAGATTTAAGGAACTTTCAATCATTTTTTTCTACCAATTTTCCATTGCAAGTGCATTAGCAAACAAACTTGTTTAATACTGTCATTATGACTCACGCTTAACTGATTGCTCGGTAAGCATGGTAATTTCATTGACAACATTATTCTTTCTTTAAAGAAAAACATCCACTAGACATTTCCAATAGCTCCTTTCACGATTAGTTGTTACATTTATATTGAGTTGCCTAACAGGTAAAAAGTGTATCCATAAAATGTTGTGTTCATCATTAAATATTGCACACCAGATTTAACATTACCACAAGGTTATAACAACTTTTATTTGCCAGTCGATATCGTCGAAACCCAAACTAAATTCAACTCAGTTATTTGACCCGCATCTCAAACCCCACAGTGCATGTTCCACGACCTCACTTTAACCACTTCATGTGCAAATTGAAATCACAGGTATGAAAAACAATTGTAACCAAAATATTACGTTATTCCTATTCTTCCCCCTACAAAATAATGAATCCTCAGCATTGTAACACAGTTCGTCATGCTATAAATGGAAGAACGAAGGTGCGGATCATTTATAAGCGACTGTTTCAAAGCAGCCAAAAAAATAAAAAAAAAACAAAACCCTTGTCCAATGCTTACAAGGGTGACATAAACTAACGTCTCCTTATGCAGAAGTCACACTGCTTAAATTTCATTACTTACAAATAACTATGTTGCAATAAATCTTGCTCATCCAGAGCTTGCTATACCTCGATTAGCAACATCAATGTTTGACTATGCCGGGCTCCTATGTTCATTGACGGAGCTTAGTGTAGGCTAAGGTATGCCCCCCCCCCCCCCCCCCCCCACCAGCTTTTTGCCACAAAAAATTGAATAGCATAGGTATTCAATACTTGACACTTGATTTCTGCTTTAAATTGAACAAATGCTTGAAATTCGCCCATATATTTGTGTTTCAGATCTATATTGTGCCATGAATTTGTGTTATTGCTTAGCACCTGAATATATTTTCAATTTTGCTATATTATTCGGCCCCTCCATAAATTTTGGTCAAGCTCCGTCACTGCCTATGTTGCACCCTAATAGTTTCATTCTCCAATTCGCACTTGATAGAAGAAAGGAAATTCATTGTTTTCTGGTAGCAGCTAAATGCTTATCCTGCTAATTCTCCCGTTGCCAGATCATCTATGATCTGAGGGTTCCTCACACACCATTTAGATGTAGCAATTGCTTCAATTAAGAACAAACAAAAATGTAACAAATCACGCAGAACAAAAAAAAGTAAAAAAATTAATTTACGTTCTGATACATTCCTCTATATGTCGACTATACCCAGAAACATAACCTAATTTCTTGATCTGTATGGACCTTTTTCTGTCCCTATAATTCAAAGATACTCTCTCCTGTGTGTTCAAGATGAAAAAAGAACCGTAACCTAACATGACAGTGTTGATCTACATATTGATATGACAAATCCAATAACCACTCTGATGATGAAATGACATGGACCAATAGAACCTTCCATAGTTGATCCCTATCATATCATGTGAGCCAATTGAACTATACGCATGTTTAGGAATACAGTGAAGTGGCTTGGTGGTTTAACTGGTTGAAATTTCGGTTTAACAGGTACACCTCTTTTGTTTAGTTAGGTGCGTTTTGATGCCATGACAAAAATCTGCCTGAGCTTTTCTTGCACGTACCTGATCAACCAACCCTAGTTTAGCTACCCAGCTTCTAGAAGGGTTAGTGGCCGGCTGAGTGCACGCTCCATTTTTGATGTAACACGCAGTGAGACTAATTCTTCTCCATCTTTGTAGTCTGAAGTTGATCAACTAATTAAACGTGCTGCCTGTGACCTCATCAAGTCCATAGAAAAAGAGAGGGCAGCAGTTCTATATATGCCTATATATATACTTTATTTTGCATCATCCATTGATCAATGCTACGGCTATGCCATTATTGATCAAGCCGCACTTGTTCATCTGCAATAGCTAGCTCTGCGACTAAAATCCTTTAAAGTTTCTTGAGAATTCACTTACTCCATTTCCAGAACTTAACTAAGAAATGTAAGATTTCACGATTTAACTAGCTATAAGAGGATGATATCGATCAGTAAGTTCTAATGTCTATTTCCCGAACAATCACATCACTTTCATCTATTAGCCTAAGCACAGGTGATAAGGTACTTTCGATGTGCAGGCAATATCACTATATTTACAATGTTTACTACATCTATTCACATCTGATGTTTCAGTCGGATAGGGACAGTTCATTAGTCCATTTATATTGGTAGCTATGGAAGTCACTGTGCGGGACCCTCTGGGCTTCTAGAAGGTGAAGGACTGCAGACAGAGCCTTTTCAGAGTGCCAGCATGTTTTTTGGTCGAAACCTAATGACAGTTGATATTTTTCTAGAAAGAGGAATGTAGGGGCAGCTGCCATACAGAATGTATAGCGGTACTCGTGCAATTGAGCTAACCAGGCACTATTGGTGGTGGTTGTTCATAACCTGTGTAGTGTTGTCATTGTGCTACCAACCACCAGCTGCCACCGCCAAATGCAAGCCAACCATTGCAATCACCATCCAGAATTCTGTATGCTGATCAAGCACTCATATGCTAAGTGGAAAAATCAATTCGATATTTTTGAACTATTTAATTATGGAAACAAATTATGGTGACAGACGATTTGTGGTTCCATATGGTTGGCCTTAACTCCCAAGTATATATATTAGTAAAAATGAAACTGAGTTTGTGACCAGAACAATATTATATATACAAGTGAAGCGGAAGTCGCGAAGAAAGGAAAAACTATTCAGAAACATATATACAGAATGTCACTTATCTTTTGTGCGATGATACAGAATGTCACTTATGATGATACAGAATGTCACTTATTTCGTTCACTTGCAGGCAGTGCCTTTTTATGGATTAGGACTATATATTGTCCTAACTGGTGATTCTGATAAAACTCTAGAAGTGGGCCAGAATATAATCAAAATTTCAGGTTTCAAAGAAGCGCTAACTGGTAACTGATGCTAAAGGAGATAGATATAAATTTCAATATTCAACGAACACACTAAAACCTATTTATATTGTTGTTTCATTTTACATAAGTGTATATTAAAAGTTTGGATGAAAAAGACTTAGCTTCCTGAGAAAGAATGTAGTATGTCACATACATAGTCAGAAAGGGATCTAGATTATCATAAAGACGATATTTTTTCTTGAAAAGTTGCAAAAATACGCTAACTCCAAAATGATTTAGATTAAGTTTCGGAGATTTGATATCCTAACATTTGCTTTTTTTTAACAACACGACGCATTTAACGATACGCGGGCTTTCATCTTCTCAAGTACCCATAGCCTAGCTATATATAGATAGTCGTCTTAAGGGTAGATAAAGATAAATGAGCTCGATCGATTAGTCCCTGACTATGGTTCAGGTGTCACGAAATGCCACATGCCTATATATAGTACACATATTTGATGACAAAGATCCGGTTAGGTGTTAGTTTCGTTTGATATAGACGTGTTCTTTGTATTTTTTGCGTGAAATCTTGTTGGAACATGCAGCAATTGATTTATTTCGATTATGTTGCTCTATAGGATCTCCGACAGTATCAGCTTGTGCAGAGAAATGAGCTCTACATCCAGACAATTCCATGACACTCAACATGCTATGATTGACTTTTCTTTTAGTTATATCTACACTTATTGATCTGGATGAGATCAGTTATACATAGTGACTATCTTTTGAAAGTGTTCTTAATTATAACAGCATTGCTGAGAATGTCTAGCATCCTACCTATAGCTGCTATATTCAGAATGCTTCGGAGCATATGCGTAGCCACAATGTCCGCATATATGAGACTACATCACTAAACTACAATCAATATCAGGGAAACACATAGGCCACAGATCGGATGAGTAATAAAAGGTTAATACCAGTAGTGCGCAAGAGAAATAGAACTCAGGTTAATACCAGCACCACTTTTGGATATTAGATATTTGCATATTGCAGTGGGTGAAATGACACATATACCTAGTTGCACCAATTGCACACAACATAGTGGTGGACAACAACTGAACACGTTTTGATCGCCAAAAAAAAAAAACTGAACACGTTTTGAAATATATGTGGCATCGATTAAATTAAAACAAACCGAGAGACACTAAACCATTGTTTACGTAGCACCAAAAGACCTACCTAGCCAATGCATGGAAATAGAAATAAGTTTGGGATGTTTATCCATAAAACTGCAGTAGCCAGGGACTATCGCCGGAAATGTGATGATGCTAAGAACAGGCAACGTGAGAAGGTTCCTCAGGCATGCATAGGCTGCGTGTTAGCACATCCGTTCCACTTGACGTTTTAGGCCGAGGAGTCGAGGCGATGCAACATTACAAATAATCCATATGATTGTTCAATCACCCCTTGTTTGTGAGAGAATGTGTGTACAAAGCGCCAGTTGGACATCTTTTTCTTGAGATCAGCTAGTTTGAGAGTAAAAGACGATGGTCGCCATTGATAAATTTGCTTCCAAAAATGGATTATCCGAGCGATTTTTAGATAAAGGGAAATCTATTCATCAAGCAAATGAAAGTGTCCCGACCTCTACATCTTTCGATGTATTTAGCCGTTCATTATACAAAGTTTCACAATAGGAAGACTCCGTCTCCACCGTAGCGACAGACCCAAATCACCAAGCAATGTGTGAAAGATGAATAAATAGTTCATTTCAATAACACAACCTATTACTAAACTTCCACCCATGCTTGGCGAACAATTCCATTGTCACCATCTCCAAAAGCCAGCAAGCTTGTAACATAGAGTTTCTTGCCTCCTCCTTTTGGAACAGCGACCACGATCTCATCCAGTATGTTGCTCTGTAGATAACCTGCATAGGAGTCAAAATTGCCTTTTTATCAAAACAACATCGTTACGGCTTAACCATATAGCCCAACATATGGCACCTATACCGACAAGCACCTGATTCCTTTCTCTAGTCTTAAAATGACCTATCCAATTATCAAACATATGAGCGATACTAATAGGCTTTTTAAGACCAAAAGAGAGCTCAATTAACCTCCATATTAATCTAGCAAAACTGCAGTCAAAGAAAAGGTGTTGTATAGTCTCTAGATTGCTACAAAAACAACACTTATGATTTCCATGCCAGTTTCTTTTAGCTAGATTATCCTTTGTAAGTATAACTTCCTTATGCAGGAACCATAAAAACACTTTTATTTTTAAAGGTACCTTTACTTTCCACAAAATCTATTATTTGGCATCCACTAGAGTTTAAAATAGCCGCATACATAGACTGAACCGTAAATTTTTCCATCTTGTAGTAATGACCACTTGAAAACATCGGGTTCATCATTTAGATGTACTTGTACTATTTTACTCACAAGGTTCTGCCAAGTTTCAAGTCTTTGTCCTAATATGGTTCTTCTAAAAGAAATATTTAAAGGACTAGAACTTAAAACATTAGAGACAGTATCATGCTTCTTTCTAACAATAACAAACAGAGAAGGATATTGCTCCCTTAAAGTACTATTACCCAACCATTTATCTTCCAGAATCTAATTTGAGAACCATCTTTTACAGTAAAAGAACCATACTGTAGAAATTGGTCTTTAACACACTCATTAGACCTGTCCAAAAATGTGAATCGCCAGGTTTTGTTTGTACTTGGGTTAACGTTTTGTTATTCAAGTACTTGTTTCTTAACATTTGTTGCCATAAGCCATCTTCATTTAGAAGCTTAAACAGCCACTTGCTAAGTAAACATTTGTTCTGTACTTCAAGATCTAAAATCCCTAATCCTCCTTGTTCCTTTGGACGACAAATAATATCCCATCTTGCAAGTCTATACTTTTTCTTATGTTGGTCACTTTGCCAGAAGAATCTTGATCTAAAATAATCAAGCCTCTTCAATACTCCCTTAGGAATCTCAAAGAATGAACACATAAAAAGTGCAAGACTGCTTAAGACAGAGTTAATTAAGACCAAACGCCCACCATACGATAGATTTTTGCCCTTCCAACTACTTAGTTTCTTCTCAAATTTATCTTCAATGACTTTCCAATCTTTATTGCTCAATTTTCTATGATGCATCGGTAACCCAAGATATCTAAATGGATAATCCCCCATGTCGCATCCAAATAGTTGGGCATATTCAAGTTCGTGTTCCTTTGCATCTCCATAACAGAATAACTCACTTTTGTGGAAATTAATCTTCAAGCCAGATAATTGTTCAAAAGCACAAAGAAGCACTTTCATATTCTTGGCTTGCTCAAGATTGTGTTCCATAAAAAGTATAGTGTCATCTGCGTATTGAAGGATCGAGAGACCATCATCCACTAAGTGGGGCACTAGGCCATTGATCTGTCCCTCTTCTTTTCGCTCTAGCTATTAAATAGCAAGCATGTCCACCACCAAGTTAAAAAGAATTGGAGATAAAGGGTCACCCTGTCTTAATCCTTTTTTGGTTTGGAAGAAGCGACCTATGTCATCGTTTACTTTCACTCCCACACTACCTTTTGACACAAATTCTCCACCCATGAGCACCATTTATCAGAAAAGCCTTTCATTCTCAAAGTTTGTTGAAGAAAAGACCACTTTACTTTGTCATACGCTTTCTCAAAGTCCAACTTTAGAATCACTCCATTCATTTTTTTCGTATGCAACTCATGAATAGTTTCATGTAAAATAACAACCCCTCCATTATGTTCCTTCCAGGCATAAAAGCAGTCTGAGAAGACCTTACTAAATTATCAGCAATTCGAGTCAACCTATTTACGGCTACTTTTGTGAATATTTTGAAACTCACATTTTAGCAGGCATATAGGGCGGAACTGCTTAATCTGGATCGCCTCTTTCTGCTTAGGTAGCAAGGTGATGATGCCAAAATTTAGGCTATAAAGTGGTAATGTTCCATTATGAAATCACTAAACAAAGCCATCAAGTCACCCTTTATTATTTCCCAAAATGCTTGATAAAACTCAGCCGGGAAACCATCAGGGCCAGTGCTTTGTTATGTTTCATTTGGAATATTGCCCCCTTAACTTCATCTTCTGTGAAAGGTGCCGTTAGTATTTCATTTTCGTCAGTCGAAACTTGTGGGATATCATCATGGTTTTGTTCGATCATGCTGAAGTCACTTTATCTGAAGGTCCAAAAAGGCCCTGATAATACTTTGTTATGTATGATTTCAGCTGGTCGTCCCCTCTTATGATTTGATCCCCATCTTCTAGCTGAAAGATGCGTGTTCTTCTGTATCTTCCATTTGCTAATAGCTGGAAGTACTTTGTATTACTATCACCTTTCAATAGTTTGTTAGTCTTGGATCGTTGATACCATTTGATCTCTTCTTCGCGTAGTAACTGTACAAGCCTTTCCTTTAGACATTGTTTCAAGTCCACCTCATGCGGTTGAAGCAATGTGGTTTCGGCTTTTTTGTCCAGTTGATCTACCATCTCAAGAATTTCTTGTTTTTCCTTCTTGTATGTTCCACTCATATTTTTTGCCCAGCCTCTTAGAAATTGTCTAAGTCTTTGATCTAAATTTGCCATACTTGTATAGCCGTGTTTCCTCTATTTTCTTTCTGCCATACGTCCTTTACTAGATCATAAAAACCTTCTCTCATTAGCCAGCCAAGATATATATGTAGAAGAATACGATATACACGTTATCTCTTCAACGAAAATAGATGTTGGGCTTCAGCATTTCAGAACCTCTCTCCTAGCTGTTGTCTTTTCCATTGATGTTATGATTCTGAAAATATATATTTGATTTTTAACAACATATATAGTGCGTATAACTCCAGGTTTTAAAGCATAAATCTACCATTGTTATCCATCTTACAAAAGAATGATTTTTTTTCTCATATAACGTAGAGGTGGCTAGAGTTTTTTTTGGGATCGATTCATATTTTTTTTATTTCTTCCTTTTTACAAAAACATGATATATATTTGCTCGTATATACTCCTTTTTCAATTTATTTCCTACTTTTTATTGATCCTTCCTAGCTTGAATGGAAATCTTTTCATCTCCTTTTAAATATTTATTTACACTTGGGGACCAATCCTCTCCAGCCCAATAAAAAGGAATAGATGTTTTCAGAAAGACGGGAGATGAAAATATTTCCCAGTAGTGTGGATGTAAATGATTCCAGCCCAAATTTGCACTCGCTTCCCATGAAAAAAATGTTATTATTACAAAAATATAACGAGAAACTACTTTTAAATCGACACACTTATATATATTGAAACTAATCGTCTACTGTACTGATGCATTAAATTATTATTATGATTACTATATTCTTATTCCAAAAACCGAGAAGATGCTGCAGAAGCGTCTCGGATTCAAGTAATGGACAAAAAGAGCTTGGCATGAACCGAAAAGACATAAAAGCTAGCAAGTTCAACCACCAGCAGATACACCAGTTGTGCAGCATGCATCAAAAGGTAGGAAAGGTCAAAGTAGCCTAGATTTCAATGAAGAACAAACATAAAGCTAATTAAGATGAGCCACACCAAAGATGCTTGGCTACAGAAATCAACAGAGAACAGAGCGAATCCTTCATGATAAAATCGTAGACGCCTGCCAAATATATAGATTCCATCATGATCATCAATATCATCACCATGTTGAGTGTACACTAACCACTCGCGAGTGACTACTCCGCTGCATAAAAAAGGAAAAATAAGAGAGACGAAGATCGAGCTAGCCATCACCACCGCACGTGCACCGCTCGTCGCATTGCTGCAAGCCCAGCCGGTTCAAGCACAAGCATATCCTCTCCGACTTGCTCGTGCTAGCACCAGCAGTAGTAGTACCTTTCGTGCAGGACATCGTGCTGCTTCCTGCTCGTTCTTCTTGCCATGGAGGCGGCGGCGACGGCGGTTGGTGGCGCGGCGGGCTTATGGACAGATTGAGATCGATGCAGGCAAGCTGTTGCTGTTGCTGCGGCTGTGACGACGACGTCTCTGGCAAGGACCCTGTCACCGCGCTGTCTTCGTCGCTGCTGTGGCCGGCGCCGCTGGCCTCCGGGGAGCAGCTGGAACGTGCCAGGTAGCCGTCCTGGCCTTGCCTACTCGGCGCGGCTGCAGCGGCGGTCTCATTGATCGGTCGGTGCGTCTTGGGGTCGATGCCGCGGGCGAGGAGCTTGCGCTTGATGTGCGTGTTCCAGTAGTTCTTGATCTCGTTGTCCGTCCGCCCCGGCAGCCTTGCGGCGATCAGAGACCACCTGTTTTTTAATTTTTTTTTCCACCGTCAGAATCATCAAGAAGCTAAGCTGTGATATATAAGCAATAAAACTACTAGCTAGTTCAGCAAGCTTGTTAAAAAGGATCAGGTGTATATAACACGTACTTGTTTCCGAGGAACTGGTGGAGCTTGATGATGGTGTCGTCCTCCTCGCTGGTGAAGTTGCCGCGCTTGAGGTCCGGCCGGAGGTAGTTGATCCACCGCAGCCGGCAGCTCTTGCCGCACCGGAGCAGCCCCGCCGCCTTGGGCAGCGACCTCCAGCACCCTTCGCCGTGGGCCTTGATGTAGGCGACCAGGCGCTGGTCTTCTTCCTTGGTCCAGGCGCCCTTGTTCGTGTGCGCGTTCTCGCAGCACGGCGACCTCCCCATGCTCTCTCAAGCAAGATACTGGCTATTGGTGATGATGAGTGCTGTGAGAAGAAGAGAGAGATTATATGGGTAGGAGAGAGAAAGCGGGCCTGCAGGGCAGGACACTCGAGCAGGACGATCGATCGCTCCGAGACGTTTGACTGGGTATGTATGAGGAGAGAGAAAGAGTGGTGGTTGCCAAGCCCTAGAGATGATGGATTTTTGGGTAGGTGTGCGTGCTTGTGCTATACTAGCTTCTGCCCAATTTTGGCCCCTCCTGGTGCTTGTGCTTGTCTAATCCCGTCCGTGTTCTTTTCCGTTTTCCTTTTTCTTTTCTTTTATTGTTATGCTTTGGTCTCTGTCTGGACTTGCTGAAAGATTTGACAGAAATACATGTTTATTGAAAGCAGTAATAAACAGCTATATAAACGTCGCAAACTTGATTTGACCACGTGTACTCAATGCAAGTGGATGAGTACAAACATGCTTTTACGGTCCATAATAGTAGCTGATATTATGACGGCAATACTAGCTAGCCAGTATTCTATTGGAGTTGATTTGGACTTGAAGTATTTATTTACTGATCAATGAAATGGTAGTTTCACCTCATGAAATCACTTTATCTTGTAACTCGAATCTTAATTCTAACCTTTTTAATACAAATAATCATAATCACTTGTTATAAAAACTACCTAAACCATTAATAAGTATATTAAGACAAAAACGGTAGTATGTAGTATTACTGTTTCCCTATTATTAAAGGTCCTATCGATATATGGGTAACCATTTATTTATCACTCAAATGCTCCTTGTTCCTTTGCTTAACTTATTATATAGCTGTCTCTAGAACAGAACTAAAATGCTCATTGTTCCTTTGCTTAACTGAACAGGTCAAAAAAAAGAACGGAACTAACTCCTCCTTTCAAGATTGTAAAAGTCAAGAACTCAAGACATATTGCATATATGTACTCCCGGAGTAGATACTGTTTGGGAAGAAATAAAAGAACAAAACTGAACAAGAAACAGCAGGTAAACGATTTAACAAAAGAATTAAAGTGAACTAATCTGCCTTTAGTAATCCAACTAAACTGTGTGAGTCCCTTAATTGCTTAGGACATTGTCGCCTACTTTTCTTAGCACACGTCCATGTTCTTTGTCGGAGCAGGAGGCGAGGGATTCCTTGGCATCGAATTCACACTCCCCAGGATACATATTGATTGGTTAGCAACCTTTTTAAGGATTAGTTTAATTAACATGTTCTTTGGTGGGTAGGCCTTACCTGCCCTAGCGTATTCCTTTCTGTTCTCAAATAAAAATGCCGAATTGGAGCAGTCTATGTAGGGACGTAAAGCCGTGAAACAATGTTTATGAGCATGCTGCATGCGTATTCCTTTCTGTTCTCAAATAAAAATGCCGAATTGGAGCAGTCTATGTAGGGACGTAAAGCCGTGAAACAATGTTTGTGAGCATGCTGCATGCAGCCTGCCTGGGTTGGCATGTGTGTGTCGTTTGTTCCGAACTAATCCTGAAATATTTCCATCCATGAAGAAATGGCCAGTTTGCTAAATCTTCTATAATATACATTCGCTACTTTTATATTAGTATCTCTGTAATTACTTACAAGTGCATAATAACATATGCCCACAAGATGTTAACATTTCTATGATCCAAAATAAATAAGAAGAAACAATCTATGAGAAATCTTGGCAACAAGCTAGCACTGTTGTGTTGGTATGCTTCTTCTCTTGAAGTAAGGTGTACATGCTTTAAATAAAACAAGAATAGGTACAAAAGACATATCTTGCTCATTATGAACCGCAGATGGATGTTGGATTCGTGGATAGACATTGATTCTTCCAGTACAGACTGCGAACCAATGCATTGAACACACTATGGTCACGCTGTCGGCTGTTCTTTCAAGGTGAGAAGATGTCTTAGCAGCAGTTGTTGCAGGACAGGCAGCGAAAAAATGTGTTGAAAACTATGACCGATACAACCTCTATTTGTTTCAAAGGCTCATTGAGTACTGTAAATAGATGCACATCATAAAAAGGGTTTAGCTCTAACTGCTTGATCGTTCAGTAAGTTTGCTGTCAATTAGATATAAAGGATGGTTAATCAGCTACTGAGGCCACATATATCATACGTTCATGCAACACAAACAAAAAAGTGTAGGAAGAATCACACTTGCTAGCTATGTCTATACACATACAAGATAAATTACATGGAGAGAAAAACAAGCGCCATTAGAGGCTGGAGAGAGCTTATAGTTTGCTTAGGCATGGAGGAGTGGTAGGTGAGTTGCGTGGTGTTGATGATGAGACCGATCGTGTCACCAACTACTTTCTCGCGTGCCGGCGAAATCGCGCGGTAGGTAACGCACGTAGGCATGCACCAGCTGCATGCAGCCTAGCTGCCCACCTGGGCCACCCTCTACTGAGACAATTCATTGACTATTCTCACCATGACTCTTTTTTTTTTTTTCGAATTACCATGTCTGGAACTCATGGTCATGGACAGATGTCCTCGTGAGACTCAGCAAATTCAGCTCATATGTTGTGAGGAAACAGAAAATTAAATTCATTTTGAAAAATTTACGTATTCTTAATTATCACAATTGGTAACGAAGCAAGTGGATATAGATGAATTGGATGACGACAGTTGATGCCTTTCAGACATGAAGGTTCAGGATTAGGCGACATTATATTGGTACAGGTGCAAACTTCTTAGATATGTGTCGACACAGTGTTGCCTTGTCGTCAGCGTTTCATCACGGATACATTGAAACTTCCCTAATTTTTGCTGAGAGCATGCAGGACCTTGAGACTTTCAAAATGATTATATTCTATCTTGATCATTTAATCAAGGGAAGTGGAACAATCGGAAAGTTTGACCAGTAGATAGATCGTCTGAAGTTTATGGACGGCATCCTCTGTTGCACTTCATCAACTGAAAGGGTTTGAGCCTGTCAAATCCAAGGTTTTTGTCGTTTGAAGAAACCGTGACAGAACCAGAAGAAACTGTCTTTGCAGTGGCCTCATGTGTTACATCAAGTTCCGACAGGGATGATTAAGTTCCCACGTTTCAAGGTACCCTTGCCTAATGAATTTTTTCTCAGTTGATTTTATTTTCTTTTCTAAAATATTCAATTAAATTAACCAAGCCAATCTTATATTTTGCTATACGTCAATGTACAGAGTAAATATAAATGTCTAAACGTACTATGCTTCAAATGAAGAGAAAGTTTCAGGCAGATTTCAGACTGTTTAGGGCGCGCAAATCCCGCCAATCATGTAACTTGGAATGTTGCTTTCAACCCATCGAGTGAGCTTTGTGTTCTAACCTGCCGACCAAATAACAGTGACCTTGATCCGCCACAAGAACATTCAAGAACGGAATTGTCGTGGAGATGAGACTCGTCATCCTTTTCGGCCTGACGACTGCCGCTGCCACCAATATTCTAAGCTAGTCATCTGCATGTCACCTGCACGAATCTGCATCAAGACCATGTACTGACGCACGAAAATCATCGCTCGATCTTCTAGAAAGAGTTGTTCGGTTCAAGTGACCTTTTACTTTCCAAATTTCTTCCTGTTCCATTATTTGCAATGACTAGAGTTATTTTTTCTGACCTTTACCGTGAACACTAAAGATCAAACGTACCCCAACATGGAACAGGATTTTACTTAGAATATTGGCTTATGACTACCAGCTAGTATACTAACTTACCCAAATGGTATACACTAACTTTTGTAGGATGCAAAAATTACAATTATGGAAAATAAAACAAGCGAGATATTAACAGTCAAATCATTTATTGGGACCGCACCGAGCTAAAACACACTATAGTTTTCAAATGGTTCATTTCTAGTTTTATAACAAAATTTGTTTTCCTTGTCTTTGCACACTGATGGGCTTGGGCAACTATTAAGATAGAGGGAGTATAACAACTCTGCTTTTCACTGGGTTTGTCTGGCACTTCGGGAATGCAGATATCAAACCCAACTGGTACTGAAGCTGACATTGCCATATACTTGGTATCGAGTGTCCATTATATTCGAGGAAGAATGTAGCTGGATACTGATACATTACCTAACACTGAAACTTACCAAAACCTAACATTGTGCCTTTGTTTAGGGAATATAATGGCACTTGCGTTAATAGTGTGGTCCTATGATTGATCATTTGCTGGGTGTTCTAGAAGGGCTACCTACCATGCTATGCTACCTCGTGCATATACATTGCTATCCTAGCTTTTGGGTACCAGTACATGCGCAACATCATTTCGCGAACTAAATTAAGCTACGTTGAGCACACACTTTTCTTATGCATATACAACACATATAATAGAGAGCATTTTCAACGCTTGCACAAGTGTGACAAAAACACATGACTGTATAGCAGCGTGCATATGTCATGTTTTGCAGCTTTTGCTTGGAGGCCAAGCCCCATCACACATAATGTGGGTGATATGGAGACATGCATAGAGTCTTGTGGGTTCAACCTAATTCCCTGACTACTAGGTGCACCCATGCATGCAAAGGGAAAAGTGACCGCCATTGAGGATTTTTTTTTCTTTTGTATTTTTTGTATCTATATATATCTATGTATTTAGCCATGTGAGGAACCTTCATTACACAACAAATTTTGCACTCCTTCAATATTTACCATTTTCTAATATAAAATTTGTATCGAACCTACACCTCTCCTCCTATGGATAAGCTTCCAGCTGGTATCCTTTCTGATAAGAATGGTTTTTTAAACTTCCAGTCAATACGCAACAGCTTTCATAGAGTATTAAACGTAGAGCCTCGGCTGTAACCTCCTTGTGAGGCCAAGGCCGGGATGATACCCATTATCTTAAAAAAAACGTAGAGCCTACCTCAAAAAAGTTAGACGATCGGGAATGGAGATGTGTAATTTCTCAATACTTATGCACTATAGCATGCCAGCATTGTACTCGCTTTGTTGAAGTTTATCTTTGCCCGGCTTGGCGCAAGCAACGAAAGCTGGTATAAGTAACTTGGGCACTGTATTCTTTATCTACTCCAAAACACGCAAGAGATGTCACCATATCACCCAATGACCCAATCAAAGGCCAACTCGGGTTTAGAGGGACAACCCACAGAACTCGGAGTAATTTTACTATCATAGAGTTGTGGTCAGGCTTACAAGCTACTAAGAGAATAATTCTTGTTCACACTGCTCAAACTCTAAAATAATTACTATTGACATCTGGATCTGTTGTGTTAACACGATTGTGCTCTTACCCTTATATCAAACTCCAATTGTAATTTCACTTTTGTCAACTTTGTGTTTCCCTCACTTTTTTCAATTCCATATTATGTCCCAAACATGAAAAACGGAATAACTAGTAGTATTGCCAGATTGAGATTCAGATTCAAGTTAACTAATAAAAACGGAGTTGGAAACACTTCAAGAAATTGATTCGATTATTAGGAGCTAAAAAGGCCCTTAGCTCATTCATCCATTCATCCCTGCTTGCACTGAAGTGATACCACTGTGCTTATATGCTTCAAATAAAGCTTGCTTATCGGCGTGCGATGGTGCATCAACGCTAAGTAAATTGGATAGCAACTTGTCGTGGTGGAAAGTGAGAAGTCCGTTGTCAAATTAGGAGCTCCATATATATGCAAATGTTGAAAAATGAATGAGTTATGCCATTATGTACAAGTGTCAGATTACAAAGTCATACCAACATTCTAAACTCGGACAAATTTATAATATATGGAAATTCAATCGAACTTTCTGTCAAGAGTCTTGAAATCTATCGGAGTGCTTTAATTAAATTAGCGGGAAAGTTGCAAAGTTCTAATGAAAATAGGGGAAATCTACAAGAGTATACCTTATCTTTTCCCAGATGAATTCGTACTTTTAATTGCCCTGAGTGGAATAGGAGTAAACTGAAAGCTCCAGTTTGGAAAAAATGAAGAAACAAATCACAATTAAAATTCAAATTGAAGGTAAGAACATAATTGCCTGCAAAACATTCCTATATCAAAAGTCAAGGCAAAATTACAAAGTCGAATGGTGAAATAAAAAGAAAAAGAAAACTGAAGTTTAAAAGGTCAAGGTAACGGCAATACGTGTGGGCATTCGGTCATACCCAATGTTTTTTTTTCTTTTAGACGAAAGAAGAAGTATATTAAATCATAGCTGAGTACATCATCACGTTACAAACACACTGGAATATACTACATATATTCAGAACCCGATCATCTAAATTGTACTCACACTTTCTATAGCCCAAAAACTCAACTCCAAACCTGCAAGACGAACCGTATAGATGGCTGCACAGGCAAACACTCGCAAAAGGCCAGAGAACATATGCCCAACGAACGACAGCCAACCTTCATGTAGGCGAAGTAGAGAGCCTTCTTCTATCTTGTGTATACCTTCTTCTTCTTTCTGCCACCAAAGAAAAAGACAGACTGATCTGTAACTTATTCTCCCTAGTCTTTTATTGTGGTCAGATCTAACCACAACAAAACAGAGAAGAGACTAGAGAAAATTATTCCATGACGGCGACATCACCTCCTCCTTGATGTCGCCATCCGGAAAGCCAAGTCTCTATGTCGTCGAACTGCTTAAGCTGCTGACGCCGACGTCGCCCTCATCTTCAACAACATCGCCACTGGAGAGGAGGAGGAGGAGATAAATCTCCAGTACCAAGAAATTTGGCATGGAGAGACTCTAACCCTAAAACACTCGATCTACTAGAAAAACTAATAAGAAACGATGGATCCCCACTCCCTCTGGCCTTCGCCGAGACGCCGGAGGGCAAGGGAGGGGGACCAATGGTGATGGATGCCGAGGCGGCGGCGGTGGCGGCGCTAGGGCTGTCTGCGGGGAGTTTTGCTTTTGGAGAGAGATGTGTCTTGTGTGTGTTATTCAAATTGGTTTTCTTGGTCATACCTAATGTTGGTATCCTTGTTGATGTGGAGTAGGGTTCTCGATCTTCCGAAAGGTTCAGATAAACAACGATTTGGCGAAGACTTGACACAAATCGATCCGGCTTCCAAACAACACGTTCCGACCCCGCAATCGCAGCACCACTTCTCCTCTGGTTATCGACCGATATTGCACGATCGACCTCACCGAGAAGGCTAATCCTTGCCTGCGAATCGAATAACACAAGCAAGAACAAGAAAGAATGCAACCAAATTGCAGATATATGATAAAACTCAGAAGTTAGGGTCTCACAAACCGATGAATGGCGAAACTGTTCTTGACAGAATAATCTTAAGCAAAACTCAACCCTAACTTGGGCGTCCGCTACTGATGATATAGGGTTTAGGGGCGTGCAACCCCCCTGGACGCGCCCCTAATGGGCTCCAACACGATACAAAGCCCAAAGGCCAAAACACAGTGGCGCAGCACCGAGACAGATTTTGGACGTCAACATGTTTCAACGATTCCCGATGACTGCAGACAAATTTTGACATCAAACCGGTATCATTCGAAAGGTTATCAAAATATCTTTCCGTTCATATAAAGAACGTCCAAATCCAATCCCGTATGCGACCTGGGTGACCGTTTTAGTGCAGACTGCTCCTGGACTCCGAAACGGACTCGAAGTCGACTTGGACTGGGCCTCCAACTTGACGGACGCCCTCGCTGGCCTCTACGCCTCCAAGCACCTCTCCAGCTATCTTCTCATCATCTCCATGGTTCCTAACAATAATTAAATCATTAGGTAGTAATTTATTCTCAAAAACATGTAAATAAGGCATTATTAGGAACAAACTCACCCGTAAATTCAATTCTCGTGCATGAGATCTAGTGATTGGACATTGCATGTACAGCGGAGGAGTGTTGGTTGTATCCGAATGAGTGATGTCCTCATCACCTGTTGGAACACCTATTGGAATCCCTGTTTTCGCATTACGGAAAGAAACGTTTTATGTATATGTGGTTGCCATTAAACAAGTGAGCGACTATAGCAATCATAATATTATGGATCCATCATGCGCATCCATCATGCATGCATACATTGAAAGTCAATTCTACTACTAACGACATGGATGATCAGCTAGGTACTCGGCAAACTTAAGCCGGAATTGACTTGGGCTTGCTTTCTCTCAATGGTGCAAACGCCATTGGACCGTGCCTCATGTAATATTTACTAGTATGCTGGGCATCTTTGTATTCACATTGTACATAATAGCTAATTACATCCCAATGGTGTTTTTTTTTTTGTGCGCATAATTTCAACTGGGACACGCATGCACTGTGCCATCGACGATATTGCAGATTTCAGTTCCAGTTTTACCTTTATATAATCATCGGTGTATGCAGTTCTCTGAACACCACCTGATATACTACCTCCATTTCAAATTACTTGACGTTTTTGACTTTTTGAGATCACGTTTGACCGCTCGTCTTATTCAAAAAATTTGTGCAAATATAAAAACAAACAAAATCATGCTTAAAGTACCTCTAATGCTAAAATAAACTATAACAAGATAAATGATATTTGCACAAATTTTTCAAATAAGACGAGCGGTCAAACGTGATTTTCAAAAGTCAAAAAGTCAAGTAATTTGACATGGAGGGAGTACAATTTTTTCTAGTAGTAGCAGGAGCCGTTATTGCACACCCTAGGCACGAGTTTTCTCTTCTTAGCATGTGGTGTTCAGAGAAATGCATTGTCTAAGATATATATTGAAAGCAGGAAAGAAATTGACGCGATGAAGAATTCCATTCATTTGGGTGCGTATTTATGTGCACCGAACTACAAACAGATATACATTGGCTGTTAAGTAATCTAGCTAGAAGTTAGGAAAACCTAACAGAGTTGGTTGACACGGCAACACACATGCATGTGCCACAGAAAGACCATGTATAAATGGGATGCCATTCCGCCACGATGGAGTTTTTTTTTTCCAATGGCTTGAGATGTCATATTGTTGAGACCACCATGATGAGTTGTATTGTGAATAGTTCCGACTTCTATCGTATTGGTGTGCTTTTGTAAAGTGTGACTTCGTGAATCTCAAGATAAGCTGACCCATTCTTTCGAAGACGCTCATAGGGTTAGAGTATGCGTGCGCCTATTCATAGATGGTGATTACTCGTGTCTGCGAGTGTCTGTGTTTGTATAGTGATTCACAAAAATAATAAGGAACACCTATATGCACTCATTGATGTAAATCATAAAATATTAATATATATTTTCTTTTTATAAACATGATTTTGTAGCCTTCTTTTTTTTAGAACAACATGATTTTGTAGCTGTTCCATGAACACTCGAGCCCAACAGGTGTTGTGCATCTTAACCCAACGTGTCGAGTGAGTCCAACAGAACCCAAATGGGCCGGCAATAGGCTATCATTACTCGTGGGCCATACATCAATTAAGCCGGCAAAGCCTGCCAGAAAAAAGGAACATGTTCCTCAAAAAAAAAAAAAAAGGAACATTCGCCAAGCAGCCCTCCGGCTTCTGCTCATTTGTACCCCTGCCCATCCCGAGTCCCGACACGACGAACCCGCTCTCGCGTTCCTCCGCCGCCGCGTCCCTCTCCAACCGCCCCCCACGGTCCCGCCTCCGAGGAAGCAAAGGGGCACGCGGTGGCTTCCCGCGCCTTCTCAGCCGCCGCCGGCGGCCTCCGCCGCAAGGTGAGGACCGGCGCCAGCCTCTCCCGCCGACCGCCGCCGCCGCAGGAGCCGACGACCTCCTCCCGGGCCGCGGCGCGTGCGGCCGCGTTCGACCCCTTCGACGTCGACGCCGACCCGTCGCCGCGCCCGGAGCTGACGCCCGAGCAGGTGGAGCTGTGCAGGGACGCGCTCGCGCACTTCGAGGAGAAGAGGAAGCAGAAGGCGGCATTGTCCGATGAGTTCGCCAGCCTCTGGGTACGAATGAATGGTTGCTTGTTCGATTCTGGATGGTTTCACCTGCGTGATTAGTCTCAGCTTTCGTGTCGGATTGGAGAGTCCTCGCTATCGAGGCAACAGTTCGGCGTCCTAATCTGATATTAATCGTCGAAATATTGAGGCCAATCGCGTGATCTCAACTAACTTAATTCTGTTTTCCTCAGCCAATGCACATTTGGGTATTAGTTTTTTTTTTAACTCATCATTCACTGTGGTCATTTTCTGATAAAGTGTTACTGTGCAGTATCTTGGTTAACATCGATTATGACTGAACTACTGCAATGTAATTATTATAGTAACCTGTGTGCTGTTCAATTATGATAACTGCTTCGTGATGCGTTGCTTAGAGGTCACCTTCTAGTGCGGAATGCTTTGGAGTGAAGCATTTGGGATCTGATTTGACAATAGGCGAAATGAATTTCTAACCGTCGCCATTTGAGGAGAAAGATGCATCACCTAGTTTTCTTCAAATGGAATAGTTCAACAGAGTAGGTTCTAGGGACAGATTGACTTGAGAATATTATCAATTAGCTATAGATGACTACAGATGTTTTTAATGTTTGCATCTATAAGAGATGTGTTACCAAATTTTCTTTTGATATGTTGGAAGTAGCACATTCAAAGTTTGTCATTCCTTATGGTTATTCTTCTCTTTTCAGGGCATGGGAGAGCTGATAGAAAGGCCTAATATCAGTGTGGCTCATTATCCTGCTAATAGGGGGAAAAACCGCTATATTGATATCTTACCATGTGAGTGTTTCCACTTGTTTCTGTTATTGTGGTGACTATTATCGTGGTGCATCTAGCAAGTTCCCGTTAATATTTACAAATTTGAGTTCAACTCCTTTCGTGTCTTCAGTTGATGATACCAGGGTAACACTGAATCCATTGACAACCGGTGGGACTTCAAACAATGATTACATCAATGCAAGCTTTGTAAAGGTGCTATTGTATATCCTTTTTTTCTTAATGTATGTTGTTTTTCATACTGTGTTTATGAATCCTATTCCGCATGATTCAGGAACAGCTAATGTAGGTGCATGAAACTTGCAGGCTACCCAGGATAACAGAGTTGCGGTGTTTATTGCCACTCAAGGTCCTCTAGTCAATACATTTGAGGATTTTTGGCAAATGGTCTGTGAAAATCAGTGCCCTGCTATAGTCATGGTCACTCACTTCGATGGTTTTAAGGTTCTTTCTTACACTCGACAGTCTCCACAATTTCCATTTGATTGGGCTGATGAACAAATAAATTATGTCATGCTGGCACTTTTTATGTATTATCTTACGTGCTTAAATGATTCGAGGATGGACACAATATAAAAAGCTACAATTAGTTCTGACATCATGATCCTCTCTTTTTTAATATAATTTTAATACTTTTCATCTTAAAGGATATACTTTAAGTTTTAGGAGAAGAAAAAGGGAAAACATTTGTATGTAGCTAAGAAGCAATCAATTGACATGATCCCACTTACTAAGGAGTAAGGATTTTTTAGGACAAAAACCAAAACTATCGATGGTTCAATATTTTTCTAATTTTCTATATTATTATTTTGATTTTGTGTCATACCCATCTTGCCATCTTGGCTGTGCCATACGGTTTTATTTTATTTTTGTAGAAAAAATACTGATGCTATTTTTTTTGAGTTTTTATTTTTTATTTTTATTTAATTTGAAGGACAAGTATTTTCTCTGATACATGCATGTTGAAGAAATTATGTTTATAATAATGGCAGTGTGATGAATATCTTCCTTTACGCAAAGGGCAAGGAGTGTATGGAAAATATATTGTGAAGATCAGGAATACCAGGAAAGATAACAATGAGTTATGTTTGCGTGATGTCGAGGTGCAATGCACTGAGGTAAAGGAATTTGAAAGGCATTTGGGTGACATTGTTCATCTTAAATATTTTTGATGTTCTGTTAAAAAAGTTGCATGCATGGACGTCGGCTACTTCTGTGTATATAACTTGCTGTTTATTTTTAGTTCTCTCAGCATGTGACGTTTGTGTAAAACTGAATGTGCCATATTTTGCTTCTTGAGACTATGATCATGTTACATAATGTTGTGCTAAATATACTAAGTCACATGCGACATCATTTCTTATTATATAGGAGTTTGGAGTTGTTGAAAATTTGGAATAATAATTCCCACATATTTATATTCTGTTGCATGAGGATTTATGTATTTACCAAAGTGCATACGAATGCCTCAAGTATGTCAGTTTGACAAAATGGATGTGGCCATGATTTATTTTTTTCTGTGCCATTTTTTAATGAACAAGAACTGAGTCACTCATTATCCCTGTGCATATATGAGCATTTTATGACTAAAGCTTTTCTGATCGCTGAATTTGAAGTGCAGTCAGGCAAGGTTCACTCTGTACTACATATAGAATATCCTTATTGGCCTGACCATGGAGTGCCAACCAATACTGTTGCTGTAAGACAAATCTGGAAAAGACTGCATCACATTCCAAGAGAACATCCTATAGTTGCACATTGCAGGTTTGCTTCAACTTGATGACATGTATGATGCCTCACTGTGCTTGTTTTTGGTCTATTAACACTGTTTTCGTATCTTCCTACAGTGCAGGCATTGGAAGAACTGGTACTTACGTCACCATCCATACTACAATTGAGAGGATTCTTCTTGGTGACAAAAACTCTTATAATCTTGTTGAGACTGTAAAAAATTTTAGATCCCAACGAACTGGAATGGTCCAAACTGAGGTACAGTCTGCTTTTCCTTTTGTAGCTTATATTATCTGTTTCAGCTAAAGGGATACGCACAAGTCTAGCATAATTTGAGCACATCAGACAAGTGTTTCCCTTTCATTACTAAATAATGGCTAAAATTTTAAAGAGCCTTTCTTTTGTCATTGTACGAATGATTTTTAACAAGTTCCAAGGTACAATAATACACTTAGTTTTAGGGGTAGATGAGTGTGATATGAAGTAGTTGACAGTATGAAATTTGAGGGCGCATTACATGATACATTTGTAATTTTGTGCCATCTCTTTGATTGCTTGACAACTTCTGTAACTGAGGAGTGTAACATAGTTATTTTGCTAGTGCAACATGGTTATTTTCCTGAATTTCTGTTAATGCAATGCTGCTGATTAGTTGGTAACTGTAACACAAACATGCATGTAGCACCTGACAATTAGGCTTGGTGATTCTAACTGTCAGCTCGAGTCAATTACATCCGCTACTATTAGTTGTCCTATTTATACTAGTCTCAATGAATCAATGATGCAGTGTGTTTTTACGTGTATGGACTAAAGAGATATTCTAATGACCTATTCTGCTTTTTCAGCAACAGTACAAGTTTTGCTACAAGGCGATTGCTGATGAGCTGAAAGATCTGCTGAAGTCAAACCATTGAGGTAGTTGCATGATGCATCTGGCAATATCACTGCACAATCATATACTTTTGTACTAATTGTGTGTAGGAAGAACCTGTATGTTAACATTTTATTTATTGATGAATCTCATTTCTGTCTTCCTGTTCAGGAAGAACCCAAGTGCTGTCCTACACAGAGTATTCTCTTTTGTTGGATATGCCTTTTCTGACAAGTGGAATGATTGCATTAAGATCACAGTGATACCTCTACGTTGATATGGCATCCAGTATTTTTTGTTATTACCGTTCTTTGTGTAAAAAAGAAGTAGCTTGAGGGATTCTAGATATTCTGGCCGCTAGGTGCATGTAAGTACAGTGTTGCAATTTAATGTTCAAACAATCCAAACTTAGTTGTCATGCGAGCCTCTACTGGCATATTCCTTGACTTGACTCGAAGTTGAATTACATACATCAGAGTTTATCTTGGTCTGTTGTTGATAGGTCTCTTGTGTGATTTAGCAAGTATGCATGCTCTGTGTAGTTCCTTGATTTATCAAAAAAAGAAAAGTTAGAACGTAGTTAAGAGCGTGACTTAAGGAAACTGTTACAGCTTAAGAACATGACTTGAGGAGACTGTATCCCTCCCAGGTCTTCGTTTTGTAGCCTACTGGCGATGGACGTCCCCTTCTTTTCTTGAGATGGATGGAGGTCCCTTTTCGTTATGCATAACAGTTGGAATGTGGAATCTGAAAAGTCCAATAGAAAATTCTTTTGGCAGATGGTAGAGTTTCCAAAAAAAAAAGCAATGATGTTGAAACTGGACCTGTTTACCAAGTTTTAAGGAACAATATATTCATACAAGGCTTAAAAAACCTAGCACCGCTACCTATGGTAGAAATCAGGAGGTGCCCTTGTTAAGACACCTGCATGTGATCCATTTGCTGATCTGCACGTAGCAGTCTGATGCAAAGCATCATCAACCTTCTACTTAGCTAAGTATCAAAAAAAAAATCCCTTCTCCTTAGCTACCTAACTTGTAGGTAAAGTTCTGAATTTCCATGCTCCCCTTACTTCCATTTGTTGTTGACCGTAAACTAAACTCATGTGAGGTGCCTCTAGAATGGCTCCAGAAAGGACAGTTAGTGAACAGCATGCTATAAACTGCCAATTAGTGGATTGGTTTTGGAAGATCAACATTTATGAAACAATTCATGAAGATCGAACATATTGACCAAGCTTGGGTTGCACATTTGCTTCGCTATCACACACCGTTGCCACACTTTTGTCAGACTCTAGATGAGTTTTCTTCAGAGTATGAGTCTGGCAAGTGGGCAAAAGAGAGGATCGCCTAAGAAACTTTAGCGCGCATAAGGTTAGCTTGGTAATGTTTGGCAACCAACTAAATTTGCCCGTCTTAGCAATTTTTGAGATTTGGTCCACTCATACATGCTATGCGTGGGGATAGGGCAATAGTGGTAGGCCATCGATCTTACCCTACAAGTGAAGCAAGAACAGAACACTGCCGATAAGTCACGCTCTTCTGATCAACAGCGTGGGAATTGGATTCAGTGTTTGCTGTCTTCTTGCCTTTGATTCGGAATCACTCTCTTTATTCCTGACACGAAATCAACACATTGACCTTTATTCTCAGTTTTTTGTGTAGAAACGGTTACCGATCAATCATTTTCAGCGACATCAGAGTGTACTCGACTTTATTTTTCAATTTGTTGCCTTGTAAACGTATTATTGCTACCTAACCAATCGTCCTCCATCGACGACGAAAGGTTCCATTATAGTTTTTCTTTGTTATCATCGATGACAATTCGATATTGTATAGCATAATTACAGTATCAGTATACGCCACATCATATAGCGACCACAGGATTTGTCATTTCCCACCGTAGCTAGTCATGTTTAGTCGTGTCATACCAGCAACCGTCGTCTTCAACTGTAAGGCTTGATTTTTCCGATTGCTATAGAATATGAGATGGTTGGCGGTAGGCCGTGGTACAGTACTAGCACGTACGAATGCTCTACCAGTACGTAGATGAGATGAAATGAATATTGAAGATCGACAGAAGTATTCCAACGAATGCTCCATTTTGTAATTAAACATATCTATGATATATATATTTGATGACGAAAAGGAGCCACCACATTCGCTCTAAAATGCTAGAAATTCCCACGTTAATATGATAAAATAAGAATAGAAAATTACCCACCACTGCCATTACGAAAAATTAGTCACAAAACCCCCTAAAAATATTTATAAAATAGCTAAATTCGAAATAATGAAAAAATAGCCAAAAATACCCCTCACACATATTTCTAAATTACCCACCATGCCATTATGAGTCAAAAAATAGCTAAATTCGGAATAATAAAAATTAACCAAAAATACCCTATACACCTATTTCTAAATTACCCGCCATGCCATTATAAGTCAAAAAACCTAAACTCGGATTATAAAAATTAGCTAAAAATAAACCTATTCTTATTTTTAATTTACCCACAGTAACATTTTGAACTCAAAATAGCTAAATTTTGGAATAATAAAATATCTAATATACACTTAATTCCTATTTCTAAATACACCGTTATAAAAATACATCATCATATGTCTAGCTGGCATGCCATATTTTCTTATTTTTAGAATGACACATTTTCATCAAAAGATTTATTTGTATCATGACACATTCTTTTTTCCCACAATGAGATATGTTAGTTGTTTAGCATATCACGTTTGAACCAACCTAACTTCTAAAACAAAATCAAATACATTGTTAGATAAAATACAATTCAAGATAAATGATAACTCATCTCACACTCAAAGAGATGGTGAGAAATTCTCCAATCTATTTTCTACTATTAGAAAATAATAATAAATATTATTAATAATAAACTATGTTAAACTTTTATAATAATATAAAAATATTTTAAATATTATAATAATGCTAGCCGCGCAAATGCGCGGGCAGCCATACTAGTTATCACATAAGCAATCAATTGTCATTGACGAAAAGGTTGATTATAGTTTTGCTTTGGTATCATCGACGACAATTAATGTCAGAATACGCATCATATACATGGCAACCACATGTTTTGTCATTTCGCCACCGTAGTAGCCAGCCGTCTCTAGTAGTACGTGTCATACCAGCAACAGTCGACTCCAACACTGTAACGGATTGATTTTGATGATTGTATGAGATGGTTGGCGCACCAGCTCCTGGCACAGTATTGGCACGTACGTACGAATGCTCTACCAGCATATGAAATGACTACTAGGAGAGGGACACGGAAGAACTGAAGATCGACAGCAGCATTCCAACAACCAAAGGCATTATATCACTAGATCGTGTCCTCCCACTTTATTTATTATTCCGATCTCAAATTTCAAGTCCCAATCAATCAGGTCAGGTGCAGTTACAACAACAACGATCTCTTTGTCACTCACTCTAGTTTTTCCCACCAAATTAAACCCAAACAATTTTCACGTCAAGTAATTAAACGTCCTTCCATACGTACGTACGTACGCTGACCGTCGATCAGTGCCTGATGTAGAGGTTGTACTCGACGGTGGCGTCGCCGGTCTTGAGGTCGAAGGTGTGCGTCCTGGCCTGCGCGTACCCTCGCGCCCACCGGAACACGCCGGTGCCGCCGACGACGGCCATCTCGCGCACGGCGGAGTACACCTCGTTGCGGCCCATGACGGCGAGGCTGCTGCCGTTGTACTTGCCGCCCTGGAAGACGAAGTTCATGTTCATCATGAGCGCGAACGCGTCCTTGCCGGCGCTGATGTAGGTGCCCTGCGCGCGGCCCACGGGCTTGGAGGCGTTGAGGTCGGGCCCCTCCGTCAGCGGGTCGTCGATCACCACCACGAACCCGAAGCCCGTCTTGGAGGTGTTGGTGGCCGCGGCCTGCGCCACCTGCACCGCCGTCGGGCTCGGCCCGCTCACCACGTCGTGCCAGTACACCTTGATGTGCGTCTGCTTCTCACCGGCGGCCGCGGCGGAGGACAGGAGGAGGAGAGGGAGGAGGACAAGGAGCATGTGGGAGGAAGAAGCCATGGCAAGCTGCTGCGAGCTTGTTCTGGTGGTGGTGTGGCAATGCAATGGCGTCTCCTCGCGCCCAGCGCGTGTATTTATGCGTGTGCTTAAATGCTTTGCTCGTCCGGTGCGAGATTGAGGAGATTTTGGAGGTGACCGAAGAAAGACTTATGTGCGCGCATGGCGTGCTGAACGGTTTGCTTTGGGAGGAAATGTTTGGTGAGATGCCATCGTCGTCGCGGAGGGTCTTGGAAGGAGAGAGACTGCGTGATATGGAAAGCATATCAATTCACGTAAACCCTTCTTCCTAATCCAACTCTGATAACCCAGGACGAGAGCCTTCCACCTCTACTGTAGAGTTTTCCCCAACCTGCAGCTCCCAGCACCACTCTTTCCGATCTGATCGGGCCCCCTCCCCTATCTCTTCTCCGGGTGAGTCCGGCGTGGAGTGGGAGGGGGTCCTAGCCGTGTACAGCTAGTAGGTCTGTAGTTTTTCTCTGTTCGCAGTAGTTGGTGCTCTCCCAATCGCTTCACATCGCCGTGCGATTTGTAATCGGAGCGAGTCGGTTTGTGCCTTTGTTTCCTTGTGGTGTTGCCGAGATGGCTTTTGTCCTCGCTGGCTTCCTCCCCAGCGAGTGTACTCCCCCTCTTCTTCTGCTTCTCTACTACTTGTTTGCAGGTACAACCGAGATTGGAAGGTCCAGATCTAGTAGCGGTCTTCTCCGGCAAGGGCTACCCTCCCCCTCTTCGGGTCGATCGCTCTCTGCTGATCCCCACGGGAAGGGTTCTATGGTCTGGCCCGGTGACGCTTATTCTAGATCTACGGCTAGACCTCTTCTATCCTCAACTGACGATGCAAGCTTGGAGGCGACGACCGGATGGACCACCGGCCTGTTAATCGGCTTGCTTCGTGAGGCTTGTTCCCGTCCACGGCGCAGTGGTTCGACGGCTGGTGCTGTACACACTGCTTGGTCTCGCTTGTGGACGGAGGCCCTTCCACTGGAGTGTCTACTGTTGCTGATTTGGGTGAAGCTATGGCGGCGTGGATTTCTTCTTCCTCACCGATGTCGTTTTCCTCCCAAGGACCTGACTGTAATTTTATTTTTCTATAGTGTCCTTTTAGGCATGCAAAAAGACCTAAACATAAATTGTATCCTTATCAAGGGTCTTTTTGTTAAATTGCCTCTGTACCTGCATCTGGTGTAATAGAGAAGCTTCGAGCCCTTTATGGGCGGTTTCCTTAAAGAAAAAAAAAATTCACGTGTGGTGACGGGAGCTCGATCGATCGATCTCTTGCCGTTCCGACAAGGCAGCAGGAAGCAGGTGCCCGTACCAGCAGCATATATGCATCTAGAAGGTGCCGGACCGTGCCAGACGCGTCAACGCTTAGTAAGAGTTAAGAATGACCTGACCCCTGTTCCTTGCTTTTTTAGACTTTCACCCACCGTCTTGAACGAACTTGGGCATTGCCTCCGGCTACACAGGATATAATGTTAGAGTTGAACACAAAACAGGCTGAAATAGTAAACCATAGCCTGTCACAGCTAGCCTAATTAAGCAACTATCAATGGTAAGCAAAAAAGCATTACTGAACCTAACTGATCGCGAAAGAGCTGCAAACCAGAGAGGAATGATGCAATCTGACTTCATTTTCATGCACGAGCATGTGCGCAATGCATATGGTCGGGGCAGTAACGAAGAACAGAGGGCGCGATGGGCCCACGAAATCTGAATGGGTTGATGGAGGAGCAGTTGGTGGTGTTGCTTGGTTTGGTGGCGACCGGCCAAGTTCTACTACTACCGGCGGCATGTTTTTCTTCGTCAGTAATGGTGCCGGCCACATTGCTGGCACTACACGCCCAGAGACTCACTGAGCAGTGCAAAGCAGTGCAAGGTGCTTGCATGTGTTATACTGCTTTTGACTTGAGAGTTGAGACGCGTGCAGCTGACAGAAAAATCATCTGTCCATACTAATTACTACCTCCGTCCCATAATTAAGCATTCCTAGGTTTGTTGAAAGTCAATCAGGTTCAACTTTGACTAGCAATAGCTATAAAAATAAAATATTTTAAATATAAAGAGCTGCATATTAGGATAGTTGATTTCACGATGAATCTAACAACATCAACTATATATGATGGAGTGCTATAAATATTTTGCTATTGATGGTCAAAGTTAAGGAAGTTTGACTTTGACCAAACCCTGGAATGCTTATATTCTGGGACGGAGGAAGTAGTGGAGTGACCTGACCACTATTACCGCCGCTCGAACACACCAACGAACGCACGCATTAGTTAATACGCACGTCACTACGGAGGTAAGCATGGCGTCTTGTTCTCCGAGTTTTAACAAAGGGATAATTATGTGTGCTAGATGGTTTCCTATCAATTTATTAATCCACATAAGTATTAAATGATGGCATGAGCTATCATTAATATGCAGGCTGGGCCTTGCTCTTCCACCTGACTGGGGGCGACCTCAAGTCACACACGCTTCAAGTTATTTGTCATTTCGATTTTAATTTTGATTCATTAAATTCATATAGTGTCAACAAACTTATGTAATTTCTGCTAATGCCAGAGGTATTTTAGAGAAGCATGTGTATACGGTTAATATATTGGGTCAATTAGTTTTTAATGTTTGTGGTCATATTTCATCAACATGTACATGAGTATTTTAAACTATTTTTTTCTAAGGGTGGTAGTAGGTTTTTTTTTTTTTGCAAATGAAAGGAGATTGTATTAAAATCAGAAGAAGTACAGACTCTTTTACATCAAAATTCTTAAAGACAACTAAAACACAAAGAAAACGTCTAAGTCTTTAACTCATCTTCAACATCACTTGTTCCATCGATGTCGAGGAAGAGCAGAAACCAAATTGAAGCCATTGCCTCTCCAACAATATATGAGAAATGCCAAACTTTGTTAAAACCGCAAGATTCACCATCTTAAAACTCATCGTCAAGACTAATGGGAACTTTTTCTCTCTCTTTTCTCTGATTAGTATGGTAATTTCTAACTCTAAAGGTAAACTTTGCCTCCCTCGCAGAAAAAAGGTAAAGTTTGTTTAAATACTAAGATAATATGTAAATTTTAAATTGTTTCCTTGCAAAAAAAATTTGCTAACTTATTGTACATACTCCCTCCGTCCCAAAATGTAAGGGATCGGGGGAGTAATCGAGAAAACTAGCAGCTGGGTGTAATGACTAGTATGCCCCTAATTATTCCTATCTTCCTCCACGCCCATGGCCTCCGGCCTCCCGCATCTCGCGCCGCCAAAGCCCGCCTGAGGTCGCCGCGCAGCCCGTCCGAGCTCGGCAGCGCAGCTCGGCCGTGCTCGCCCCGCGTCGCCCGGCCGTGCTCGCCCGCGCCCGAGCTCTCCCGCGCCGCCCGGCCGACCACGCCCACGCGCCGCCCGACCGAGCTCGCCCGCGCGCACACGACCGAGCGACGGCGGGGGACCACCGACGTTGCTCGCCGCCTCCGGTGCAGTCGCAGCTGCGGGGAAACGCCGCTGCCTCGAGGAACTCCACTCGCCATGGCATCGATGCCGCACAGGGTGGGAGGGAACTCCCTCGCCTTCCTCGCCGCAGCTGCGGCCGCCGGGCAGCTGCTCCTGTGTGGCTGTGCTGCTGCTACCTTCCTCCGAGGCAGCTACTCGCCAGGCGATCGATGCGCTCGATGGGATTGGAGATGGGGAAAAAGGGAGAAGGGAAGGGTGGAGAAGGCCGAAGGGATAAGGCTGTGGCGTAACTTTTCTATTTCTTTTTGCTGCTGGACGGGAATCTGAGAGTAGTGGCGGGTCCCACAGCTCTTCAGTCCCTAATATTTTGGTACAACCGCATATGGCTTGGATCCCTAATATAATGGGACAGAGGGAGTAGTACAGTGGTAGTTTTCATTCTACTCTAACAGGACGCATGGTAGATGTATACGTATTGCTTTCGTGCGCTCCAGTCACGTCAAGCGACAACAACCGATGGAAAAGGCCTGGAAAAAGGTGTCCGATGATTGGACGTGAGCGGTTGAACAAAGGGTCAACCATAAGTTTGCAAGAAGCAGCTACCGCCTGCCTCGCTTCACTGTCAAACGACATGTCCACCTGCAGCATCGACCTTGACTCATTGTGGGCAACTTGGCGCTGGTGACAGCGAAATGGTTTTGTCAGTTAGACGTCCACAACCGGCACTTGGCG
This sequence comes from Eragrostis nindensis, assembly GCA_012490785.1. NCBI lineage: Eukaryota > Viridiplantae > Streptophyta > Magnoliopsida > Poales > Poaceae > Eragrostis > Eragrostis nindensis. The sequence continues at coordinate 495,266 of JAAXCT010000128.1, forward strand.
CTGGTTAAATGTCATCCATTGGCGGAGGCGAGCTTCAGTGAAGGGTGAAGAACAAGAAGATGGAGTGGAAAGGAAGAAGCCATTGTTTGTTGAGAAGGAAGGAGCAGGAGGGGTTGCCACAAAAGAAGCTACTATAGAACAGAAGAAACTGAAGAAGAAAGAGGTAGAAGAGGAGATTGTGCTATAGAGGAAGCCAGAGGGACAACAAGGGTCTGGAGGGCAAAGGCAGATTGTGCTGACGAAGAAGCCAGCCAGATCAGTGGCTGTTATACTACTGCGAAAAAGGCTTTCTATACACGATTGTGTTACGTTGTTTTTCAGCGTCAAATACATCAAGTCCTAAACACACTTTTTAACACGATTTTGATAACGTGTCAATGTGACATGATATTAGATACGTTTTATCGCCGGCAACAAAATAACCATGTTTTTTCACATGATTTTTATAGCAAATCACAGTGAATGATATTAGACACACTTTGAACTGCCAGTATTCATTATAAGAACGCTTTTTTGACATGTTTCTGAGAACATCTCACAATGGTACAATATTAGATACGCTTTCAATGTAGCCTCTCAAATACGATTCTTGACATGCTATTGTGAATGTCTCAAAGTGATATGACATTTAGACACGTTTTGACCACATGTAGCCTCATCTAAAGGCGTTTCCTGATAGGTTAGAATGTATAAAAATAAGACGATATCAGGCACTCCTTCTTCTTCGTATGTAGCCTCACCTGAAACATTTTGGACACATTATTGAGAATCCTAGAGACGTCAAAATACTTTTAAAAATATAAATAGAAAAGAATACATGTCTAAATCTAGTTAGAATTGATGGCGAGGTGAGATGGTTAAATGAGCATGCACGAAACAAAGATGTCACAGGTTCAACTCCTACAAATTGCACGAATAAATCACTCATTTAGAAGAAGTGCTATAATAATATTTTTAAATATTTTATATGTCGTGTCTGTATTAATAGATATGTACTATATATAAACGTATCAATAAAATGTCTAACTTTGTTTGGCATGTCACATAACATGTCTAAAATGATAGATATGTAACATGATGAAAGTGTAATCATGTAAGGTACTTGCTTTTTTTGACTCTGTGAGAGGTCCAGTTTAAAGCGTCTATTTTCAAAGATTTAACTAAGGGGAAACCGTGTTCACATGGCCAGTCGCCCCCGCGCCCACCCCCCCACCACCCCCCCCCCCCCCCCCCCCCCCCCCCCCCCCCCGGTAGCTGCCGTTATGTATACCAACGGCGTGAGCTGAGGACCGAGTAAATGACGGCGCGGGTTCAGGTTGATTGTTGTGGTACAAAGACAGAGCAGCTCGTCTTCCTCCTCTGTTTGCTGAGCTCCTCCACCCTTCTCTGGATGCTCATGGCTGACCATCTGCTGCTGTTGCTTGGAGGAGGGCACAACGCGGAGGCGCGCATGACTGCATGAGCACCAGGTCCTGTCACGGTTGCTCCTGCTGCCACTGGCGATGCTGCGCTGCTGGATTTGGCTCCTCGTTGCACAAAACAAACCCGGCGAGCCCACCTTCGTCGAGTTTTACCACCGCCACCGAGCTGTGTCGAGGTGCGCGCACTCATGGCCGAGCCCGCCGCGGACATCCCCGGCAACGCCTACAACCACTTCTGCCTTCCTCCCTGCGCACTTCCTATTTCGATTTCAAAATCCAAAAACAGCCGGTGTGCAATGGACGGCGAGTCTCGTAGCGGCCGCGGCCAGCTTGGAGCTTCACGGACAGGCTGCGGCGAGCTCCCGGTGGTGCGGAGGACGGAGCATCGCCGCGCACGGTTGATGCGGGCGGCCGCGGCGAGGTGCGTGCTACATGCCGTCCGCACGCGGGCTTGTCGAGGAAGGACGCCACGGTGTGTGCGCTGTGCGTCCAACCTTGTAAGTGCTTCCCGGAGCCGCGCGAAGACGAAGCACTGCAGCTGCACCACGGCCTCCTGCTTGGATGTGTCCTGGTGCCGGGGGTCGTGTGAATCGATGACGCCATTGAGCCTTGCCATCCACCCGTGAGCAGAGAGCCAGAGAGCAATCTACCAAGCATCTACGGCCACATTTGTCATCTCCCGGACAGAATCAAGATTGGCGAGCTTTTGTCCCTAGACTCCTTGAGTGGAAAGATAGGAGTAAGTTGGTATTTACATATTTCTTATCATAACTTTAGCCTAATTTAGCTAAGGTTTCGTGACTGTGTAATTTAGATTCATACGGGGTTAAGGGAGGGGCTAAAATGGGGCCATGTGCAACCCCCCCCCCCCCCCCCCCCCTCTCATCCACCCTTAGTTCCACAAGAGAATTTACTATATAATGATGTCCTCACAACTATATTTTACTCTCCTCAGAATATCATCATGGGTTTATTTCTCTAAGATTTTAATTGGTGGTGTAATTTATTTTTAAGTTAATAAAATATAAACAAGAGCAAATTGACTTAACGGGTCCTTGTATAGGACCCAAGAAGTCTAGTCTACAAATATGGTTGGTAATCGGGATTAATAAAAATTCTAAACTACCATCTGGAAAGTCTTGATATATAATCTAACAAAAGTATTCCTAAGTTTATCATTTTTATTTCAAATGCAGATAACACTACAAGAGAAATGGCTTGTAGAGGCATTTTTTTAATATAGTAGAGGCATTTTTAAATTGTCTTTAAACAATCATAGAGACACTTTCTAAATGCCTTGCCATGCATCGACCCTAGGAACATAGTGGCACTCTTAAAAGTGTCTCTACTAAATTTGTGATAATTTCATAGAGACATTATATAATGCCTTAGTAAGCCTAGAGGCATTCCTATAGTGTTGAATAAATTGTAAAAATTATTGTAGTTCTGAAGCTTTGAACCAGAGCTCCTATAGTGTTGAATAACTTGTTGAGTCTCGCTAGCCAACTCACCCACACATCATAAGGTGTCTATGTTCAGCTTATTATTCTTATGTGTAGTTCATTAACAGCCACAAACTACAATAAAATTAGAAAAGTGTCCCTAGAGACTCAAAAGATGTCTCTAATAATGCCTCTACAAGATATAGGCATTTTTAAGATGTCGTAAAAAATGTCTCTATATTATTTATGCATGGACACTTTACAAAATGCCTCAAATAATGCCGCTACCATATTTATGACACTTTCTTTTTCAGAATTTTCACAGGACCTCTGTCTAGGTTTGAGACATATTTGAAGATGTCACAAATATATGCTTCTACAAGGTAATAGAGGCAAATTAGAAAAATGCCTACAATAAAATGCCTCTATAGAAGGTTTTTGTTGTAGTGTAAAGTAATAGCAACTTCTCTTTCAAATTTACTTTTATATCATACTCTTCATAAAAAAAGAGTGAATTGCACAAAACTACAACTATTTGTGTCAAGGTTTCAGAAACTACAACTTTTGAAACCTATTTCAGAGAACTACTTGACCATGAGTTTCAGAAAGCTACAACTTTTGTGTCCGGTCTCACATGTCAGCCTCACACAGAGATTGACATGTAGGACCGGACACAAAAGTTGTAGTTTTCTGAAACTCATGGTCAAAATAGTTGCAGTTCTGTGAAATAGGTTCCAAGTTGTAGTTTTTTAAAACCTTGACACAAATAGTTATAGTTTTGTGCAATTCAGTCCAAAATTAAATTTAGGTTTAAAGTTTACGGCTGAAGAAAATGTCAATTGGTACCAGAAGAGAAACAGCCGTATTCGAAACAGCCGTATTCGATTCCTGGTGTACCCCTTTTACCCCCCCCCCCCCCCCCCCCAATACATGTAAACCGTTTTGTCTACTTGAGACATGTAAAATATCACGCTTGACCATGTTAAAAAAAACAATGGCAATTGGAAGTAACTTGATTATCTACAAGGGATGAGAGCACCATTGGATGGGATTTCAAATTTCACTATAAATCTCCTCGCAAAAAAAATCACTATAATAAGTCTAATCAAGTGTCAATTGGCCAAAGAGAAGCACTAGGAAGCTGCCTGGCTGGGCCGTGCTTCTGGGGCTGGACTTTGATAGTCCTGACCGGGGTCTGTCAACCACGTTGTCCGACGGGAGTCCAAGATAGGAAGGTTTCCCACCCCTTCGGCCTGGTCGGTTCAACTCTGTTCCGGCTGGAAATGCGCGACTCAGAGAAGCAGGACACCCCAGGATTTTGGCAGCTCCAATACAAACTACTGCAATGGTACGTGTGCGTAGTGGTCAAAATATACGATTTAAAAGCATGGCTAAATGCTTGAAATTGGGATGATCAAACGGCATGTTTTGTAAATTACAAAGAAATATCAATACTATAAGAGATCGGTACTTTGGCGAGGAGCATCCAAATCCTAAATCTTCTAAATCATAGTTAGCACCAAATCCTTTTTGGCGAGGAGCATGAATTTGGCCCATCCACTCCTACCTACTGTGTCTGCACAAACTAGTATCTGCCTCTTTATCGGCTAGAGTGGTTGATGGCCAAGAAAGTGTGGCACCAATGTTGTGTCATCGTTGAGTTGATACCAGGGTTTACAAAACAAATCAAGTCGCGGATGTCCTAACTGTCAATAAACCGAGCAAAAGCCCAACTCGGAAAGCAAACCGGTTGGTTTTTTCGCCTTACCGACTGTCGATTTATCGAGATAGTTTCTTCTTCTTCTTTTTTAAGCAAACCAGTCGGTTTTTCGGTTAACTGTTCGGTTTTTTCGGTTTTCAAAAAAAAAATTCAAATTTCAAAAACCGGTCGAACCATGATACCTAGCCATACTAGTTTTTTGAGTTTTTTTTTTTTAAACCAGTCTGTTTCCTACGATTTTGCAAACCTGGTTCATACTGCCCATGCAAAATGTTAGTGCACGGCTAAAAACTTTGTGAACATTTTTCGGCGAGCAGCGAATATATTGTTCTGGTTAGGAAATGAAACGACTTTGTAAATATGGGAGCGCATCAGAGCCCACAAATTCAACTGATTTCACCTGACCGATATGATCTGGAGACACTGCCAATTCATTATTGCAGTCCAAACGTATAGCAATCAAGTAACGTTAACTGCAGTTACAACTTATTACACCCAAACATTTACATTTGTTCCATTTTATTACATTCCTGCTCCATGAGAACGGGGGGCAGTGTGTGATGAAGAGGCTGTACTCGACGGTGGCCTGCGCGCACCCACGCGCCGACTTGAACACGCCGGTGCCACCGACGATGGTCATCTCGTTGACCAAATGGGTTTACAGTGGAATTTTCGCGAACGTGCCTAAGCACGTGTTTCATTAAGAGGAAGGGGTTTACATTGGAATAAGAGGCATGCTTTCTTAACTCTAACCGCTCCTGTCATATGTCTTGTATAAATTAACTTCATGCTGATTCATGCAGGTGAGATAGTTTATGTTACACGCAGTTTCAAATAAATGGTCAACTAGTCTCAAAAAAAAAAGGGTCAACTCCAAGTGGTTTTGTAGCTCCTTTAAGTAGTTTTCAATTCATTCATGAATCAGGACAGGTAATTAAAACGTCGTTAGATTCGAGACTCATATAACTATTTTCGATGACATGCTATTTGTTTGATGATTGTCAAGTGGAAAATCAACAACTTGTCAGAAGCCTCAAGACTTGATCAGCTTGAATCAATACTGAAGATGCAAAACTGACAAAGCATGTCTAGTACCGACTATCACTGCTATGTTAGACACGCATGTCAAAGTTGTAACATGCTTAAGATAGTTTGAACTTTAAATCGCCTAAACATATTATATCCAATCAATCAGTTTCATTCACCAACAACCCAAGATGCAACTTTGCTTTATAGTTTGTTATTATGCGGCAAAATACACTGACATAATCAGTTTGACCTATGACTAGAGAACCGCCAGCAACCACCCAAGCATTCGATAATGTTTTAACCCATAGTCACTTTCATTTTCTGTTTAGGCTTTTGGATGCAATTGGTTGGTGCATACTCCCTCCGTTCATGTTTTAGGGGCGTATTAGCCCTGTAGAAAAATTCACGTTTAAGGGGCGCGTTTGGGCTGGTGGCAGAAGAGACGAGGCTCCGTGGGCACGTACTTACACACCGGAATCAGAATTTCCCTGAGGGCACGTATTGGATCATGTTTGGGGAATGAAAAGCATTTGGAAATGTGGGAGCTCCCCATCACGGGAAATTGCTCTGATTTTAGCTGACTGATCAGGAGACACTCGAAATTCTTTATTCCAGTTCCAGCGCACAAACAATATAATCAAGGCAACTGCAGAGATACGCCTTGTTAATTACACTAGATCGAAGCCCTGACATAATCATATATATCGATCAGTGTGTGATGAAGAGGTTGTACTCGACGGTGGCATCGCCGGTATTGAGATCCAACGCTTGTGTCCTGGCCTGCGCATACCCACGCGCCAACCTGAACACGCCGGTGCCGCCGACGATGGCCATCTCCCGGACGGCGGATAAGGCCGCGTTCCGGCCAAAGACGGCGACGGTGCTGCCGTTGAACTTGCCGCCCTGGAACACGAAGTTCATGTTCATCATGAACGCCAGCTCGTCTTTGCCGGCGCTGGTGTAGGTCCCCTGCGCGCGGCCAACGAGCCGGGAGGAGTTGAGGTCGGGGCCGTCGGTGAGCGCGTTGTCGATGACTGCCACCATGCCGAAGAGAGTCCGGGAGGTGTTGGTGACTGCCGCCTGCGCCACCCGCACTGACGTCGGGTTCGGCCCGCTCAACAAGTCGTGCCAGTAAACCTTGATCTGCGTCTCCTCGCCGTAGGCCGCCGGAGAGAAGGCGACGGCGGCGAGCAGGAGGACAAGGAAGAGGGGGTGCACGGCTCTCGCCATGGCGCGCAGCGGCGTGTGGCCTGATTCGCGTGTGCCTCTTTGGAGTGGTCTGTAGTAGCGATGGCGTGAGTAAGGTGAGTGAATATGTACATATATAGCGCCCTTGTCACCGTCCAGTGTGCAAGATCGATCTCGGAGCTTAACGAGTAAACTACGATGCGTGTGTCAGCCTGTTACTTGTTTATATGTGGAGAAGTAGGTGACTTCGTCGTGGAAAGTAGAATATGTGGGTGTAACTATCTACTGGGAAGGTACTAGCGTGTATCATATGGAAAATTTGTAAGCCGGCAGCTATGATGCAATAGAAGAAGCTAAGCTTCCGAAGAAATAAAGAAAAATCATTTGTTAGAGAGATTTTTATAGAGTTTTTTGACACTCTCAATATGGTGTATGTATATTTTAACTTATTGTCTTTTCGATCAGTTCGGGTGTCGCAATTGGAACATAATGTCAACTATGATCCGTTGGCAGTAGTTGGAAGTAAGGTGTATATGCCTGGCTAAGAGTAGTTGAGAGTCTCAAAGAACACACTACAAGAGTTTAAGACTTTCCTGACAGTATACTGGCAAGTGGGCCACAATTTTAGTATATTGGGTTAAGCAGTTTTGGTAACAATGGGTGTTGATGTGTTGGGAATGGGATTATAGTTAATTGGCACAAAACTATTGGCAAACATATGAAATTGTACTTGGCCACAGTTAGAAGATAATAAAGACCAACCACTGTCGGCCACTGAAAAAGAACTGTCAGCAAGAAGTGATTATCTTGTAGTGGAAATAAATGTCAATTGGTTAATTCATTGCTACAAAAAGGTCACAATTAGTTACAGTATCCAACTTGTTGCAGATTTCGAGCAAGTCCAGATTGGTATGTAGGACTGGGCATAAGTGGTATAAGTGGTATTGCTGGAAGTGAAAAGGTGTAAAGTGCACCGGTTTTGAAAACCATGGGGGTTAATTCAGATCAAAAAAATAGCATAGAGGGTTATTATTCAGACTACGACCGTATCATAAGGGAGTAAAATGGATTTCTTTCCAAAAATAAATGTGCGGTGATCGGTGTGCGGCGCCGATGCCGGAGGCCGCGGATGGGGGTGCGCTGGGGCGGAGGCAGTAGCTAACACGCGATGTGGATTGGAGCCCATGAACTCCTCTGTTTCCATTCCTTCTCTTTGCACAAAAACATTGTAATGGGCCAGCTGAGCTTCGGCCTATACATGAGTAGCAGGCCTCTTTCTACTTTGTAAGCTGAGCTTCGGCCTATACATGAGTAGCCGGCCTCTTTCTACTTTGTAAACATAACACAAGTTTAGACCCAACAGCCCAACCCGCTGCACGTGCTTTATAATTGTGTTCCCTTTTCATTTTCGGAATTAATCAGAACCAACTCCGTAAAATCTATATCTTTTCGATCCGAGCTCCAGTTGTTCCCATTCTTGATCCTAAATTCATATAAAATCATATCTATCCATTCCATCCAGTTTCATTATTTTTGGTATTTCTTTCGATTTATTTATGTTGCTCCCGTTGCAATGCATCCTAAAATCCTTAAAGTATGTGTTTTTCCTATATTTACTCTCAAAACTCATTAGATGTATACAAATCCGCGAGTTCTCAAGAAAATATTGCTCCTGCATCAAAGCAATAGTAATTTTCTAGTCCAACAATAAGGTTAATCAGGGCATGTGGGGATCATGACACGATGGGCACATGGACGCACGAACCCTTTCTGATGGACGGACCCAATCGACCTGTCGCTTGACCACTTGCAATCGTCCTCTTAAGGTTTTCAACGAGGATAGATGCCATGAGGAGCTGTCACGAGAATGCACCCGTACAAGGCCGGGGAACATGGCAACACCAGCCATCATCATGCAGCCCGGACAGTAGCAGCAACAGGTCAACAAAACAAGAATGATTATGATGTATACAGTCCCTGAGATGAGGAACATTATAGTACTACAGTGCACATCAATTTTCTGAATAATGGGGCGACATGCATGTGCCACCTAAATCTGAATGCGGCAAGCAGTCACTAAGAAGCTAGGGACAGCATTATTACATTCTTTTGTACAATGCCAGCTCTTATGCTGACTATTTTGTTCGTGTGGTGGGCTTGGTCATGAAGTTAATTTGGTGCTAATTTAAAGAGCAGTGTCTGCCCACTCTCACCAGCAAATGCATATGCAATTTGGCATGTACCGGAACAAGCTCATAAACATAGCCTCATAAACCAGACCCAAACGACGAAAATATGTTAGTTTGTTTGAGAAAAATTTACTCGTTTATCTCTCTTTGTAATTAGATGCCATTGCCAAACAAAAAGTGACAGAGACACAGTAGCACACAGAGCCATCCTTGTACAATACTACATTTTGTTCGAGTTGATCATTGTTCATCAAGCTCACAGCTCAGATTAGAGAAACATTCAACTCGCCATACATCAAAGAAAGGAAAAATTAGGTAAATACACACAACTATAGTCCTATAGTAGGCGTCAACGATCACTGCCTGTGCCTCTAGCGAAGCAACGGCGCATGTTGTTTGTAGCACCTCAGTCACCTGATCAGAGGTCGAGAATGGTGACGGTAGAGCATACGGATGATGGAGGTGCTCTAAACAACAGCTAGTAATTAACCTTGCCCCCGAGGATTATCCAATTCTTTTCAGTTCATATATATGTACACACCTCTCATAAGACTTGATATAATTGGCACGTCGGTTACCTATCTGATCCGGGAGGCCCGGGCGCCATGTGCCACGACGGGCCGGCGAGCAAGGAAGGCGCTGTCGGCGACGGCCATGGCGCTCTTGCACCCGTAGAGGTCGAGGAAGCCGACGAAGCCACCGCCGGCGAGCCACCACCGTCGCTCGGCGCGGCCGGACGCTGTCGGCTTTGCCCGCGCCACCCAGAGCTTGTCGGCGACCGCGACGCCGGCGTCGGCGGCGCCGTGATCCGTGCCGTCGTCGTCATCGTCGCAGTCCCTCGTGCACTCGGCGATGGCCGCGACGAAGGGATCGCAGCTGGTGCCGGGGCCGGAGGATGCCGCGGGAACGTTGTTGGAGTTGGTGCGGCGGCGGCGCCGGCGGTGAGGCACCGGCCGGAGCGGAGGAGGGAGCGGGAGCGGCACGCCGGCGGAGGTGTCGCCGCGGAACGAGTTCTTGGGGACGCCCGGGTGGCGCTCCCATGAGAAGGGCACGACGGAGGTGGTGCTGGCGCGCGGGGACGCGGCGGGCGACGGCGACGGGAAGAAGGAGGAGGACGACGCGGCGGACACGGAGGAAGACGATGACGAGGACGAGGACGAGGAGGAGGAGGAGGAGGAGGCGCGGTGGCGGCCTAGGCGAGGGGTGGCGTGCGGCGACGGCAGAGAGAGCGGCGGAGGCGGCAGCGGCAGCGGCAGGGGCTGCGGCGCGTGGGTCTGAGACGCTCGCATGTTCGTTGTTGGGCTTGCCCGCACAGCACTCAAGTGAGGACGTTTTGCTGGGGGGAGCAGTTGGATGGAGGTCAGTTGTCTGTGGATAAATACCGTTGAGGATTTGCTCAAGAAGCCCTCATGTTTGTATGATTTTCCTTCTTTTCCTTACAAGTTTCTTACTAGTACACATGTGTTTGCCATCATGGTTTACTTCCACTTTAGGCCTCGTACGGTTGCTCGACAAGAACGCGGGGATCTTGGCAAGGATGAAGCTAGATTGAGTACCAGTTCGGCTACAGGCGGTGGCTGGTGGGCTGAAGCCGGTACGGTGACTATCTATGGTTTCGAATTTTCAGCTTTAGCTGCTAGAAAGAATCGTTGCTACATCATTTTTAGTGCTAAATTCCTCTAATAGTCTGCTCCATGACGCTATAGCCTTGTTTTTGAAGGCTACCGCTAAATGACTTAGCCAAAGATTTTAACTGACATTGGTAGGAGTGTTGCCTTGTTGTCCACTTGGTGGCCAGGCGCTGAACATACACATCAACACCTTAAGCTCATGATGTCACCATGGATAAATTTCATGTCGATACTGCGAGGGCAACCTTTTTCTTTCTAGATCATCATGATTTTGTATGTTTCAAAACCGTGGTAGGGAGGATATTTGTACTCTTCCATCTATTGCCCAAAAAGTCAGAAGAAGCCGGTTTGCCGAATGCTTTACAAAACAACTTTAACTTATCCATAAAACTATTTTTTTTCAGATAATCCATTTTTGCGTGAACCCAAGCTCTACCATACTGATCCTAAAAGATGAATTGTGGAAAAACTGAGGGTGCAAAAGCTGAGGCATGTTTGGAGGAATGGTAGATGGCCTGATATAGATGGCATTTTCGTACAAAAGTTGAGAAAAGCTATTTTGGAACGGATTTGAGGATTCTTTACAATCTTGACTATAAAAGCCGAGAGAAAAAATATTTAATTCAGCTTCAGCATACCAAAGCTAAAAGACAGAACTACAGCCAAGACGAGCAGGCTCTAATTAAGTAGCGAGCTGAGGTGCAGATTATAGCAGCTCCGGAACCACGGCAAGCTACCTAGAGGGTAGCTTGTATGTGATGCCGCTCGGAGCAGCACATGCAGAAGCTGGTGCCACTCTCTGCCTACACTGGACCTGGCGGTTGGACGCGTGGCGGTTGCTCTCCGTCACCTTAGCACGCACGTCTGCAGCACAGCACTCTCGTTTCGTTGGTTAGTTTTCCGTTGCCCTTGTGTCTTAACTTATTCTTGTCTGCAACACTCATGCACGCCGGCAAATGAGAATGATGTAATGAGATTGAAATAGAAAAAAGGAAAGGACTCTGCAAAAGCTTCACTACTGGAACGAAGAAGTGGGCAACGGTTAGTCGGTTACAAAGATAGAGCCTCTAGAGCCTTGGTTGGTGGTGTGAGGTGAAGTTTGGTTCGTGTGGACGCTACGTATGGCTTGGCCTGTAAGAATGCATGTCCAGAGAGGCAGGTAGTTTCTTCTTTCTACAAGTCAGAAGTTCTGATCCTATCTATGCCGGCAGTACAGGAGTCCCTGAGAGGAGTACTTCTGCTGACATTTTGGGTTATTCTTAAATCTTAATAATTGTGCGATCGAGTAACATGCGAAAGCGGAACAACATACCAACAGATAGTCACTGGAATCGAACAGCACAGGTAGCTTCCAAAGAGGCACAGATCCTTGCTAAGGTTCATCTCGTATGATTAGCGGCCACATACTGTCTCTCAGTTTTGTGATAACACACGTATACGACAACACTAACATGTATGTATGGCTCAGGAACAGGCCAAGAGCACGTACTGACAACAAGAACCAACATTTAATTAAAGGTGTACCGTGTACCGTAGTGATACCACTCCTACCAAAATCAAGACCCACTTTAGACTAACCTTTCATACTTGCCGGCCGGCCGGCCAACCTTTTTGCCTCTATAATATGTACCTACCATCTCCTTTTCTCAATGGTCCTATGCAGGTTGCCCACATGCACTCATGCATGCACGCACATGATCCATTTCTTCAATCCAAGAATAATTAGTTTTAAATTAATCAAGAACCCAGCTTACACTTCATTCCGTACTTCCCAAGCTGCAGTAATATATATCTTAGTACCTTCAATGCAGTTTGCTTGGAGGCCCACATTTAGGTGTGCAAGCTAATTGTTCCGGACAGAAACAAACCGCTTATCGAACATTACCGAATATTGCACTGATCGATGACATATCACCTAACTTTACAGAAGGTCCATGCGTTTCTAAGACTGATGAAGATTTTTCTTTTTCTTTTTGAACGGAACTGCCAAGTTGTCACCCTGAACATATCATTTACTAGCATGCAAGGCAGTATAGCATTAGCATACAGGATTTGCGAAGTTTTGAGTACATACAGAGGGGTCTAGGAGTACAGCTAGATCGCATCCAACTGTTGCGCGCTCCATGCACGCTGCACGCATCACTGATGAAGATTTTTCGGAAGCTAGTTCCAGCTTAAGAAATATTCAGGGATTTTGTCACGAACAGAGACGTTATCTGGTAGGAGGTTAACCTAACGTCATTATTGGACCAGATCGATAGTCACGACATGCAGCTTAAATAAAAGAATTGGAATAACGTGCTCTGCTTGCTTGACTGCTGCTTCCCACGTACTATACAAAACAGAGCCTGCACGCTTACTGTTATATGTTATCTCCTGTAGCAGAAAGAAAGCATCTTGTGTGAAAGCACGAGACGTAGAATGAGAGTAGTAGTAATGTAAGCTTTCACGAGACCAGCCAAGACAAGACACTAGACGAGATCGATCTGTATTCATTAGCTGCTCTGTACTATAGTAGCTTTCACGGATTGAAATCAACAAAGCTACTCGGTCCATGCATGGTCCATCGACGGGTGCGTGCAGATATACACTTACACGCGAGGCCAACGTACGTGGACGACCGATAACAGCCAGTTAGGATGAACACCCACATCGCACAACAGTTTGTATATATATAGACGGCATGAAGGTAGAGGCTACAGTTCCGTTGACGAGTCCAATTAAAGGATGGGATTAATTTTAAGTTCCTAGCCACCACAGCAAACGAACCTGTGGAAAGGAAACAAACGGTAAATTCAATATGCTGCAAGCTAGAGATAAGCTAAGAATATATAATATTGGCAGTTTGACACTCAATTTTCCATTGGTATAAGTGACACTTGGTCAGCAGAACTCCAGCTAGCTGAATCAATTCATTTTTAGAGTTTCTCATGATCAATAACTTTAGAAAATTGTAGACCTGGAGCTCTTAGAAGTCGTTTTCTAGCTATTAGGTCACGTTTCTTTCTATATATACCTTTCCACGCTAGCTCCGCCAATGGCGCAGTGTTATGTGACAGTGGCGCCTGCAGCAATGATGCACGGTACTGTAATGATGCCGTAGCGTCGCACGCGCGTACATATGAATATTCAGAGATAGCTTAATCAATTAGCTTCCCGGTGGACGGCAGAAGTTTGGTGCCGGAGCTCCATCGGGATAGATCCGTGTAGCACTCAGCTGAAAGCACGCACGCACACCCATGCATTCGTTCATGTCGGTGCAACCGTCTCCGTGGAGCTAGCACCGATGGATATGTAATGTATGGATAGGCAGGGCTCTCGAGCAGCGGCGTGAGCCATGGATGTCGCTCGTTCCATCATGGCTTTTGTGGCCGGCCCAAATTCACTGCAGCCCAGCGCATCGGTCCAACTCAACTATGTCAACGGGGCTACATTACCGAGTCCACCGGCTCCGGGCCAGACTCTTGGCAGGGTTCGGCGCAAAGGTTCCAAGTTCCAACTCATCTTCTTCCTCCCCCTCAAAAGAAAAAACTCATCTTCTTCCTCGCTTCTCCGGCCTTGATCTCGCTATACTGCTGCTATTGCTGGACAATTCCATCGAGAGCTCCTGCTTGATTAGGGGCGGAGGTTTGGATAGGAGCTCCAGCCTCCAGCTGTAGAGATAATGCTCCGTTGGATTGGTATGCACATGCATGTGACACGTTTTTGTAAGAAAATTCCACCATAAAAAACTGCGATGTTGTTAATTAGAAACAACGGATTCAAACATATCATGATCAGCTGAACTAGCTAGACACGAGTCACATGACACGGTGCAAGCACTGCGAGAGTGGTGCTTAAAAAATGTCCAGGAGATGCCAGCGTGACACGCGTGCAGGGCAGGGGGCCCGGCGCCCGGGGGGAGGGATAGAGTCAAGAGGCAGCGTGCGACTCTGACGGAGCGATGACCCCCTCCAAGAAGCAAGCGCAAAAGGCACGGCGATCGAGGTGACGCATCACGCTCGGCTCGGGGCAAGCAACGCCCACGACACGAACGAAGCGTCGCTGCCACTTCATCAGGTCGGAACAAGCAAAGTTTCTTGCTTGCAACTGCAAGCATCGTCGAGTCGCTGCTGCGCTGGCGTCTGGTGATCCGAGACGGGTGTCGTGGCGCTCAGATGGTGTGTCGTGGCGAGGGGCCTGCTCCCGGTGGCCCTGACGCTGGCGCTCCTCTGGTTGCCGCTGCTCTGCTGCGCCGTCCGGTAGAGGAGGAGGAGGAGGGCGGTGGCGGGCGGAGACGGATGACGCCGGTGATCGGACGCGGCTGCTGGATCGAGCAGTACCTCGAGGACCAAATGGAGCTCGTCGTCGGAGCCAACGACGCAGCAGAGAAAGGCCCTTGTCGTCTTGCCGGATGCCGATGAGAGACGCGGGCCAGCCAGAGAAACTGTTTGTACCTGCTGGTTAAGCATCCAGGGCTAAAACCAATGGAACGGTCGTGCGTCCGGCCTGGAGGAAGGACTACTACGACTCATCGTGTCCGATGCAAGTGCAAAACTGTTCTAAAAAATCAAGAAAATGTCTGTTAAAATGGCAGTACTATCGCCGATCCTAATTATAAGGTTTCGTAGCATTTCGAGATTAAAAAAAAAAGGTCTTGAGAGTTAAAAGACTCATTTTACCTCAACATATCCCTCACTATTCACTAGCTATAAAGTTTGTCCTGTTCTTAAAACATCAAAATTTAAAAACAAATTTTAAACTCTAAAATGTCACATATGTTAAAGAAAGGAGAGATAGTAGTCAATCAATATCGAGGGATTGCGATAAAAAAATGGTACTAATCTACATGCACGAATCATCGGCCCACTCACGTAACTCTGTCCCCGCAGCAACATGGATTCACGCCGCCCTTCAGTCTCGTACATGCTGCAAGGCCCAAATGTGTTTTGCCTGTGGGTAGGCTGCAATTAACGTGAATGTTACTTCTAACCTGAAACTTGGCAACTTTGACAAATAATATTTATTTAATTATTTATTTAAGTCGAATAACACTAAGTTTATTACTCCAAGCATATCATATCTTTCTAGATGTTTAGTTGAATATTTGTAGCAAATACAAATGATCAAATAAATAATAATAAAGCCAGAAGAGAAGAAAGCGAATCATTGCTTGCAAAAAAGTGAATGGTATTTTCTTGCCCGTATGGGAGTGGGAGAGGAAGCTAACCTAGAATACAAAAGATAACACCTACCGTAGAGAAGACTAAGCACACTCCACTATACCCATCCGCTTCTAGTTCGACTTTCTCTAATCGAAGCTAAGTTATAGATTCGCCGACAATCTTTGGAAGTGAGGCCTCGCTGTCATTGTTTGAATAGAGGGGTACCGTGAGCTGGGTCCAATGAAAAAATAAAGGAGGGGGAGGATCAGGTCCATGGGACTTGTCCCCACTCGATGGTTCATCCCACTGGCCACATCGGCACAATGACAGGGGCGATTTTCGTTTTCTCGCAGCCAGGCTCGCAAGTTTCATTCATCATTTTGTTTGGAGAATCAAAACCACGTCACAATCATCTAGAATATAATGGGCAATTTCGTATGAGTGTGGAAGCGGAAGCTAGACTTGAATACAAAACATAACACCTAACGTAGAGAAAACCAAATACACACTATGATACTCATCCGCTTCTAGTTCGACTTTCTCTAATCGAAGATGTGCTCTATATTCGTACATAATCTTTCGAATCAAGTTTCATTCATCATTTCTTCGGCGAATCAGAACCACTTTACAAATCATATAGAATAATGAATGGACTCTGAAATCTTTCTAATATTATGGAATCAAGTTACATTCATCATTTATTCAGTGAATGAAAACCAATTTACTATATTATCTATGTTGCGGACAGTATTCTTTGTTCTTCCATACTATTTTCGAATCAAGTTTCATTCATCATTTTTTTCAGCAAATCATAACTACTATACAAAAATCATATAGGTTATTGATTGGATTCTAGTCAGGTCTTTGTAGGTAAAGGTACAATAATTAGGATCGGAGGAACATCATTTTTTTTTTCCTTCTCTTCATTGTAGTGTAAAGGTTAGAAATGTTTCTCCCATTTTCAGATATTGATGAATGACTCGGCAAAACAGAGTTGTGTGAGGATTCAGATTATTTTTAGCATGAATCGGAAACGTTTATTTGTTCTAAACGAGGCCTGAGTTGCTAATGACTCTCAGGAGAAAAGTCTTGTTCAAAATGTACAAACTTCCACTAGGTCAGCGGGAAGAATGTGTAGTTCCGTACGGTGGCTGTAGGAACAACGAACGAGTGACGGTATGGTACCAAGCACAGTAATGCACTCCAAGCAGTAGTCATAGTAAGATGATGGTGCTGTTTTAATAGGTTGATGAAAGTGCGCGTGCTCAAAAATATCAGCGATTTATCAGCGGGCCTTCTAGGTGGCGTGGCGTGTCCAGCTCCGACCGTCTCCGATAAGGGAAAGGAGCATGAAAAGGCGGGAGAGTAGAAGGAGGCGCCACTTCTGTTCAGACCAAGCAAGCCAGGGATAAGCAAAGGAAGCGGAAGCGAATTATACGAGACCCGATCTTATGCATGTGGAATTGAGACCCTATTCATAGCATGACACGTGGCATCAGTTACCAAAGGAAAGAATGAGAAAATCATGGATAGAAAATAAGAAAAAAAATAGAAAACTTGTTTCACGTTAGAGAATAGGGTCTCAATCCCACATGCATGAGACCCGGTCTCATATAATTCTGGTCCCAAGCAAAGGCCCAAGGCCAAGGCGGTTTCTTGCTTGCACACGCATCGATCAGTGAGTGTGCATTACCGGCTCCCCAAGGTCAAGTGCTTGGCTTTCCGCGATGGTTAGACACAACGGATTCAGACAGACGAGGATAAACAACTGCTACTACTTGACACGGTGCAAGTACCGCTACATTGGTGCTTAAAAAGATGTCCAGGAAATATCAGCACGACATGCACGGGGCCTGGGGATAGAGGAGGTCTCAAGGGAGCGTGCCCCGCGCAACTCTGACCAAGCGGGGATCGAGTGACACCCTCCAAGAAGCAAATGTGCACCGAGCGTTTGGTTCCCCGCCGCTGTTTGCCACACCCAAACCTTCGGCAGCCACGTAAAGTTAGTTCAGCGCTTGGTTCCGTGCCGAAATGTGTGGCGGCCACAGCTTCCTAGTTCATTTTCAGCCTGTGGCGGTGGCGGCAATTTTGTGCGACAAAGACACGGCGAGGTGACGCATCAGAAGGCGGGAGACGGCGGGCTATGCACTAGCGCACGGACAAGTATCAGGACCCAAAGCGCTCGGGGCAAGCGAGAAGCAACGCCCATGACAGGAAGTCGATCTGGAAGCGTTGATGCCACTTCAAGTCAAAACACAGGGGCCAGAACAAGCAAAGCTTCTTGCTTTGCTTGCAAGCATCGTCGATCGATCGCCGCTGGGGTGGTGGCGCATGTTCCGAGGCGGGTGGAGCAAGGCGGCAACGTCAGATGACGGTGTCGTGGCGAGCGGTGGCTGCGGCGGGCGTGGCGCTGTGCCTGCTCCCGGTGGTAGAGTACTTCCTACTAACGCCGGCGCTCCTCTGGCTGCTGCCGCTGCTCTTCTGCGCTGCAGCCGTCGTCCGGTTCCGGCAGCGGCGGGTGTGGAGGAAGAGGGCGGAGACGGTTGACCCCGGCATCGGACGCCGCCGCTGCAGCAGTACCGACTGTACCGTTGGAGGCAGGGGCGAAGCTAGAATCGGCATACAGGTGGTGCCAAATGCACAATTTAGGCTCTAAACCGAGTGCACAAATGGTCATAATGAGGCTTATTAGTGGTGAAACTTTAATTTACCTGGTGCCAGTGCACCAGGGAAGCCCAACATAGCTTCGCCACTGGTTGGAGGATTAGATGAAGCTCGTCGTCGGAGCCAACGACGCAGGGGAGAAAGCTCCAGTTGTCCATGATCAGGCAAAACGGTAGTCATTGACTGTTGCTGAACGAGAAGCCGGCCCGAGAATCCGTTTGTGACGTGTTAAGCATCCAGAGATCCAGATGTTGGGCATCCGGATTCCGGAAGGACGCAAACCGTTCTAGAAAAATCAAGAAAATGCATGCATAATTGCATTGACGGAGTAGGCTCGGTTACTAAAATGGAAGCAGTCCGCATCAACATTGATGGATCGGGAAACAACAAAAAAAAAATGAAAATAAATTGGGGGTGCACGCACCATCATCGCCCTCCGCTCACCTACAGCTTTGATTCACGCCGCTCTTCAGTTGCGTACATGCTGCCTGATCCATGTGTTGCCCGATCGTACGGATAGGGTGAACGCTACTTTTTACGTCCGATACACAATGACATTGACTACTAATATATATTTATTAATTATTCAATTGTGTAAAAGACAAATTGTCAAATAATTAATAGTAAAGTCAAATTAAAAAAATATTTTGAATTGAATATTTCCATTCTGTACAGGTTCTGAATTTCTCTACTATCCTTTAGGATCAAGTTTGTTTTATCATTTCTTTAGCGAATCAAAACCGCTTTATTTACGAAAAAATCTAAGTCATTGAATTGACTCTGCATTTTTTCACAGTCTTTTCAAATCAAACTTTTCATCATTTCTATGGTGGATAAAATGACCTTGTTCAGGAAAATCATCTAGATTATTAACCTGATTCCATATCCTTTCATAAACTTTTCGAATCAAGTTTCATTTATTATTTCTTCAATAAATCAAAACTACTTTAAAAAGCAATCTAAGTTATTGCTTGGATTCTGATCAGAACTAGAAGGTGTTTACTGAAATGAGAAGAAGTTAATTAGAATTGGACGAACATCGATAAATTGTTTTCCGTCTCTCCATTGTAGTGCACAGGTTAGAAATGTTTCTACTACTGTTTTCAGATATTTGATAATTGACGTGCAAAACTTAGTGGTGTAGGGATTCAATGATTCTAGTTTAAATTTCAAAAGTCGATTGGTGCTAAACGACTGTTAGAAGTCTTGCTCAAGATGTAGAAAAAACTTCCACCGTTTCAGCAAAAGAATGTGTAGTCCATACGGTGGCTGTAGGAACAATGTGTGAGTGATGGTACGTAGCACTTATAAGAATGGTATATTGGTATTAGTGTTCTTACTCATAGGTCGATGATAGTAGTGCGTTCTTCTTAAAAATATCTGAGAAATATCAGCGAGGCCTTGAAAGTGGCGTGTCCATCATCCGGGAAAAAAAAAAGTGGCGTGTCCACTGTCCATCTCCGACCGTCTCCGATCGAGAAGGAAAGGCGTATGTATCAAAAGGCGGGAGAGGAGGGAAGAAGGCCCCGCTACTACTTCGAGACAGACAAGAATCGGAACCCAAGGCTTCGGGCACAAGCAACTCCCAAAATACACGAGGATTTGCTGCCGCTTCAGTTCGGACCAACGCACAGGCCAGGGCAGTTTCTTGCTTGCACACGCATCACCCCGTTCGGTTCCCCGGCGGGCTTGGCTTCCGCGAGGCGATGGACGATGGCGTTGGCGGGCGGCCACCGCCGCAGACGTCCCTGCGCGCGGTGGCCGCGGCGGCGCTGGCGATGGTGCTGGTGCCGGTGGTCCTGACGCTGGCGGTGCTCTGGCTGCCGCTGCTCTGCTGCGCCGTGGCCGCCGTCCGGTTCCGGCGGGTGCGGCGGCGGAGGAGGAGGCTGCTGCGCGGGTGCGGCGGCGGAGGAGGAGGAGGACGGTGGCGGACGGAGACGGTCGACGCCGGCTATCGGCTGCGGCTGTTGGATCAGTACCTGGAGGACCAGATGGAGCTCGTCGGCGCGCCGACGCGGGGGAGAAAGATCCTTGATCCGGCCGGCGAAACTGCGGCGAGGAAAAAGATCGTGTCATTTCCTTCCCCCCCTTTTTTAGTTTGTAGTGTGGAAATGTGTAATAGGAGTCGCCGGAAGCCGGATGCGAGACGCCGGCCACAGAATTTTGCTTGTGCGCGGTGAAGCATCAAGAGCTAACTAAACCTCCTCTCTGTTTTTTTCCCCAAAAAACAAATTGGGGAAGAAGAAACGAGTTTGAAGAAGTTTCCTCTGTTTTTTTCAGATGAATTTCCTCTGTTGTTGCCTCGCAGTTATTCATTATTTGCTCTGCTTTTTTTCCCCTGTAGCCGGATAATTCTTATGTTAACTAAAGTCATTCATTCAGCAAGTACAAACTTGATCCGCTCTCACTCTGTTCGAAATTCAAAAGCTGCTGGCGCGACGGCGTGCAGCAACGAGACATGGGCTTGAAGTAACCGAGGTTACCGAGCTTTTCCTTTACGCGTCGGCGACGCTTTTCCTGAGTAGTAATAAGTGTGCTGGTACTGTCTGTATCTTCTGTTATCCACCTACTGGTCGGTTGTGCACACACGTGCCTACCGGCTTCCATTCCATGCCTCCTCACGCAGAGACGACGACGGCGCATCATCAATGGAGACAGATACGGTGGGTGAGACTGATTCTGCTTCGTGTTCCACGAATTTGATTGGGGTGAGCACACAATCCCTCATGCTCATGTTTCTCTCAAATACTATTCACATGTAACTAGTGCAACCATGTATTGCAACGGTGGTCGGTGGCCACCACAGAATTATTAGTCAGGGCCGTGGTGTTCAGTCAGTGGTTCAGACAGCCTCGATTAGAGCTTTGGATAGCAGCAGAGTACTAGTGTGAAGTCAAAATTCCCGCCAGGGTGAGTGCGGTAGTAGTGTCATCTCTTCAGTCCGGACCACATGGCAATCTGCAGAAAAGTGTACTTTAGCTGGCCGGTGCGGCGGAGGCGCCACGCACCGAGCCGACCTGCTTTCCAGTGGTGGACGGCGAAGATCCAACGCCACATGATTCGTCGCCGAATCTGCTCTGTTGCTTCCAGATTTTCTTTCAGCGTCACGTCTGGAGCTGAAGAAGGTCATAAAACGACCGACTAGTCGCTACTCCAGTGAGTGCGCTTGCCAACCAGTAACCGCTTGAATTGAAAACACGTCACGGCACAGAATCTGGTGCAGAAAAGAGGCTCTGGCAGCGATCGGAAGAGATTGTTTTTTTGGCTGCAGCTTCAGTTTTTTTGGCTGCCAGAAAAGAGGCTCTGGCAGCGATCAGAATCTGGTGCAGTAGGAAAAAGCAGTTGCTGCAGCCCACAGCCAAAAAAAACATCTTCCGATCGCTGCCAGAGCCTCTTTTCTCACTATCTTTCCCATGTTTTACTGAAGAAGGTCATCCATACGACGTCAGTTCGGCTAATCCTCGAGTCGAGCACATGAATGAAAAGGTTGAATTCCGGACCTCAAGGGCGGTGGTCGTACGTCGTGCGTTGCGGTCACACTGAATGGCCGGAATGTCCACGAACCAGTTGCGCGGTTCAGAAATTCTTGGCTGGAGTACTTGACGCAACACAAGGCTGCACATGCTGCTCATCCTGTTCATGTGCTACAAAGGAAAATCTACTTTGATTGTTGACATGTTGTAAACGTTGAACATGTGATGCACTGATAAGTTTGGTGGAAACAAACAGACTCTTGTTATTCATGTGCTACAACAAGGCAATATAATGTTGTTTTTTTTTTTTGAGATAAACAAGGCAATATAATGTGAGTGGGCTATTCTCATTTTTCTGTGTATGCAACTTACCCAGTTACCCTGCACCCAAATGCAGTCCAGGCCACTTTACAGCCCAACCAAACATTACTGCACCCAGAGGCTGGGCCTGTATTTGAATTCACAGCCCAACCAAACAGTTGTGAAGATGATATAGACATGGAACGAACTTGTAATCAAACAATTGTTAGCTATAGAGCTCTAAAACAGTAGTACAGTAAAGCCTCCTGTACATTGAAATACACGAACCGGGACCACGAGGAAACAATTGCATGAAGCCATACACACATCAATGCGCGTATGTTATAGAGGAGCAACTTCAGAAGCAACTTCAGAAACAAGCATGGTATACTGCATCAGGGAGTTCTTTTCTTTGTAGTTAGCGTCATCTTCACATTTACATTTTACATTGGAGGTGTAAGGTAATCGTCATAAGCTCTATGTATGTCAACATTCACAACAGACTGAGACACCACCTCTCTAACCTACAGACCCTAGAGAGAAAAATAACGAATTCCCCGCAAGGATTTGCTATATGGTGACTACCTACAATGTGTACAAAATGCCCACACCAATGCGATGTGAATCTCAGAATAGCAAAAAAAAACTGATTTGCCACGTATGTATGCTTTGCCTATACCATTCCATCTTGCTGACACATGCAATCAGGCATCGGGAAGGTGTATACAGAATCGTTTGGTTTCCTGAATGCAATGCTCCTCATTTCACTGTGCTGCAGAATTTCCTGCATGTGGTGCTTGAACCGATCCAATCTGCAGTTTTTTAAAAAGAAAAAGAAGTGTTTCAATAGACTAAGTTACGCACAATAAGATTGCAATGTCAAATCTTGCATGTGAAGGTTGACAAAGAGGTGATACAATTTATTGACTATTAAAGTATGTTAAATGCCACGAAAGCCATCAAGCATCAAATTCAAGGTAAGGTCAAATAAAGGTTTGGTGGGAAGGCGTGTTGTTTAAAGCAGTTGGTTGGTAACAAGGGAAAATAAAACCAAAATGTACTACTTTTTGGTCAAAACATATTGTTTTTAAGAAGTTGCTTTAGTAAGAATTATCATTCGGACAAAGTTAAATTCAAACTTAGCATGATTTGGCTGTAAGTGGCAGCCAGTATGAACTGACTGCGTCCAGATACAGTTAGTAGTTAAATATGTGATGCCATATAGTTACTGGTTAAATGTGCGATGACTGCTGAAAACTAACCTGATATTTGGATCATCAAAGGATAAGACCAGCTTCCGCTTATCTGGTTTTATTGTCTTTGCGTTCCCACCATATAGGTAACGCCTGTGGCCCATAACAAAGTGAGGGAAGTTTCCCCCTTGAGTTGTCACAAACACTTCACTTTGAACACACACGGTGTAATCTAACGCTGCAAGCCGAGATGAATGTCCCTGCAGACAATAGGTTGAAGAGTGAGATACTACATTACAAATAAATGTGTTTGTACTTTAATGTCTGTCCATAACGTAAACAGAACTTCTAAAGAACAAATGGTTCAGGGTTTATATGTTGGAATGGTGCACAGCGCAGTTCATGTATATTAATTCATTACAAAACAATACTTCAAAGTGGCTGGTCCAAGCAATACCTCGAACTGCGCAAGCTCTTCAGGCAAAGCCAGAGTTTCTTTCGTCATTAAAAGAGGGAACATCTGGCGAAGAGGAGCCATATACTTTTCAGAATTGTATATTTTACCAGAAGCAACATAGAGGGTGGTGTTATTGTCAAAGCCCATGCCTCGTAGCATCATACCAACCTGCATAAATTATTCAGAGACCACATTATCTCCGGAAAACCATTTAACACATTTAGATGCTTTTTGAAAGTTAATTTTTAGTGGGTATCTACGCTGATAAGGTTACTCAATGCAAAAAGGTAGGAAAAGCAAACTATGATAAACCATATTTCTAATAATTTGAATTAGTAATTCGAAATACTGATTAGAAACTGTCTGTATTGTCCAATAAAAAAGTGAGCGTTTCTCTCTTTAAAGCCTAAAGCAAGCCTAGACTCAAAAAGTTTCGACAGCAAACAGAAGCAGCGAGTCAGAGAGGAAAGGAGGTCCTAACCTCAAGAGGAGTAAGAGGACATTTCCCGTCCCTTCTGTTTGCTTCAGCATTTATTACTCTGCCATGTCGACGGAACTTCCCTCTCCAGCTCCTTTCACGTGCATTGTCCATTTCCATTTTCTCCTTCCAGCCACCGTCATATGTACAGCATGAAAAGGCTACCATATCCTAGAAAGTGTACACCATCTTAGACGGATGGAAGAAAATATTGTAGCTGTTAACTTGTAGGAGAGAGTTAAAACCTCTTCGAAGCGAAGATGCACTGAGACATAGTTCCCACCAGTCAAAGAACTCTTTTTGATCAATCGACCAACCAAACCTTCTGCAAGATTTCTTATTGGCTCCGCAAATCTCAATGCATGGTAATTTGCCAAACACCTTAAGGCCTGCATGTTTGATGGAACTGACTGAGCTAATCTATTTGAGAATGGAGCGATGCGCACAACCCTGCACAGAACAAAAAAATCAAATGAACCTATGAGTTGGTTTTTTCACAATTAAATCAAGCCCTCCTTTTCTACTGAGGTTTGGGGTTGTTTATCATACCCTAACTCCAGCAGTCTTGGAAGCACCTTTTGCACATAATGGTTCGGAGATGAGTAGGCTTTAGTTCTCAGATTCGGTATGCTGCTGATATTATTATTGAACCCCAGCAAAACATCTTCAGGAAGTTTCTTCACAACTCTTACATGTTCTCTGAGTGTCTCAATAAAATGATCTTCGTCAAATATATCACCGAATTTGCTGAAACAATATACCAGGTCAGAACACATCTATAACAGGGTGAAACTGCTTAATGAGAAGTACAAAGCTAACACCAATTATTATTCTTAAATCAGAATGTTAGAAGTTGCAATTTAACGATTTTGTGAACAACCATTCACTTTAGAACATATACAGATTGCTTCAGACTCTCAGACAAGTATTTCGTAACAAAAGGACAAGCATAAAACATTCTTAAATCAGAATGTTAAAGTTTGCAGTTCGATGTTGCCTGTGAACAACAGTTCACTATAGAACTGCTTCCCAGCAAAACAACAGGCAGACACAAGGTTAAAAAGGCACTTTTATGTATGGGAAAAATGTAATGGTCAGATAAATAGATACCTACGATCACGCCATACACTATTCAGATGAAATGTTGGGATCACAAGTGTTGCATTAAGCAAGCTAGCAACAGCAACCGCATCGCATATCTGCATTGAAAAGATTGAGTTCATAACTACGCAATATATTAATGATTTCAAGAGCTTAAAAAATATAAAGAATTGGAATCACAGCTAATGGTAGGGATTGAGCCATCATTCTAAAGTCAGGGTAACAAGAAAACAGAGCATGCTATAATAGCATATAAGCATGCTTATGGCAAAATAAGATAACACTCCAGACTGGTTCAGCTTAACGTATTGTGCTAGACACTTGAACAGTAGAGGCTTAGGTAAAGAAGAACCAAAACAAATGATTTGGCAGGTCAAGTAAGAAACTTCATGGTTCTGTGTTTTTCAATGAAATAAACTTTTTCCTTGACAAACTCTAGCCCCCTAATTGGCGAATTTTCGTAACCAAGTTGCTAAATAAGCCATCTCAGTTGAGTACTGTGCAATGCTGAAGCTTCATATGGCACTGAACTTCCAAACAAGAAATTGGGAATGGTACCATCTACGCAGAACCATAACCACAATTTTCCAAACAATAATAATTCAGGAACTTACAGAAAGTCGTTGTTGATTCAGACCACCATTTGCTTCGATCATGAGATAGCCATTTGAGGGCGGTAACTCTGAAAAGAGCAAAAGTATGACGTAGACCATCAGTATTGGCTTAATTATGATCGTCCAGTCCTCAAGATTGTGAGGCACAACATTACCAAACAAATAGTTGCAAGTGGCTACATTTGGTTTATCAAATCATAAGAAAGGTGCCAAAGGACAACCTGACCGAATGAGCTTGCTGTTGACACAAGGCGTCCATGGCTCCACAGAATTTTGGTAACGCGATGTCATTAACTGCACAGCACCAAAAGAGAACTATTACTACATAACACGACAATCGATAAGATTAAAGCAATCTAAAGATGATACATGCATGTTCCCACAAGGGACAAAATAGGCAAGCATTGGTAACGTAATATGTCAACACTTCGCAGGGAAGTCTCCAGTTTGGTGTCCCCCCCCCCCCCCCCCCCCCCCCCCCCCCCCCCCCCCCCAACCACTAGAGGCCCCCTAATTTTAGAACATTCCGTGACTGTTTCCTTTAACACTGAATTTGAAAACTGACATTTCCTGAAAGAATCTATAACTGAAACGGCCAGCATGGACAAGAGAGCTATCTGAAGCTTACTTTCTTCCTAAGGAATCGTAACAGACCTGAACTGCAAAATTTCGAGTTTTTTGTATGGCAAAGCTGACAGCAGCACAACAGCTAATTACTTGGAATTACACCTAGTTCCAGTCACGAGTATAGCAGAAGGATACCACCGCGAATTAGTGGATTCAAGAAACGCTTGCTAAAATCTACTTATCCGCCACCGAAGGATGAGCTAGCAATCGCAGCTAGAACCTATTCACGAAACAAGAACACATTGTCCATCCTTCGTACCCAAAATCAGAGCAAATACACGAAAATGATCCAGAAAATTCGCCGATTACTTCGATTGGATAAACCAGCGAAACCCACGAAATAAACGCGCCAAAGAAGCAGCCAAGAACTTCGCGAAAAGCGATTACATTTCCCCCAAGAATCCGAAATCTCCCGCAGCAAGAGCCAAGAAACACGGTAAAACGCAAGCCGCAAGAACCAAGAAACACAGTAGAAAAAAAAGAGGCAAGTCGCAAGAACCAGCCAAGAAAACACGGCGTGCTCAAGAACCGGGGGCGGGGGGCGCCAAGCTCACCATGCTGCGGCGCCACGAGGCCGCGGAGGAGAGCGAGGACGAGGACGCGGCGTGCGTGGCGTCGTCGCGCATGGCCGGCCAGAGCCGGTCGAACACGAGGTGGCTGCGGTACACCGACCCGGGCCGCGGCGGCGGCCCAGCCGCGGCCTCCTCGGCGCTTCGCCGCCCCCGGACCTCCACGCCCGGAGAGGGGGGCGACACCCTCCCGCCGAGCACGAACATGAGCAGCCCCGCGGCGTACGCCAGCGCGAGGAGCAGCACCACCGCGCCGCGCCTCCGCACGCCGCCGCGGCCCGGCCTCCGCGCGGCCTTGCCCCCGGCGCCGCCGCCGCCTCCTCCGACGCGCATTGACGCCGCCACCAGAGACATCAGCGGCGGGAGAACATTCGAGCACCGCCCGGTGGGAGGGAAACGGGGAGGAGGTTGGCTGGCCAGCTGCGGGGCGAGAGCAACGAGAATTAATGGAAGGGTCAAGGAAAAACGCGAGGGAGAGGTGGAGTAATGAGACGTGTGGGGTTTAGTGTGTAACCGCCGGAATCTGCGAGGTGGCCAGCCAAATGACGGTGCGGACACGCGTCAACGCGCGACCTGATCACCCAGGAATGAGACGGGTTAACCTAAGTGGGTCCGGCCCTGATCGTCTGTGCTGCTGCTGCGTGTAGCCGGATTCGGTGTGCTCCTGCTGATGACCAATGAAATGAGCCTAATCTTCTCGTACTTTCTTTTCAGCTGCATTTACATGTGTTTTTCTCTTTTTTGATTAATTTACATGTGTTTTTATTTTTTTGCGATTAATTTACATGTGGTTTTAGGTTTCGCTCTGCTTTGTGGACGGCAATGGTCGATTTTACTTAGGCCCTGTTTGGATCCACCTCCTAAATTTTTAGCTGGCTAATTTTAGTCAGTTAGGATCCAAACATAACCTCCTAAAATCTCCTAAACTTTTAGCACACTCCCTCCTAAACTTTTAGCCTCTAGTCACCTTAAAGCTACTAAAATCGACTAAACATATAAAAAAGCAAGAAACACATTAAAAAGACAAAGAAAGTCTAAAGACCAGAAACATTAGTTAATGATCCAAACAAGTACCTCTTAAAATTAGTTGACTAAAAAATTAGCTGGCTAATATTTTAGTTGGCTAAGTTTAGCTGGCTAGAGGATCCAAACAGGGCATTACTCATTTTCATCTGCAATTGCTAACGTTTGAAAACGACTGATTGATACAAACAAATTGTCTGATGTGAAACGTCAAGAATTTCATACCGAATGTACTCATGCTCAACATCCACTTGTATTGTAGTCATGCTTCGTGTTCTTTAGCGAGGACTTTGTGTTCGCTCCAGCGTACCGTACTTGTTGTGTCGAATAGTTGTTTCATGGCTTTGCTTTCACCCCATATCATAAGCCACGTATCTTTCTTTTCTTTTTTTTTAACCTCTCACAACTGAGTATAAATGTAGTATCTGTTCATGCGTGTACAGAAGGAACCCGACAACGCACCCTACGCACACAAACACCCTACACCTACACACAGCCGATAAACCGTGTCCATCGAGAGATCATCAGAACTTAAAGGATCCGATGCGTGACGAGGGACGTCACACTCCCTTCGTGCCACCACACGAGTGAGAGGTACCTGCACAAACACGGCCGGCGAACCCAAACAGGAGACGCCAGTGAACTCCCCTACTGGCCACGACGGACCCCAACTCCACCAGCTCTACGACAGCTACGGGTAGGCCTTCGCCGCCGAGACGGAGATAGCATGGGAGAATTATTCCAAGAAACACGCCGTCGTCTCCGCTACTCCAACGCGTTCAGGACAAAGAAGCCTTATACCTCAGCATCCAAGGCTACGCATGAACCTCCCTCCGCTACCACCAGCGCCGACGAGCGCCATGACGGAGATGCCGACCTCCTCCCGGGACAGGATGTAGCCGCCGTTGGCCTGCTACCACGCCTCCCCGAGAAAGAAGCACCTGGACGCCATCTCCTCCAAGGACGGGAGGAGGGAAGCGCCATCACCAGCGCCGGCAAGGTAGTGACCCGTAAAGCCGTTGGAATCGAGGTAAAGGAACAAAAGAACAACCTCGCGCCGTCGCCGGAGACACCATCACCCGAGACGCATCGCCGAGGTAGCTAAACCCTAACCCTAATCTATCTAAGCTAAGCCTAGCAGTGGGTATGTACACCGGACGTCCGATTCGCTGGTCCCCTCGCACTCCGGAGGCATCGAGGCCACCGGAGGCGAAGAGGACCAACGAAATCGGCGCCGGAAATGGCGCTCGCCTCGCTTTCGCCCCGACAGAACTGTAGCAGGGAAAAAGTCGAGAGAGAGAGGTTTCTGTGGTGGTAACGTGTCTGTGTGCAGATAAGAATGTGGCTTTGAAACTGTTGATGGTACGTTTGTGTTTGGGCGCGTTCAGATAATTGAAAATAATTTTTTTCCAAAGACTGTAGTTGATGCCCAAGAGATCCAAGGCTCATGTAGCTCCCGCCTCCCTATGATGATGCAACTTTTAACGTCCTCGGATGGCCGTGGGCCTGCTGTCCATGTCTTTAGCGTCCAAACCATCAACAAATCTGAAAGCTAACACATTCTGGTAGTAGTGGAACTTGGACTAGTACTACGGCTCCGAGGTATCTTCAGCTCACCTTATCATGGCAAGGGTGAGTATCTATCAACTACCTAATCTATGGCTATTGCAGTTTCTTACCGACACATGTATATGACTTTACGAGGCATTTCTTTTTGCCATGAGCACAGTGTTCTATCGGAAATGAATCCCTGAAAAAATTGGTAAAACTATTGCATATGCACAAGCGCTTGCTTTGATTGGAGCCATGGCGAGTGTCTCGAGTTTCATCGGAAGGAAAAAAGAAGAGAGCGGTACGGGGTCTTAAACCCTGCGCGCTGTCCTCTCGGGTCAGGCGCCTACCGTTGCCAAGAAACCAGAAGCAGAACGGCAAGAAATTCTCAAAGCTTTGGCTGGCTGGCCTCTGCAGACTGCAGGCTACAGCTTTGAAGGGCCAGCAGTAGAAAAGCTCAGAGCCAGAGCAGAAAAGCTCAGAGCCAGATGCAGCAAGAAGCTCGTGAGATATCCATGGGCTTCCTGCTCAAAACTTTTTGCCTGTAGTTGATGCACGGGATCTCGCATTCTCCTTCCATAGTACTAGATGGGCTCCTTCCTCTTCAATCCAACTGAACGAACCCAAGCTACGCAAAGTGACCGGCTATTATGGAGTGCAAAAACCAGAGATGAAGAGGCCTTCAGATCAGATGGCATTCAGCCAGTCAACACAACACGATGCTACGAAACAGGCAAATAAAATTGTGGTTCAAATTGAATCACTTGATGAGGTGGTAGAGTGCTGGCAACGAAGTCGAGTGCTTAATTAGCTAGCTGCCGGTTTTAAGGGTGTTGTGCTTTGTGCGTCTGTTGTTCCCGTGTTTTCACGCCACTGTTGTTGTTGCCGTTGGATCAATCGCTAAAGAATACCATGAATCTCTAGCAATATTTTAACAATAATATGAAACGAAAAAAAAAGGAAGATTGAGTTTACAATAATTATACATAAAAAGGTGTTGACGGAGTTCCTGCTTGTCTTAACATATTTTCGAAGGATTCCTTTAGACGCGGTGCTCAGCTAAATAACTGGCAACCAAACTTATTACAAAAACTGGAAAGGAAAGCACACAGACACTAAATTTGTTGGTTCAACAATGTATCCCATCTTCCATGTTATTATTTTTATACTAACCAATAAAGAACCAGTTGCGAGAAAAGTCGGTTTTACCCTGCCAGATCTTACCCACCAGTATACCCACCCTTGATTTAAATCGTACCCTTCTTAAAAACCGTCCGATCCTACCAGATTAGGTGAGGCCAATCTGGGAGGGGACAAGGGGACGGGACAAATGTCATGGCGCAGTACAAAAAACGGGACACAGTCCCCTCCGCACCTTAATTTTTTTCACCGTGAGAAACTCTAGCCTTTTCTTTTAACCCGGCCTCCATCTACTACGTGAGTAACGCGGCCTTTCCTTCTTTTCTATGGTTTCCTTCCTCATCCGCCTCACCTCCCGTCAATCACGTCCCAAATTCACGCAATGGAATGGCGGTTTCCTTCCTCTTCTTCCTGATTTCCTTCCGTTCCTCTTCTTGATGCCGCCAGATCTCAAGCGCGAGACTGTGCTTGCGCCTGATGGGGGCCGTTCGGGGCGGCGGCTGCAGGAGATGCCGCCAATGGGGGACGAGGCGAAGAGGAAGTAGGTGGCGCCTGCATCCACGCACGAAGTTGTTTCTCGATCGGCCGTGCACGAAGTTGTTTCTCGATCGGCCGCGCACGCAGGTGTTGTCCTGAATCCTTACGTTCTTTTTGTTGATGTTTGTCCAGTCGCGGCTTCGTCGATGGAGATCGAGCGGCGCGTCGTCGGGGCACTGATTTTGTTCTTGGGTTCGTAGGTTGGTAGACGAAGCCACGACTTGGTAGCTGGAAGCTGGCGCGGTATTGCGCGATCTGGAGGAAGGCCTGCTCGGCCATGTCGAGGTGCGGGCGCGGCGGGTTGCATCAGCCGCCGTCGTCGCTGGGGAGGCCGTAGTTTGGCAGGCAGAAGACGGTGGCGATGCCGTCACCACGATGCCGATCGACAGGCACGATTGTCCGGCGTTGTAGCTCGTAGCACGACTCGCAAGCCGCGCCATCGTTGAACAGCGCCGTGCTACGAGCTTTACTGCAGCGCGTTCTGCAATACCCATTGAGAATCATCGCCCAGACAACGTAGGTTTGACTATTGCAATTATTTTGTTAGGGTTCTTATATTGGGGTTGATGAATTGGTATACTGCTTCGATTGTTTTTTATTTTTGTCCACAATCAGCTAGACGAAGCCGAAAATTGGCCTGTTCCATTTTACAGCACACTTCCCTGATGCTTGTCATCTCCTCCGTACCTGGATGAGTCTTTCTATTCTCTGCCGAGTCTGCTTGCTTGTTGGGAAATATGTGATTATTGCTGGGTGCCGTTGCTTCTCATAGATGCACGGGCAAGAGAAAAAAAAATCAAGGCCATTACAGTTCCTAGAAAATTCAAGGCCTTTGTGGTTCCGTGAAAAATCTGGATAAGACAATCCCATGATGTTGTTTTTGTTCAGATTTAACTTCGTGAATCATGATTGCCCATATCAGCTAGAGCAATACCTTGGCATAGACTGGATCGAGATAACTGCATCAAGATTTTTCTATGGCAATTGTATCAAGATTTTTCTATGGCAATTGTATCGAATAATTTATAAGCCTACTATTTCTTTTTGTGTTACGACTTTGTTCCTTTGACTGACATGTACATGTGCTGCATGGACCTGCAGATTATGCCAAATTTCAGTTTGAGTGTGGAACTATAAATTCATACCATTATCAAGTCTTGACCACAAACAGTGAGAGGAGGGTAAGCACTTCGTCAGGAATACTGGCATCAGAGATTTTAAATCAAAATTGGGACGCCTCTCTTGAAGAGCTGAATCGATGAAAATATATTATCGACTCAAAGGTTTTCCTCTTATATTTTGATGTTGCATCTTTTTTTTTAGTATACACATATTACTTTTTTTTTATTTTTCAGATCTATTATCACCTTTTAGTCAACTCTGGAACAGGGTATGGCTGATGCACTGACGTCTCTTCATCTACTTTAACCAAGAAAATGGCAGAAATGGGATCAATGATATGTTCTTCATCTACTTGTATTTTTCTCTTACTTACTATGATAATATTCTCAGAGCACCAACAGAGTATGATTATGAAACTGATTTGTTCCAGGTTTTGTGTTTAAGAATGGAAGGCTAGCAGTTCCTCAAACTGAAAAATACAAGTGGTTTATGCTACTTTTCATACAAGAGAGCCTGCTTATATTCTCATATGCATCGGGTGGTATATATGGATGATTAGAAATGTTATAAGCCAATGAGAGGTTTTATTTTTTTAAATAAACCTTTGGGATTACATAGTCTTTTCTATCAGTTGCACATCAAACAAAAATGAAAGTGACTTTTCATTGATAAACTTTAGTTCAAAAAAAAATTCAACTCATATTCATTTAATTTTTCCTTTCTCCAGGTATTCGAATATTATTCAGACAAATGCACACCATATTTTGAGATGTCTAGCTACTGGATTCGTTGTGAACAGAGAAGAAATATGCTCAAAGAATTGTTTAAAGTCATTCAGCAGGTACCTGTCAGGTGTTCTTTTAAAAGGATATGTGGTTTTCAGTTGGACATGAATGGAGCCTGTGGACATCCTTGACATCCTTGAGTTAGATCCTTGCATAATTTAACTGGGTTGGTAGTTTGGTTACGTCCTTTGTAGGTTTAATTTTTCTTTTTTTTTTGAAGAAATTTTTCTTTGCATGCTAATACTCTTGGGGGGCAATAAAAAAATTTATTACAAAGGGATATCCATGTCAATTACTGTGACAAAAGAAATGAAGTTTTCTTCTAGAGAAATGAATGAAACATGGAAAAATTTAAACAGGCCTATCTATATCGATTGTCTTATATTTCAAAGACGAGTTCTATTGTGAGTTCGTGAAATTGATTGGACAAGTCAATCAAGTTTCCATCATCTTACTAAAAGCTCCTGTTTTATCTAGGGTTCATATTTTATTTATTACACTAAACCATTATGTCTTGTGATATCCAATTGCTAGCATGTAAAATTTGATGTATTTTCCCCATCTGTATTTTTGGCTAGAATTGCTTGCATTTTGTTGGCT
This sequence comes from Eragrostis nindensis, assembly GCA_012490785.1. NCBI lineage: Eukaryota > Viridiplantae > Streptophyta > Magnoliopsida > Poales > Poaceae > Eragrostis > Eragrostis nindensis. The sequence goes on from JAAXCT010000128.1 coordinate 529,264, forward strand.
TACAATTAAGGTGTTTTTGTTATCCACATAGATATGTTAATAGTAGTAGCTTAAATATCATATTTTTTATCCACATAGAATATGATATCAGCCCCATCATAAACACCACTTTGGGTCTTTTAAAACACGTACGTGGCGTACGTGCATTGGTACTAGATTCTTGAAATATACATAGCAAATACCCCTCTGCATGATACGTTTTGTGGAAGATTCTTGAAATATACATAGCAAATATGTCTCTCTCTTTTGTTTCCCTGTTTGACCTGTTTTAAAATTGCAGGGTCAGAGAATGAAACTTTTGGCACTTTTAAAATCAAAGCATTAGTCTGAATGTTATGGAGGAGGTGTCAAAGTAGAAAAACAACAAAGGAACAAAAACAGAAGGAAATAGATGCGCCATGTTGGAATGTAGGTCCAGTAGAGATAATTAGTTATGGAATTCGTTTTAGTATATAATTTGTGAAACTACCTACGCTCAACTCTCAGGAATTTACTGAGTTATGTTCTTGGTCCAGGTAACTTGGAACCTTAGCTTTGAGTGATGATGTGAGATGTACTTATTTAGCTCGATCTCATGTTTGGGTTTCTGTAACATGAACAAGGGCTGGAAAAGAAATGACTGCTGCCTAAGCCCTCTAAGTACTCCAACTCTACAATCTGACACATGGTTTGGAAATAACTACCTTACCAAGCTTACATTATTTTTAACTTATGTAAGACTTGTGACATTATTTTGTTATACTTATGATGTTCTACGCTGTTGTTTTCAGCAAATAATTGAGAGGTGATATAAATGAATATTCTTGATTATTAATAAAGGCTCATATTCTCTTTTTTGTTCAAATTTGGTTCATGTGATGTTATGAATGCCCATTATATTATGTTCATGCATTGTGATGTATTCCAACTTAGATATATTGCACAGAAGAGAATGTAGTCGAATACATTATAATGCTCATGGTCCTGCCATAGTGATATCATTATTTAGACACGTGCGTGGCGCACGTGCATTTTTACTAGTGTTTGCTGAAAGGTAAAAGTTACTGATCGAAGTGCTTCTTGATCAGTTTTCCCTGAGATACGCATCCTTAATGCCGTGCAGTTTTGCAGCCGCATCCTGCATGCTTATGCGTTCACTCGGGGATGGCTTTGTGCAGCACAGTCCAATGTTCAGAACAGATATGAGACACCGTGCACGTTTTTCCTCAACAACCGATGGGATTTCTTGGTCGGTGTGAATTTCTTCTAGCAGCTGGGAATCAACAATTTCCAATACCCTATCTGGGAAGTTGATCTGTGCAAACCTTGCAATGCTCAATCCGTCCTTGAACATGTCATCTGTTGGCCTCCTTCGGATGAATATTTCAAGGAGAACAACTCCAAAGCTGTAAACATCTGAAGCTGTTGACACTTGGCCGCCCCCTGCACATTCTGTAATTGCTTATAGTAAGCGTTCACATTTAGAAGTTCCGATGACTGTAATAAACGTTACGGAATAACGAAAAATAATGACAAAGTTTGCCAATACCTGGAGCGACATAGCCAATTGTTCCCTTTATTGCCATGGAAGAAGATGACTCAGAATCAACCCGAGATGATGTTGTAGAATCAATTTTGAATCTTGAAAGGCCAAAGTCTCCAACATGAGCCGTCATGTTCTCATCTAGAAGAATGTTGCTAGGCTTTATATCACAATGAACAATGGTTCCTTGGTTACTATGGTGCAGGTACTCCAGTGCATCTGATACATCAACCACAATGCTTAACCTTTCAGCCAACGTAAGGCGGCTCAAATTTGAAGAGTTTTCATCTTCAGCCGAGTATAGCACTTTATGTAAGTCCCCTCTTGACATGAATTCATATATTAGAGCTTTGAAATCATTGCCTTTAGAATCGATACTTGAGCATGCAGTAAGGATAGGAACTAGATTACGGTGCCTGACATTTCTCAAAGCGTCGCATTCTGCGATAAAGCTTCTCTGTGCCCCTTTTGTTTCTAGACTGAAAACTTTGACGGCAACCACAGTTCTACCTTGAAAAAACTCCCCTCTGTACACAGAACTGTATCTCCCCCTTCCAATTAAATTGGAAGTGGAAAACTGATTAGTCAATCTGGCAAGTTCATTATAAGAAACATGGGGCAAATTCCTATCGAACGAAGGGAGGGACGGGAATTTTCTCTTTTGTCTTTTCCTGTATTTTATCAAGAAAACAACAGCTATAATGACCATAGCAAGTAACACCATGCTGGCTAACGGGATCACTACTTTGTGTACAATTGGTTGCTTGTGCTTACTTGTAGAACTTGGTCCTGTAGCAGAGCATGCTGGGAGGTGCAAAACTGCAGGCCCACCACAAAGCTCTGTATTTCCATCAATATTTATAGCTGTCGCGTTCTTGAATATACCACTCTCTGGTACTTGACCCGCAAGATGGTTGAATGACAAATCCAGTTGCTTCAGATACTGCAGAGAACCAATAGACTTTGGTATAGATCCTGATAGGTGGTTGTGAGAAATATTGAGTACTTCCATGCTTCTTATGTTGCCTAATGAGGCTGGAATACTACCGGAAAGAAAATTCTGATCCATCTCAATAGCTTCCAAGCTTTCGCTGTTGCCCAATGTATCAGGAATAGCTCTGGACAGGTTATTTGATGAAAGATACAGATACTGTAGTTGTTTGGCATTGCCTATTTCAAGAGGAATTGGTCCATCTAGGCTATTGGAAGATAACCAGATAGATGTTATCGTAGGAATGTTGAAAATCTCCTTAGGTATGCTGCCATGAAGATTGTTACTGGATATTTTCAGTACTTCGAGGACTTCAAGGTTTCCCAGGTTTAGGGGTATCTTTCCATCCAGCTGGTTAGAGTCCAGGAAGAGATGTATCATTTGAGACAAGTTTGATAGCGAGGAAGGAATATGGCCCGTTAAGATATTGTTAGATAAGGATAAGATTTCCAAATCCTTCAGAGATCCAAGCCCTTCTGGAATGAAACCTGTAAAGTGATTATTCTCCAATCCAAGAGAAGTCAGGCTGCGAAGGTTTTCCATACCAGCAGGAAAATTTCCGGACATTCCATTGCTTCCAAGATACAATAATTGAAGCCTAACAGACAGGTTACCAACAATAAAACTTGGTATTTGTCCTTCAAGTTGATTCCCCTCTAACGAGAATATTTGGAGCTTAGTGCAATTGGTTAGGCTATACATAAAATCCCAATCTTTCCTCTCATGTGCTTGGAGTTGATTGAATTCAAGATTCAACCAGGATAGTTCCTTTAGTTCGCCAATAGAAGGCGGCACCACCCCCGTAAAATTATTCTTTGACATATCGATCAAGGATAGCTTAGATGCATGACAATGAAATTGGGATATGCCCCGTAAAGAGGTTGTTATATAAATCGAACTTTTGTAGATCGGGAAATGAACCGCCAAGATTGGATGGCAAGTGTCCACTAAGAAAATTGGAGGGAAGACTCAGTATAGTGAGAGAAGAAAAATTATGGATGTCTGGTTGAAGCCTTCCTGTTAGCTTATTCCCTGAAGCGGAAAAGACTTGTAGACTAGGCAAGTTCCAAATTTCATTCGGTATTTCTCCGTTAAAATCATTATCATTGATAACAAGATCAGACAATGTTGTAATGTTAGATATGGTTTTAGGAATTGATCCAGTAAGGTTGTTACCAGAAATCTGCAATGTCTGAAAGTGAGGAGGCAAACTGGAGTATGTAGGCATTCGTCCCAAGAGATGATTGTCATCCAACCATAGCGCGTTGAGACTAGAACAATTTGCGAAGTCGGGTATCTCTCCTTGGAGTGTGTTATTACTCAAGTAGAAATACCGGATGCGATGTAAATGACCAAGGGATAGAGGAATTTTTCCATTCAACGTATTGTTTCCAAGGAGTAGATGCTTTAGGAATGTTAGGTTTCCAATCGAAGGAGAAATGCTCCCTCCTAAGCCTCGACCACTGAGGTCAAGGGAGATGACACGGCGTGGGTTCTTCAACCTACACAAGACTCCTTCCCAACTGCAAAAGTGTGTGCTGTCATTCCAGGACATTAAGACTTGCTGTGGATCACGGCTGATTAACTTCTTGAATTCAAGCAGTGATAGACGATCTGTCTCATTTCCAAATGAAGAGCCAAGAACAAGATGTGCACTGCAAACCGTGAGAAGCAAGAGAAACTGTCTGACTGGAATAATCTCCATAGTGATATGCCGCGCGCTCTTGGAATCGTCAGAGCTTGATATATGCACAGATAAATACAAATGGCATTAGACAGATCGATTGTAAATATTAGCAAATTCACGTTTTGGTATGGGAATTACCTGAAGAATCTTCCTCCCGCTCTCAGGAGTCAGAACAAGCTTTCTGTTCCTTCATAAGGATCCTTTAGAGCAACTCCAGCAGGGCCCCTACATGAGCCCCTAGATGGGATGTAAGGGCTTGAGGCAAAAAAACGAACTCCAGCAGAGCCCCTAGTCAGGCCCCTACCGCTATGGGGTCGCTAGAATCAGCCTCAAAAGCCCCCAGATGTGGCGACCCGCTACGGGGTCGCTACACTGGTGGGGCCCGTCCCGCGCTGCGCGCGCGCCTCTTCTCTCTCGCCTCGCCTCTGCTCTGCCGTCGACGATGCCGCCCCTCTCCTCTTCTTCCAAGCACCAAATCCGGCGGCCCCCTTCCAAGCGCCATTTGTGGCATCCTTGCCCCAAGTTCCGTTGAGCTCGACCGCTGCACCGCCATGCTCCCTTCGTCGTCGATTCGCGTCGTCCGGCGTCGATCCGGCTCGCCGCCGACGCAAATCGCTTCCTGGCACCCTGCGCCGAGGAGCCGGCGGGTCGTGCTGCGCCGCGCCTGGCCCGCGCCATGCCGACTCGCCTCCTCCGTTGCCAGCTGCGCCATGGAGGTCGAACTCACCCGCCGGCCGTCGATTCGCCCCCCGCCACCGTCGATTCGTCCCGCGGCGCGCTCGGGGAAGGAGCGAGGTGCGGACGCCGTGGCAGCGCCCGAGCCGCATCCCACCCCGCGTCGCCTGGCCCGCCCTCCTCCGACGAGCCCGCACGCCAGCGCCCATCCTGCTCGAGGCCACGACGGCCATGGGAGCCGCGCTGTGCTGCATCCTCGGCCTCGATTCGCCCTCCGCCGGCCTCGAATTGCCCCGCCCTGGTGCCGTCGTCCACTACGGCCATGGGGGCGCCGCTGCGGCCACGGGTGCCGCCTCCTCCTGCCGCGCCCTTCTCGACATGGCCGCGGGGCTGGAGGGCCTCTCCGCCGTGGCAATTGCCAGCCCGCGCCGCGTCGGCCATGGCCTGCCTCGTCCCGTGTCGTCGTGCCGCTTGGGAGCAGTAGGAAGAAGAGAAAAAAGAAAGATGTGACACTGACAAGTGGGACCCACATATTGTAGGGGCTTGAATGTAGGAGGTGCTGCTGGAGTTGGAAGCAAAATGTAGGGGCTCAATTCTAAGAGCCAGCCCCTAGATGGCATGTAGGGGCTCTGATTTAGGGGCTTCTGCTGGAGTTGCTCTTAGGAAGCAGCTTAGTGGCCAGCAAGTTTTGCTTCTCTAGAAAGTAGCTTTCGGAAAAGCTGCCATGCGCACCCTGAGGGCCTCAGTCTCGCATTGCATATTGACGATAGAGAGGAGGTGAAGAATACATACTGAAATCCAATGCGAGACTTGTGGATATAACTATCCGGTCCCGCTGCTCACTTGTCGCCCGACGCGTGCCTCTACAAACTCAAATCGAAGGCAAGGCGCATCGATCCCTTTTTCGAACCCTATTGTACAGCAGAAGCAGATAAAGAAAACGCATAAGTGTTGGTGGCGCCAGCCGCCAGTGATGCATTCTTGCTCATTCGCCTGTATTCTGCCAGGCGCTTGTTCCCCAAACCCGGCCAGCAATGGAGATGAATGAAATTGAGTCCTTACCGGCAACCTAAGGCGCTTCGCTCTGTCCCTTCCCTCTCCGGCGAGCCCGCCCTCCGCCGGCCGCCGACCACCGCCTGATGAGCCTTGCGTGGTTTGAGCGAATCTGGAAAGGAGGAACAGAGGAGTCCACACAGAACGAGAGGAGAAGTGGCAAATGACTGCAAAATTCAAAGTAGCCACTACTGGGACATGAGACGACGACAGCCGCTGCTATATTTTGTAACGTCCAGGCCCATTGGAATTCAGCTCAGCTGTGGCTGTGGGTTACTGTAGCGCGAAGGCTACTGTAGCTACGCGAATAGTCCCATATCGGTGACGAACGTGGAGTAGGACCTGCTTAAATGCCCGGTCGAAAATGATAAAATAATCGGGTCAATTTTTTACGCGAAGCGAGGACGAAAGCGTAAGAATTATTTTTGTAAGGTGGGACCGCTCGACGTACGAGCTGGTCTAAAGCCGTATTTTTAGGCTGGGATGTTACATATTTGTCCTGGTGGCGGGTCTAAAATTAGTACTCCTCTGTCAACAAATACAGTGACATTCCTAACTTTGACTAACAATATTTATAAATATACGTTGTTTCAAACTAAAAAAGTTATATAGTATGAAAATCCATTTCATGATGAATTTAGTAAACTCTTTTTCATGATGTCAATCTTTATTATTTTGTTGTTATGGAGAGTAAAGTTAGAAAAGTTTGACTTACGATAAAACTAAAATGCCACTATATTTGTGGACGGAGGGAGTAGCTCATTACCGGCTCTCCCAAATAACGGGCCGAATAGTACTCCCCCTTTTAGAAATATAGTGTCAATCTAGTTTTGTCTTAAGTCAATTTTTTGAACTTTGACCAACAATATATGTAAATATATATTATTTCAATCTAAAAGAGTTACATATTATATTATGATAGTCCATTTCATAATGAATCTAGTGATATCATTTTGTGTTGTCAATATTTAGAGTTTTTTTTTGAAATTATTAGTAAAGTTTGACTTAGGATAAAATTAGATTAACACTAGATTTCTGAACGGAGGGAGTACGCGTTAACGTGCAACCCGACGACCATGACCGTAGAAAGACCCCATCTTGGAGGAAAAACGGGCCAGTGGGGGCGATCGGAAGAAGAAAATCGGTGGAAAAAATGCGCACCACCGAAAAGCACGTAAAGGGTCGGGTCGTCCACTTCAGTATTGAGTCCGCTTGTTGGACTTCTTGTACGCTAAAATCAATGAATAACGACTTTTATGCCTCCTTCCATGAAGCAGCTAAATCAGGTACGTAGATGGGGTTTTATTATAAGAAGAAAATGATGAAGGGGAAGCTGTTGCAGCTGGTGCTGGAAAATATTCCTGCCGTGCCGGATCCACTGCAAGCAGAGGCCATTTGCCTGTCTACACGCTCTTCTTTTTGCATCAGATCAGGGGATGATGTTCCTTGAAGTTGAAGTATTCTTTGTACCTGAAATCGGATTTAACAAGCTCCCAACTTGATGCTACTCAAGGTATGTCATGTTTGCACCTCGCTCTTGTAACTCAGTTGCTCGTAGGCTACCTAGCGATGGTGCTACAGTAACAGAACAGTATTGACTTTTTTTTTCCCTTTTTTCCTTTTTTTGAAATAACGTGGGCAGTTGTTCTGCCTGGTCATTAAAGAAGAGTCAGCAATTGATGCCATGACGAGGTGCCTGGCTATTTACATTTTAGACAACCAGGGTTCTCGTTAGAGCTACATCTCCCCTGTTTCATCACCCCCGCCAACTGCAGCAGCTCTAGGGTCCAGCTTGATCACGTCGCACATCTGCTGTACTGTGGCCGCCTTGTTATCGAACCATCTTCGATTTCTTTCTTTCCAAATATTCCAGGCCGTGTATACCACGATGCTTGTTTTCTTGGCATGGTCTTCTCCTGGCCTCCTTGCCGTGACTCTCTTCCACCATTTTCTAAAGAACAGTATTGACCTCTAGAACAATGTATTTGGTCTCAGCTGTCTAGCATTTCTCAGCATTTAAGCAGCTAGATTCTCAAGAACAGGCACTGCCGTTCAGCTATTCTCGTCCAATTTTGCAAGAGGATTGACAGTAACAGCACCGGCTTTTATGTAAAATTAGTGAGCCCGGATGCAGGGATGGAGCTTAGTGATAGCCAGGCACACACCTTCGCCCGCGTGACGAGACTTATTAGTGTGGTTTGAACATCAGGAGCAAATGGACAGGACGAAGGGGAGCTGAGTGGACACAGAATGAGAGAAAGGGGTGCCAAATGACGGGAAAGCTTGAAGTAGCCACGAGCACGACCACTAGTGGTGGGATTGCCGCTACTGGGGGTCCAAAAATAAAATCACCCGGGCTAGTGGGGGGCGATCGGAAGAGCAAAATTGGTGGAAAAATTGGGGTGGTGGGCTTCGTGCGCGCACTACCAGAAAAGCATAAAATCGGTTGAGTCCTCTTGTTGGACCTGCGTACGCTAAAACCATGAAGAACGAGCTTGTTGCGTACAGCTTTCCAGGGCCAGCCGCAGAAAAGGTCAGAGCTAGAGGCAGCAAGCAGGTCACGAGATATCCATGGCCAGCCTGCTCAAGCTCGTTAATTCAACAGAGAGCCAAGCTAGGCAAAGCGACCAGCAATACTGGAGTGCGAAACAGAGGTGTAGAGGCCTTCAGATTAGATAGCTCTCAACAAAACAAACTGGTTAAGCTGAACCACTTTCTGTGGTAGAGTGCTGGCAACGAAGGTCAACTGCTTAGATGCCTGTTTTATATTGGCGTGTTTTCAGGCTACTACTGCGGTTCTGTGTGCCACTGGATCATTCGCTTAACGGCTTAATAACATGATTATCTGGCGATATTTAAAAAGAAAAAAGAAAACAGGACAGGAAATGACACAAAAGGAAAATAAAAGAACATTACAAATTTAAAAGAATCCACTACAGTAGGATAGATTCAATGCACCGCCACCAGGGCATGCAGCCTAACCAAAAGGAGGATCAAATATTCAACAAGTTCAGATCCTAGTAAACCTAAATAATTACTCCCTCCGGTTTTTTAATCATGACACTAGCTAGTTTTAAATTAAACTATCCAACGTCATGTATAAAAGACCGGATGAAGTATCTAACCTAATTGCCTAACCTAATTTATTTCTAACTTCACGGCTCCAAGTTAAGAGCGGCACCAGCCTTGGCCTCAATGTCCATCTTGCTCTTGATAAAGCACCTCCTCTTCGTTTCCTCATCCAGGTACCCCAGGTCTTCGGCGACCGCAATGTGACCATAGAGCAGTTCCTCCAGATTGTCAACAGGAGCAGCTTGCTTACCTTTACCACTCCTCATCTGCAGAAACTCTTCCTTACCATGATTTCTGGCATAGAAATGGTCGTGGATCCTCATTGCTTCCTGAAATCCAGATATTGTGGCCTGGAACTTCACCACGAAAACACTCTGATTGGCTGGGGTTCCATGGATAACCTTCACCTTTTCACGTGGCATCCCAATATCTGGATAATACAAGATGTAAGCAACTTTTAAAAGACTGCACCACAAATACAAACATAATTTCTAAGAATCAAAAACATTATTCTGTCAAAAACATACATGATAAAGTAGAGAAAGCTATTGATTTTGCTCAAAAATACTAACAGAGTACATAGGTTCAAGTGCACTGCTGCGCTTGTCAATGTATCTCACTGTGCCAGCTTACAAAATGTAACAGAAAACAAGTGCAGATCTAGCTACAATTCTAACTCCAGGTTGCATATCCATAGGGACAAACAAAATCTGATCAAGTGCACAGAAAATAATTTCTTTTGAAGTTTAATGACTCTAACCTGCAAGTAGACCTTCAATTTCTTCTTTTGATACAATCTTTGCTTCAGTATCCTCAGTATTGCTAGCAATGGAGCTGTTATGTATCACAACAACTGGAGGCCACAAAATGAGATCTCTTTTCACGGCATCTACTTCCTCAGCTGGAAAGGAGTGGTGGGATTTGGATGTGTCTGGAGCAACATGCCAATTCCACCCCATCAGAACACACAGTGCTTTGTGAAACCCTAAATGTTTGGTCTTCAAACCAGCTTTGCGTGTATCGTAGGCATGTGATAATAAGGCATCAAGGTCTGGGAACTTCCTTGCTACACTGTTATAGGAAAGAAATAACAAGAAACAAATAAACAAGACATTTCTTCAGGTCAGATATTCGATTTAAATGTTCAGTCAAATACTCAAATTATGCAGAATTGCTGATAAAGGTAAATTTGCGTTAACAACCTCAAGTGAATGCATTATGATGAATGAAGATTAAAGCATTTCTAAAGGAAGCCAAATGTTTCTGACCCAAATCAAGTGGACCAGAAAGAGCTAATAACAATGAAAAGCCTCGAAGAAAGAGCTTAAGAACAAATAACATCAAGCATAGCTTGCAGCTGAGATGTTAGAAAAGAAACAGAAATAAACAAAATTTTGCATAAACTCGAAAACAAATGTCGCGCAGAAACATTTGGCTAAAGCAGTTTTAACGAAAACTAGCAAAGTATACAACATTCTAGGAAAAATAAATAAGAGACGCAGGTACAAACAAGAAAATAAAAAAAAATTCAGCAAACTCAGTAATCAGAATAAGTTTTTTATATATAAATAATAAAAACTCAGTTTAATCCTATATCCACTCTACTTAAATACACTTCCAAATAAAAAAAATATAAAACATACTGAGACGATTAGCAAAATACTTTATTAGTTAAGAAAATGCTGGTCAACACAAAATTCAAATTTAGCACTTAAACAACAAAAGCAGTTTTTCATTATGTTCACTATATATAATTCCTCAAAGGTCAGGGCACTGAAAGAAAAAAATAAACTATATGCAGTTGATCAGTATTATACTTATTACTGCAAATAACTAAAAAAGCCACGACCCATCAGAACACAAAAGTATATTTCAGTCAACTTACCAGGGCGAAAAGAGAAAACACAAACTAAAAAAACCACAACCCATACACTAAGTTTCAGCTCCTATGAGATCAACCTAGAGCCTCTAGCAGAAGACGTAAATGTCGCACTCCATATAATCACAGCGTAACCCTGTCCACTTGTTGGCATCTTGTTCACGAACCTATACATGTATACATGCGCCAGCCCTAGTCATCTAAAAAGGGCGTACCCAGTGCTGAAAGCTCCCACCTTGGGGTAGTTTTCTAGGCAGCCTTCCCCTTTCTTATTTTGCAAGGAGGCTGATTCGAAACCCAGTACCTCCAGGACACAAGTGGAGAGAATACAACTGCACCAGGCCCACCCTTCTATTTGTCTTAACTTGGCAACATTGCCCATGCTAAACTTTGTCTTCAAAGTGTTAGTTAATTTGACCAGTAGGCTAAATACGAGTCTAACGTCAACAAACTGGTTTTCTAATTAGCCACTAGGTTTCAAACACATAGCAAGCATAGTACATGTTCCTGCTGTTTTGTCCAGGTTCTCCATGGAAGAACAGCAGTTTGGCAATCTGACCTCACAGAATGTAACCATGCCGGATAACCAAATATTAGCAACAAGAAGCTCCAAATCCCAACTAATTCCAGACTGGCAATGACATTCTGAAGCTTATGTCTCATCAACCACATATTGTTACTTTTATTTCCAACCATCTTCTCATGGAGCTGCAATGTATTACTTCAAAGAGGCTGCCTCACCATCCCATCTTGTGTCTGCATATAACGACACTAGTGCTGGAGTTGGTCAAAGCCTTGTGCACTAATGTTTCATTGTCTGGACCTTATAAGCGCCAACATGCTTCATGTATTATGTGCCTCTGGAGTGAACCTTGAACCCATAATGTCGGCATAGTTCAGCAAATCCACATAATACTTCCTCAGGTCGTTTATCTTTATGATAGCATGTATGAAATAGCGCATCCTAAGTAAATGGATATAATGTTCTACCATAAGGGGGGACTCAAAATCTCCTCTGCCAAGTGCCTAAGCGAACTACTAATGACTTAGGTACGTCAACCTAAAGTAAACGATTGATAAATCATACTACAGTACGGTAACGAAAGTTATAATAACGCTACACAAGCTATTGGTTTTGGATTGATTCCTATGTTTCTGTCACCAAATCAGCAAGTAGGCAGCTTCTAACGAAATTAAGGAGGCGCTATTTAGCTCGTAGAGTGTTAGCGCAGGCAAAGAAACACAAACCTGCCACATACACTGCAAGACAAAGACCCTTTTGTCGCGCCTCGGAATTTCTTCTGCGTGGCTGGGCTCTCGTTTAACATCTTTGAATACTTAAGGAAGGCTTCGTGAACTTGCTTGGCGAACTCTTCTGAACCCTCTGGTGGATCTTTCTGAACAGGAAGATCCTCACACTCCGGAGCATCCTCATGTTTCATTTCAGATTGCTTAGGATCATCTTCTGAGGACTTTGAAAATTTATTTGGTCTGATAAATTCATTTCTCGGTGATGAATTTCCAACATGGAATTGATGAAGAGCACTTCTCATTCTCTTTTTTCCGATCTTAGTCAGTCCTCTTCCTCTTCCTCTTCCATGAATGGAAGATTCCCCAAATTGCGAGTGGCCAATAGGTATGGAAAGCCTTTGAGAGAGAGGTTTGTGTTTTGAATGTCCATAAGTCAACGCGTTCGAATGAGGGTAACTTTCTTGCTCTGCATCACTCCATTCACCACTGATTTCATGTGGCAAAGCAAGCCTTGAGAATACATTATGATTATTTGGCATGGAGTATCTTGCATCATATTCATCTTCATCAATCATAGCATTATGTCTAGACATTCTTCGAGGAGAGAGGTCACCTGCATCCATATCATCGCTGTTATACCCCCGTCCTCCAAACCCATCATCAGCTAGAGGCAAATCCATCTCATGATCAGGATAAGCAGGGCTCCTGTATCTTTTCCTAGAAATCATGGGATAAACTTCTTGATCACTTAAGTCAGGAACATCCTCAAATGAAGCAAACTCAAGCTGACGAGCTGGACGCCTAGCACTTTCGATAGGCTCCAATCGAGGGGAGTGATAGTACCGACCATTGACACCCCTTGCTGGTGGGTAATGTTCAGAGTCATGGGCGCCATCAGAATTCTGCAGATTGTGATCAGAGTCATGAAGCATGGCTTTATAGTTATCCTCATCATCAGACATCCTATGAGATAGCCTCATATGGCGGTTAATCCTTTCGTCCCTGAGGCCTGTCAAAGAAGCTGAGCCCGATATGGGCCTTGGATTCTGAGAGACATTCCCGCGCAAGTCCTCTGATGCAAGATATGGGTCAAGTAGTGGATCCCTTGTAGCATATGGATGTCCATCAAACTGCATGGGTTCAGCACTCAGTGCCAGCTTAGAGTGTTCCTGTCTTGTCATACCCAATAACGCCTCATCAGAATGACCACTGCCATGCTCAAACGGACTTCCAAACCTATGAGCACGACCACTCCCATGCCCAAATGAGTCATTAGATGGCATGCCAAAGCCATTCATCTCACATCCACTGCTAGGCTCAAAGTGTGGTTCACTGCGGATCCTGTATGGTCTGTCCTTTGCAAGCAAGGATGGAGAAGAATCACCAATCTGCTTCAGCCGTGCATATGGCACCAGGTCAGCCCCTTGCATACCCCTACTAGAATAAGGCCTATCTGTTTCTCTATCCGTGTGAATAGGCATATCCGCAGGAGGGTAACGCCTGTCAGTTCCTCCATCTTCCTCGACAGGCACGTCCCTACCACCAGAGTAACGCCTCCCAGTTCCTCTACCCCTCTCATCATACGGATCACGCAAGTGTTTGCCATACTTGCCATCATCATGCAGAAAATGAGTGCTTTCAGGGTCAAAACCATCACCAGCCTTCATGGCAGATCCCCCTGTTAAGAACCCAGCATCTGTAGGTGGCACCGAGGGGTACAGTGGTGGAGGTGGAGGTAGAGGTAGAGGTGGAGACAACATTGCCCGTGATGGCGGTGACCTGCGCTCTGGGTACAATGCACTAGTCCTTCCTGATTCAGTTGCACTGATTCTGAGTGTCATACCATCGGGTCCAAGTAACTCTCTTTCCCTGTCAATGCTCCGGCGACCAGGACCTCCAAGGTAGTAGCTTTCCTTCCTCTCGCTGCGCAGGGATGGCCGGCTCAGGTCCGATGGGTGGTCGGGAAGCATGTAGGCCGGTGGCGAGTTGTATGTCCCATTTGCACCACGATCTCTGTAGTCGAATCTGTCGAGCTCCTCACGGTAGGGAGCCCTTTCATAGTCCCTGTGCCCGTCGCGGGGCAGGGCGAGATCACGGTTGTCGTCCTCCCTGCGCCCCTCTCGGGGCAGGTCGCGGATGCCACCGTAGTCCTCCCTGCGCCGGTCGTGGTGCAGGTCGCGGGCGTGGTCCTCCCGGCGCCCGTCGTGGTGCAGGTCGCGGTCGCGGGCGTAGTCCTCCCTGCGCCCGTCGTGGTGGTCGCGGTCGGGGCCGTTGTAGTCCTCCGTGCGCCCTCCGTGGGGCAGGTCGTGGTCGCGGCCGTAGTCCTCCCTGCGCCCGCGCCCGGGCTCGTCATGCGGGTTACGGTAACCCAAATCCCCGCGGCTGAGGGGACGGTCGCGGTCACCGCCGTAGTTCGTTCGGCCGCCACGGGACCGCTCCCGGTCGCCGCCGTAGTCCGCACGGCCGCCGCGCGTCGGGCCACGGTTGCCGCGGGTCACGTCTCGGTCGTCGTCGTCGACCCTTGGGCGTCTCGCGTGACGCCGCGGGGACGGGCTGCGGCGGCGGGGGCTGTAGTCGGGGCGGCGGTCGCGCCTCTCCCGGTCGTCCCGGGAAGCGGCGCCGCCAGGCCGCGCGTCCCTGCGGCCGTAGCCTCCTCCGCCCCCTCCTCCGCCTCGTCCCCTACCCCCTCGTCTGCCTCCGCCTCGCATGCTGTCACTAGAGAGGAGAGGGGGGACGGGTCGCAACCGTGGTTGGTGGGTTGGCTGGGGCGAGATGTTCAGATCCAGGGGTTCATGCTCCGATGCAACGCACAGGTGATCGCGGCGGCGGTCGTCGTCGAGGAGGGTGATGGATTCGGCGGCGTGCGGCGACGGAGACGGGTTTGGGAGATTTGAGCGGCGATGGCGGCGGAGGTGGGGATCGCGGGGGGCTCGGGTGCGGCTGCGTTGGCAACTTATTTGGCTCATATGGTGGGCTTGGAGGCTTTGGATGGGCCTGTGGAATCCAGCAGCAAATGCTAGGTCAAACTGTTCTTTAGGGTTTATAAGGGACCTTTTAAAAAAAAAAAACTGTTCTTTAGGATCCTCTCAAATCAAAAACTGTTCTTTAGGATCTTGGAAAAATACATTTCTTTCGTAGCAAAAAAATTTTAGGGAAAGAAAAGTAAAGGAAAAGTATGGAAAAGTGCTACTAGTACTTAACTGCGAGAAAGAAAGGAAGTGAATAAAGCGCATGAATAGGAGAACACAAAGAGTGGCAAAAAAGTGTGTTCTGTTTCCGTGAGAAAGAAATGTACTTGAGTGCGAATATGTTATACATGCGTAAATTTATACAAAGAAAGTTTTCCCGTATGTAAGTTAAGGATCGCTTCAGTGTAAACATGTGCTTGTGTTTTCAATCAAAGTGTGTATCTGCGTTCTAATTCATTTTCAAATTGCATAAAACAATGCTCCTCGTATTTTTCCAATCTGATTAACAAAATGGAGTACTCAAATACGTTATCATTTTTTTCAACATATGGGTACCAATACGTTTGGCATATTTTGTTTCTTAATATCTTTCCTCTTCTTTCTTTACATTTCTCTTTTATATATTGTTAGTCAGTTTATTCAAACTTGATATAGAAGAGAAACATTCAGAAAAATCCACCACAACACCGGACTCCATGCCGAGCGACAGCTTCAATCAACTAGCAGGGATTTTAAAAATTATACGTTGACATCAAACAAAAACATGGTCCAAATACAATCAGGAATTCCAGAATGATCGAAAAACTCAGGAATTGCAGCATTATTTAAATATCATAATTCACAAGTTACAAGCCTTCTAGAAACTAACATGCTTTTAAGATACCACCCCTTCACCAGCTAAATGAAATCCTTATCCACCCATCACCCATTGGTGGCTAGTTCAATAATAGAACACTAAGTGATTTTTACAATTTCAGGTTAGGTGTATATGTAACTGTACAGAAGCATATTCCATTATCCTGTCGTGCCACAAAAATGGCATGACTGACATTGCTGTGACCCGGTAACATCTGCAACAAACGAGCACGCCCATCACCAGAAGTCTCCTCTTGAGAGATTCACTCCATTGATCAGGCTGTCATGACCACCGACGCAGAGTAAATGGCCCAAAAGGAAAACATGCTGTCATGTGATCAGAACAGACGATGGTTTCTTGAAGCTGGAACCACTTGCTTTATTCGAAGATGAGATCGCCCTATCCTTTGACACAGCACTGCCTAATACAAATTCTGAAGAATTTGACTGTTGATTGTTTTCACTTTCACCTGGTCTGGCCCAGATTTTAATGAGTCCCTCACGGCAGATCGTGAGGATTGATTCACTGGTGAACACCAAACTAGAAAGGGGATCCATATGTACTCGGTGGGCAACAAGGGGAGAGAGCTTTGGCACATGTCGCATTTTTGGGGAAGGTTGAAGAACACCTGTTGGAGGGCATGCACTGTCCCAATGTGCAGAAGGGCTTCCACTGCTAAATGTCGGCGAGCCACTTGAAGGATGACGTAGAGGGACAACAATCTCATCCAGCGCTAGGTCCCACAGAAGCAGTTGGGTGTCCTAGAAGCATGCAACAGTCAAAATCTATGCAGCAATAAATCATGTCGTACTCTATTACTAAGCATGTTCTCAAGAAATGATATCGAACTGCAAAGTTCTAGTGCAAGCTACTTAATGTTCAAAACAGGAATATGACAAGGAAAAAAATGAACTTAAAAACTTAAGTTTACCAGCATAAAGATAGTTGGAAAATAGATGCGGCTATTATTCTTGCTCTCGAAACGAATTGCATTTTAAAAAGCATAACAATAGATTGCACGAAACTGCTCATAGCTCAGCTCAATAATATAAGGTTTCCAAATAATCCAGCAAGAAAAGAAACAATTGGAAAGAAAGATCTTTCAATTTCAAGTATTTGTTTGTTTTCTCTACAAAAAACAAGTGTTATTATCTACGTTTAGTGTGTGTTAGAGATTGGGACCCGAGCATGCATTGCATCAGTATTGCATATTACAATAACCACATGGTTTCAGTACGTAGTAGGCGCTTTAATATTTAAAATATAGTCCAGCTATATCAACTTGTCATACCTGACCAACAGAACCAAAGCGATACACATTTCCGCCAGTTCCATCAGAACTTGGTGGAGACCAATATGAATCAAAAGCAACTCCACTAATCTGAGAACAGGAAAGAGTAGTGTGTCCTCAACAAATATAAGGAACATTGAAAAATTAACGAAGGTCGAACTATTACCCAAGAATTATGCCCTTCACCCCATGCAACTATCTTTCTATCATCCATGCTCCATACTTGCACAAGATCATCTTCACCGCCCGTTAATAGATATTTACCATCTGAGCTGTAGACACAAGGCAAAGGTCAGAAGCTAAAATATTTGTTTGTGCCCCATGCAACTTCATCGATCTATGGTATTTTACCATGATAGCAAGCAAAAAAAAAAACAAATCTCTGAAAAAAGAGCATGCTAGGAAACAACAGTATTGTCATAACTCACTTGGAATAGAGATCTGAAATTGTATATCAAGTTATACGAAAAAGACAACTGATCCTAGATGCAAAAACGCAAGTAATCCAGTGAACTATTTCATGTTTCAGCAGTAATATATTTCACGATGTGAGATTTGAAGCGAAGCAGGAGCTCTCGACATAGGTAGTTGCAAGCAGGACAGGCATAACTGGCAAGCACCACAAGACGGCAACTTAAATAAGCAAATTAAAAATAATGAACACCAAATTAGGTATTAGATACACAAGAACACACCAAGGAACACTAACACGACATCTGCAACCATATTTCAGACTAAACAAAAATAGTTCAAGAAGCCTTCAGAAGAAAGAGTTCCTCAGACTAAAATCAATTGATATGGCTCAAGTAGCCAAAAGGAACCAAAAAGTGCGGATACAAGCTGATAGAAGTGAAATAGCAAAGAAAATGCATGTGGCTATAGATGTCCAGCAATTCAAACTGCATGTCATTTACACTTACCTCCAAGTGCAACACAAGAGCGCACCGTAATAACTTCTTCCACCAAATAACAGTTGTTCCTTTAAAAAATCAAAAACTCTCAGATAACCTGCATAGTGTTTATCGATGTTAGTTCAATAAGAAATGTAAGATTGGTGAATCTTAATTACGGAAATACAAATTATGTTGCCTAGTGCAAAGTAAGTACCATCTCTCCCGACAGTTGCCAAGTAAGCACCATCCGGTGAAAATGAAATTGCATTGATGGAGCCTTGACAGATATGCCATCTTGCAACTGGGTTACACTGTAATATTATCCAAGACATACATCCCAGTTAATTGAGGGACAATTTTTTAAGGCCGACCATGTACTACATCTTCAACTCTTCTCATCAAACACTCAGATAGGAGTAGTTGTAATATCTTATAACAACAAACTTATAGAACTACATCCCGAGATTCATCATACATGGTGTACATAGGTTATTCGGATGGTTGTCCTTGGCTCGTATAAGCCCTAAAGTTCTTGTACCAAATAGATTCTATATCTAATGATTTTTTTTTAAAAAAAAATAAACAAGCAGGAGAGCAGCGTATCATTATATTCAGAAGAAAAATGGGACTAGAGCCCGTACAACATTTTATATCTAATGATCGAGACAAAAACTATGTGCAGGTGAAGGCAGGGTGGATGCACAGTGTTGGGGTGGCATGTGGGTCCTTTCCTACTCATAGGAGCAAGAAGAAGCCGGCAAAGGATCAGAATGACAGCCTAGGATTAGCAATAAGATTTCCCTCCATAAATTAGTTTCTGTCTGTTGGAATTTGGTTTCATGTTTACTTAGCACACAAGTTTATTATTAGTGCCAGCTCCCACATCCTTATAAACAGAGCTTTGGAATAAATTTGGAATTAAGAATCAATCTACTATCCTCTTCCTCTTCCCTATCCCTGCCTCAAGGGTGCTACCAACGACCACGGAGTCAAAACCACACGGTCGAGGTCCAGGGCCACATCCTACCACCTTCCATGATTACCCTCTCTGGCATCCTCCTTTGACTAACATTCACCCATCCCTGATATGGGACCAGACAGCATGCTAACAAAAATTATACTGAATGCCCAAAGCAAACTCTAAAATGCAAACACAATGCGCAAATTGATAAGGTAAAAAAATAATTCTTCTAACGGATGATTTTGGGATATATTTATTTATATTCTGTCCATGGAATCATTTCAAATGATGTACCCTCTTTACATGGATTTCTTCTTTATTTGCAACTAACTATAAACGACAGGAAAGTTTTATGTACCAGTTACCACTATTCAGCAATTAACATTAACAAGGAGAAACAAGGAAAGATAAACTTGACTTTTAAGTAAACTTAGAATCCTGCTACACTGCAGAATAGCTAAAGCATTGCCAGTCTACAACATTGTTGCGGAGACAAAAGAAGCACCTTTAACAATACTACCTCACACTAAAGCATCTTGCCTCAGCAAAGTAATGCATCTTGGGCAAGCAGTAACGCACAACATACCTTACTCGATTTTGCATGTGAGACCATAAACTGGGTTTGATCCTTCACAGCTGGAAATGTACAATCTGTGTTCCCATCCTTGTTCTGAATACAAAGACGACGGAGCATCAATACAAATTCAACCAAATCAAAGTCTGACTATTTATCATCAAATTCTAAACAGCTGCTCACTTTATCATATACATACAAATTTCCATCAGAATGGCTAACAACAAAAATCCCTTCATGGTCTGGCACCCATGCAACAGATGTGCAGCGGCTGCAAAATATTAGTGTCCAGACATTAATTAGATAACTATGTTATATAAATAGAGCAACATAAAAGGTGTTTTTAAAATTAAAAAAAAAAGTAATCGCTTTGATTTCACTTGTATACATGTGTAAGGAAATAAAAAATGATTCAAATGCAAGCAAGCATGCACTATTATACAGCAGAAGAGCACAGAAAAAATAGCTTCCAACTAGCAAAAGCAAGTTTGGGACTCGACGGTGATCCTTGAGAGTATCGTCCATAAATACAGAGTCAACTCCTTTTACAACAAAGCTGTTAAAGACAAGTAATGGCTCTACTTCCATAAGATTCAAAGCACTGTTGAGGATTTTATATTTATGTCAATATTCCGAGTAAAAATCTATCTAGTGTTAAACAGAAACAGAGATAGACGTTGAGAATCCTGATGAGCATTGGCAACTTTGCTAAATACTGAAGTTAGCCTTATATCTGACTAAAAAACCCAGGCATTATATCAGGTAATATACCCAACATGCACCCGTGCTATCTTGGAATTCGAAGTCTGATATAAATAAAAAGCAGTATTAAATATCTATAGTTGATGTACATACAAAACTAAAAACTTTATATGTATGGCATTAGAATTAGCAACACAAGTTGAATCATGCCTTCCGCTTGGCAAGACATCTTTATCACCCTTATTATAATGTTGAGCTGCAACAGGCTTCCTTCCAGGATCCTGTAACTGTTGCCTCAGTGACATTGAATAGACTGCACAACGCCACAAAAGAAAGAATGGACATCAAACTCATGCGTAGTCCATAGTAAAGAATAAAGCGCTTGAAGCAAACAAACTCTACTAACCATCCCCTGATCCCATCCCAACGATCAGGTCATGCCCCTCTTTGGCCTCTGGGTCAAATGCATGGCAAAGTGGATTCGAGTTGGTGAAATGCATGTACTTTATTGGATCCTAGTTCAACAAACCAACCGATCAGAAAAGAGAAAACAATACCAGAAACTGTGTTTCGCTTGCATCAAAAAGCAGACTGAGTACCTACCTTATCCTGGGAATTGAGGTCACTGATGAACAGTGTGTCAGCAGCATTGAAGATGATGTACGCACCCTTGCCATCATAATTTGGCACCCCTTGTGATCCACCAAGGCCAGTGGATGTACCGAAGCCTCCTCCAGTCCGGCTGCTTCCAGGCACAGCCCGGTTTACGCCGTTGCCCCCAGCAAAGCTAAGAGCCCTGCTACCATTGCCAGAGCCCAGCAGCCTTGCTGCCGCAGATCGCATCCCGCTGCCGGAGCTTGGCGTCGATGGGGCGGAGCCCTGGCCAGCAGGCTTCTCCTTCAGGTACGCGACTGTCAACTGTGTTGACCAAAACCAATCATCAGCGCAAATTGAGTTGCTAGACTGTAAAACAACACACGCAATACGCGCAACAAAATGCAAGCTACCGCCGCCAAATAAGACATTAACATTCCTAAACTGACTGCAGGAATTTGAGGCAATAAAACCAGCGAAAGTTAGGAATACTGTTTTCTCACTAGAGAGTAGAGAGTTTGGCTTGAACTTTGTTCTATGAAAAAGTTATCCTGTACACAGACAAGTAGAACAAGAGAAATTCCGACTTTGCTTATGAAGCAAGGGTAAACTAAAATGCCCAGAAGCAAAGGTATCGCCGCCGGTGCGAGTCCTAATTCGGGAGCACCACACTACAGCACATGTACTGGAGACAGACTCTTGATGCTTTCACCTCAACTTGTCGCTAAACCCGCCCCCAAAATTATCCAAACAGTATTGCGTTAACCAAACCAACCGAGCCGGCGATACCCGACTCACTCGCCCCACCCCTCCGCACGGCGAGGGAGAGGACAGTCGGCCCCAACTGTCAGTCCGTTACCTGCGCGACGGTCCTGCCGCCGTGGGTGTAGTGCAGCACGGCGGGGTGCGCCTTCTCGTACTGCAGCTTGTACCTCCCCTCAGGCGTCTTGAAGTAGGCCTTGAGCCCCGCCCCCGCGGCGCCGCCGCCGCCGCCACCCGCCCCGGGCACGCCCGCGGGCGCCCCCGCCATGCCGGGCGCCACCGCCGCCCGCCTTTTTTACACCTCGCCCTCCTCCCCCCGCGGCGATCGATCGGCTCCCGCGACCTGGCCGAAGGTAGGGGCTCGAGTCGGATCGAGGCGGCGGCGGTGAAGAGGAGCTATGGGGCTCGATTTGGGAGAAGAGCTGAGACGACGGCGACGAGCCGACGAGGCAATGAAATGGCTTGGCTTGGCATAACTTGGAGGCGGAAAATGTAAAGAAACTATTTTATTTTCTTCGCTAGCAGACAGATACTCCTCGCCGCCGTCGGCGCCCGCGGAGGCTTTCTTGCATGACGTCACCACGTTAGAGCATTTTGTTAATCCTACCAAAAATAAAGGTTTTTTTAATTAAGACACTCACAACGCACGCACATTCACCTCTATGAATCACACACGCAAATTAAGATGATCGAAACGGCAAATCATCAATATTAACGAAGTCACCACTAACGCCTCGCTGTCGACAAATTACGTTTTCACCATCAATTTGTTGTCCTATTGTGATTTTACCTTCGAATCTGCGTTTTTTTATTTTACCACAATTTTTTTGAACTAAACAAAACTTCTTGTCATGACTCTGTTAGCAGCACTTTGACAGCGCTAAGTAGTGAGGAAAAAGACCAAGTTGCTTTTTTGTGATTTTACCATAACTTTTAACATTAACTCATGTACAATAGATTTTGAAATTTTTTGCTATTTTTAGAAAAAATTAAAATTTTGACAAAATTTAACACAAATTTTGACAGCAATTTGAATATTTCATGTCCATGTCCGCATTGTCCACAACCAAAAAAATCACCAAATCTAACAAGGAGTTTCACATGTCAATTGCCCAACAAATCAATGAGTATGATAAGATTGAAGAATGAGTTTAAAACAATGAGCAAAATATATTCTATCCCATGAACAAACTAAATCCATTGTCAATTAGAAGCTGGAGAAGTTCACCCAGCCTCCACTTCGATTCCCGGCCGCGCGCCCGCCGCGCCCTGCTGGTCACGCGCTCGCCCGCCCGCCCACGTCACGCGGCCGCCGTGCCCTCGCCTCGCGCTCGCCCGCGTCGCGCCTCCGCCGCATCAGCGCCACGCGCTCGCGTCAAATGCAGATTTCAGATCAAAATCACAATTAGCCCTCAAATGATGGTAGAAACGCAATTTCTCTTTTTCCTTTTCAGTTCGAGCTTGGCCTGGTCAGAAGGATGGCTAGGCCGCGGCTGAGTGAAATCGGTGAATGGGACAGGCCCGCTTTGCATCACGCACGTAGAGAATTTCTCCCATTCAGACGCATCCTAGCTATTCGCTTACTGCTAATTGACAATTCTCTTAAAATCCATCCTCCAAGGCAGGAGGAGGACAACCCGGCCAGAATGAACCGACCAACACGTAAGAACACCCAAGCTAGTAGTGATTGACAAATGACAACTCTCTTATTATTACCAGCATCCTCCAAGAATCGGAGGAATGCCGCGTGCACACGGGGAGCAACTGAGCAAGCAAGCTGCGGTTCCATTCAGACCCATGCATCCTAGCTACTACTAATTGTAAATTCTCTTATTAGTTATTACTAGCATCCTCCAAGAATCGGAGGAACGCCTTGTGCGACGAGCCCCCGTCCCGCAGCGCCTCCCCCGCCTGTTTCCTCAGCTCCATTGCTCGCTTCCTGAGCTCCGTCCCCTTGCCGCCGGACTCCATAACCAGCCTGACCTTCGCCTCCACCTCCTCGGCCGTGACAAGACCCGTGTCGTACCCCTCCATCTCCACCGCGACACCCATGTCGCCGCCCTGGGTCATGAACACCTTGTTCATCTTCTGCTCGGCGCCCAGCGGCCAGCACAGCATCGGCACGCCGGCCGCGACGGCTTCCAGCGCCGAGTTCCACCCGCAGTGGGTGACGAACGCGCCGGTCGCCGGGTGGTTGAGGATTTCCACCTGCGGCGCCCATGAGTCGCAGAGGACGAGACCCCGGCCCCGGGTCCGCTCCGAGAACCCGTCTTGCGGCAGGAAGAATCTCGACTGCTTGTTGTTGGGGTCGTCGTCGTCCGGCGTGCGGCGCCCGGGCACCACCCACAAGAAGCGTTGGCCGGACTTGTCCAGGCCGACGGCGATCTCCTTGAGCTGCTCCTCCGGGAGCGAGCCCGTGCTCCCCCAGCAGAGGAACACGACGCTGCGCTCCGGCTGCGCGTCCAGCCACTCCAGGCACTCGTCTTCTTCTCCATGCCTCCTCTCAGCTGCTTTAGCCGCTACCAATGGGCCGACGCAATAGATCTGAGGCCAACACACCTGGCCGGGGACGCCCTTGAGAAGCGCCTCCACGGCGCGACTCTCCAAGGCCTCGAACGTGTTGACCAGAATGCCGCGCGTCTCCGCGTTGCGCGTCCAGACGGCGACCATGGTCCTGCACACCTCGTCCTCCTCGGGATGCCCGAGCAGCTCCTCGATGAGGTGCGACGCCGGCATCGGCGGCGACCCGGCGAACTCGAGCGGCGCGTCCCCCAGCTCCCTCAGGCCGGCTCGCCTCCCGGCGAGCAGGGCCGGCAGCTGGGTCAGCACGGCCAGAGCCCCGGCGCTGGAGGGGAAGAACGTGTACACGGGGACGCCCAGCTTCGCGGCCACGTCGACGGCGCTGACGCAGCACATGTCGACGACGAGGGAGTGCAGGTCGATGGAGCGCAGGAAGGCCTCGAGCTTGTCGTTGTACCGGGCCATCATCTCCAGCATGAGGAGGTGGGGGTGCTTGGTGGAGTTGGTGGGGAAGTCGATCGGCGGGAGGACGTGGAAGGAGATGGAAGGGTTGTCGGCGACGACGCTCTCGGTGAAGAAGCAGCTGCTGGCGGCGTCGGAGTCGGTCCAAGACCTGCTGCAGACGGGCGTCTCCAGGAGCACCATGGTGACGTCGAAGCCGTGCTCGAGGAAGACCTTGCCGAGCTGCGTCATCGGGCCGACGTGGCCGACGGCGCCGCTCGGAGGGTACAGAACCACGGTCTGCTTCTTCGTCATGGCTCCTCCTCCCTTGTCCATGTCACTCGAACTAGCTAGTGCTAAGCTGGACAGGATGGCTTTAGCTCTCGACTGAGAGAGAGAGATGCGCATGCTCTGCAAACAAATCGCCCACTTATCTGGGTGCACAATTTGACTAGTAACAGTAGGACGAAGGTTCGCTGCGCCTGCAATGAGAGGCGCGCGTCCGGAAGCATCCATCGACCATTTGCTGCGCTGTGGCCCCGTTCGGATCGTTTTATAGGGCTATAAAGTGCACTGTAGATGTCACATCAATAATGCCGGCACGATTTATGTGTCTAAACAAAGTCAAATTACAAACTAAGTCCAGGACCCCCCTCTATTTGCGAGACGAACGTAATGAGGGTAATTAAGCGGCGATTAGACGATGGTTACTGTAGCATCACTGTGTCAAAATATTGATTAATTAGGCTCGTTAGATTCGTCTCGAAAAATAACGCCCGTCTGCAGAAAGGTTTTGCAATTAAATTTTATTTAGTACCCCTAAATAGTAAGATTCTTTTTTACTTTAGAGGGTAGAAGTTTAGAGGGTGAAATAGAGGGGGAAACGAACGCTACCACAGTCGCCTGCCGACACGTGAGCTGTCTGTCGTCGCTGTTTTTTCCCGTGAGCTTGCTTATCCTCCATGCATGTCGTCGGTGGTCTCAAGTCAAGACTCTGAACCCGTCCGTTTCAGTCTCTACGCATGTGCTCAATCGCAGAAAGTTGGTAAAGCCAGTTTTACACAGGACTGAAACTATCCCGACTGCGACCATTTGCTCGCGCAGGAAGAGATGGTGGATGGCATGAGAAATGTCCTAGCTAGAGGCGTGCTCCGGCTGCCAAGCTCGATCGTCGTGGTTTCGTCCGCCGCTACAGTTTGTTTTAAGGCCGGAAGACAACATCAAAGCAAAGGCCAAGAAGGCAAACCATAATAGGTCCTGTGCAAGCTAAAGTTATGTTGTTGCAAGCAATGCCCTCTCTGCCCGCTCTGGATAACTCAAATTCACATTGATGCTAGTAGCTCATCTTTTTGCTTGTGGCTACTCGAGTGGCAGTAGGTTTTGTGATAGGAAGAAATCATTTTGATTCTAGTCTGAGGGCTTTGAGCTTCTTGACAACATTATAATGTGCCATTCTGTCAATCAGTGGAAGATGCTTGCTAGTATTCATTTGCTAAGTTATTCTGCCAATCAATCGAATTTATTCTTCCTCTTGGTTTTCATGGAACAATAAAGATATTGGAAGGCTTTTAATTAGCTGCAACATAATTCTATGTAATCTTGCATATGACAGTTTGAAACCTAGTTAAGCGCATTGTTGCAACTGTGATCTTCCATGTCGATTTCGTTGAAAATTAGCTCCCAAGGGAAAACGAGCAGCACCAGCTTTTTTCAACCAGTCCATCCAGTCCTGTGTGCTTAAGTTACTGATAATTACTGATAAGAAAATGAAATTACACTGGAATCGTGACCTGAGCTTGGGATTTCAGAAAGATGCCTCTATTTATCGTCTGTACGTAGTGCAAGGGCAAGGACACTATGAGAGGGAAACAAGTTACAGTTTGGTAGCTGCATCACACTTTAATTATCAATCTTGTCAAAACAATATATCCTCTTGTTCCATTAAAATCACATACATATGCAATTATATGGCTGAACAAACAAATTGGCAACATACTAAATCCTGCCTCCTTTCATCTGCACTGATGAGAAAGTCCATTCTAAGAGGATCGAACGGCAAGGCATGCAATTCACCGAACACGCTATATGCAAAACGGTGATGAGTTGCAATGGCGAGGGAAAAGATGGGCAGGGACCCCGCCCCCGTGACCAGACCGCCATTCGAGACGGGGAAGAGTACTTCGCTGTGATTGCCAGCGCCGTGGCCACCCGCACGGCCGCACCAGGAGCAGGACGGCGACGTTCGTTGTCACCCAGCAGCACCACCCAGGGTGGACGAGTCAGGGGCTCAGATGCACAGTACGTGACGCAGAGAATTGTCAATCAGCAGTAATTAAGCGAGTAGCTAGGAACCGCAGCTCGCCTTGCTTGCTCCCCGTCTGTTGCCAAACATATTTATTCGGTGTTATTATCGTCAGGCGTCATATACTACATGACCGTGCACGACAGTATATATGTAGATTAGCGGTTGATCATTCGTCGGCAGTGACGCGGTAGAAATACGGAAGCCGGCAAGGCTCCTCCTCCTGTTTGAGCAGGCCAGCCTTCTCCAGGTACTCGAGACCGTCCACGAGCGTCTCCTCCACGCTCCTCGGCTTCCACCCCAGCCTCCTCAGTTTACCCGACGACATTGCAACCTTGTAGTCCACATCCACCGTCCTGCAACCCAAACCACGTTGTGTCGATGGTTACTTAAACAAAAGGACAAGGCCGACCTAGCTCGTTGATCGGCTTGATGCATGCATGCATGCATTGATTCGCAGTTGCGACAACATGATCGATCAACATTAATTGGCACACGCGCGGGACTTACTTGTCGACGTAATCGTAGTCAGGATACCTGCTTTTCAACAGGTTCACCATGTCTTTTATGTCCGTTTGTTCCAGCGCGCAGATGTATCGCCCTGATGACTCCGCCTTCTCGTACGCGAGGAGCAGAGCGTCGGCGACGTCGTGGACGTGCACCACGGGCCAGAACTTGTTGTTCATGGTGTCAGGGCCTCCTGCGATCGTTCAAACCGCGATGGAACAATTACGACAGCATAGGAGAAAGATGGAATGGAAAACATGTTTCTTCGTTCGTCAACGTGGTTGAATAGGAATAACAGGGGACAGAAACTAGTAACTCTGTTTGATTTGCTTCAGAAATCAGGTTACGACGGCACATCAAGAAATGCTAGTGTATACTGTATATATAAGCTCGATGGAAGACATGTTTCTTTGTTCGTGAACGTGGTTGAACAGGAATAACCAGGGAACAGAAACTAGCAACTCTGTTTGATTTGCTTCAGAATCAGATAATGACATATCAAGAAATGCTAGTGTATATATAAGCTCGAGGAGAGCGCACCTTTGATGATGTACCGAAGAACTCTCATGGTGAGGCTGATTCGCACGGTCTGCAGCAGCGGTCCAAGGACCGCACCAGGCAGGATCGTAACGACATGGAGCCCGTTTTTCGCTCCGTACTCCAGGGCCATCTCTTCCGCTTGGGTCTTGGCGAGGCAATACCATTGCTACAGTACGAACCGAAACAGCAGCATGATTAGCTAGGACGCTAGTTTTTGATGCGCAGCTAGCATACAAGTACGTTCACCCTCTAGAAAAGAAAAGAAAAAGACACTATGTATGTTTGACTTCGACCTCGAGTTGCTTGCAGAGCTCCTTGTCCGACCAGCAAGTCTCGTCCTTGACCTTGTCGTCCGGCCAGCTCGGGTTTATGCAGACGGCGGCCGCGGACGAGACCACGACGAGCTTCCGGACGTTCGCGGCGGAGCACGCCTCCAGGACGTTTCGCGTGCCGTCCACGGTCGGAGCCATCATCTCTCTCTCTGCACGATCATAATATCGCGTTGACTTGCAAACTGTCAGTAGTAAGTAGGAGTACGTAAAAGGTGAGCAATTTCCGGATTCAGTCGGAGGCTGATCAGAGCGCGGACCTCGGGGTCGACGAGCTTCTCGTCGGGCACCGGCGAGGCCGGGTGGAAGACGCCCTCGCAGCCGGCGAAGGCGGCCGCCAGCGTGGCGCGGTCCAGCACGTCGGCTTTGAACAGCCGCAGCTGGTTCTCCGGCGAGGCCGCCTCCAGCTGCGTCAGGAAGGCGTTCTTCGGATCACCTGATGGAAGAAACAGAGAAGGGGAAGAATTTCCACTGAATATCCCATTCATGCACACGGAGCTTCGGAAAGGAGCAGAGGAGTTGTGGCAGATAATTAAGGAAACCTGGGTCGCGGACGGTGGCGTGGACGGCGTAGCCGTGGGAGAGGAGCAGCTTCACCAGCCACGACGCGATGAATCCGCCGGCGCCGGTCACGCACACGCGCCGCGGCGGCGTCCGTGGCCACGACACTACACGCTCTCCCTCCATGTCGCGATCAAAGATTCAACAATACTACTGCTCGTACTTCATCATGAGGTGGTAAGTTGTTTTTGCAGCGAAACAGGATGATGAGATAACGAAAGGGCCTGACCCGACCAGTCAGCCGGCGTTCCGTGGCCCACGTCGCTATCGCCGCGGCAGGTTCCTAGGCAGCTCCCCCGTTGCCGGGAATGTTTTGCCGTTCATCTGTACACACGTAACAAATCCGGTAGTCTAGTCATACACGCACGCAGTCTTTGCGTCTCTGCCACTGTGCTGCGTGGTACCATTCATTCGTGCACAATTCCTCGCAACACCACACAGTATTGATATCCATACGTTTCATTCGATCGATCCGCTCTGCCCGGCCCGGCCCATCTCAGTCTTGATGGGCTGGGCTGAGCTTGGCATCGCTCAACTGGCCCGGTCCATACGTTTCAGCAGCGCCGCTTTTTCGGATCACCTGGAAGAAACAGAGGGGAATTTCCGCAGTACTAGACCTGGGCGCGGACGGTGGCGTGCACGGCGTAACCGCGGGAGAGGAGCAGCTACACGAGCCACGACGCGATGAACCCGCCGGCGCCGGTCACGCACACGCGCGGCGGCGGCGGCGGCGGCGACGCCATAGGATCGATACGGGGCGATAGGATACTCTAATCACCACTGTGTATTTGTGAAAGCCGCCGTGTCCCGTACCCATATCCTGTATCTGAAAAACTTATTTCTGGCTGCTACGCCCTGTTGCAGCCTGTGCGTACGTGTACGTCGGTAACTCTGTATCCGCCCGCCGGCGACTGAAGCAGTACTACTATACTCCTTCGGGAAAGCTCGAATGAGCACTACTTACTCCCCTTCACGTTGCCACCAAAGATTCAACGATTCCGTTTAAGATAGTGAGCCACCATACCATGCATCAAAATAATTCAAGCAGTTTGGATTTCTAGCCGTACAACAATACTAGTACTAGTATGTTTTAGATGTCGTTAGGGCATTGTTATTTGTCATAGTGTCGGTCAGTTCGTATTTGATCATGAGAGGGTAAGTTGTTTTTGCAGCGAAAGCGTTTGATTTTTTTTTTTTTTTATTTTGCGAAAAAAGAGTCTTTGCGTCTCTGCCGCTGTGCTGTTTTTTTTTTTTTTTTTTTTTTTTTTTTGAGGAGAAGCCGCTGTGCTGCCTGGTACCATTCATTCGTGCACAATTCCTCACAAAATTAAAAGAAGAAACGATGAAAAGAAACCAAGCAGCAACAATACGTCCCATGTGCTCCTATGTGTACGTACAAGATGCGTGTAGCCCAACTGCACAAGTACGCGGACCGGTCGTGTCAACCATATCCCTAGTGCATGGGTCAACTACTGTGCATGCGGTCAGGACCGCACCCAGAGCTTTTGAAACTTCCAGTGATGTATAGCATATTTTCACCATATACGCACCCCCTTAGCTCATCATTATGCACCCACAAGGCCAAAAATCAAGATCAGGCAGCCTAATTTATGGTGGTGTCGCACCCCCTTCGATCGTCTCTAGCTCCGCCCTGCATGCGGTCCATGTAAGCGTAACACAAGTTGTACGACGTTGCGGAGATGTATGTACATACGTGAGTCAGCGCCGGTCCAACATAACGCATGGGGTTGGTCAACGGTCAACCATATCGTGCACGGTCATTCCAAGCGACGACTGCCTTCCTCACTCCTGCCAGTGTGAACATCGGACGAGAAGCCCGGCCCCTCGTGTAGTCGTGTGCCGCCGCCTCTCGTCGTCGAAGCCTTGGGGCGCCTGCAGGCAGCATATCGATCATACAACTCGAGTTTCCGCTCGCGCGGACCAAGCTCCCAACTATCGATCCTGCAAGGAGTGAGTGGTACTGAGTACCAAACTCTGTTTACATCTAGTACTACTCCTTTCGTCCTAGAATGTAAAATATTTTTTGACTTTTCAGTATCACGTTTGACCGTTCATCTTATTCAAATTTTTTTATAAAAATATAAAACAAATAAGTCATGCTTAAAATATATCTATTGATAAAACAAATTGTAACAAAATAAACAATATTTTTATAACTTTTTTAATAAGAAGAATGGTCAGCGTGATCCTCCAAAGTCAAAAAATGCTTACATTTTAGGACGGAGGTCGTTAATTTTGACTAGCATACATAAAAACCAATGCACTTATTTGTTTGTACTGTAATGCAAATGACCAAAAAGACCCGTTTCATTACTCCTCCAAAGACCTCTAAATTAAAAGTTAGACCCATTAGGGTGAAAGTATAGAAACACAAGCACTGTTGTGTTCCTATGCTTCTCGATCTGTATATTGTGTGATCACCCGAACACGCACCGGCACTATTCGTCTTTGTCCTATCAAAGGCTCAACGTGCATGCCAAGACCTAACACAACTACTGAACTACATATGCATGCACAACTGCAGTTACAAATTTAGACTGACTCCAACTCACTACCCAAAAGTCACTTATAACCCAAAATGGAGTCTAAAACATGGAAAAGAGGTCTCCAACCGAGTGCCCAGATGATGACAAGCTACATTGCACAACCGTAGTTACAAATTTGCGTGAGGAAAGGGGGGCCATGCCCCCTAACTCCCTTGCTAGGCGAGAGAAAAAAAGGAGAAAAATGATTGTGGAAGCAAGAAAAACTTGAAGGTCGATCAATTTGATGGTGGAAGAGGATGGGTGCCTTGTTTGTG
This sequence comes from Eragrostis nindensis, assembly GCA_012490785.1. Taxonomy (NCBI): domain Eukaryota; kingdom Viridiplantae; phylum Streptophyta; class Magnoliopsida; order Poales; family Poaceae; genus Eragrostis; species Eragrostis nindensis. The sequence goes on from JAAXCT010000128.1 coordinate 561,017, forward strand.
TCGACACAACTGCCTACGTCGGGTCCTTCTCTGGTTTTTCGTTAACTATAATGGCATTTGGGAGCCACAAGCGAGTTAAGCGGGCCTTAACGGGCTGTCTACATTTCCAGCGGCGGACCGCAACCTATATTAAGTGAGGGACATCATCCCTCGAAATCAATGTGGGGTGATGGAGTCCTTGAAATCATCGCGAATACCCTTTTTGTCCGGTGAGGAAGCATCTGTGCACTGTCTTAGATATCCGTGAGACTGACTTGCGTGCGTGCACGTATATACTCGATCCGTTCCTAGAGCTCGAATTCCCACTAGCAAGTGACAGTGGAGCAAATTAAGGGGGTGTTCGTGTTTTTAGGCCTAAAGGTCACATCAAAACTAATCTTGCTATTTAGGCGTATTAAATAAGTCTAATTACAAAACCTTTTTTACAGATGTGTGCTAATTTGCGAGACGAATCTAATGAGCCTAATTAAGCTATGTTTTGCTACAGTAACTATCGTCTAATCATTGCTTAATTACTCTCATTAAATTCGTCTCGTGAATTAGTACAAGGTTCTGTAGTTAGTTTTTTAATTAAACTTTATTTAATACCTTTAAATGACAAGTTTCTAGACGGTTTAAAATTAGTCTTAGAGAAGCGAACACCCCCTAAAACTACAGACTACGGTCTAATGTGACCAGAGCAGGATAGAGAGCAATAATACGAATCTATCGCGCCGACTTCTTTTTGCATACAAAGCATGCACCATGTGTTGCGTTGGCACCATGTGTTGCGTTGGAGGTGGATTTTCTCACTGCACCCGAGCCTTAGGGTTTTATCTGAGCCGTTCATTTAGAATATGTTCATCTGGATATGTGTGATGAATGACTCTTATCCTAGGTGGCTGTCAAAATCTAATTAGCCGCGTTGCGTGCTGTGTTGGTGCTGCCTATAGCTCGTGGAACTAGTTTGATATACTTATTTGGCCAGTCAAGTCGTGACTCGTGCGACGTTTCTGGTCGATCCATTCGCGCGATCCATGCATGGTCCGGCCAGGATAGTGGACAGACAGAAGCGTGGTCGATCGCTCTCGTCTCGCACCTTTTTTTTTTTTAGCAATTCTCGTCTCGCACACGGCACGCCATGGATTTTTTTTTTTGGAGGGGGGCACCCATGGATGGCTGCTGTGGGCGGGACGTCCTATCTGTAGATCGTCCGACGAGATCTCAGCTCTAGGTCAGCCTACGGCCCGCTCGCGTCGGCCCACGGCCCGCTCGATGTCTTCTTCCCCGCGCCGCCGCCGCACCAAGCTCGCCGCCGCCCGTTGTCGTGCTGCTCGCCCCCGCCGCCTCCGCCTCCCGTCCGGCTCCGGCGGTGCCTCCGCCGCCTCCGCCGCCGCCCTCGAGCGCCGCCGCGCTAACCCAGCGGGAAATGACGCCCCGGCCCTTACCCCGCCCACCGCCGGCTGCCTCCACCGCGGCCGGCGGCGTCCCCGCCGCCTCGTCGCCCCGCCCGCATCGCGCCGCCCACCGCTGGTCCGGCTAGCCGCCGTATTTCTATGTCCAAAGGGAGGAGGAAGAGAGATTGGGGGTACAAGCCCTGCGCAATAAAGGATTATCCGACGAGACGCCCCTGCCCCGCCCTCCTCCATCGTCTCCGGCGGCTCCCGCGCCAGATCCGCGGCCGCCGCCCTCCGCCGCGCTAACCCGGCTGCGCCGGGCTCGTCGCCGTAGCCATCACCGTCGGGGAGGCCGGAGGAGGAAGAAAGAGCTCAACCATCAGATGCGTTTTTTCATGAATTTTAAAGCTGTCCGATCGAATGGATCCCTTCGGGCGACCTACGTATAAAATTCACGGCTGCGGGCGGGGGGGGGGGGGGGGGGGGGGGGGGGGGGGGGGGGCTGCTCTTCCGCGGCCCAGGAACCGACATGGGGCTGTGGGCCCCCGTCTCAGTCTGCTGTCCCAGTAGCTACCGCTGGGACTAAAGATGGCAACGGGCGAAACGCCCGCGGATATTGGCTCTGTCTGCCCGCGCCCGCGAGCAAAATATCATGCCCGCGCCCGCGCCCGCTATCCTGTTACGGGCAGAGAACCTTGCCCGCGCCCGCTATCCGCGGGCAATCCATGCCCGCGGGCATGCCCGGTTGCCCGCAAAAATCAACATAGTACAGAAAATAACACAGGCAACACCCAGAAAACATTTGCAACAGCCAACATACATGACAATAATTAGTTCTGAATAAAGTGCTTCAAACAGCCACATACAAGGCATATTACAGGTTTGCAACAGCCAATGTTCACACAAGTACAATATTGTTCAACAACAAGATTACAGACAAGTCCACGAATTAAAATAAACCAAAAGATAGAGAGCTTTCCACCATCAAACTTCATTCAGAATAAACTCCAGAGACACATGATTCCTCCTTCATATCTTCTTCAATGTCCTCAAGGCAAGACCAGAAGCTATTGTCATCACCTACAAGCAAGATACATGTACATTAGTAGTTGCAGGCTTGCAGCAGACAAATATATTAGAAATAGAACACAATGTAGTACACATTTCTTTACCTTCAAGAGTGTGACGAAGCCAACTTTGGCTGCACATCAAAGCTTCTAACATTTTAGGAGTTAGACGGCTGCGATGGTCACTTAGAAGCCTCCCACTTGTGCTAAATGCAGATTCAGAAGCAACGGTGGTGATAGGTATAGCTAGAATGTCTCTAGCAACCATCCTCAAAGTAGCAAACCTTAAGTTAGTTTGTATTTTCACACCCTTCTTTTTATTGTAGTAGCAATTCTTCAAATGAGATTTGAGATGACTTGTACCATTTCTGGAGGTTGCTGAGAGCTTCCTGCTGCAATGTTTACACTTGGCCTTCCAAACACCATCAACTTCAACATGCTCGAAATCAACCCACACATCTGACCTCAACTTCCTCTTTGTGCCAGGAGCAGGAGGCACTGCATTTTCCTCTTCCTCTTCTTCACTTGCCGACGAGTCCACATCAATAGCAGCTTCTTCAATGGAGACTAGAGGACCAGTGGCAGATGCTCCTTGTGTGCTGCTATCCGGAGGGCTTGTCCTCACATCTGCATGTTACCATTTGTGACTACATTAAACAATCGCACAAGTGACTGTCCGTAGTGGTAACAAACAAGTGCACAAGCTAGCCATGTTACCATTCGTGACTAGATTAAACAAGCAGCCTTCTTTCCATTAAATAAATGCACAACCAGACATGCCAGCCAAGGCTACTAGTTGTATTATTTCAAATCGAAGCAGTGAAGAGTAGAAGACCATACCATCTGGCGTGCCCGTGCCGGAGCTGGTTGCCCGCGACTTGCGTGTGACGACGGCTCGGCCCTTGTCTGACATCTCGTCGCCGGTCGTCGATTCAACTCGAAGCTGCTGGGGTCCCGGGGAATGGACTGGACAGGGCGACTAGGTGAAGGGAAGGGAGCTTGCCGGACCTGCCGCCGTGGGACAAGGACGGCCGAGCGCGCCCCTGGCCGGAGACTGGCGGCGGTGAGTTGTTTCCTAGATCCAGATGGGGAAGGGAGAGAAGAGGGGTGGAGGCGGCTGGCGGCTGGCGGCTGTGGCCTGTGGGATTGGGAAAGATAACCCTAGCCGGCTGAGTAATTTATATAGCACCACATATTGGTCCCACCTGTCAGGGACTTCTAAGCGGGCATGCGGATATGCGGATACGGGCAGGCCATTTTTTTGCCCGTTACGAAATGCCCGTTGGGTTTGATTCTGTGCCCGAATCCGCGCCCGCGGGCAGAGATCCGTGCCCGCATCCGCGCCCAATGGGTTTTTTGCCCGCGGGCGCGCGGATAATTCTCGCCCGTTGCCATCTTTAGCTGGGACGGGGGATCACCGGGCCCGGCTCAGGTGCGACCACCGATCGATCGTACGGCGCACGCAGCACGCTGTATAACAATGGAGAGGCCACCGGTTGGCTGGCTCGCTGGTACGTACAGTAAAGTTGTACAGTAGCGGGCGACAGACAGGGTTTGCACAGCGAGCGCATGGTTGCAAAAGGACGCAGCGCGATGATCCAGGTCGAAGGTCGAGGAGATGTTAGCCACGGCGCCTTACCTTAATCCAGATGATTAGACAGGGACGTTTCGTTATGACTGCCCTCTCTCGTACGACCACCATTGTTCGTACCAGTACTTATCTGCGAGCATCAGAACGGGTGGATTCCTTGGGCATCGATCACTCAGGCCAGCCGCGAGGGCTGAGGCGGAGCGGAACTATCGAGCCGAGCGAGCCCCATATAATTGGAGCGAATTTGTGTCGGGGGTCCAACTTTTCACGGCAACAGAGAGAGAGAGAGAGAGAGATGCACTTGCACATGCGGGTACTCCCCACCACGGCCGCCGCAGCATTGCTCACGTGCTCGCCCTCCTCCTCCGCCGATCCTGATGATCTCCTCTCCAACCACGGTAAAGCTGTTAAAGCAGTGTAGCTGTACTGTACCAAAGGTGGTGACGGTAAAAAGGGTGGAGTATCTCGCGCACGCATGCGCCGGCCTCTGCGCGTGGGTGGATATGGCTCACCACCTCACCCGCCGCTCGCTCGCTCGCTTTTACCGTCGGCCGTCTCTTTCACCCGCCCCGTTTCACTTTACCGACTGTACTTCCCGGCCGTGCGGAGCGACGATCACTTGCCGGTTCGGCTCCGGGCGGCAGGCCTGCGCCATCGTTTACCCGCCGCGCCGGAGGACCGGACCGGACGCCGTGTGAAATCGGAAAGAGAGTTTGAATTTCTTGTTTTTTTACTGTGGAGACTGTGCGACACGGCAGAACATGTTCGAGCCGGGAATCTACTACAGCCGGGAGAGGGAGACCAAGAGCGCGCAGTAAAGCCGGGTAAATCGAAAGTCCATCCACACCACATGGACGACCGCAAGGTGGCAAGGTGGTGGTGGTCGGCTTGCTACAGAAGATCCTGGGCCGCGCAGGAAAACGTAATAGTAAAAGGCGGTCGGGGCTGGACGCGATACGGTAGTTGACGCCGGTGCGAGTGTTTGCAGCGGCCATGGACTCGATTTGACCCGCGCTTTCACCAAACTGGCGGCTTGACTGCCCGCCCGAAATTCCTCCTTCCCTGTCACGGGCATACTGTATACACACATTGTTTTTTCCTCAAGTATACTAGCCATCCATAATTTAGTGACTTTTATCGTGCAAGAATGCCAGACACCACCGCCGTGCGTGAGACAGCAGTAGTGTACAGTTCAGCCGAGCTGCGGGCGAAAATTTCCTTTCTGGACCGGATGTGGAAAACGCGAGTGCGCAAAGGTTCCCTTTGCAATGTTGCCGTTCCGGCGCGGGCTGGTGGGCCAGCCTGGAGTTGACTGGCAGGAGACCCTGCCACTGCCAGCCAGCTTTCCCACCCATCCTGGCTCTTCCTGCTCGTTTATTCTATTCGCCTCATCATCGTCGTCGTCAGGTCACACCAATATATTTTTCCCTGTACTGGTAGTAGTATTCGGAAAAGACAACGGAAGGGTAGTAAAATAATGGCCACCATGTGTGTGTGCGCGAGGCGCGTCGTAAAAAGACATTCTGTGCGATCAGTTTGTTTAATCGTGCGCATCATCATGCGTAATTAATAATAGAGTAACATAACAGAGCGCAGGTATTCTTTCTCTTCCTTTTCTTCTTTTTGCGAAGAAAGCGCAGGTATTCCATGGTTACCAGCAGTAGCACTGCTCCCGGGATTTAAACACTTGTGCGTTGTCGGTTGACCAACCGGATCCTTTCTTTCCCCTCGCTCTGAACCTTTTACTACTGACGGAATTTGGCACTAGTAATTCAATTGGAACCAATTTACAGTGGTAAAGAAAGCATTTTTCTGTCTGTAGAAAAAATGGTGTCAGGAGGAGGGAGACTGTAGTGTATAGCTGTACAGAGAGAGACACAGGCATGCAAGCCAATACGGACAACCATACAGGAGAGGAGAGAGAGAGAGAGGACATGTGTTGTTGTTGTTGGAGGATGAGCTGTCAGCAGCATTAGATGCTCCCCGGTCTGACACCCCGCACCTGCAGTGTCCCCCGCTCGCAAAACCCACTCCGCTCAATCATGCACAAATAGGGCGTTCGGCGCACCCCCTCTAAACTTTAACACCTGTCACATCAAAGAGAATCTTACTATTTAAACATATTTTTATTAATTAATGACAAAACCTATGTCACGACCCCCCTTCTAAACCACGAGACGAATCTAATGAGCCTAATTAATCTATGTTTTGCTACAGTGATGCTACAGTAACCATCGTCTAATCACGCCTTAATTACCCTCATTAGATTCGTCTCGCGATTTCGAGCGGAGTTCTGAAATTAGTTTTGTAATTAAACTTTATTTGTAATCACAATATTGGTTAGAAAAACCCTCTAAAATTTAGACCCCGTGCGCCGAACACCTCCAAAAGCTCCCTTCCCTCATCTCATCCACCCCAGCGCGAGCGCCACTCATTGGCTCCTCATGCTCCTTCGCTTTCACGGCCTCTCGCTCACTCACCTCTGCAATTACGGGATTCAAATCGTGCGCAAACAAAATCGACCAAAGCTACTAGTACCAGCACATTCATTTTTGTAAAGAAAAGGGTTTCAACGATAATAGTTGTTCTTCGTGGCATTGCGTGTTTTCACGCCAGAAAAAACTGAGAAAAAATATCATTAACAAGACACCGCTAGCACCACCTCTCCGAGTGAAAATTGTCCTGGTGATGAAAAACACGAGTCGTGTCCTTTCACTAAAGTGTAGTCTTAACGGCGAAAAAATACTGTATAACAGAAGCGTCAGAGAGCTATTAGTAGCACCCCATGTGGAAAACATGGCAAGTTATCCACTATCAATGGCCTGCAGCAGCTCACACTGTACCAGACCTTTTGTTATCCTCAGAGTTTGAATCATTTCGGTTACCGGTAGCACGTTAATGCGCAGGAAACAAGAGGACCACTCACCGCCGCCGCTGCTGTTACCCTGTTCATCTCTCTGTTAACAACGAAATTAGCAGTAGTATTATTTGTGCTACTATCTATAGCACAGAGAGAGGGTGTGGGCGCATGTGGGGCTGTTTGCGCAGAGGCTTTTGGCGCAAAGCGAAAAGCGGGCAAGAAAGGGCGCGAGAGTGCTCGCGCGATCTCTCTTGACATTTCTCCACCTTGCATCATTCCGAGGCCCACGGGTGGAGCCTGCTTTCTTTCTCTCCATCTATCTCCCGCCTGCCTTGCCCTTCCCTTCCCTCCAAAACAAATTAAAAAGGACCTTGCGAAAAAAAGCCCCAAAAAAGGAATGCAAAGAGAGAGAAAGGTGCCGCCAAAAAAAAAAAAAACAGTCCGATGAATTTCAGTACCCTGGAAAACGGATTTATCAGGGGTCATGGGTGGTTTTCTCCCTGTGCCTTTTTTCTTTTTTTTTTTCACAGGATAGTTTGGAGCTTGTGATGTCTTTGAATGCATTGTTCGGTTGTTCACATGTAACCTAGTACATTGTTTTTACTAGGTATTACTAGTAAATATTTTGGGTTTCTATCGCAAAAAAAGAATATTAAGATTTTCATCAGAGAAAAAGTTTTGAAATCCAGGAGACAAGTAAGCGACCAGGGACAACCATTTTTTCTTCGAGGGATAACCATTATTGGAGAGAGTTACATTTTGTCTGGTTTTTCTGACTCTCCTCTATAGATGGTAAGCCCCGTAGAGATTGCTTTATGTCATTATGAAACATGAAAAGTCACTTGTAAAAGCATATACAAACATATTTGACTTGAGAATGCGTGTTTTTAGTGAAAGGCGTGTGGCTCAAGGTAATATGTTGGATTAACAGACATTTGTTCGATGTGTCAGTTTCCGAGACTCCACAACCAAATGTTTGTCTTGCTTATTACACGCGACACTCAAGTTGATATGTATCCGAGTCTACGTACAAGAGTATGTTAGAATAGATACGTGCAACCCAAGCTAATATGTTGCATTTGCGAACATCTGGCATCCGCTTTCGTTTTCGGACACTATAATATGTCCTTTTTGTGCATTTATCTCACGTTTTCCTTCCATGAAAGAAACAAACTTCACCTCACTTTTGTGAACCGGGAAATTGAGACTCTGCTATGGACCAATCAAAACGCATCAAAAGTGGAATGTGAAAGCGAGAGTAAACGCCACCCAATATCTTCTCTAGGGTTTTAGGGCATGTACAACGGTGATTAATACCCCGTCTCTTGACGATGGAATTTTGCAAAGAGCCCCTCCCGCGTCGCGAGAGACGAGCTGCCCGTCTCTTCACCAAGCATCGTTTCTTCGGTCGTTTTCGAGGCGGACGAGACGACCTCGTCTCTCCGTTGCAATGGCAAACAATATAACACAGGATACTACCTTGCTGATGGGATATATCCGGAATGGGCTGTGTTCGTGAAGACTATTGCAGGTCCCAATCAGAAAAAGATAAGCTATTTGCCAGACATCAAGAAGGCGCAAGGAAAGATGTGGAGTGCGCTTTTGGTGTCCTGCAGTCTCGATTCAATATTGTTACTCGTCCAGCACGCATGTGGAAAAGGCGTGACGTGGTGAATATAATGCAAGTTTGCGTTATTCTTCACAACATGATCGTTGAAGACGAGAAGGATCTAGCTAGGGTCCCTTTGGACATAAACGAGATTCCAGGGTCATCCATTGCTCTGCCGCCTGAAGTGAGCACTACCGCAAACCCATGTTTCGCACAAGTTCTACAAAGAAATGCAGCTATTCAGGCCCGATCAACACATGTGGAGCTTAAGAATGATTTAGTTGAGCACATATGGAACCGCTATGGCACACACTAGTTCTTATATTTGTAATCATTTTCTACTTCATATTTATATATGAAATATTATCTAAAGTCTATATATTTGGTGCCATATGTTAGTACATAAATTACATCTTCACATTTGATCAACTAGCACATACAATCTGCATTTATTACAAAACAGTGTCAAGAGACAACAAGTGGTCTCTCCTTTGTATGATCAAAGGTGTTTACTGTCTCTTTGCATGGATGGTTGTGCCCAAGAGCCCATTGTTGTCTCACGTTGTACATGCCCTTATAGAATTTGCAGAAAAGGCGCCTCTCCATAAACAACAATAACCACGGCTCGGTGAGCAACCCCACCCCCCGGCCACCCTTCCCTGTCTCTGTCCCTTCTCTCTCTCCCCCACCCTCCTCCGCTCCCTTCCTCCCCTCTCCTCCCTCCTCCCAGCCCCACCCCCCGCCCCACCCCGCGCCGCCATCCCCCACCCTGCGTGCCCGGCACGTGCTCCCTCCTCCACCCTACCTCCGGCCGCCGCCGCCAACCCCCCGCGTGACGCCGCCCCGGGAAGCGAAAGGCGCCGCCTTTCTTTCCATTTCCGCCCGGGTCGGCAGTGGAAGGAAGGTTCTTTGGCCTTCCTTTCGCCGGGAGGTGGTGCTCGGTGCGGGGCCGGACCATGGACCACGGCGGCGGCGGCGGCGGGGGAGGAGGTGGAGGTGGGGGAGGAGGCGCGCCGTCGAGCAGCAACAGCGGCGGGGCGAGCGCGGGTGGCGGCACGAGCGGGAGCCGTGGGGGCGAGGCCCACCCGCACCACGCGTTCTACTACACGGGCCCCGCCCCGGCGGGGTCCAACTCCGTAGCGCCGCCGCCGCAGCAGCAGCAGCAGGCGTCGCCGTTCGCGGGCGCGCTAGCCATCACCCCCGCCGCCGCGGACCAGGCCCAGCCGTCGTCGGCCGCGGGCGACAAGAAGGCGCTGGTGCCGGTGGCGGCGGCCGCGGCGGGGACCGTGGCGAAGCGGCCGTCCAAGGACCGGCACACCAAGGTGGACGGCCGCGGCCGGCGGATTCGGATGCCGGCGCTGTGCGCGGCGCGGGTTTTCCAGCTCACCCGCGAGCTCGGGCACAAGTCCGACGGCGAGACCATCGAGTGGCTGCTGCAGCAGGCGGAGCCGGCCATCGTGGCGGCCACCGGCACCGGCACCATCCCGGCCAACTTCTCCTCGCTCAACATCTCCATGCGCTCCGGCGCCGCCAACCCCAGCCGCGCCTCGCCGTTCCCCGCGCTCGCGCTCCACCCGCACCACCAGCAGCACGACATGTCCGCCATGATGGGGTACCACCACCACCTCCTCCCGCCGCCGCAGCAGCAGGACTCGCCCGGCGGCCAGGACCCCGGCTCCGGCGGCGGGTACATGAGGAAGCGGTACCGGGAGGACCTGTTCAAGGAGGACGACGACCGCCAAGATCCGAACGCGCCCAAGGCGCGCGAGCAGCAGAGCACGCCGCCGCAGGCGCCGTCGGCCGCAATGTGGGCCATGGCGCCCAACACCGCGGCGCCCGGCGGCGCCTTCTGGATGCTGCCCGTGTCCGCGAGCTCGGCCGCCGCGGCGCGGCCGGCGGAGCAGCCCATGTGGTCCTTCGGCGGCGGCGCCGGGAGCGGCACCGTGCAGGCGCCTCTGCAGTTCATGTCCAGAGCCACCTACCCAAGTGGCGGCAACGGCGGGGGCATGTCGGAAACCAACCTGGGCATGTTCGCCGCTGTCAATCCCTACAACCGCGGCGGCAGCGAGGACCAGCAGCAGCAGCCTGAGGCGGAGCAGCAGCGTGGCGGCGATGGTGACGACGAGGAGGACGGCGGCGACGACAGCGGGGAGGAGAACCATGGCAACAACAGTTCACAGTAAGCTTTGCAAGAACATGCTCAACTCTGAATCCGCCGCCATGATCGCATCCTGCTGGTAGCAGCATCCAATAGGTTGTTAGAGGAACTTAGAATTTTGGTGTCTTCCTCCTGATCGCATTGAGCTGTCACTGCATTGAGTAGTAGGGCGATTGGAATCACTCACGGAGGAGGATCACTAGTGTTTGTGCAAGAAGCAAGCCAACCAACTGAAGCAAGCTAAGCAACTGAAGCAAGCCAAAGCCAATGCAAGGGCAACACTTCTTGCCATTAGCCTTGTTATTCTTTTTTTTCTGGGTTTTGTTTGTTGTTTCTTCTCTCGGATTGATCAATGAATGATTGCGTTGTTGAGTCGGGTGTGATGATGATTAGTGAGTGGGTCCAAATTAGAGAGGGGCCAAGGAAAGGAGTTTTCTGTACAGCTGATCATCTTGATTTTTGCTGCAGTATTGATTCTAGTTTTTTATTTTTCCTTCGTGGCCAAAAGAATGTTAATCCTAGCTGTTTCGTCTCCTTCATTTGATACCATGTGTTGCTTGATTTTCAATGCCCGTGTCATGTGCTGGATTTGCGGTACTACTGTACTTGTTTGCGGCAATGATCCTGTGGGAATAGCATATCCTTGGGATCCTCTCGTGTTCCCTTCTCTACTGCTCCTACCTGCATTGTGAATGTGGAATGTATGCCCATACTGTCTAGTCAAGTAAACAACCGGCACAGGTCATTTTCTTCTCTTTTGGACTAATCTACGACCAAAAAAACTATTTTTTTTTCACAAGCAAATGTGCTGTGCTGTGGTTCCGAATACATTGGAGTAGGACAGTTCTTGAGCCAAATGTCGATTAATTATGTGTTGCCACCACTTGCCAATGGGGGTGTTCGGTTGGAGGATGCAGTTGCAGTTACAGTTTTAATAGTGAGAGAGAACACTGTAGCGGAGGATTCACGCACTGTAGCATCCAGTTGACTGTAGCAGCTCAAGCAGCAGCAGTCGGAGGAAATTCCGGCTGCCGAACACCCTGAATATGCATCGTGCTTAACGCACATTGTTAGATTCTCTATTGCTGTATCCACAAGTTTAGACATGTTTTCTAGTGTTGGCCATTTCCTCCTTGTTATCCCAAAGATGGGGTTGGCCATTTCTGGTAGAGTGGAGAGAACACACACGAGGCCAAAAGCGAGCGAGCAATCATATGATGAGGAGCTCGTCGACCGGCAGGCATATCAGGGAGGATAATTCAGAGTGCTGATGAAGACGAAAGGGAAGAACCTTATTAGACAGGGAGAGCGACGGGATTGATTAACAAGACGGAGCCGTCGTTTTCCCCAACGGGTGGTGAAACAGGTCGGGATTAGTATCCCGTTAATTATTGCCTGTCCTGTCACGGCGCAGGATCTCGTAGCACATCGGACGGCGCACGGCGATCCGATGGTACGTCTAGCCAGATATTTTTGCTCGGCGACGGCGGGCGTCACTCGCACAAAACCCCGGGTTTATACATAAGTCTATGCTTTGTTCGCGTCCACACTGTCAGACAGAAACGAACCGCTGCTGATCAGTGCGAGAGGAACATGAATAAATTTAAAACGGAGAAAAGGATGTCTCTTTCATGCTGGTGTGTGGAGTAGATGATTTTCTCAGCTTTTAGATGGACGTGGAGGTGTGTATACAAAATTAAAGGTGCTACGTACGCATTATCCAATTCATTCGACTATTTATAAGTGTGTAGACAACGCAGCTATCAGCGAAAGACACCGAGAAAATGACGGCAGCATCCAGGCCACTCATCGACGCTGCGTTAGAAGTAGAACTGCTGCTATCACCGTGATGGGACTGCCGTATGTGTTGCTACCGGCTAATCAGGGTTACTCAAAAGTTCATTTCTTTTTCACAAAAGAATTCATACGAACACTTAACCCTTACAGTTTTCCTGTGACTTTTGAGAAATTCGAAAGGTCTGTTGTTAGATTTTTCATTTTTCCACACATGCTTGAACCCGTTCTTCTTGCATCCCTACCGGCTCTAGTGCCAGTGTTTTTTTTTTTGACCAATAGTGCCAGTGTGCTAGTGTACGAAGTCGTGCCATCACCAGAAAGTGATTTGATTCCACGCAAAAAAAAAAAGAAAGTGATTTGATTCTGATTCCGGAAGGCCTGGCCCGCAGAAGGTGGATTTCTCGCGTGGCCCATGGCTACTTGCCAATGCCAATCCAGTTCCATTTCCACGGCAGCAGAGCAGAGCAAGGGCAACTCATGTCGAAATAAAGGGTGAGTGTGTGCGTTGTGAGTGTCTGAGTTGTAATAAAAAACTCATGTCGAAATCAACACGGCACGCCAAAGTCTTCAGATAGCAAGATTCGTCCCCGTTGATGGATTGACCGCCTGCAGCCGTGCTCCGTGCCCATGCATGGCTGCAGGCAAGCTAGGTCAGCAAGTCATCAGAGTGTACTAAAAACTCAATTTGATCAGGCGGATTGAAGTTCGAAGAAACTAAACTGGAACAGTTTCATTGCCGTATTGAGGGCACGGTACGTAGAAATTTTCCAATAGGTCAAACTAATTAATACGTATGAATTTGGCATCTAAAAATTCCTACAATTGCCACCATGCTCCGTAACAATATTTTCTTTATTTAATGATGCAACCTTTATTTCTAGCCTTAATTAGATTGGTGGCATTGAGCTTTTGCTTTGTTCGAAATACGCCATTGCACTTGGCATGCAAAACTGGTATGGTACCATTATAATTTTGTATTAAGGGCACTACTGCAATTTCCATTATATCACACTAATTAATTTCCATTTGACCTTAAATGTTCCAACATGCTTCATGAAAATATTTTCTCTGTATTAAGGAAAAATGTATGCATATGATTGGTGACAAGATGCGTTTGCCTGAGTAATGAAATATACTATTACGCTAGGCAAATACTGGCTTGACACCGTTATAATTTTTTTATTAAATTATAAGTATTTCTGGATTTGATCTAAGACAAATAGTTTCAACTTCGACTGTTAATTAAAAAAAATTAGATAAAATTAAAACGATGTTACTACATCATCTGAAGTTTATGCAATCGAGAAATATCATAGTATGTAAGTGAGAACTGCTTATATTTCTAGACAAATGAAGTATCTACAAAATTGCCCCTATGACCCTATCTTCCTTCTCCAGCACCTCCACTCCCCGCTTCAACAAGTTAAATGGTGTATTTATAATCTGACAATAAAAGTTTAATGACAGGTTGCAAGCAGAACTGCAGAAGGCACTACTAGGCTACTTTTTTTTTTTTTTGAGAGGACACTACTAGGCTACTAGCACACAGGCTCTAGAGCCACGAGGGCACAAAAGGCCCAGCAGTCCATCGGCCCAGTTACCACCCACAGAGAGAAAAATGAAAAGAAAAAGAGACTTGGCAGAGCCAGAGGCGGCGGCGGTTCTTGAACCATCGCCGTTGTCGCCGACGATGGTCGGCGGGGACGACGACGGCCTAGCCGCCCTGCACGAGCAGGTCGCGCTCGCCTCTTCAGCGGCCATCGCTGCCTCCGACCTCGACCACGCCTTTCAACTCCAGCTAGCCGAGGCCATCCAAGCTTCCCTCCTCGCCCAATCCCCCAATGACATTGCCGCCGCCGCGGCCTCACCCTCCTCGTCGCACGCCGCTGTTGCTCCCCAGGAGCCTCCCTCGGACGCCGCCTGCGCGCTCGCCCTCCAAGCCGCCGACCTCGCGCGGGCGGAGCAGGCCCGGCGCGACGCCGAGGCCTGCCGCGCCGCGCACGCCCTCGCCGCCGCATCCGTCCGCGTCGCCGCCCACGACGCGCTCTTCGCGCGCGAGCTCGCCTACGTCCCGGAGGACCAGTGGGCCCTCGACGGCGACAACATCGAGCGACCCCTGGACTCGTCCCCCCGCCCGCATTTCCGCGTCTTCTCCAAGGGCATGGCGAGCAAGGACGTGGTGGGCCCGCGGGACCGGGACCCCGGCGTCGCGGTGCTCGCCGTGGCCGTGTGCGGCCCGCAGGGGGAGGCGGTGCTCAGGATTCAGAAGCCGGTGGACGGCGCTGTGGACGGCCGAATGACGCTGGAGGTGATGGCTCTCGCGGAGGGCCTCGACGCCGCGCTCGGGCTGGGCATCCGGAATGTCACCGTCGTCACAGATTACAGGCCGCTGCACAACCATGTGGGTTCCCACTTCGTTCCTCACCTGTTGTGCTAGTATTTACCCTTTAAATTCTGGAACTTTCCAGGCAAAATGTTCAATTGAGATTGCTCTGTTCAAACTGTTTGTGGAGCAGTGTGATCCACAGTGTGGAGATTAGAGCATTTAGCGCTAGCGTATACCTAAAGACTTAGGTATTTACTCCCTGGTCACACGATCCAAACCTATCTAATTCTGAACCTTATCGTACCATGAAAAAGAAAGAAATAATAAGTTTTGTAACTTATTTGGATAACATGAAGTATTTACGCAACTGGGGTACTGTTTGTGCTATATACTTTCAAGATCTCATATTTGCACCACAATTCTTTCCCTAACACATTATTATGGTTGCTAAGGTAAAATGTGCTTGTTCAAAGCTATGTCTTGTCCATAGATTTTTGTGGAAGTACTTGTCAGTCCAGGAGCATTTCCTAGTCGCAAAACACTTTGTTGCAGGTCATGTCTAAATGGGGCATTTGTAGCTACACATTTCATTGGTGATTGGTGAATGGAACTTCATCATTCGTTCACTAAAAATCGTAAATGTTGAAGAGTGGGCAGTATTGGCATTGGGTGCATTGCACACATAATACTCATTCTTTCACATATTCTCCTTTCGAGCTGCGATCTGTGAGGATTCTTGGAGTACAATCCTTTATCTCTGCACTGACCATACGATGGCATCTCCCCATATGCACTCTTCAGAATGTAATAATACATTATTGTAATTAATATGATTATTCATTCATGTGATTATTTCCTAACATCATATGGTTGCAGATGCTTGGAATTTGCCATCCAACAGGGAAGAAACTGTTGGACATGATCGATCATGTCCTATCACTGCGAAAGAACTTCGAGCAATGTGAAGTCTCGCTTGTTGAGCCAAGCGAAGTCAGTTATGTTGCAAAATTAGCAAGAGATTCCATAGATGCTCAGATTGCCAAAGCTCTAGCTGCTGAAGCGTTCATGGAGAAAAGGGAGACTTGTACCATCTGCTTAGAAGACACTGATATTTCTAAAATTCATGTGGTTGAAGGTTGTGCACATCGCTTTTGTTTCTCCTGCATGAAGGAGCATGTGAAAGCAAAGCTTCACCACGGAATGCTCCCAGTTTGCCCACAAGATGGTTGCACCATTAAGCTAACTGTGGAGGGCTCAAAGATATTCCTTTCGCAGCGGCTGTTGGAGATCATGATGCAACGTGTCAGGGAGGAACAGATCCCCCCAAGTCAAAAGATATATTGTCCTTATCCCAAATGTTCAGCCTTGATGTCCTTGGGTGAGGTGATTCATCCAATGCAAGATTCTAGCTCAAAATACACGGTTGCTGATGTTGCCACATTGAGAAAGTGTGTGAAATGCAGAGGCTCTTTCTGCATCAGTTGCAAGGTCCCATGGCATGATGGAATGACTTGCTGTGATTACAAGAAGAGATACCCTCACGCTCTTCCAGAAGATGCAAGGCTACAAAACCTTGCGCGGCAGCAGTTGTGGCGCCAATGTGTGAAGTGCAAGCACATGATTGAACTTGCAGAGGGTTGCTACCATATGACCTGCGTGTAAGGCCCAATCCTTCTACTCTTGATTGCAATATTGCAAAATCTGCAACTATTTATTTTCTTACTGATCTTAATGCCAGATATCCAGGTTTTATACCTTTTAGCGCAAATACACAAAAGATTCTTTTTGAAGCAACTACACAAAAGTTTCTTATATATTATGACTTTTCTTATGTCTCATTGTTGCTTCATGTAGCTGTGGTTACGAATTCTGCTACACATGTGGGAAAGAATGGAAAGATAAGAAACCAACCTGCACCTGCCCACTCTGGGATGAACACAATATCATTGAAGATGGGAATGATGACGATGACTATGAAGAAGACGAGGATGGTGTTTACTAGGTTGGAGAAAGGTAAACCTTGTGACTTCGGTTTTGGTAATGGAGTTGTAGCTACGGGTTATTGCAACTACCACCCCACCCTTTAGAGTTTTATACCAAGCTGTTTAATTTGGAAGTTGTAGTAAGCAACCTAGTCAACTGCTCGTATGCAGTAGATAAGCACGACCTCTACTGAAGAGCTGCTTTTCATGTTACTGGCCAGCGCATGTATGTATTTTGGGTATCGCTGGTGTGCTTTTCAACTTAATTAAGTGGCACACGAAGCTGCTCGTTGGACTTATCTTCTTGTATTAGCAGAAGACACGAAGCTACTAAAACATGACCGCAGCAGCTGTCTAATGTCGTGTTACCAACCTGTCCACGAGTGTTATGCAGATACTGAAGTTGATTTAAATGCAGAAATTGTGACATGCGAATTAGCGTATATAATCTTAGGCTAAAATTACTACTCCATCCAAAGTATGAAATGACTGCGATCATGTTATGTACATGATTTTTCTCTGCTTTTAGATGGACGTGGAGGTGTGTAGCGTTAATGTTATCCACTCTACTATTTGAGTGTGTAGGAAGCGCTGGTATCAGCGAAAGGAACCCAGAAAACGACGGGGCGGCTGCTCTTCTCACAGATACCACTGCACTAGAACTGATCTTTGAACGCAGTATTTTCGATATCCGAGTTATATAGAAAAGAGTAAAAGCACTAAGCTCTTAGTTTTCATGTGTCAATGGTCACCTAATAAACACGGCACGCCAATTCTTCCATTCCCACGGCAGCAGAGCGAGCAGCAAACTCTTGTCGAAACCATCAACAACCAAACGCGGTCCTATATCCTCGCAAAAAAAAAAAAAAACGGTCCTATATCGGGTTGCTTTTCTCTCATTAAAATGAATTGAGGGCTGGAGAAATCATTTTTCTTTTTAGGTTCGCATGCTCCTAAAAGCCGTTTTTTAAGATAATGGAACGAAAAGGTCCCAGCCTCCACACCCACAAGTGAGTGTGCATAGCCGTTCCTAAAAGCCGTTTATACTTGTACAGTGTGCGCACGATAAATGAGCCGAGCTTCAAGGATCCATGCCAAAAGAAACCATTTGCCACACTTAACTTTAGACAAATGTGGCAAGTTCAGAAAAAGTGTGGCAAAACAAAATTGAAGCCACACTTTGTCATGTGAAATAGAATCTTGCCACATTTTTCAACTCTATGACATGTGGAGCTGAAAAGAATCTTGCCTAATGTTTGTTGCCAACCAAACACTTGCCAATTTGGTCAAACTTGCTTAATGTTATGTGTGGCAAGTGTGGCTAGCAACCAAACATCTCCAAGTCTTACCTCCCATCTTGTAACGTGCGACCGTTACTTCACACGTGCGGAAGAACCCAAGCGGACCAAAGTGTGTATTTTTTTTCTTCTCATGTGATGAGGTAATATAATTGTAAAAAAAAAACATCTTTGACGGTTGAGGAGAAAACTTGATTCATGAGAAGCTACTTTGTTTTTATGTTTATGGATTTTAGTTCATTTCGCGAAATTGCTGCTTTAGGCTTCTGGTTTGAAACAATAATTGATGGAATTGCTATGTTTCATAGGGCTTCAAGCTAACACCAGAGCCGGAGCTGGCGTAGGGAAGGTTAATAACCGTCCGAACCGGACCTCACCGGTTTTCAATCAAAACGGTCAAAACTAGCCAAATTTCATTAAATATTTAAATGAATTTAAAATTCAAATATAAAAACTTTATATCGTGTGAACCGAACAGTATCGATTTTCCTGGTTTCGCTAAAACTGGTCAGGTTTTCACCGGTTTGATTTCCAAGAGGGGCTCGAATTGGAGGTAAAAGAAGAATGGAATTATTGTGGATAACTTTAAAAAAGATAAACAATCCTTTATATGCCATTGGTTAAACTTCTAATCCCGGATCCGCCATCCATCGTTTTTAAACTTTTATCTCTTCCATGCCACTATAGCATTTTCTAGTAGTTTAACACATTATAAAATGACTTGTTTTCACTTGGCTTGGCTTGCCTGTCTGCGGTTTTGACCCAGCCTACGTGTGCGGCGAGCGAGATGGTGGCAAGAGAGGCGTGAAACAATTTATTTTAATGTGTTAGACTATGAGAAAATGCTTCATAGTGACATGGAATGGATAAAAGTTTTAAAAATGATGGCATATAAAGGATATGAGTTTTACGAATGGTGGATCTGGGATTAAAAATTTAACCAATAGCATATAAAAAAATTGGAAAACAGAGAGAGAGAGAAAAAGGATATGGTAGTTGAGAATGAAAACTGGAACAGGGGATACGGATCTCATTGCAATTGGACGGTGGATCCAAGATCCACTTCTCTTGGAGAGCCGTCCCCCCGACTCCCACCCACAGCAACCCGTCTTCCCCACCCCGATACGGCGGGAACAGCCACCCCGGCGATGGAGGAAGCGACGGAAACGGAGCAGTCGAGGAGCGGCCAAAAGACGGCGGCGGAGGCCGCCACTGTCGGGGATCCTAAGAGGATGCGCGCAAGCAACGACGACAACGGCGGCGGGGGCGGCGCCGACCATGAGGACATGGACGAAGATGACTGGGGTGATGATATTAGCTACCTCGACTCCTACCGCCAGGATTGGGAGCGTCTCTATGGCAAACTTGGCTTATTCGAGGACGAGAGTGAGTAAAATTCCTCTTATAATTGCATAATTCCGATTTTGAAAGTTCCACCTCTCCCTGTTCCCGAATTTCACCGCTGTACTGGTGAATGGAGAAAGATTGGAAATGCGTTCCTGGGTTTTTCTTTTAACTTGTTAATGTGCTCCACATTTCTTTTGGTTGGCGAGATTTAGTTTTTGGGCTCCAATTTGACAGCCATTGTGCCTTCGGTCTGAAAATTTTGACAGCCAATGTGCCTTCGGTCTGAAAATTTTGACATGCTAGATTAGAAATTTTCGGCCGCAACTGCAAGCTACATTTAGTACGAACACTCTACGGTATGTGGATCGTTAAATTAGGACCCTTCTGAGCCTGCATACCACGTACAAGTTCGATCCTTTAGGCCAAGTTATCTGGTTGAGGCGAGCGAAGGATTATTGCTGAGTTTGGAGATGGTTGAAAGAAATATTTAAATAGTTGGGGGTGCGGCAATTCTGAATCGATGTTGAGTATGCTCAGGAGCTGGAGCTGTCCCAAAATACGGGTTGGAATGTTAGCTTCGTAGGGATCGATTGCTTATGGATAGAACCACAGAACAGAGCAGACTAGGATTCCATACCGTAACTCTATGATGTTGACATCTTCAGGTTGATGATGATAGCTTCCAAAGATTGATCTTGGGTAGAAGATGAGGTCCTTCCCTTTGTTTCAGTGATAGGCTTGATTGATTAGCTTGGAAAGTATTTTTGTGAACTCATTGAATTTTCTTTCAATGGTAAAATATTATGAAGTGCACATTGTTCAGTGTTGACAAAGTCAGTAACAAATTTTGTGTAAAAGTTCTAAGATTTTTCTGATTCAATGGTGAACACAAATAAATGTTCATTATTACTGAAGATAGTAAAATGTTGGATGGCCTGTAGGAAGTATAAGGGAATGCCAAATTTATGTTGATTTTGTTTCTTTCTTAATAGTATTATGATTTTAAAAATTATAATCTATATAAATAAAATAACATGCCTATAATAAGCTTTGATAAACAACATGCTTCTCATGCGCAGCGGAGATCCCAAACATGGTGCTCACGGACGGGCCGGAGCTGCCTCTGACTACTTATCCAATGGATCTGCTGCAAATATTTTCAGTGAAGGTGATGGAGATCAAGGGAGCTCTTCAGTGGCCACTGGATGTCTACGGCCATGTTGCTGTGCGTGACTCCCTGGATCATAAGCGCATATACCTCTTCCGACGCAAACGAGATGACTGCCAGGCCCTTGCGTCACCGCAGGCAAGTACATCCTCCTCCATATCCAATAACTTTCCGATTCTGCATTTACGATGGTCTGATTTAACTTGTTGTTTATTGTCGGAATGGTTTCTCTATCACAACTGCTGAATGATTTATCCTCCATTATGATATGCTAGTCTGCTGCAACCCAAAGTGAAATCCAGGGAATATATGTAACTCAAAAGCTAAGAGCATTGAGTAACTCTCTGACTTAGTTTAATGTGTCATGCTTATGTTAATCTTCCAAAAACAATTTTTTCAGCCAGGTGCTACATTGTTTCTGGAGTAATTGGAAGTCTCATTTTTCACTTTGATTTGACTTTTAGTCCCCCACATACTATAAGACCATTTGTGGAGTCATTATTCTTCCATGCTTCAGTTTGCATTGACATGCAGTCTTGCACACCATTTATCATTTCATTCTGCACATAAAATGTTGTTCCATGTTTTACTTTTGGATGGAAGATATCATAAAGCTAAGTAATCCTAATCATATAATAAAATTGATTGTGACCTTATATATGTATCCGCACATGCAGGATTCCTCTTTGAAGCTTACAGGCCCAAGTCGTGCTATTGCTCTTATTGACCCTGTTATTTTTGAGGTTGATCTGAAGGTGAAGAGCAAAGGGTCACGATTTGAATGTGACGACAAGGTTTTAAGCTACCATGCCTTCTGTTACCACAACATTATCCACAGGTACGACACTGGCTTTGCTAGGAAACAAGTCGAGTCAACTGAACACAGCACAATGGAGTTCATGTTTGCGCATCTGAATCAAGCGGTTGAGGCGACCATTCAAATTCGTGTTGACGAAGGATCATCTAATTTCAAGGCTCGTGTTGCTGCTGTCACGGCTGGTATCGATGAAGAAGTGGTGCTGCTTGAGTCTCTTGACAGGAAAGTGGTGGTGGATGAAAATGGGTTGGTTACTTTCCAGCGCCGTGTCGTAGTTGTCGAAGAGAACGGCATGCTCCTAGTTAGTGTTGAGGCTACTGAGGGTGACGGTGGTGATATTATCACTAAGAAGATGAACTTCAGACCTAGGGTGGCACTGAGGAGTAAAGCTCTCTTTAAGTTTGGATTCTGCAAACTGTCAGTTGTCATCGCCTGGTCCATGGTTCCATAGACATGTATAAGAAAGTCCGTTTATAGTAAGTTACAAAGAACACAATATGCCCATTAAAGGAAATCAGTGGACGATTAAAATTGGACAAAGGATTATCCACAGCTCCCAAAAAGGCAACAAAAATTAAATTCCCCAAACCATCCGCCAGGCGTCCTAACCGCAAGTCCCTTTTATTTATTCTCTTCGTCCTTAAATATAGGGCTTTGTCCCTAAATCCTCCAACACATCGCGTTTGAGTCTTATTCGAAATATTTATAAAAATATAAAAATAATTGTGTTATATTTAAAATATATCCACTGATGAAACATATCATAACAAAATAAATATTATTTTCATAAATTTTTTAAATAAGATAAATGGCCAAAAGGTGATATTTGAAAGTCAACAAAGCTCTATATTTAGGGATGGAGGGTATTTATTACAATGAACCCGATTTGCCCATCAAAGGAAATCCGTGATGGTTTGTCACGATTAAAATGGAGGAAGGATTATCCAAAGCTTCCAAAAAAGGAAAACTCCCCCGAACCGTGCACAGGTGCCCAATCGCAAGGCACCGCACATTCTTCGCTTGGCGGATCCTTGTGGGGAAGAAAGAACATGTGGGGCTAGGGTTGCAATCTTGTCGTCAACGTGTCGCCACAGGGTGCATTTCTCATTTTTAAATCTTTTCTTCGCTCGGCAGTGCGACTCTGGGACCTCAAACTTGTTTGCACTGTCTTTATTTATTACTTTTATTTTGCGAACAGTCTTTTATTACTACTAGAGGTACAAGCATTAGAGGAGAGTATGTAGTGATTGAAATGAAAAATATAAACCGAAACAAAATAGCTAACATCCATTTTCTCCTCTGAATTTCTATCAATTGATCGAAGTTCAGAACTAAAGAGTCCGGGCTAACTATGTTCTCTAGACCAAAACAGTAGCACAAAACAAACGCTCGAGTAAGTTCTAATAGAAAAGAACCCTATATTAAACAGTACTTTAATCCCAGCCTGTATTAACCAGTACTTTAATCCTCCCAATCGCGGAAGACCGACGAACTTGGTGCCAAAGAGAGCACTGTTCCTGCAAAGACATGAACTCTGCTGTTTCCTCCCATCTATCTTGCAGTCCAGTTTCTCCTCCAGCTCTCTTGCAGTCCAGTTTCTCAGCAACCGATGAAACGGATTATAGTTCAATCAGCAATCAAATTGGATATCAATCAACGGATTAAATTACATAACAAGTCATTATCATAGTTCAGCTACAAAGCACACATATTTGGTGCACACAACAAGTCAGGAATCTCAGTCATAAATCATCACCACATAATTCAAGTAGCACACCATCACACAAGAAGTCACCATCTTAAACAGACTGCAAGTATCACACTAGTAGTTGTTATGTCAACCCTAAGGATAGCATAGGTTCACTTAAGCATGGACCAAGCGACCACGATAGACAGCTTGCAGAATCCAAGTGTCATGAAAGACTGGCTTCTCAATGCCACTCTAGGTCTGAATCCCACCTTCTTGACGATACTAGCACCATCACCACCCTCTGTAGCCTCCACATGAAGGGTCAGCAAACCCATCCTCCCCTCCTCTTTGACTGCAACAACACGGCGCTGAAACCTAACCAGCCCATCTTCAGTGACCACAACCTTCTTGTCCAGAGAGTCAAGCAGCACAACATCCTCGTCTACACCAGCGATGCGTGCGATGAAACGGGCCATGAAATCGGTGGATCCTTCAACAACTTGAACTTCAATGGTCGCCTCAACAGCATGCTTCACATGTGCAAACACAAACTCCGTCGTGCTGTGTTCAGTCGACTCAACCCTTTTTTGGGCAAAGTACCTCGTCTGAACAATGTTGTTGTAAAAGAAAGCATTATAACTCAAAACCTTGTCCTCACATTCAAACGGTGTCCCACTGCTCTTGACTTTCAGGTCAACCTCAAATAAAACGGGATCCATAAGAACGACCGCACGACTAGGGCCTGTGAGCTTCAAAGATGCGTCCTGCATGTACACACATACAAAAACGCAGTTACTTTAATGCGCTTATAGTATCAGTTAATTCTACAGCGTGCACATATACTTTCAACCCAAAATATATAAAAAAGACCTGCTCTATCGTGGGAAGAACTGCAAAACAAAACTGAAATGACAATGACTCCACATCCCATCAAGCATTGAGTGGTCATTTTTGAAACAGTAATAAACAGGCACACAACATTTAGCAAACATTAGACAGCAACACAAAGCTATAGCTTTATGATGCACATGTTTCCCCAAATTCTACTTCTGGTGGCAGCAACGCTCAATGATATTTGAAGGTTCCAATTAGTCAACATGTGTACATGTTCCGTTTGGTTTATAAATGATGAGAAGTTAAATAAATTCAAAATGCGACCACTCAATAGCATGTATATATGTTCCATTTTGACACAAAGCAAAACTGAAATGACAGTAAACTCCGCACAGGCATACACCATGTAGCATCTAGCTCAGTCATTATTTCCAAACTATTGTAACAAACAGACATACAGCAAACCGACCAGCTTTATCTTATGTAAAGTTCCAAAATGAGTTGAGATAGTTTCTTTTTCGTCAGAGGTTTGAGCTTTAGGATAAGACGTGTTCCTTTAACTTCAGTTGTGGCAGTAAATTGGCTCAATTACATACATTTAGAGGTTCTAATCTTTCAGCATTAGAATATTATGGTTTGAAGACGACGACAAGCTGAGTCAAACCACTAAACTAAACTATGTCAAACTAAAAAAGTACTTACTACAATGTGTGATGCACTTACTTGTGGTGAGGCAAGGGTCTGGCAATCCTCTCTCTCACGGCGGAAGATGTAGTTGCGCTTGCGATCCAGCGCGTCACGCACTGCAACATGACCGTAGACATCCAATGGCCACTGGAGGCCTCCCATGACTTCCGTCACCTTCACCGAAAATATTTGCAGCATGTCCCTTGGCCATGCATTTGTAGGCAGCACCGGCCCATCGGTGAGCAGCTTTGCCTCGATCTTGGCTGCAGGGACACAACATGTTGTTCATGAAAAGGTAATATAAATGCAAGTCATCTTGGAATTTTGAATCAAACGATCAACATAAAAGAAATATAAGCGTGCATAATGAACTTGTTTCCCTTCAAAAGAGCTACACTGCTAAAGACACTCTCCCTCAATAGCATCAATTCATCGCCTTAACTAGATTAATTTGTCATGAGAAAATTTACATAACAAATAATGTGTCTGGCTTAAATTATGTTCACAAAAATCTAGGATTAACCAACATTTCTGTCAAACCAGTGCCCAAAAAATAGAATCGAGCCATCAAAGCCAGAACCTTGCCAAGAAACTGAGCACAAACCAAAAATCAGAAAGAAAAAAAAAAAAACAGACACCGACCTAGCTGTTGTGTTGGAGAACAAATAAGACGAATCTACTCACTCTCGTCCTGGAATGAGCCGGTTTTGCCGTAGTTGCGGACCCAGACCCGGCGGTAGGCGTCTAGGGAATTAGTCATCGCAGGCCAGTCCACCTCGTCGTCATCCATGTGCTCGTGGTAGTCGTTGCCGCCGCCGTTGACCTTTCCCTCGCCGCCCTCGCCGTTGTCCTTGTCCTCGTCGCCCTCGCGCAGTTTCTTGGCCTCGCCGCCGATGACAGCCTCCCCCGGCATCTCGTGGCCGCGGCTGGCCCCGCCGCTCAACTGCCCCGTCACGGCATCAGCCTCCATCGCCGCCTCCGAGAAAAAGGCTGGGGTTTGCTGGGATGGATGGATCATGTATGGGATCGGTGGTGCCTCCATATGAATAAGGGACGAGTTACACATTGAATTTCTGCAACCTGGATGCCACGATTATGTCCGTCAGGCGATTTGAGTCGCCAAAGCACCGATCCATCTACTTGATTAGTCTGGTCTAAACAAAATCTACCTGATTAGTCGAACGACTTAGACCGATCAATAGATTGGAAGTCTAACAATATAATAAAACACAAATCTGTAGCGGTGTTTAGAAAATTACTATAGCGGCGGTTTCATTTTGGACCGTCGCCACGAATGCTTCTTTCATTTACTGTCAGCATTCTCTTATTTGTAGTTACGGTTTTTAATGTCAGTAGTCTCAGTTATTTTTAGAGGCGGACTATATATGTTTTGGACCGCCGCTACAATTTGTAGCGGCGGTCCATCAAACAACCCCTGCTGCTTCTTCTCTGCAGCCCATTTACACCTCCTGCCCAACAACAAATTAAGACATGCAAGAATCTTAAAATTGAAGGAAGTTGGTACAACTGTGTGCTATGTTCTCTTAACAGAGAGGAATCTGCTACCATGCATCTTTCCTGCCCCTTTAGCCCAGCAGCAACCGTGTTGACTAGAACTTGTCCCTGGATTTCTTTGACATGATGAATGGATGAGAGCAGCTAATTAAACAAGATAGAATTCTTCATTATTGCTGCAGGACAAATCTGAAAACAAAGAAACAACCTTCCTTTAGTGCGTGGAAATCAAACTTCCTTAAAGAAGCACACCTGATCCAATGTGGCAGGCATGAATATACATATATATACACTAGTACAAAAAGAGCCAAATATGACACATGATTTTTTACAGCAGTGGCGGACACCCTTCCATCCGTCACTGCTAGCTCGACTCGAGGTACTGTAGCAGCTAGCAGTGGTGGACGGGATGATGTCATCGGTGCTACAGTATCAAAAGCACGGATCAGTGACGGGCAAGATGACATCAGCATGGCTCGCCACCGAAAATGCAACATCAGTGGCGGGCATGCTGACATCATCGAAGCGCCACTACTATTTTTGACAGCAGTGGCGGGCTGCTGACGTCAGCAGCCCGCCACTAGAAAAACCAGGCCCATTTTGGCCTGTTTGAGCCCATCCATCCCTCAGCATATAAAAGTAACCTAACCCTAGCCGCGTCCTCACTTCTCTCCCATCTGCCGCCCTCACTTCTCTCCCATCTGCCGCCCTCACTTCTCTTCTCTCTCCCTTCTCCCCTTCCCCACCGCGGTGTCGCACCCGGCCTCTCTCTCCCTTCCCTGCGCGCAACCCTAGCCCGCCGCCACCCCTCTCTTCCCCCCCGCCGCAACCCTAACCGGCGCTCATCCCCTCTCCTTCCCTCTCCCCACCGGACGGCAGCCATGGAGGCACCCCTCGCCAGCGCGCGCGTGCGACATGGTCGCGCGTGGCTCCGTCGAGGGGTACCTCCGCGGTGCCATAAGACGAGATCCAAGGCGAGCTCCAAGGCGGCGGATCCAAGGCGGCGAGCTCTTGCGGCGCCGGATCCAGAAGCGCGACGGCGACGGCGACGGAGGGTGGCGCGGCGCGGATCCGCGACGGGGACGGCGTCGAAGGGCGGCGCGGCGTGGATCCGCGACGGCGACGGCGTTGGAGGGCGGCGCTGCGCAGATCTGCGACGGCGACGACGTGGATCCACGGCGGAGGGTGGCGGCGCCGGATCCGCTTGGGATATTATTCACAATGCTTTCCCCTCAAAGCAATTGCTTGTATATTCATGAAAAGATAAGTGCATGAACCAATAAAAGGATTGTGGATGCTCCTCATCAGCATCACAATTTGTCTCTTTTCTGTTGGAGACAACAACCGGCTCCATTACAAGTCTACAAGATTAAAGAGGAGAACTGATGCGAGAAACATAGTTAGAGATAAATGGAAAAGAATTTCCTAGCTAACAAGTTAGAAATAGTTAAATATTAACAAATCACAACAAATGAATCATTGGATAAAGTATCACATTCACTATACATATGTGGTCTTCCATTACTTATATTTTCATGAGAACGGAGCATTTTGTCACAAAGGGACTGTGCTTTATGATGTGTTATAGGACAAGTCTTGTTTCTTCTATGAAAATAAATGGTCATCACTAAATCCAGCAAACATAAAGTCATAAAAACCCACCGTCACATTTTGACAAATATTAAATGTCATGAGAAAATTCAGCAAATGCCATAATTTTTTCCATTTTGTTGGCATATGTAGCCCACCTACCATGGTTGGTCCCAGAGTCACGTTGTATGTGGGACCCAGATGTCAGTTTAAAAACAAAAATTAAGTGTAAAATGTGGGTTGTTAGTTTTGAAACAATATTTTTATTCAAGATTTACGAGAGCAATACATAAGCTTTATTCCCATGTACTGCAGATGCGAAAATTGAGGCCCCAAATGTAATCTCAAAATCTTTTAAAAACTTGAATGGAATTCGCTTTAGTTTCGGTTAGGTTTGAAAACAGGACCAAAAAATAAATTAAACAAAATTCTTAGCTTTTTTTTAAAACCAATTCCTAGCTAACCAGACCCAATTCCTCTAACTGCGTGGGCATAACCCATCTCTCTCCCTCCCTCGTAGCTGGACCAAGCTACGACCTTCTTCTTCTCCCTAGCCCGCATGACCCTTCTTCTAGCCTAAGAGTGAGCCAATTGCACTGAATTCACACAGCACTGTGACAACCATTTTGCAAGCTGGGAGAGCTCATGCTCCACACTATTCTCTCCCTTCTAACATGCCTGTACAGCTGTGCTTAGGGCCTGTTCGGTTCTCTTGGAGGTGTCTAAATTTTAGACAGGATACTGTAGACGAGCTAAAAATGAGAGGCCTCTAAATTTTAGAGGCTTGACCTCTAAAATGGTGACAGCTGAAAGAAAATGTCCATTGTGCCCCCATGGCCATGCAAAATTCATGGAAACATGATTGAATCCATGCAAACCAAGAATAATTAACTCTGTTTAGAAGGCAAACACAGCTCAGTCCAAGTGCATACATAATACATGCATCCCGAGAATAACATTATTGTCCACAACACATGCACAACTCAAGTCCAAGTAATTATACAATACATAGGAAAGCACAACTCAACTCTAATTGTTGTAGTACAAAGCATGTGCCAATCGATCACGAAAAGCATTCATGTTCTCATCACCGGGTTCCTCTGCATCATTACCATCAGCTAAATCATGCGACTCATGGGGGATATGGCCGGCTGGTAGGTAATGCTCATGAGCCTCTACTTGGATGAAGTCCTGATCATCATGATAGTTCTCTCTAATGAAATTGTGAAGTGTCATGCATGCTACAATAATTTTGCTCTGTTTCTCAAGAGGAAAACTTGGAATGCCATTCATGGTTCTCCATTTCTGCTTGAGGACTCCAAATGACCTCTACTACATTCCTAAGAGAAGAATGAGCAAAGTTAAATGTCTCTTTCATACCTCTAGCCATTGTTCACAGCCGAAACTCTTGAAGATGATACTTTGTTCCCTTGTAGGGTGCAAGATAACCCGGTCTATTTGGGTAGCCAGAGTCCAATAGATAATACCTACATGTAACAAAAGAAGGGTCAGCCATGTGTAAATAAGTTAAGAATAAAAAAGTGCTTATCAGGCTGACAAGAGTCTACCATGAGGTGGATGTGGAAACCTGTGACCATACATGGTCATCGCATCATTGAATACTCTCATGTCATGAACTGAGCCAGGCCAACCAGCTAGTACAAAGGTGAACCTCATGTCAAAGTCACAGACGGCCATTACATTTTGTGATGTCCTACCCTTCCGGTTTAGGTACTGAACCACCTTGTTCGTTGGAACAACATCTATGTGAGTGCCATCTATTGCACCTATGCAATTATTGAACAATCCCTTGAACCTAGCTTGTTGCAGCCGAGGGTGTATATTGTTCAACTCAGGATCTCTTGGTTTAATAATATCTGCAGAAAGCTTGACAACAGCCTCCAACACTTTAGAAAAATTTCGGTGGACAGTGTCTAGATATCTACCAAATATGGTCAGTGCCTGCCTAACAGGCTGTTGTGTTCCAACCATCCAAAGAAACATCTCTAATGTCTCTATGCTAGTGCTCTTTGTGCTAGAAAGGCCATATGATTGTATCAAAAGATCATGCAGTTGATGGAACAATGGAGCACTCATTCTAAACATGATGTAGCAATAACGTGGATCTGAAATCATCCTAAGCACAAAGTCATGAGCACTTTCTCGGCCCCTACGTCTCATGGTTTTGTCATAGTGGATGCTGTCATGTAACATACCATATAGGAGAAATGGCATCTGTGCATTAAATTCTTCCTCATCATCCTCATTAACAACATACATCCAGTGCCGCCAAGATAAAACCTTACCACCTTCCTGCAGCCACAGCAACAAAAAGATTGTTCAGACCAGCAGCAACTGCAATTAGGGCAACAAACACATACAAACAGCAGCATATAAAATCACCATTTCACAATAATAACATAAATGTTTTCATACTGCAATTATTACACATCCTGCTCATGTCACACATATTGTCCAACATACAACACAAATAAGGGCTCAACGAATTGACAAACAAGGGCTCAGCGACATTATTTAAAATAAAAACAGGGAAACTAGTCCAGATTCTTCAGCTTCCTGTATGTCCCAATGAAGTTGAGCCTCTCTTCAGGTATATCGCGGTCCAAGAACATGCTTCTCATGACCACATCGGCAGCTAGGATCCCAACAGCCACGTGCTCGGGACTTCCTCTAACGACTCCTGCTTCAACTGCCAACTTCTTGACACGTTGGACGATTGAAAGCTGCTCATCTTCCTTCCTCCGCTCCTTTTCAGCTTCTGCTGCAACTTGTCTCTCCATGAAGGCCAACTTTCTTTCAGCTACTTCCTTGTTGTGGCTAAGGAAGGTCTGAAATACTCGAACCAATGGGCTCTTGGTCCTTTTGACCGGGCTTGCTCTCGTCGTGCTTGTACTGCTAGCCCTCTTCAGGCTTCCTGAGCTCATTGGACTGTCTTTATTGGCCATGTCAACAAATGCATCATCATCTTCATAACCGTTGGCATCCTCATCGGCTTGGCCAGGAATAGCCTGTTGATCCATCAACAACCACTCCATGAAAAATACTATGCAGCAGGTCATGTATGGGGGAGGGCCCATCTGTAGGTTCTTTACCTCATTCGCCATGCCCTGTAATTAATTGAAGCACAAGATGACCATATGTTCAAAAACCATTGCAAAGACATAACGTACTGCTCAACAATGAAGATAACTTGCACCTTCGTGTTCTCATCCCACCACTCTGGAGTTGCCAAGGGCCAGCCATCAGCACGCCTACCAAGCCATGTTTGGTTCCTTAATTTCTTTATGAATTGATACATGGTTTTCAATTGGCCAAGCCGATTGCGCAACTGTTGCGTGTCATGCCTCAAGTTTGTTCTAGCATAGAATTGTTTAGCCACTAGAGGGTAAGCGCGACTCACCATGGAGCCGTTAACATAGTTACCAATGGCCTCTTGTTCCATAATAATTTCACAAAGCACATGAGTGTTCTGCGGGTTCCAATTAGCCCGATCGTTTGCTACAATGTCGAGTGCGCACACCAATTCAGAACCAACCACACAATCACCATGCATGAACAGAATAAGTCCGGAATTATACTTGCGTCTTTGCAGCATGAGCAGCATCGTGTCGTCGTCGTCGTCCACGAGCACAGCCTTGCCTCTTGCAGAACCGCCTGCACGGCTGGTGCCAGCAGCCACACGGCCGGATGAACGACCTCTAGGAGCGTCTCGACGGCCACAACGCCTCGCGGCAGGGGAAACACCTCGAGTTGGAGGGAGTCCACGCATCGCGGCGACCCCTCCAGGGGCGCTGCGCGACGGTTGCGTAGGAAGGCCGTCCATGCGGCTGGAGCCTGCATTTCCTTCGGTGTCGAAGCCTGGCGACGGCCCGTACGTACCGCCGTCTTGAAGGTACCCTTGGTACGCACCAAGATTGGGGAAGTCGTCCGACTGCGAGTTGAGGTCGAGGCCGTCGAAGTCGAGGCGGGTCCACTATTCCTCGAGCCACCTCACGGACTCCTCTCGTCGGGGAACAACGAATGGCTAGGGGAAAACGGATCAAGGTTCGCGAAGAAGTCCCGGGTACCGTCACCCCTGTAGCCGCTGGCCCCAAAGCCGTCCATGTTGGAGGAGGAGGAGCTGTCGACGTCCTCAGCCGGCGAAGACCGACTGGAAAGCGGCCGACAGATTCTGTGGCTCCAGCGACCTCTTTGCGACGGATCCGCACGGCGCGTGTTCCGCCGAGTCCTGTTGTGGCCCGCGGGAGACGCCGGCAGCAGGGAAGGGGACGCGCGCGGGAGGCGCGGCAGCTACTTGACCTAGCCAGGACTGCGAATGGGGAATGCGAAGCGGATAAGAACGGGGTAGCGTCATCCTCGTCATCTCGCACCTGAGGCTCTACCGTGCAGAGGCCTCTAAAGGGCTCAAACTCTAAAATTTAGAGGGCCGTTCGGCTGCTGAGCCTCTATATTTTAGCGCTACAGGAATTTAGAGGCTTTTAGAGGCCTCTGCACGGTAGAGCTGAGCAAACGTCACGGCCTGCGGGTAGGTAGCTAACCAGTAACCACCACCGAGCAATCCGATTCGAGCACCGCCGGTCTGGGGTCCACTCTAACGCGAGAGGCAGACCTTCTCCGCAGACTGCACCTCCGCGCTCTTCATGTCAAACAGCACTCGCCACGAGAGGTTTACGGTTTACCCGAGTGGTCTCTGATGATGATCTGATCCCAGACCCAGCCTCCTGACACAGCACAACTCCTCCCAGTAGTTACATTTTTTTTTTCCTTTTTGAGCCAACCTCCAAGTAGTTAGAAAGACCACCGAGGTCTGAACCCGCACATGCTCTTACCATGCTAAATCTCATTGTGGACAAACCAGGCCCGCCACAATGTCGAAATAACGTGTTGTAATAATCACCTTACCACGTGCAAGTAGTAGTAGCAGTAATAATAATAATAATAATAATAATAATAATAATAATAAGAACCCGGGATGCTATTTCCCAGCTCTATTTATCTGTTTTCGTTCCCTCTAGCTAGTACACCCTTTACCTTTCAATCGATCAAAATCTAAGCTATGATCCTATGACGACCTTATTTCATTTACCACAGGCGGCACCAAGCGTTCACCTATGCGGCAGCTCAAATGACGCTAAATGATGCAACAAGTAGTGACCTATCTGAAGACTGCCTGTGCTCCAAATGTCATTAACTCTCAGGTGCTGGATTCTACTTTTTGACGTTTTGATTGCGATTGCTTCATCCACTCGATGCACTCATCCATGGTTCCTTTTGGATGAGCAAGTTGCCACTTCAACAGCCG
This sequence comes from Eragrostis nindensis, assembly GCA_012490785.1. NCBI lineage: Eukaryota > Viridiplantae > Streptophyta > Magnoliopsida > Poales > Poaceae > Eragrostis > Eragrostis nindensis. Next base: position 594,052 of record JAAXCT010000128.1, read on the forward strand.
TTGTTGCTGCAAACAGGAACATGTGTCAATATTTTGAGATCTAGAACAGGTGTGATCATTTACAAGGAGGCAAACAGTTAGCATACCCATTTTCCAATAAGTGGACCTCCTGACTTCACCTGCATAACTCCCATAATGGTTTTGCCATCAAGTAAAGGCTTCAACTTCCACATCCCGTCAAGATCTGGAGATGTGAAACAACCAAGCAAGCCAGCCAGTCAAACAGTGACATGAACAAGCCCATTTTAGGATTTGTGGCTATAGGAAGAGCACAAATTATGAAACCATTAATTGCTATTTTACCGAGGTCAGTTATGGAACGCTCAACTCTGAGGTATTTCTCTTTCCTTTGCTCTAGCTCATCCTGCTGGTTGAGTGTGACAACAGAATTTTCAACCTCTGGATTGGAGAGAATGGAAATAAACAGTGCCACCCGCCAAAAGTCCTTTATTTCACGAAGTATAAGCCCTGAAATGCTTAATATGTCACATGTTTTGGTCCAAAAATATTACTTAATCGAACCAAATAAGAATCTTATGATTACGGAAGAATGGAATCAAGTCGTTAGAAAAATTGCAGGAGCATATCTCTATATGCAATTACCAAACTAAGCAACGGCAAACAGCATAAAAATCATATAACAAAACGTAAGCTAGTACAGTAGACCTAGAAAATTTAAATGCTGACTCACTACTGACCTGCAGAAACACGTTTCACCAAGTCTGCTGGTATCTCAAGATATTCATCTTCCAGCTTCTCTTTGGGAGTTTCAATGTCAATATTTGACTCAAGGAGAAGAACTAATTCAGCAAACTTTTCGCTCGCAGCATGTATGTTGACAATCTTAAGCACAGAATAAATTCGACAAGTTAATTTAATATCACAATACACACGACAGGAGAAGAAACACTGTTGGGGACAAAGTCAACAGATTGTACCGTTTCAGCATCACTTGCTTTCAACTTCAGTGAATCCCGAATAATATAGCTAGTAACAGGAACCTGCAGATGATGCTGTACTCTTTAGCTCCATAGGTGCATTGAATCAAAACCACTAAAAGAGAAACCAAAATATCTAAGAATGCAAATATCAAAAGACAACAGTGCCCTTTTGTGGGGTCTGCTCAGCAAGCAGCAACAAAACTACGACTACATAATTACCTAAAAGGCTGAAACAATAAAAAAAATACCCTCTGATTTTAATAATGCCATTCAACAAACATATAGGCAAAGCTTAGGACCTAATATCCAGAATCCAGGAACTCTCCACAAGTAGACAGCTCTGTTACACTACAACTCTATTTGCAAATACCAATCATTTTACCACTTTATTTATTCAAAGTACTTGTCAGTTGTCACTTCCTCATTTGCAATGTAGACTTTCCCAACATACACCTGCCAAATCGGCCAACTACCATCCATGTCACTAATATTTTTTAATTGTCATTTTGGTATTAGGTAGCTTGTGAAACAAACTTCATGCAACACATGACACCCTTGTCTGCCTGCTTGGCCAAAGCCAAAAGAGACATTATGTACAAACAAAGGTCGTAACAAGTGTACCCACTTCTACATATCATAGAGCCGTTAAGGGTTCACTCAATCCAAGAAAATTACACAGTAAAGTACCTGCTCAAACATTAGTGTTTTGGTAAAAAGAAATGCACAAGTTAATTAACTTCATGTTTGCTGTTCAGTTTACTGAAAAAGAGCAATAGCCAAGCACCAATCCCTTTTATAAACTTGCTTCACAATGAACAATTTTAGTGAACCCAAGATCACATACGCAGGAATTTTGCCTGTTTAATTAGTAAAAGGTTAGGTATAAAAATTTTGGGTGATGCTCAACTTAGATGTTACCTTCTTAGATTTTTTGTCTAAGTAGAACATATTCCGGAGGGGAACAAACAATGCACTGTACAGGCAAAGCCTTCGCTGTTCATCCTAACACATAACAGATCATAATGTTATGGAATGCCAATAGAGAGTAAATTATAGCTGCATAATTCTTACTAGACAGTAGACATACTACATGGCATACAGTTTTTTTTCCTAACTTAGGAAATCATATCACAGATGTTCTGAAAAATAATATGATACAATCATTTATAGCCAAATATGACGATTCTGCTGCGTCTTTAGAAAAGAAAAAGGCAGTCATTGGAACAACAAAAAAGCACTATTCACATTTTACTCGCTTGTAGCTTAGGTTATGGATTAGTACCAATGACAACACGATGTTACAGAAGGAATTAGAACATGATATTTCTTTGTTCAGATTGTAAGCACAGATAAGACTGTGTTCAGACCTGCAACTTGGAGTCTGAACCACTGGTGAACACAGAGCAGCCAGAAGAATATGCAACATTCCAAGCTGCGTCAATATATGAAACGCACCATCTGCACGCCAACACAAGATATGACGAGATTAATTAAAGCATAGATGCCAATGGAAATAAATAAACTAGTGCATTACGCTAAATTAACTATTCTATAGTTCTATTAGTCTGAAACATAAATGTGTGACAAACAGAAATCAAATAGATGTTTGAGAAAGATGAACATGGACATACCTATCACATTTGTCAAAAACTGGAGGCTCAGATTTCTCGGGGAAAGTGAATACAACGTAAAATAGACCCAAATCGCGGATGTAACACATTGCTTTAACAGGGTGTTTGTCTGACATCATGAGATCAATCTGCACAATATACAAACAAACATACCTGATGACCAAGAGTTTTGCATGCAGTTTATAAGCTCATCCAGAACAACTAAGTATTGTTGCAAGCAGGATGAAATACTCAAAAAGCGGGGCAATAACTTATGTAGAAATCAAACCTCATGACCAATACGTTCTCTGCTAATCTTGCTACCAAGTTCTGACTTCACTTTTTCATCAGAAGCAGCTTCCTTCAAATCTTCAGCTAATGTAAAGTTGAATCTAGCAGCTGAGAGAGATAAATATTAGCCACTGCAAAGAAAATATGATGTTCCAAATTCACTGTTAAACTTTTCTGATTTTAGTTGTAGTGTAATTCCCTGATCAACAATTACATAAGCATATAAAACGTTTATGCAGATACAACAAATAAATATCTACTTGTGACCAGAATAATGTTGAGTTGTCAGCTAAAGTTACCCCACTTGCATTTATTAGATTAAGACTATTATCCGCTTATTAGGGCGTAAACTTATCGTGAATACATCTGTGATATAACAAATTCAGCACAGAAAAATATTAGAGATCAACTTGGGTATGCCTAAAGTTACCAAATCGGATTGCTCGCAGAACTCTAAGTGGGTCATCCAGGAAGGTAGCTTTGGCAGGTAAGGGGGTAACAATAAGGCCCTTTTTGAGATCTTCAATACCTTCAAAATGACAAAGGAGCATGAACAATGTACAATGTTAATATGAATTTATGAAGTTACCACAGATGTACTACCAAACTCACCCCTTCCAGTTAAATCTTCCACCGAGTTATTGTTGATATTGAAGAATAAGCTGTCAAAGTTTGTAGAAAAAAAAAGAGATATGAATTTTGAGGCTGCCAAGTTTCGCTCTAATCAGCATTGCACCATGAACATATGGATTTGAGATATCACAAACTCACCTATTAATTGTTAGGTCCCTGCGGTAGGCGTCTTCTTCGGCAGTACCAATCTCCTGCAAGTTAAAAACATGCTATAAGAATGAACAGGTTGTAAGACTATCCGAAAATCCTAAAGTGAAAGAGGGCCTAAAGGTTAACAGATGAACTGGAAATGAGAAATTCACAAACATTGAGGTGGCAACAAACACTAATGGATTGATGCAGATAAGAGAACATCAACTCTAGTAGTTCTAAAATAAACCTCCTTCACGATATTGTTGCAGCACAAAGAGATGCATATGAGCATGTGGCAAAGATCTCTCAGAAATACCAAAAACAAAGATATGCAAGGAGAAAATATGAATTTTTTACACAAGTCCACAAAATAAATATCCAAAGGATGCTAGATATAGTACACACCACGGTAGGGATACGACTGTTTTCAGCGTATTTTTCAGACCTCAAATTAACAAAATCAATCCAGATGTCAAATATAAGCATCCTAGCAGTTTCCAAGTGCTTGGATTGATCAGGATTGCTGCACAAAAAATATACAAATGAACATCATGATTCAGTTTACCTATACAAAAAAAGGCCAGGTATATTAAATGGTAGATGTTTTTGATGAACTAGTGCAAAATACTGGCAATGACAGTACTATGTCACTTAATAGAGCATAATAAAATTACATACCACTGGATGACACCGATTCCTTTCTGCTCCTCCCCTATCAACTTTGAGTACTCGTTTACTTTCTCGCAGAAAGTCTGGCCCATGATGTTATCAAGGGCAATGTCGATGTCAGCAGAATCTTTCCCTAAAAGCTGCCAAGAAAATAATCAATTCACAAAACTACCCAACAATACATCACACAATACAAGCTGCAGGAGCTATTTAAGAGCAAAAAAAATGAATTGATTCCTTACATTATACAACATTTGCATCCCATGACAAAAATATGTCGAAAAAAAGCACACCATGAGAAGAAAATAGCTTCTCTATTTTTTTAGGATTATCAATTAAAGTTATCATAATACATATCCCACATTCTTGTCCGTTGATGCATCCACAATTCCCAAGTGAAACATAGTATAAAACAAGGATTTCCTCACACATATAGACCACCAGGAAGCCAAAGCAACAAAGAAGCTGATTGGGGCGTCACCTGAACTAATCAGCATAACAATTGATGCAATATGTGGGATGGTTCCAACAAAACACACTACAATCAAACAATGTTCATTGCATAGTTACATAGTTCGTGCAGAATCCCATGATAAAAACCCTAAAACTCTGGGACAGAGCATACATCCAAAATAATCCCTAAACCGCTTGTAGCAAAACCAAAAACAGTGAAGCTCATAACATTCAACTGAAAGGATGGAACCTTCCCTGACAATACATACATGAGCCCCAAACTAGATGGTGGTACTTGCCTTACTTGTCAGTTCGTCATTCCAAAAAGGGTTAAAACACACAATTCGCCAGCCTAATCCCAAAAAACTTTCGCCCGAAATCCTCAATGAAAACTTTAAGGAACCTAAAGAACCCATTTTTGGAGAATTCAAGAATCCTTTCCCAATTTTTAAAACTCCAAATCGTCGAAAGCAAAAAAATGTGGCATAACTATCTCAAATTGGGACTTTTAGTGTCAACCGCGAGTAATTATACCTAAACCCCAAGTAAACCCTACAATCCGTCATCCTAAACAACATGGTTCAAATTCCCCAACTTCATTCTGGTAGTCTACATCCAAAGGGGTAACAGAAATAATCATCTTGTTTTTGTTCAGTAAATAACAACAATAATTTGAAGGCCTCACCTTGTCCCGGACCCAACCACCGGCGACGCGGAGCTGCGTGCCGAGGCCGAAGTGGCCAACGACATCAAGAAGGCGCCGGAAGATCCGCTCCTCCTTCTCCGTCAGCTCCACGGTCTCCCTCACCTCCACGCTCCGCTGCTGCTGCTGCTCCTGCGACCCCGCAGACATGCCGGAGTTGCCGGAGAAGACGCGTATGGAGAAGAAGGAGAAGGTTCTGGTGCCAGTGGGCGAGGCGATGCTCAGAAGAAGTGAGGGGCCGACGAGCGGCAGCGAAGAGGGGCGAGGAGGAGGCCGCCGCCGCGAGGGAGGAGGTGGAGGAGGCGAGGAGGCATGCGGCCGTTCCTTCCCCCTTTGCTCTGCCAACGAGCCGGGCTGGAGCGAGCTCGTTGCCTCAAGCTCGAGCTCGATGGCCGATCGAGCCGACCCGAGCCGTGAGATCCACCAGCGCTGGCAAGCCGAGCTTGAGTAGCCCATGGGCCTCGAGCTTTTTGACAGTCCGTTTTTCATTCGTGGTCCAACATTTCAATATTCAGCCGACGGCCTTCTTGAGCAAGTCTCCATCATCATCACTATAGGTAAATCAGATCCATGCAGCTTTCGTAGGGTGGAGACGGGGCTGCGGCGATGGAATAAGGTACTTTGGCTTCTTCTTCGCCTTGCTGGTGAGTCTTCTGGTGCCAGTGATGAGCTGGAGTGGTGTGTGTCCCCCTGGATCTGGTGTTTCAGATCTTGGGTTCTTTTGTTCCTCTCTTATCGTCATCGATTTGGAGAGGTCTGTGTACCAACGTGAGATGAAATCGGGTTGCTTGGTAGTTACCACCAATCTTGGTGGTTCAGTTCCCCTTCAGGGTTCTTCGTTGTTTGACGGATTGGTTCTTGAGGCGTCAGGCTCCTCAAGACCCGACGATGTGATGGCCGCCGGTCATCTTCTACAGCCGGATCGTTCAACGAGAACAAAGCATGTCGGTTTCGATGTGCTGCTCAAGACGGCAACTATAAACTTTGTTTCTTCGCCGGGGAGGAGGCCGGCCTCAGGCGGATTCCGGTCGATGGCGAGGAACACCGGGAGATGGTTACAAGGACTAGATTGTAATTTCTGTATTTTGCAAGGGTGTCTTTGTAATATGAGCTGTAATCACCAAGAATATGAATGAAATATCAACCCGGTTTCTCAAAAAAAAGCTGTTATTATATTTCCCTAAAAAAAAGCTGTTATTATATTTTTTATGCTAAAAAAAGCTGTCATTATATTTTGTTTATTTAAAGTTGAAATCCATCCAAGCCTGAGATGTTTTTGTGTCAAATTTATGATGGATGGTTGGAAGCTAAATTTGACAATTGGTAGTCGAAATGTTGTGCTCCAGATACAGGGTCAAAGTTTATTATTCTCGCCACTTTGCATATCAATGGTGAAAACTGAAAAGGTTGTGATGCTACATGGAGTCAGAATGTGTTCATCTTGTAATGGGAAGTTTGTCGAGTACTCAATGGAGAGTGGGCACAGAGGAAATAGTCATATTTTTAGAGAACACGGAAATAGTCATACTGGCTGAACAACTGGAGACATCGAATACATGCAAGCGAGAGAGGTTGTTTGGCTTTAGTCTGCATAATAGAGATAACAGCATGACAAATTAACTCGGCTCGTTATAAAATTACAAGACTAAATCAAAACAGGGTATCATTGGCATAGCTAAGAGAGGTCATGTCTCTGCTAACGCGTTTGGTCAGATACGTTTCCACAAACATATGTCATTTCTAAGTCCATCTACTAAGCATAATAATAAATCCTCCCTCTAGCTAGTCACCATTACCTTTTTCTAGACATGGTCAGGTCAAACCTTAGTACTTTGTTTCGCAAAAAAAAAAACGTACTAAATATTTTTATAATGTTATAATTTTTAATTCAAATTTGAATTTGAACAATAAAACTCTGCAGATTAGTTGTGAAAGATATTTTTATAATGTTATAATTTAATATTTAGAAAATAGAGTGGGATATTGTGGACGTACTAAATAACCTTTTTAACATTGTGACATGTCCAAAATATAAGTATTCATGACAAAAGGCGAGCCTACCAGAAAATTCAATGAGGGTGCACGCAATACCATGTGATTTAGTTGTTCGGGGATGTGCAATTATGGCTTGAGACCAAGTGACAAACCAATGACTGATGCTATAGAGCCTAAGTTTATTGAACGTAACACGCTGCAACAATGCTCAAAATAATATACAAAGCAATTTATTGTCCTTTTCGTTTGTGCTTTGATCATGTTCCCCTCGGTTATCTAGGAGCAGGATGCAAAAAATGACATGAATAAAATAAAAACTCTTGTTTTTAGCTTTGTTAATGGTTTTTATATTTATCATGTTATAGTTAAACCTTGAATTTTAAGCCCGTGTCATTTGTCTCTTTATGAAAATATATATATAATTATGACTATTTTGTCTGGAAAGAGTTAATGCTTAATGGTAAGGTCTAATATTATGTTGTTTTTCGAATTCGCATTGAAGCATCATCATTGTAGCCTCGCATTATATTATACAATTATATATTCGAACAAAGGACCAATATACACAAATAAATTACTCTACATTTACATGGATGAATAATACAGCAAGCACATACACTCCAACAACCGACGAATGGTCGCCACAGAGTTAATTAAGCTATATATCGATAAGAATTACACGGATCAAATCTTCTTGAGGATCTTGATGTCCTTCCAGCGCGACTCCATGCAGCTGGAGGCGTGCCTCTGCGCGTACACGCCGAACTTGAAGTAGTGCGAGCGGCCGCCGCGGCCGGGCACGCGCAGCCGCCTGACGCCGTCGACGAACACGGTGAGGGTCGACGCGTCCACGTCGTGGATGACGTTGAGGCGGAACCACCGGTCGTAGATGTTGTCCTCCACCACCTGCCGGTCGTAGTAGCGCAGCGCGCCGTCGTAGACGTGCAGCATCAGCGTGGTGGCGCTCTCGCCGGCGCCGAACACCTGCATCACGGACACCCCCGTCGTGCCCGACGGCACGTAGCCGTAGCCCTCGAACTGCCACACCCCAGACGAGTAGTCGTATCCCTACACCAGAAATCAAATCATACTAGCTAAACATTAACAATGAATTAATAAACCTCTTGTGAATTAATCACTGCTTGCATCTCAACTAATTAATTAATCTAGTATGTATGACAAGATCGATCGATAATCAATCATCACGGTGATCTCCTGATGAGTAGTAGTTTACCGCCATCCTGATCTCTGTTCTTGGGCTAGTGTTGCTCCGACGGTCATGGGGCTTGTCGGACTCCAGCACCCACAGCTGCCGTACGCCGCCGTTGAACCTGTACCGCGCGCCGCTTGGCAGGTCGTACGGGTGCTGCACCACAAAGTTCCTCTCGCTCAGGCTCACCGCCGTGAACCCTCCGGTCGGGTCACCGCCGGCGGCGGCAGGGCCACGTGACGCCGACGCCGTCGACGACAACATGACAACCAAACAGGCATACAGAAGATAAGCCATTGTGTTGCAGAGCAACTAAAGTCTCTGCCTAGTCTTTCCCGTCGGTCAGCCTCCTCTAGCTGATAATAAGGTGTCTGTTACTTGTGCTGTGGCTACCTTAATTTGCTTTGTGAGCATCTGCAAGGTTCATCTGGCTTTAAATACATGCAGCCCTGGGGATCTTACTAAACGGCAGAGGTTGACAGTTTATCAAAGTAAAAAAATTTATAATGGCAGCTTGCATGCTGTAGTGGATGTTTAACAGAGAGGATTGGTTGGTTTGGCCTTTTTTAAAGGGAGTAGTAGGGATTAGTTTCTTGCATTGTTAACCTTAAGTGTAGTGCCAGCTGTCTACCTAGTAGCTGGCAGTCAAGCACGTACGTAGGCATGCAAGACTGAGTGGATACCTAATTAAGCCATGTTTGTTTGTTTTGTTCGGTAGAGTATTTGACCTAGCTCAGTGGAGTGTTTATCTATGGTGATAGTGTGAACTTTGTTGTAAGCTTCCCTGTGTGCTCATTTCTACCCTCGGAAATAGCTACAAAACATGAGGCCACGGCCTTTTACCGAAAACGGATAGCAACATTCCACACAAGAATGAGCAGTCAATAAAATGCCAAGTAATATCGATCCCTAGCAGTTCCCTACCATCATGCATTACGAATATAGTGCGTGTTCTTCAAGACAAATGAACCGACATTTTCCTCCAGATTTTTCTCGTTATGGATAGTGCACTATAAACAGTATTAGTGACCGATAAGTAAAACGAAATTTTATTTTCGTAAATGCTACAAGAAGTAAACGAAGAAAAGGAATTCCACGAAGTTGTAGGATGCATGGCTAACGTGTCCAATTTGGGCTGTCTACATTAAGGACTGTTGAATTTGTGCATGCGTTCGCCAATATAAGCTTGTGCCCTCAACATGATTTCTTCTTGCTTAAAATCATATAGCTGGCGTATATATGGGACATTTTGTAATTAACATCCGTGTTTGAATGACACGTGGGACCCAGCCATGTGACTAACAGTGACAACTACGGGGTCAAAGACATTTGTAATGGCACGTAGACAAATATTCCTATTACAGATGCTTTGCAATCCGAAAACTCGAGATAGGAAACGTATGTTAGGGGTTACTACACGCTAAGCTGTAACATGTAACTGCTCTGCTGTGAAGCAGTTTACTAATTAATAGCACACCAAGCTTAGGATATATATTCGCCGGTCTTCCTTTACTTTCTTGAGAACTGAGAAGCAAGGGGAGTCAAAATGGGAAGGTAGCATCGCCGTGCGGTAAAAACTAAAGTACTGCGTCGTTGTGAGGCATAGGGTGATTGAACACAGCAAATGGCGACGCGATGCAAAAGTTTCTCATTTGGATGAGGATGAAGGGGTTCATATTATTCGTGCACGGTACGCCGTCACGAGTACATTATGTACATCCATGCGCCGCCCGTGAACACGGCAACCTAGTTATCGACGGCGAGGTAATTTCAAAGATCACTCGTGGAAGCACTGGAAGGTGACACGCGTGCACACAAGACTCCTCCCGTTCACGAAATACTTGTTGCACAATCTATACAGGTTTGGATTTATTTCGAAGAACGTGTGTGGACGGCTTGTTAGATGGAGAGCGAATATGAACTGCTGCAGATGACTGCCTGACAGTTATGCTTATGAATCATCCCTGAACAGGGATCATTACGGTAAAGTCCGTCCAGTCCAGTGGCATCAAAATTACTTGTAAAAGTGATTGATGGACTGATGGTGATATTCTCGCCGATGAAATGATTTGTCCACTAAGATTCTTGGTGGAGTGGATTCCTCTGTTCTGCCATCTCATATGGGACTCTTGAGTTTTATCCATCCCAAGAGGATGAGCATGTTAAGTGAGAATTGTTAGGAAAAGATTCTTCGGGGAATGACCTGCCGATTGTCTCACACACCCCATGGATCTGCTGCCAAGAATAGCTAGAATTCCTCCAGGACTGATCACGTTCACGTTGAGATGGGAATTGCTGGGAAAGAAGGTACTTTGGTGAATGAGCCAAACATTTTTCTAGCTTGTGATCATGAAGTGTCTCAAAGAAAGAATTATCGGGTTCAAAGAGAAAAAGTTGGCAACTTTAATGCAGTAGTGGGGGGAAAATCAAATCGGAGGTTAATTGAATTGAGAAGCAAGTTTGGAGAGGTTGGTTTTCACCAGATACGTTCCCATATAAGTTTCTGACAAAGAGCAGCAGGTTGGCAAATTCTGGAACTCTGGATTTGTCAGCACAAGGCCCATAGTGTTGCAATTGATAACTCAAGTTAGTTCTCTCTTTCCTCACAAAAAAAAAGTTAGTCCCCTCTTGTTCTGAAAATTCAGAAAGGAGAAAACATCAATTCGGCCATTGGTTTGGCTGGCCTCGAGGTAGAGCTGCCTGCTGTACTGTAGAATCGAAGTTAGAGGCGACAGAGGAATTGAGGAAACATGAGTGACCTGTGGTTTCTGCCCTTTGGGCCGCGGGAGATGCCAACCAAAGTCAAAAAGTGAGTCTCAGTAACATAAGCACTTACATTTTTGGCGATGAATAAGCACTTGTACTGATAGTTTGTGCGCACATCTGTTTTGGTTACATGCGCACACCAGTAATGGCATAATGTCAGTGGGCGGGAGAGCACATAGATTCTTGCCTCTCCTCCATTTCCCACACATGTTCAAGAATCAATTAAAGCTCCTCAGCCCGTCTGCAATTTTGCAACGGTTCAATCAAGCCATGGAGCAAATCAACCCAATAATATTACTGTATCTCGGCTAGCTAACTGCAGAGAGAGCATGATGCGGTCAACTGAACTGGACGAAGGAGCGGTAGTCGGTGTTGGGCTGCCAGTTCGCCGGAATGACGTCGTTGGCTACCACCAACTTGCCGGAGTCGCTGCGGACGCGGAAGGAGAAGGGGCCCTTGAGCGGGCGGTACGAGTCCATCCTCCAGATGTCGCCCCATGACTCGTGCATCGGCGCCCAGTAGCCGGAGTTAGCCTCCATGAGGTCCACCTGCTCCACGGTGCCATCCTTGTCGGCGTACTCGATCAGCACCGCCAGGTAGTTGGGGTTGGAGCCATGCTCCACATGGAAGTTGATGAACAAGCCCGGGAAGTTGCACGGCACCCTGCATCAGTCAACGGGTTAACTAATCAACTTTGAGTTTGTAACTGATTTTTCTTCTGGATTGCATGGAGATTTGTCAGAGATAGACGATATTGTGACGATGGATGGACCTGCGGAACTGCATGTCGATGATGCCGGCGTGGCGGAGCTTGTCGTTGAGGCCCCAGTCGGCCAGCGAGCCGAACGCCGTGCCGCTGAGGTCGAAGTGGTACGTGGCCACCGGATAGTAGTTCATGTCGGTGATCATCACCGTCTGCGGATTGCCGGAGCAGGCAGGGTGGTTTATCTTGAGGCATCGTATCTGGAAAATTAAGCCAATTAAGCGGGAGGTCAACCAACGCGCTCCTAGGCTAACAATGATACCATGATCAGAAATTTGACCTTAACCAATCAAATGAAATGATTGGCATCTGCAGCAGCAGCTACCACTTGTCACTTGACATGGTTTAATTTGGTCGGCACCATGGCCAGAACCGATGCACGCACCTGGTAGCATGAGCCGCATCCCTTGCCGTCCTTGAAGATGGGCTGGTTGCCGCAGGACGTCATGGACGAGAAGGGGTAATGGTTGGTGTGCTTGAACCCGCACGCACCGCCTACACGATTCAGCTGAGATTTGTTAGCCACACTGCACAGATGAATTGAACAACAAGATCTTGAAATGCTGCGGACCATTACCATTGTCGTAAGGGCCGGCGCCGTTCGGCGCTCCGTACCAGGTGGCCTTGGCCGGGAGCCAGCCGGAGTAGTAGGAGCTGGCGGCGGCAGCAGCCGGACCGCCGCCAGACGGATCAGCCAGACCGCCACCAGCCGGATCAGCCAGACCGCCGCCAGCCGGATCAGACGACGGAGGTGGGCGCTCCTTCTGTTGCTGTTTGATGACGCTAACAGCGATGAGCACCGATAAGACGACGACTACTGCGACTATGGCAGCAGCCTGCTTGGGGGACATGCCCATCCTTGTACTAGCTAGCTAGGACCTTGGCGATATGAGCTAGCTAGTACACTCGGTGCTGCTGGTGTAACACCCCAGATATCCACATACCTACCAAAAACAACCAGGAAATCAGCTAAGACTGAAAATTCAAAAATTTAGACAAGGTTTCCTCTGTAAATGAACCTTGGACAAGCAAAACTACATGACACAAGCACAAGAATATCATATTTGCTTGACATTAACCATCACAACCCAACAAAAATAACCATTAACCTGAACTAACCTTACAACAAGACCACCACGACAAAATCGAGCGTCAAACAGAACTAAATTTAACAAGGTGAAATTCTAATAATCTCCAATAATGTATAAGGTTTGTATCGAAGCGTGAGTGCTTGAATAAAGGTGGTACTCCCATTCTATGCATGTCGAAGTCACTCAGTACCTAAAAATCAAATAAACACAACAGTAACAGCACCCAGCAAATACAATTCAGAACTAAGGACATAAGTTCACCAAATGAACACCATAAACAACAAGAATTAAACAATTTCTTCTCTTTTCATGAAAACGCCAATGAAAGAGTAGTTTTCATCTTAAATGAACAGCACGTGAATACTTCTGTTGCATTTACGGGTAAAGCTGAGAAAGTGAGGCCACCACTCACTCATAGTAACCTGAACAGAATAACCAAATTTCACAACCGGTGTTCATGGAAGAACCTCTAGTGAAACTTGGACATCTTGATAGAATCAATATCATGAAACTTGAATCAAACATGTTGTATAAATACCAATGTCGAATGAGAATAACAGGGAAACCAAATAATCTATTAACAAGCAACTCACACCAGCACACAAGAATTCATCATTGCACTTGCCTTAGCCGCATTGAGAACCCGGTCAGTGGTGGCACACTCTCAACACCGGAAGTTATGAGACCTGTAGATCAAAAACTACACTTAAAAACTATCCTAATAAAAATATTGGGAAAAGGCCATTAAGCCTTACATAAAAATGAAGAGCGAGCAAACTTCTGTGAATTTTGGAGCTTGATAATAGTTTCTATGCTCAACAGACATTTTTTAGACAACAGCGGACGTTATAACCCTACTGGGTGTGGCATCTACCAGAAGCTACATTTCACTAGGCATAAATTATGCTGGGTTTCAGCCATGAACCTGGCCAAACATTCATTGCTTGGATCTAGTAATTACATAAAGCACACAAAAGCATCAGATATAGTTTAGGTAAGACAGGTAGGTCGGTGACATGAAAGTTAACAAGTAGTATCACAACAAAACAACTCCAAACTGCAGAAACTGAGAGACACGCACCACATTTCGAGAGGGTGATAAAGCCAATAAAAAACCAACCAATTCGGTAGCAAGTAACATGTAACATACAACTGCTGTTTGGGTGAAATGACTCCTACAAATAGAATCTCTTAATCCATTCAGTAATAAATCAAAATATGTGGCCAAGCTTCACTGACTACCAATCAAGCAAACGAGACAATACATCTTGACAATTTGATATTAGCACCAACAACCAATCAAATAACCATGATAAACAGTCATGATACAGTTCAATACTGAAACATCAAAGGACCACCCAAAATTAAGAAGCTATCATCAATACTCAAACGGATTCATGGGCCACAAAAAGAAACAGCGCACTGAGCTTTACACACACAAAAAAAAGAAATAACTAAGAGAAAATTTCGATGAATGGGGGAGCCTAGAATGGCTTCTTGTTCAGTTATAAATAGCCCGGATTAGAATTTAAGGGCAGGGCAGCAAAAAGAAACAACCAGCAATCAGAATCTATTATCTTAGTATTTGAAGGTCCAAAGAAGCCACCACGTTCGCTCTCAAGGCCACGAAATTACCACATTAATCTGAAAAAAGAAAAGATGTGAACCGTTGATTTTAATGATAATCTAATGGTCACGATTGATGCAAGATTTCAAATAAAATATCAAATATATTGACGGCAATAGTATAAATGTACAACTCTACTTCGAGAAATTAGCTTCCTACACGTTAAAACTATCCATATATAAAATATAGTTTCCTAACTCCATAAGCTTCAGGTCACGTAATACTTCCTAAATGTTTAACGTCTCCATATAAGTCACGTCGCGGACATTGGCTGTGCCTCGGCCGGCTCAATATCCACAGCCTCAGCGTCAACTTTGTCCTGGTCCAGGTAGCTGCTCGGTGACGCCTCAAGTTTCACCGCTCGGACGGCAAGCTCCTGCAGCCGCCCAGGCAGCTCCGTCCAGCTGCTACGTTCGGTGGTTAGGTTGATGCCGATCAGCAGTTCGGAGAGTATCGGGATGGAGGTTGGCCGCGGGAGGCGCTCGCAGGCAGGATCAGGGAGGCGATGGCCGGAGACAAGGAGAACGATATGATGCGGAGGGCAGCCGAGGGAAAAGAGGTCGCCGTTCGTGCGACGCAGCCTGGTGGCAAGTCGATCGCTCACCAACCTAGCTAGATGATCATGCTCATGATGAACACGAGCGTCCCCAACTCATGCGGTGGCGATGCATGCAAATATGCAATGTTGCAGGGAGCATCAGAACAGCTGGCCGCTAGCTAGGACATTGTGTGGCTCATTGCAACGAGTTCAAGCTCTACGATCTTCCGCAGCTGGAAGCAAGGGTGGCAGATCGAAGCCAGAGTTTGAAGGCTTTTCAGTGAAGAACAAGAGCATGGATCCTTTTTTGGATGAATGATTGCCCGTGGAAGATTACACCAATATAGCTGTAGGGCTTGCACATACGTCTAGCACAATGAGAAGACAAATTGCCTGCACTCCACCGCATGACAGTATGGGATGATGGAAAAGGAAATCGTCCATATTGAGACTTTTCGTCAAAGATTGGTCCAACAACATCGATGATGGATTTCACCAACACTATTAGGATTAACATAGTGATGAAGGGGTAATAATGTGGACAACGCGATGATTGGAAAAGCTGGCTGCATGGCTGCGGTTTCATCGCGACGGAGCAAAGCTTTAGATAGCGTGGATACATTCTAGCACGAGCACCCAACGGCAGAGAACAAAGAACCTAGGGAGAAGAGCTTCATTCAATTACTTCTTCTGTCCAGAATGTAAGCAATTCTCGGTTTGATGAAATCAACTTTCTCACCTTTGATCATTTAGTATATGTGAAAATAAATGAGTTTAAATAGAAATTTTATTTTTCCTTCCATGATGAATCTAGCAGTATCGTTTTCATAGTCTCAATCTTAACAATCTTACAAATTAAGTTGAGAAATTTTAACTTTGCTGAAACTAAAAAATGCACATTTGTGGGCGTAGGAAGTATGTTGAGGATCGACATAATCGCTTAATAACTTTGTAAGTTTTAGTGCAAAAGATGAGTATGTAGATTTGATCACCGCAATAATTAACATGACATCAAGAAATATATAACTGCGCAAAATGCAAGCAAAAAATTTTGACACTTTAATTTGCTTCATGGCACAGTCACATTTTAGAGAGAGAGAGAGAGAGAGAGCATATGTGCTTAACAAGGCTAGAAAGGTCAGGATTGCTAGAGAGTAAAAGTACACTTCTGGACCATGATAATAAGTAATTATACAATAATAAACATTTTTTATTCTTTTAAAAAAGCACCGCATATATAAGTATTGTAACAGGTCTAGCCGCGCAAATTTGTGCTGCCCACCTACTAAAAAAAGAGAAAGATGTGAACTGTTGGATTTTATGATGATTCAATGGTTCAGATGAAACCAAATACTTCATGTCCGACTAGAATTCATAAATACATGAAATTCGGAATAAGAAAAGGAAAGGACATTCACGGTATCGTTTCCGGGCACAAACCATGCAACACCTGGATTGAACGTACAACACATGCGAGCTAGGCACTACTCCTCGAAGCACAATCTCGATACATGTATCAGTGAAACGGCATGTAGGCTGATGGGGATCTATCATAAACCTCAGAAGCAGTAAGTATCACACATGCTCGATATCTCTTGCGATGGCTCGACCATGGAAGAGCATGCATATAGAGTATCGTGAAGGGGATGAGATTTATGATTGATATAATGTCAGCAGTCGAGGCAAATTTTGGAGGAAGCAAGTGATAGCATTGATAAGCTTGCCTAAGTTTCCTCTAAAAAAAATTCCTCTATATAAAAAGATAAAACTGTTGCCTTAGGACTTCTCCAAGTTTGGTGTTCTACACATGTTGATAATAAAAGTTAGTATTTCACTTTATTTCCTTATTTGGATGGTATTTGTGTTTCCTATATGAAAGGTATTTTCTTTTTCCTTTTTTATATCCAACTGGCTGATTCTCTTTGAAAGTAGCTTTTTCATTTTGACACTTCATCCTGTAAATTAATATCCATGTTCTATTTTATGCCTATGGGGTTGTTATTGGGACCTTAATTTGGTGTGTTTAACTTAGATCATGAGAAAGAAAACAATATTTTTCAGATGTAGCCCCTGCATCACCCATATTGACCGTTGAACTTATTAGGGCTCATGTTCAACAATCAATCACTGTATTAAAACGGCTCTAGCCGCGCAATATGCGCGGGCCATCTTGCTAGTTTGTTAGTAATTATGCTGCTTTGTTTTACTCTGTTTTCGAGCTCCATCAGGAGTTGTTCATTTGGGCGTGAATTTGTGGCACCGTGCTTGGAAGTAGCAATAGAGAGTAGCCACTGGTAGCTTCCAATGTGTGCAGTAGCAAGTATGAGTGAATGATTTAGTCTATCCCACAAAAATGTTTACAAGCTCATTACAGAATTGGGGATGAGCCGGTTTCTGCCCGCAGTTCCCTAGTTCTCTAATGCGAATATAATGTCATATGGGAAAAGTAGATGAGCCAGTTTCTGAACAGAATTGGGGATAGATTAGGCATGCAGAAATTAAAAAATAAATGAATGTTAGATGAAAATGGGGACAGGAGCTGGGGCACCCAATTCCCTTAGCTGTATACGGATTAAGTCCATCACACGCATAAACATTTAAGCAAATCAAAAGCTCAGAATTAGACAGATTTCTACCAACAAAATCTGTGTTGCTATTGTTGACTTGGGACGAAACTGTCTCTAACTAGGTCGGAAACAGATAAATTGATAACTGCACAGCTTGAACATTCTGGGACAGCAGCACTATTCTCACGATAAATCCTAAACCGCTTATCAGAATCAAACAAGGCCAGTGCCAGAAGAAAGATATCGACAAGATCTACAACTTTCGTCATTGTCATAAGAGTC
Organism: Eragrostis nindensis; assembly: GCA_012490785.1. Taxonomy (NCBI): domain Eukaryota; kingdom Viridiplantae; phylum Streptophyta; class Magnoliopsida; order Poales; family Poaceae; genus Eragrostis; species Eragrostis nindensis. The sequence goes on from JAAXCT010000128.1 coordinate 612,323, forward strand.
AAATTCTGCTCGAACTAATACCAGATTCCGAATTAAGCTCACCCATGCTAAACCCATTTATTGAACACGAAATGTGGCATGGATTCATCAAATCAATCTCGAATAACTGCATTTGGGGGCCGTTTAGAGACTATCCTTACAGCATAGACCACAAATTTGACATACATTCATCAAATCTATCTCGAATAATTGCATCTAGGGACTGTTTAGAGACTTATCCTTACAGCAATGACCACAGATTTGAGAAGATTTAATGGATTCCCAAAGCACTAACCTTTTCCGCCCTTCTTCTGTTCTTGCTCCTTTCCTTGTCCCTCCTTCCTTGCCTTTTCTCTTCAGTTCCTCGGCTAGCAAGCAGCGGCACACGGAGCTCGGAGCTCCCCTGCTAGCTACAGCACTCCAGCCGCCCGACCACACGCCTCAAAAGGCAATGCTGCAGCGGCACCAACACCGCAGCCCACGCGCAGCACGGAAGCACGACCAGGGGGGCGCCGGTAAGCAGCAGTGGCAGCAGGAAGGAAGGAAGGAATGAAAGCTTGCGGCGGCCAAGGGCGAGGTGTGGGCGGATAGGTCAGGGAAGGAACACCTTTTTTTTGTTTTTTGTTTTGTTTTGTTTTGTTCTCTCTCTCTTTTTGTTTTTTCTTTTGGAGATGGGGTATGAAACAGTTTGAAAAAGCAGCGCCGCTCGCCTCCCTGCTTTTGGACGTTTGCGGCGGCGAATACGAAAGGGCGTGGGCGTGGGCTCAAATCTCCGTCAGTCTTTTGTTTGGGCTCGAATCAGTCTCTTCCTTTTTTTTCTCGAAATGGGCTCAAATCAATCTAGTTCCACACTCGGAGTGAAACTAGACCGGACTCCTCCCATTTCAAAGTACAATCTGCACAATCAACACAAATTTGGATTCCATTTCAAGGTTCAGAATCTGCCACATTCAAACTTTCCAGTTGACGGCTGGCTTGCTGAGAACTAAAGTCGACAACTGCCTTACATGAAGCCTTTTGAAATTATTTATCTTGCTTTTATAAGAAGAAACCAAAGACTAGAATCAAAGTGGACAGATGAATCACAGATGGATGACATAGCTAGGAGACTAAATTTTACAATTTACTACATATGCAACGCTATTTAGAGATGGCTTGACATGATATTAGACTAGTGAGCTCTTAACAGCTGCTTTCTGGGCCTATAATGCAAGAAGCGATGTAGTAAATATTATAGAACGGCAACACCGACTTGCACCACAATACCTGCAGACCTAGAGTCGTCTGGCGAAAGGGTCTGTAGCTTAGCGGTTACAAGAGCCTCATTAGCACCTGATGTCCTGAATTCGACTCCTCGTGGGAGCGAATTTTCAAGGATTTAACAGCATTTGTGCTTTCAGTGGTAAGCGACGCTCCCGTCGACAGCGAGGCGTCAGTGGTGACTTCGTCAATCTCTAGAATTTGCCGGCTCAGTCTTCGAAGATGCTCATAAAAATAGGATTTGCGTACGTGTGTTCATAGGGGTGAGTATGCGTGTGTTGTGAGTGTCTGAGTTGTACTGTGTAATCTCAAAAAAAAAATATAGACCTAGAGTCGTCTGCAAAACGGGTGGGCTCACTGCCCCCAATGTACCTCCTCAAAATCTTACACTAAACCTTCGGATCCGAATGATCCTTGAGCAATTCCCCGATGATCTTTGCACCAAAGAACGACCTGTTTAGCTTCCTTGCGATCGCTTTGCCTGCCGCCAGTGCAAGGTTTACAAAACCGCGGTATAAAACCGGACCGGTTTACCCGGTAGTACGGTTTTCAAATTTAAAATTTATTTTAAAAAATTTGAAAAATTTGAAACAAAAATATGTAAAAAAAAACTAGGTGAAATTTGTAGCACAATGGTGGAGCAAGAACACGAAAATTCGATCGTTTGATGGGTCAAAAAAATCAAGCAAGATTTATGTGTTGAAAAAGGAAGGAAAAATTAAACTAGCAAACTTCTTTGAATTTTTTGACCAATCGAGGCACACGAAAATTCGATCCCTCTTCACAGCGCACGCAGCAACCTTGATACGCTTCGCAGGATTTAAACATGGACAAGGAGGAAGCTTGAGGAGCTACCTTTTCTCCTTGCTCATGATCTTCAAGCTCATGCTCTCTGCACCCAATGGTGTCAAGCAGGTATCGGCCGTGGTACTCACCGTCCATGAGCTCCGAGAGCCACTGGAGCGCACCATAGTTATCGATGTGCCTCCCTTTAGCTTCCTCCACCACGCCGTGGATCCTGATGAGCATGCGGCAGCATATCCTTTGCAGTTTAGCCTCGGTGCTCTGTTGTTGACTGAAATGCCTCGTCAGGAGAGAAATCACTCGGCTGACGGCATCACCCACAACGGCGGAGAAGATTGCCTCCGCCATGGGCAGGCGAGTTACTGGAGAACGAGAGATCAATCTAGGCAGCCTCTCATGAGAAATCCATGGGAATGGTCACCTTTTTAGTAGTTGGTTCTGGGTGGACTCAGGAATCAAACATGCATGGTGAGTGAGAAAAAAGGAAAGAGCACTGAAGACTCCTCTCTTTTTTTTTTTTTGTTTTTTTGAGATGAGCTTGTCTCAAAATATATGCATTTCTAATATTTATCTTTTTACTCCTAATGAGGGTTATCAGTCTTTTACTGATCCCAGAAATTTCAAGTATATGGCCATGCCGAACTAGTTTCCGGAACTTCTTGTGATACTATGCAGGTTAAATTGCAAGAATCAATTGATAAATAAACAGGCAACTAGTTGATTGTCGCGTTCAATTATTTTAGTTGACTTCAATATACAGTCTTAACCTATACAAAGTTCTAATGACTCCAGCTCAAATACATTGGTATTGTAGCATGCGCATCTCTTGTAAACGAGTGAATTGGCTTCATGAGGGCTTAAACTCAAACACAAAATTCTTATATTTCTAACATTTATTTATGCATTTACAGAAGAGCTCATCATAAGTTCTAGCCAATTAAATAGAAAAATGAACATGTAAAGTATTCTTTTTAATGATAAATACTTTCATGTGCAACGCAATTGTACACCACCAATACAACCAGCTGTTTTGGCTCACTTGGATCTCGTGATAGTAAATAGTGTAATATAATTATATCAAATAACCAACACTTCCGAGTATACTGGGTGAATTTGAACAAGTGAGCTGAAGAAGTACGTCACCAAACCAGACTAAAAACGCAAGTATGGCAAGTTTACTATGATTATTCTAAGGTGGCTGAGGCACAAGGACAGAAATCCATGGAAAAATCGTGGATCATTATGCCATAGGCAACCCAAATCTCTTTAGCCCTGATGGAAACTAAAACCTCTAACAAAGAATGACGAATAAATATGTTGAGTAGGCTCTTGGTGCAGTATATTTACGGTCTCCTTTTGGCTATTAGAGTAGAAATTCGACTACTTTAAACCAGGACCAGCCATAGAAAGATATTTAATTTTATACATACAAAACAAAGAAGGAATTTGTATACCATTCCGACTTACATTTCCCGCTAGTATGTTACTGACTTAAGAAATTAACACTAAAATTAGCAAAATACAAAACAGAAGCTAGTGCAGCACGTTTTTCAAGCTTCAGTCAGAAACAGGGAGATCCATTATTGCACAGTCACATTATAAGTAATGTTTTCAACAACAAAAAAAGATCACAATCCATATTTCATACTGTACTAACAACAATGCAAAATGCATTTGTAATTTTGTATTCCATTTTTCCTATAAACATGACCATCTAGTTCAAAACTGCATATGACTCTAAGTCTCAGCTCAAGAGAAAAAAATGTAAAATGAACTAAAAAATGTTTCAGAAGGATATCTGTAATTTTCTTTCGCCAATGAACACTTTAGCATACTGTTTGATCTATTTCACGCATCTGAGTTGCAACTCATACGATTCTGGTCCAAATGAGGTATATAAGCCATATATATTACCTAGTATACACAAAGAAAAACAAATGTTAAACTCAGAACGTTTTAGCACTTAACGAGAGTATCTAAGTCAGGATACCAACCAGTCAATCACAACGCATCTGCGCTCCTACCACCTCTCTTACTAACTAGTTCACAGAGCCGGCAAGGCAGTGAGTCAAGGCTCATTTCACGTGCCCTGCCAAAGTTACCAAAGATACCACACCGCCTCCAAGCATGGTATTCCGCATAGGCTACAGGGTCATTTGCAAGAGTTTTCACATATGATGCCAATTCTTTGAGAGAGCTGAATTTGGAGGCATCTATGATAGAATTTGGAGGAACAAACTCCCAGACATTGGATGCTCCAAAATATATGGGCACAGACCCAGCCTCCAAAGCATAGAACAGCTTCTCGGTGACGTAACTTTCTGTCTTGGTGTTCTCAATTGCAAGGACAAACTTGTAGTGTGACATTGCACAGTGTAGGTGATCCCACCAGTGTGGTGTTCCATTATCGTTAATGGAGCAAACTGGGTACATGGATATTGCCATGTCAGGACCGCCAACATTATTCAGACATCTCCCAAAGGAATGATGCGGCACCAATGAGAGTAAGTCTTTTGCAAGCTTGTCTCTGTGAGGGAGACACCTTGAAGATGACCAGTAAATAAGTACATCCTGAAACCAGACATGAGACAAGAAGTTCAAAAGTGTAGAAGCAATCCAAGGAGAATGACTTATTACAGCACAAATCATGCTATCTAAGAGAGTACAACACTAACGCAGTAGCAAGCACAATTCCGTATCTTTGTGGGTAGAACTCATGGCATGCGGCCCTAATTATTTTAGCTCAACTTGTGACCACCTTTGGTGTCATCCATTATATACTTAGTCTTCAGGCTTTTCCATGGAAAGGGTAAAAGAAATTGGAAACCATCTAACCAGGGCATGAATTTGTAAGCACCTGCCAGTTATCTAGAATCAACTAAAGCTTATCCTGTCGTCTCTATTTTTATTGATTCAGCCCAACTGACGAAAGAAATTGAATTGGAAACATGTGAATAGAGTAAAATGTCTCCACTTTGTCGAGGCGAGTAAAAAGCTATACTGAAATTTAGAGACTGCATTTGCCCCCACTTACATTCTTTTTTCAGTTGATACATGGTAGCTCCGGCTAGTGTGAAATGATTTTCCAGCATATGTTACTTGCACGTCATCTTGGGCATGGTAACCTATGAAAATGTCCTCAAAACCAGTTGGCTTCCTAGCAGCCTCCAAATCCAGATAAACACGAAGAGGCAGACCTTTCATTCTCTGCAAAATATGTGACATGTTTTACTCTGGAGAAAAAGAGATATGGTGCATAAAAAGGTCCAACAAAAGGTTGCAACGGTCTAGATATTCCATACAACACATTTAGATACAAATGACCCAATAAGAACTGCCAAATTAACTGACTCAGCATTGGCTCCATAGGATGCAAAGAGAAAAACCTAGAAGCAATCTCCAATACGAAAATTGCCAATACAGTGATGCAGTTTCTCTTAATGATTATTACAACTTACAGTTCCCACCGTGAGGGAATTTGCTACAAGACACTGTTGAATCGTCGTATTTTCTACGGGAAACTGAGATATGTTTGTTTGCTACTAGACACTGTGTATAATGGTTTCAAAATGTCTTGCAGCAAATAAAATCTATTGCAGTGTCACATAGCAATTTCCACAAGTTGGCAGTGCCCTCTAGTAAATTTTACCTCCAAAAGAATACCTAAATCAAGTTTGTGAATGAACTCATTAGACTGGCGCAAGTATCCTAATCAAGTTTTTTCATTAATGCACCAGGACAATGGGAAGTTTTCACCAATTTACTCCAACAACTAATCTGAAATCCATGTTCTACAGAAGAACCAAATCATGAATAGTGGCCTCATTTCAGTGTAGAACTAAACATCACAGCATATACCATTTCCAAAAAGTCCACAGCATCTGGTGGACACAAACAAAAGTATTAGCATGAGCTAGAAGCTACAACACCAATTTGCATTCTAATAAATACTCTGTTTGGCAATTGGCAGTTGGCAGAGACCTCATTTCCGATAACAAAATTTCCAATTTTGCATCAAAATTTTCCTTGTATCAGTTCTTTGATTGCACCAAGCAACCACTACAGAGCAAAGATCATAATTCATCCCCAATTCGATCGCACAAGTGCTCAAGTTACTCAGGTCGAAAAAAGGTCATATTGGCAGGCATCGTCACACGACGAGAAAAGAGGGGAACAAGTCCGGGTACCTGCGGCGGCGGCGTAGCGCCCTCGAACAGAAGCGCGTCGGGGCGGTCGACGACGGCGGCGGACTTGCTCCACACACAGCTGACACCGCAGCGGCAGGTGTAGACCCCGTCGAGCGCGTCGGGGATCCACGTCCACCCCTTGACGAGCACCCCGACGTGCCGCGCCGCCCGAAGCTCCTCGCACCTCGCGCCGCTCCACGCCGCGCCGCCAGTGACGGCCTCCGCCGCCGTGGCGTTCGCGCCGGCGCCGGGGTCCGCGGCGAGCTTGGCGCGGATGCGGGGGCACCCGACGGCGGCGTCCCAGTCGCGGAACGCGGCGGGGAGGGAGGTGAAGGCGACGGCGTCGCGGGAGCCGACGGAGTCGAGCGCGGTGGGGAAGCGGGAGCGGGGGCCGGCGAGGAGGGGCGCCGGGGTGGAGAGCGAGGAGATGGAGGGCAGCTCGAAGTAGCCGGAGAGGAGGAGGAGCAGGATGGCGGCGGAGGCGAGCATCGGGGCGACGTAGTTGATGCGCTTCGGGACGAGCATCGGGGGCTTCTAGAAGCTTCGCCCGCCTGCCCCGCCCGCGCGCTCGCCGGAGCGCGAGATCTCGAAGCGGGAGGAAGGGGAGGACGAAGAGGGGAATATTGGAAGATTAGAGGGTTTTTCGTAGAACTTGCACACTGGTGTTCTTTCTTCTTCTTTCGTTGAGGTCGTTTTTTTATGTGCAAGTCCTCTGAGATCCTGTGTTTTAGAGGGGGAGGCGGAGTGGTTGGACTGACTGGCCCCGTTGGTCGGACGGCAGTGGCGCACGCCTATTGTTTACCATTTTCAGACACTTTTGGAGGACGGACTTCTGCTTCCATAGCGTCCTATTGGCGGCGACTTTTTATATTGGTACGAGGAAAATTTATGTAGACTTTCTTTTGTAACGTCACTTTCTCAAAAATAGATTTTATAGTAGATGAATTACATGTTCTTATTAGAGCGTGTTTGGCTGGGCTCATTGCCCAGCTTCTCCAGTGCGCTTACGCCTGAAAAGCCTCCAAAACGTTGTTTATTCTGGCTTCTTGTCAGATGAACAGTATCAAACAGTGAAATAAGCAGGTGGAGAAGCCGGTGGAAAAGCGGATGCCAAATACACCCTTAAAGTACTCTGTTGAGATGAGACTCATGCGCGCCAGATTTAACAAAACAAATTAAACGTACTCCCTCCATTCCATTTTTTGCGTCGTTTTGGCCAGATGAAGTTTTGCCGATTTAAGTGTCGTTCTCGCGGTTCGAAGCCATTCTCCTGACTGATTTTGTCCTTGCACATGGTGAAAGCAGGCCACTGCTGCCCACCCACTCTCTCTCTGCAGGCCCCACGTACTTCTGCCCCAACGAAGTGCTGCCACGACCCTCATCTACTGACGAGTGTTCGTTCATTCACTGCACCTGTCGCCCTCAAGGTCTGCTCCTGTCCAGGACCCTGTTGCACCTTGGTTTCTGCGTTTTTGCTAAAGCGACAGATAAATAGGAACGGAGGGAGTAACTCAACAGAACAATATACTCCCACCGGTTTTAATTTGTTGACGCCGTTGAATTTTTTCGTTATGCTTGACTATTCATCTTATTCAAAATATTAGTTCAAACATACAAAGTTATAAGGTATATTTTAAATATTTTTAATGATAAAACAAATCATAACAATATATATGATAATTTTTTTAAAAAAAATGAATAAGATGAATAGTCAAACGTAACAAGAAATTCAACGGCGTCAATAGTTTAAAACCAGAGGGAGTAATAGTTATGACCACTTGAAAGTATACAAAGATAGCCACAATTTGTTTTTTAGATAAAGGGGTAGAGCCAACAAAAATGTTGTCAAAATGGGGAACAAATAAGGATGGACGATTTTCTTTTGGGAGAAAATTGCTAATGTTTTGGACAACATTCTACCCCTTCTTTCAACCTATTCTTGATGATGGTGCTGAAACCTCTGTTGAAAGTCCTGTGATGGAGTCTAATAATCTTTTAAAAAAATGTGAATGATTTATCTTCAACATCTATTTTGTCTAGAAGACAAATTGTTCTTTGTTTGTTCTTTCCAAACAAAACATGTACAAATGGATTAATGAAAAAAATCATCATTGGTATATAAAAAAAGAAATGTTTGTTTATTAGGACTATGCATCCTAACCCCGCTGAGTTTGAAACGTTTTATATGATAATAACGCCTAGAAACGCAAGAGTGAACTTGTCATGCATCCCGTGCTCGCGCGTGCTTTGAAGAAACGCAAGGATTTTGATCAAACATTCAGCGGGTCCATGAGTCCATGACGTGCTCCTCTCTCCTGCAACTTTATTAAAACGTACGTACGTAATCCTCGATCAAAGGCGGAGTCGCCATTCCCGTTGAAGGCGGAAACGGCACCGCGTCCCTGCGTTGCCAGATGGAGGAGGAGACTCGCGGGCCTTGAAATTGCTCACCATTTCGGTGAAACATCTGCCACCAGATCGCCATCCGAATCTCAATGCGCCCACATGGAGCAAGTGAAAATGAATATGACACGAAGCTGCGCCTCGTTTCTCCCGGTAAGAACCCTGATAACATGGTGATCAGTACTCTTACCAAGGAGGCCAGCAAGTTGCAGATAGCGCATCAACATAAAAATGATCAAATTAGTGCTTATTCTTCTTCCCAAATCTAGCATCAGCATATGCTCCAGTCTGTCAAAGATGCTCCATGTTCAGACGCAGTAGCCGCCTAGCGAGCATCCCGCTTCCAGCTTCAATAGAACATGAACGGACGGCATAAACATGTTAAGTTATAATAGTAACTAAGAAGCTCCAGTACCGGCAGAAAAGAGAAGAAGAAAAAAAAAAATCACCTTTTTTAGGTGTCCTGACCAGATTAACAGTTCGTAGACTTAAACTGCTTCGTGCACACACTGCAAACTGATGAAATAAGAATGATGCTGTTCATCACAAGTAGCTGATACCTCACAACTATTTGCATCAGTGTGCAGGTAGAGATCATCATGAGATAACATAGGAGAAACACAAGGACAGCAAGAATGCAGAATAGAGCAGATATGGTAACACATAGTCGATACTAGGATACAACAAGGAAGATCCAAGCAGAGCCTCCAAGTAAGATACAACGCCATGAAAGCAAAGGTGATTAATTATACTACAAGTGGAAAATGATGCGGATAAAGAACAGATAAAACAGAGACATCTGAAGCGGCCCAATATCTTCTGCGTTTTAGTTCCCCCCCTTCTTCTGAGCACTTTGGAAGCTATCAGAAGCCAGCACTGCGAATGAACCCTCGGAAGGGTTTCCTGCAAATTCATCAAGCTGCCCAAAACTGAAATTGAAGGATCCAAAATTCGCTGTTGACAGAAAATCATCGCCACAGCTGGCGTGCCCTTTGACGTCCAACGCGCTGTCATCTCCCGATGAGTTACCCCACTTGAAGCTGCCCGCAGAGCTTGCGAGTCTAGCCGGTTCCTGATGGCTTCCTGGGAGACCAACCTGGTCTGAAGAATCCTTTCGCTCATCTGATGGCAGAGCCGGCGTGTGGCCTTGGAACAGAGCCACATGTGCGAAGAGCTTGTCCTTCCTTGAGAAGCTTGTGCCGCAGGAGCACAACCACTTGTCCCGGCCACAGTGCTTCTCGTGCGTCTTGAGGTCTGCCATGACAGAGAACTTCTTGGTGTGGCATCGGCTGCAGGTGTGACTCTTCTCGCATTGCTGCGCTTGTAGTGGTTCTTCACGCACAGGATCGTCTTGAGGGGCTGGAAGTTCTTGTGCTGCTTGTTCCTCTTGCAACCAATAAACGGGCACGAATACCTTTTCACCGGGGCGTGCTCTGCGCTGGCATCTCTAGGTGGTTTGGCTAGTGCAGCGGGGCTCTTGTACTCGTCCCCGTGCCCTCTCATATGCATCCTGAGGTTTGCATCTCTCTTGAAACCCTTTCCACAGATGGAGCAGAAGTGTGTGTGTGGAGCCAATATCTCATCCCTCTCCAGCTGCAGTAATTCATATGAGCCTGGCGGTAGGTTATCTGCATCCATGCCAGCATCAGCACCTTCATCGCCATCCCTTGTATCCTGCTCCTCAACAAGAACATTGTCTATTTCAGTGCCTTCAACAGCGCCATCAGTGAACCCCTTCAAAAGCTCCTCGTATTCTTCAGGGCTGCAAAAGTCCTCATTGTTATCTTCAGAATGGACTGTCGTGTTAGGCACCATGCTTGAGCTCGAGCCAACATGATTAGCCATGTCCATGTGTCCAGCTGTGGGGTGGCTCAGAAAGGATGAGTTCTTCAGAGATGGAAGAAGGCTCCCAGCAGTAGATATGAGCTGCACTATGAGACATGTCAGGTCTGTGTTTACTGACTGCTGTTGCTGAGCGAGCTCCCCTGGACGATAAGTTAGCTGGCCACCATTGTCCACCATTGTACGAATGACATCCTTCACTTGCCGTATCTTCTCCTCGATGAAGGTGAGGTTGTCGAGCATCGTACCAGGATTCCAATCCATTTGTGGGATATTAGTGGATGATGAAGCCCCAAACGGCGACGTGAATGGGGGGAATGGCTGCTGCATTCCCATGCCAAGGAGTGGATTGTCTGAACCAAACTGGTAGTAGAGAGGATGGGAACTGAGATTTGCAGATTGCCCACGGCTGTTATTCTGGTTGCTATCCATTGTCAACCTCTAAAGAATATGACTTTGTAATCAGAGGAGATTTAATCTGTAAAAGGAATTGAAACTAAACGTCATCAGAACCTGCAACTTTGACCATTCAGATATTTGAGTGGAGACACAATCTAACAAATTAGCTGATTAATAGATACAAATACCACATAAAAATTTAAATGTACTCCAAAAGATTGTCAAGCAATGCAAAGTAATCCAAGATGTAAGAACTAGATACTAAATTCACCGATCAGAATAACCCACCTTTTCCAGATATAAATAATCCAACGGCAGAACCATGTGAGGTTAGGAAAGAGCATACACCACTAGCGACTCTAATGCTCGCAATCAATTTCCCAAGTGCAACTCAAATCAACAGATTAAGACCCTGAGATGAAAAGGTGGATAAACATACATTTGTATTTCTTTCAGTATTTCTTCAGATCGCACTCCAATTTGTTTAGACAAGCAGGGTCAAGGAGGGGTCCAAGTATCAGATTTACTATTGAAACCGGCATCATTTCAGCATGCTCCATTAAACGCTTTATTTCGTGGTCAAATCTTCGTCTGATTTCAGGAGTCCATACTTATCAAGCATCATATCATTTCAGTAGAAAGTAAGTAGAAACCATACCATACCACCGATTACTGCACAAAATGAAACCATTTCTAAGGAGCCCGATCAATGATCTGACCACAAAAGGGGGCTAACCATTACACAAGGCCACAATCTTTGGTTCAGATCAGACCAACTTTGCAAAGGGAATTGATGGAAAATCCGACGATATCACCAAAACACAAAAGGGTAAAGTGCTTAATCCTAAAGCCGCCTCCTTTGGTATACGGACCCTGTGACCTTAGACCCAAGAACACCCCCTTTATCCTCTCATCGAGATCTCAAACATGGGGACCGTAACTACACCCTTTCCCATCGACAATAGTCAAGGAACTTGACGGAATGAAACACTCCACCATATGGCAAGCATCTTGCCGGTATCAGTACATCCTAGAAAATCTGCAAGTTACAAGTCACGTACCCAGGGCGAAGGAGCTGGTCGCCAGGCGCCGTTCCCACCCGCGCCAAGAACAGGGGAGAAGCCGTGAGGGGGTGGATGAGGGAGGAGAGGGAAGCCGCCGGGAAGCCATAGGCCGTGGCAGGGAGTGGGTCGCTGAGCTGGGGTCAAATTAATCGCAGCGCTTGACTCCAGGAATCAAGATCGATTGAGGATCGTTTAGTTTAGTCAGTAGCCAGTAAATAATAGCATAGATTATTGGATGGAGCTGCGCGCACCTCGAGTCTCGATCCATATTCTGGGTTCCGAGGGCTATAGGGGCAGTTGGTTTTGCCCTTTCACACGATGATGGTCTCTGGCTCTCCGCTTTGCTTTTGCTTAGCACATGGGCTGCTGATGCGCAGCGTATGCTTCTCACGACACATGGTTAGCCTTTGCGTATAGGTGCGTTTTTGAGATAAAAATTGAATTTCCTTTTTTTATATGATCTGAATTAATCGACTATATTTACCATTAACAGTGGATTATAGTCTAAAACTCTTAGTAGATCAATATTGACAGCAGTGGCGCATGCATTTTACGGTGTACTACTAGTTTTGTTTTATTACCGCCGAAGGGTCTATCGAAAAAAATCTTGTGCTCCTCGCAAAAAAAAAAAAGAAAAAAAATCTTGTGCATATTTTTCACAACACATTAAGAAAATAATAAGAGTTGTTTGACGGGGCTTCCAATTATGCACAAAATTTTGAGACAAAATAGCGTCTGGCTTATTACGATTATCTGTCGAAATAGCTTATCCAGTCAGACCGTTTGGCAGAATAGTTTATCTTAATTTTTCTTAAATAAATTATGCATGTCTAATGACGGCAGTACCTTTAAACTGAGAGCTCCCGCATGTCCTCTAACTTGGAAAAGAAAAAGAACTTTAGAATCACCTTTATAACTTGCATTTTAACAAAAGAAAGGGTGGTGGCTGGAGGTGACAGTGGCTCAAATGGGCACTGAAAGTTGTAAAATGCACTTAGCAATCCTCTCTCTCACTTGTCTTGGTTCTGATCCACCGTGGTCCGTGGTTGCATTACCCTCCCACTGACTGTATCGCTATCACTGAAAGCTGTGTTTGATGCCGCAAAAACATGATTCCAGATACCCGCCTCCAAAGCGACAAAAGGAACCCCGCTTTGGTCTCGAACGATCTGCGTGGCACTTCACTCCTTCCACTTGTGCGTCCGTGTGCCCCGACCCCAACCGCTTTGCGCGCGCACCGGACAAATCCAACCACCGCGCCGGGCACACGCCACCGCCATGGCTCCTCTCCTCCTCCCCCTCCGCCTCCGCCCGCTCTCGGCGGCCTCGATCACCGCCTCCCGAACCCCGCCAAGGCCACGGCTTCCGTTCCCCAGGCGCCTGCGCCTTCTCGCCCCGCAGTGCCTCGCCGGGCCAGCGGGGCCCGCGCCTCCGGTCCCTTCCCCTCCTCCTCCCGCGCCGCGGTGGCACGCGGCGCTGTCCGCGGCGGCGGGGCTGTACCCGGCCTACGTCACGGCCGGCGCCGCCGTTGCCGTCGCGCGGCCCGAGTCGTTCCGATGGTTCGTCGCGCTGGCGCCGGGGTCCTACACCTGCGCGCTCGGCTTCATCATGCTCGCCATGGGCCTCACCCTCCGGCTCGACGACTTCGCCGCGCTCCTCCGCGACAGGCCCCTCGCCGCACGTGGCCTCAACCACCGCACTCCTCCTGTCCCCGCGCAGATTATATTCACCATCGCTGTTCTTGATGGCATCTGCCCCTTATGGATTTGTTCGCGTCTGAAAATGCGTCTGTTTCAATCGACATGCTCTGCTGCAGATACTGTGTGGGTGTGCGGCCCAGTACACCGTAATGCCGGCTCTTGGAACGATCATTAGCCGCGTGCTGGGGCTCCCCCCGTCCCTGTCCGCTGGCTTGATTCTGCTGGGATGCTGCCCTGGAGGAACTGCGTCCAATGTGGTAAGATTGTCAGCATTCAACCCGCTCTGTCATTCATTGTTGTAAAATTGCACCTAGATGGATGTGTGGTTATGTTAACCTTTTTTTTAATCGCGGACATCACTTTATCTACGGTTCTTATGTACTGAAGTGGACTCAGAGTCTGAAGGCTTAAAACTATGTATATAGTTATGCAATTCAGAAGCCTGTGTTCATTCAGATGAAGAACTGAGAGACACATTTTAATGGAGTGCAAGGATAGCTCCTGGCCAAGGCAACATTTGATGTTTCACTGCTGATTAAGCTTATGAGTTCTTTCGAAACGATAAAGCTAGGAGCTTCGCTAATATATTTACAGGAGCTGTTGAACATTTGAAAATTTTAACTGCTGTTTCAGCCGCTAAAGGAAAAAAAATGTATCGAAGCTTAGTCATCATTGGCTATACTGCAGAGTACCGAAGATACTGATCCATATGAAGTTTCATGTGTGCCCTATGACTGTTTTGCTCCACGAGTGTTATTGGCATTTAACAATCATATGTGCATGGTCAAGCTACGTTTTTTTTTCCCGTATTTCCTGTGTTATCCCTCCTCTGCACTGACCTACTTCTTTAATGTAGCGGTTCAGGTGACTTTAGTTGCTCAAGGTGATGTTCCGCTCTCCGTCGTGATGACTATCTGCAGCACTCTTGCCGCAGTGTTCCTTACACCTCTGTTAACAAAAGTCCTAGCTGGTGCTTATATTCCTGTGGACGCTGTGAAGCTCTCTCTCAGTACTTTGCAGGTGAAAGTTGTGAGACTAATAGCTCATAACGAAATTTGACTCCCCTAGCTAGTTTTTTCTGACATTTCTATCATATAGGTGGTTGTTGCTCCAGTTGTATTGGGCTCATCTATACAAAGTGCATTCCCCTCCGTAGCTAAATTTGTAACTCCTTTTGCACCTCTACTGGCAGTTTTAGCTTCATCGCTTCTGGCATGCAGGTTTGAATCCTTCAAACTATTGATGCTATATTGGCTACTCAATTGCAGAAACTGTGAATGTTTTAATCTTTTTTGTTATGTTGCAGTGTCTTCTCCGAGAACTTTGTACGCCTAAGATCAACAATTGCAGATGCATCTGGGAATGGAAACTTCTTCTCGGGCGATATTGGGGTTGTCATGCTCTCTGTCTTCTTGCTGCATTTTGCAGGTTTCTTTATTGGGTGAGAACTAGAGTGTCTACTATACTCTTTATGTATAATTCCATTCAAAAGTTTTGCATAAAAATGTTCCTTCTGTTAGTGGTAGAACAGAACTTGATGCGATCCTCTCATATTTCAATTAATTTGGCCATACTATAAGTAGGGACACTTATCCAGATGTCTAATTGCTTAGATGGCTCTATTGGCAAGCAGGTATGCTGCAGCAGCTATAGGTGGTCTCAAAGAAAGACAGAGGAGAGCAATATCAATAGAGGTATGATGGATCTAGATCTTACAACATTTATAACTATAACAAGTAAAAAGGAAGAAGTAGATTCATTGTCGAATACTTCTAAAAATCAAGCATGTCATCACAAAACATAAAAGATGTTTTACTGTACTTGGGAGGTACAACTACTCAAATAGCAGATTATGATGAAATTAACAAAATGGTGTAAATTGGTCCTTTCCCACAACTCAAGTACCTTCCACTCCAGTAAAAAACTAAGAGGCATTTTGGTATGCATGCAATCAAATCTTTTGACTAGCAGTGTCCGTATGACTTTTTGTACCGAACATACAAACTGATTATAAATACTGGTCAAAGTTGTGTTTTGGCTAATGTAAGTTTCTAGAGAGCTACTTATTTTTTACTTTAGGGATGAGTACTTGTGGTTGTGGAGTATTACATAGACCTTACAAAATCCAAGCATAGGATGAGATTCTTAAACAATAAAGCTGTTGTTTGGACCCTTTTTTTTATCACAATCGAGTAGCAAAATACTTCTTTCTCTTTTTTTTTTGACCTTCAATACTTTCTTCTTATAGTACTCAGAAATGCAATGAGGATTCTTCTTTTCCGGATTGCAGGTAGGAATGCAAAACTCATCCTTAGGGGTTGTGTTGGCAACTGCGCATTTCTCCTCACCCTTGGTCGCCTTGCCACCTGCACTCTCAGCTGTCATTATGAACATAATGGGAAGCGCACTGGGTCTTGTATGGCAATGTATCATACCTTCTGTTTCAGAGAATGAAACCACTGACATGCCTTCTGTTTGAGCACTGCATGACCAGGTCTCACTTTTATGTGCTTATTCTCCTCTGTCATATGTACTCTGCGAATGCCTGCGGAGTTTATACTACCATGGATGCATGGATTTAAGTTCTTTGATAATTCTCTATGTGCCCTTCTGGTCTTCTGGATGTTTTGTAAGGATCACTGATAGCTGAGGAATGTCGCCGTGTGAGGTTTATTATAAGATTTCCTTTCATTCTTGCGTTACCCAATTCAAAACAGTTACACTCGTGGGAAAAATCACATAACTAATAGCTAAACTTTCCCCACCACTACTAATTACTCTGTTAGAGCTTTATGCCGTGACACTGACTCATGTCTTCACCATTTTTAAGTCTCAGATCAAAAGAATATTAATCCATGCCCCGGATTAGACAAGTTTTGCGCTGCGCTTTCATTCAATTTGCTGGCCGCTAAAATTTATTCTCTCACAGTAAAAGAATCAAACTAATCATTTCCTTTTGAGGGCTAGTACGATGTCGCTTCTTGCTGCTCAGGTCGGTTCTCTTCTATACAACTGTGACACCAAACAATCTTATTGTATACGCAGGACCAAATTAATGACTATAAGTTCAGTATTGATATTCATCACAGTGTTTTTTTTTTTGGATTTGATATCAATGAAACTTATCTCGAAGAAAAGATTGATTGGCATGACCATTGCGATTTAGATTCCTTGTCACTTCTATGGATTGATGATTTTATAATTAACGAGCTTGGGCATTCAAAAGCAAAGAAGACTAAGCTATATTGGTTGCTATCATTCAGCCAGTTTGACCTCATGCGCACCACTTAAACATAATATGTGATCTGTTTGAGCAACTTGCAAGAAGTATAACTTAGGAGATGCTTGGTTCGTGACCTCCGCTGGCCATGCCATATCCGCCCCGCCACAGCCGCCATAGTTTTTTGTGTTGAGTTTGTGTGGGCTTCTCTGCTGATGGCAGTCAACCAAGAAAGAGAATCTTTCACGTGGCTGCCTAACTTTTGCTGTGGTGGCCGAGAACCAAGTAGCCCCTTACTTACACCCATCGTGTAAGTTGTTATACTTGCCATGTAATTCACTTTTTGAAATTAGATGTTTTATTCATGATAATAGAGTATGCATTGTGTATTGTTAAGAGCAAACGACGATTTTTAGTATATTATTGACTAATATTTGAACGGTGAGAAGGCGTATTTTCGGTGTCCATCTTCAAACTCATCCGCCGAAGACGCCACCACTCTTCCCATGGCCATCATCCCAAAGCCAAAGGTCTCCCCTGGCGCAAGCGCACGAACCGGAAAGAAATCGTAACCGTCCCACTCCCGCCGGCTACACGCCATGGCTTCACTCCTATCCTATTCCTCCGCCTTCTCCTCCTCCACTCCGGACCTTCCCTTTCTCTCCTCAGGCAAGCCTGCGCCTCCAACTCTAAGCTCTCTAATGCCTCGCTGGCCGCGTTCGCGCCTCCTACGCGGGTACGCCTGAGCCTGTGCCGCGGTGGCAAGCGGCGCGGGCCACGGCGGCGGGGCTGTACCCAGCCTATGTCAAGGTCGGCGCTGCCATCGTCGTTACACGGCCTGGGGCGTTTGGTGGTTCGCCACCATGGAGTCTGGGTCTAGTCCCACACCTGCCCTCTCGATCGGCTTCATCGTGCTCGCCATGGGAATTGGGATGGGCCTCGGCCTCCGGCTCCAGGGACTTCATTGCTATTTCAGTTATGGCGAGTCCGATGGCGATTGACTGGTTGATTAACAAGATGTCTTATTTTTTTTCCGCTGCAGATGTTGTTCGGTTGTGCCGCTAATGCTTTGATCTTGTGATCGTTTTCCGCACAATGAGGGTTCCCCATCCGTGTCAGTTGACCTGATTCTGCTGGGATCAGGCTGTCCTGGAGGAATTGCGTCCAATGTGGTAAGACTGCCGACTGAATTCAGCTGGCACGCTTGTTATGAGATAAAAGGCACCCGCCCCACCCCCCCCCCCCCCCACCCCCCCCCCCCCCCCCCCCCCCCCCCCCCCCCCCCCCCCCCTCTCTCTCTCTCTCCTCTTTCACTTGGTTGTGTATCATTAGGATAATGAGGAACTTCACTTAGCCGTTATGAACTGAAGTGGACTGAAGATTGAATGGTGGAATTAAGTGCAGTTATGGTGTCGAGTATTCAGACGCATGTCGTTCAACCTTCGATATAACAACGAAGACGCACAAACTAGTTGAGTACTACCTCTTCCTCTTTGGATGGTCCTGTACTCCTGTCCCTGCTCGCCCCAGACCAAACACTCTCAAATCTGGGACAATCCCGTCCCGTCTCGTCCTGTCTGTCTCACTTCTTCCCACAATACAGATACATCCATGTTCCACCGTTGATTTACTTCAGACTGTACCTGGCTAATCTACTTACAGGAACTGCAGTTAGACACATTTAGCAAATGTGTGCAGCAGTTAACATATGGTTTTGATGTGCAAAAGGTAAAACTTTTGTCCCCAAGTTTGGTTATCCTTGGCTGGTTCCTCCCCCATTTGTATTGAGATTCGACAATCCTATGGGCAGGTCAATCAACAAATTAGTTTGCCTGGATTCTCCATTCTTTGGCAATCTTTGCACTGACATAACTCTGTCATATAGTGGTTAGCAAGGTGACTTAGTAGCTAAAGATGACGTTCTGCTATCCGTTGTGATGATTATATGTTGCACTCTTGCTACCGTATTCCTTGCACCTATGTTAACAAACGTTCTAGCAGGCGCTTATGGATGCTGCATAGCCTTATTTTCTGTATCGCGGGCTGCAATGCAAAACTCACCTGTGTAGCAACTGCACATTTCTCCTCACCCTCGGTCCTGTTCGCACCTGAATTCTCAGCTATCATTATGAAAATAAATTAATTACACCTCTGTTTCGAAGAATGAAATAAATTAACATGCCTGTTGCATGATCTTCTCTTGCATTTATGTGCAAAATAATCTCCTCTGTCATATCAACTCTGCAAAAATGAACAATGTGTGCCCTTCTGAATCCTTTGTAGGGATTACTCCGCCAAAATGTTGACTCATTGAAAAAATAAATATAGATAAGTTAATTATTGTTAGAAGATTAATCAGTAATTCAAATGATATGAGAAGATAATAGCTGAAACAATTGCATGATCACTTAGTCTAGAAGCTCTTGTGCAGAATAACTTTAAGTAAAGGGAAGAAGTGACCTGCATCTAGTCGTCATAACTCGAGCATTAATTTGTAAAATTATATTAGTTACATTGTTCCTCATGGTCTTCTATATCTCAAGTTCTTAGCATTGAAGTTAAGATCAAGATTGCCTTCGTCAGAGCTAATGACCAAATTTCTGAAACAGTTTACCTGTTTCTGTTAGCATATGACATCTCAATACTGGCTTAGTAAGGAAATTACGCTTGCAATATATCACTTACTTCAAAATTGTCCCTTTTATAAGCTGCAATCTTGTCCAGGCCTCTAGGATCTCTGGCTCCATGAATCCACCATTTTTTTCTCTCGAACTCACAGCACCGATGTTTCTTTTTTTTTGAGAGAGAGAGACAGAGCTCAAGATGAGCTTCTTCGTTTCTCAAAAGGAAAAAAAGAGCCTCATCGTTGGACCGAGCCCCATTGGTCTTAGGGACCCATTTCAGTCCAGGACCAATCTCATAGCCCACCTGCAACTAAGATATACATCATTGCGCATGTGATCTGGCACGATGCTGTGCCTGCAAACAAAAGCCCATGCCGTTTCTTTGATCTGCTATTTTTGTCAGTGATCTAAGAGACAGGGTGCCATGGCATTGGTCAAGGTGACTCAAGGACATGTACCATTGCATCCACGCACTTATGCTAATCATCACAAAGTTTGCAACAACCACACGTGAAGATGTGTTGGTTGGTAAAAGGTTCAGGGCACCGCGGTGCAGAGATCTCTATCCTCTCATGCTCATCATCTCTACCACACATGACTGCAGATTTTTTTAGTCTGCAGATCCTGAAGAAAATTTCTCGATTTGACAGCTGTGGAATAACGAGAATCTATGTTAATTTTCTGCTCACAGCTACAGAGTATGATGAAAACCACTTGCCACTTTTTTCTGGGAGCTGAACAGAATATTAGTAATGTTCGTGGATTATTTAGCTCTGTAGCTGCGTATCATGTCCGGATCAGATGCCGGTTTTCTGCACCAACAGAAATGAAAACGGCTAATTGTTTGTTTTCTCTTCTTTGTCATGGCTAGTGGCTTGCAACTTAGCATGATGTGGTCAAAGGAAGTTATGATCTTCTGAATGAGTCTTTAGCCTTTGTAAGTCAAATTTGTAATGACATCCTCTACTTGGCCACTAAACTGGTTGCAAACTGCCGGGTCAAATATGTGAAAAAATATATAAAAATGAACATGTATCATATCATGAGCTGATGACAATTAATGTGGATAAGGGCTCCGATTAAATAACTTGCTCTCGCTTTCGTTGGTTGTTGAGCCATGTGCACGAAGGAAATTTAGGCAGTCTCAGTCCACCTTTCATTTGCATTTAATAGCTTGCCACATTAGATAAATTAGTGACATGGCAACAAATTTAATAGGAAAGAGAATAAAATCCTTTCATCCCAGTGAAAGAATGATGGCGTTCTTTCCAACCAAATGAAAGACTAAAGAAAGTGCATTGAGGCCATCAGCTTCTTTCTTCGACCAAAAATCAGATCCCGTGCGCTCGCTCCTGTCCTTCTCCCCTCCTTCCCTCGCCACCTGTCACCTGCTATCCTGCGCGAGCTCTGCCGCCGCGCCGTCGACTCCCACGCCCACGAGGGCCGCCGCACCGCTATATTCCGCGCGCAAGCTCCGCCGCCGCGTCGATGCCTCCCGCACGCGAGCTCCGCCGCCGCGCCGTAGTCTCCCGCGCAGGTGAGGGCTGCCGCCGTGCCGGCGCCTCCGGCTCGCAAGCGCCACCGCCGCGCCAACGCCTTCCGCGCGCCCGTCGAGATCCGCGTCGCCATCCCGCGCCCGCAAGCTCCACGCCATGGCCGGATTTCCTCCTCCGCCTCGCCGGATTCCTCCATTGCTGCCGCTCTTCTTTTGCGTTGCGCCCCTCCATCTACGGTCTGCGCGCGAGCTCCACGCCGTGCGGGTCCGCGCGACGCCGTGCGCCTCCCTCTCCCCCGCGACCGCGCCGCGCCCCTCCACTCCACCGCAACCGCGCCGCGCCGCGTGCTAGCGTCGCCTCGCCGGCCGCGTGTGAGGGCCGCGCCACGCTCGCCCTGCAATAGTTCTACCCCGCGCCGCGCGGGCTGCCCCGACTGTGCCGCGCCCCTCCATCTCCCTGCGAGCGCCGCCGCGCCCCTCTGTCTCCGCCGCGAGCACGCTGCACCGCGTTGGAGCACCGCCTCGCCGGTTTCGTGCTGCGCCCCGTCTCTCTCCCCCTTGAGCGCGTCGCGAGCGAGCACCGCCCCGTCAGTCGCGCGTGAGAGCCGCCTTACTCCGCGCCGCGTTTGACCCCATCCGCTACCTTGCCGTCGTCCTCCGTGATGGACTCAAGGTGTTGCTATAACCATGTGGCGACAAATTGCATGGCACACTTGATCACAGCTTCAAATAGCAATTTAATATTCTGAAGAGCATATGAAAGCGTGATAGGAAACTAGACACCGAGAGATGCTCTTTCATTTTACAGACTCAGACTCTAAAGCTGACTTGTCGCTTTTGAAAACTGTGGGATGAAAGAGCCAATTGAGACTGGCCTTACCATTGTTTTTTTCCGAACTTTTTCATCGATCGATTGGCTTCATCTGACTCCTGGGATGGCCATTTTGCAGGTTTTCGGGAACTGCACCGATTACTTTCAGCAATGGCATGTCCCTGACGCACAGTGGCACAGATCTGAATCTGAGTTGGCTTCTCTTTGTTTAACTTGGCCGAGGCTCATGTCCGCCAACTTTGTTCAAGTGGAGACTAAGCTATTCACAGTGATCGGTGATAAGTTTGTTTTTTTTAAAAAGTCTGATGTATGCTCCGTGAATCATGTGTTTCGGTTTAACAAGTCTTTACCTCGTAGTTGCAGATGATACCGCACGCATTTCAAAGGATAACTTATTCTTACATGCATCACCTTGTAAAAAAATCGCTTTCCAGCTCGTGTCTTATATAATCATGCTAAGTTACTCCTCCATTCGTTCTTTTTCTATGACGTTACAAAGATGTTAGTTCAAACTAAAATCTCTGTCTGAACGTCATAAAAAAAAGAACGGAAGGAGTATCATTTACAGTTTTTTAAGGAAAAATGAACTTTTTTCTTATACAAACATTGAAGTATTATGCAGCGTGCTTCACAAAGTTCCATTTTTCGTTTCGTCGAAGGAAACAATTCTCCATTGCACCAGCCGCCCAACATGAAACAATAAAATCAAAATGCTCGCAAGCTTCAGCTTTTGCGTGAATATTACTGAGTTCAACATTCTCCATCTATAATTTGCAGTCATGGCAATAGCAAATATTCTTCTCTTTATTAGTGTGATGCAGTTTCATCTGTACTAAATGCTAACCATTGATCGTAAATCAATATCAGTATCAACACCTACACCACAAATTGAACTACTGTAGATAGATGTCAATAGTTCTTCGTAGAGTTATTCTTTCCTTTTATGAGGATACAATAATCAATGTGGGATCCAAATGTCAATAGTGATCAATGTGGGGTTCAAATGTCCAGCTTCACGATTATTTTGCCCATGCTGTCAACAAGCTTAATTAGATTCTTCTAATTGAAAAGAACTGAAAACGAATCATGACCAATGAAAGATGCCATACTAAATGCTTCCTTTGATTATAAATATATACGATGGTGCTTTGTTCAATACTAAACTAACCAATGTTGTGATCGAAATTCAAATTATACACGAGTTTGAGGGCTGGCTCGGTAATTTAGGATTATAATGGAACAAGTCAGAACTTGAGAATTCAGAAGTTATAGGTATACAAAAAATTTCCATGTAGGTATATTAAAAGTTTCCATGCAGTATCTTCCAGCCTTTTCGTTAAAGAGAATGATATGCTTTTGAGTTTATCGGTAGACTTGTTCAAGAGTTGGATCTAATCATCTAAAGTCAAAGAAGACAAGGAGACCAGTAAGGAATAAGTGATTAGTGAGTGGGGGCGCATGTTCCCATTTGAAAATTAAGGCTTTTGTATCCATTATAATGTATTATTATATATACTTTTGTGTTTTTAATACTGTTGCCCATTCTATGGCACCCCTTGACATCTTCCTTTTCTTTTTTTAAGAAAACTTTTGTTTACCATTTCCTCTGTCTAAAAATGGAAATCTGATTTCAAGAAATGTGCCTACTATAACTAAACATTACACTTTATAATCAAGATAGAGTGGGCATGATCCAATTGTTCATGTTGTAGAATTTTACATCATCAGCTTTTTGTGCATTTCCATTATTTTTCTTTTTGGGCATGTGGGGGCTACCTTTGTTGGTGTGCTCGTTTGAAGATAAATCGCTCTCATTGTTAGCATATAAATTAAATGTTAAGTTTGTATGTTAAAATATCAATCTATAAAACACCTTTTTAAGAAACATGAATTTCACAGAAATTTTGGAAAAAAAATCTATTTAATTTCTGCATGATTTGGGAAAAATTCCTTTGCGCTAAAGGAGGCCTAAAACTTGGATGACGTGACAAGATTCATTTGACACGATATTGAAACGTTAAGGTATGTCTTTTTGTAAAAAAGAACAGATCCGACGAGTGAGTGGTAAACTGTTTGGAAAAGGGGTAAGAAAAAAGAGAAAAAGAAACAAAAGAAATTGAGTTAGAAAGGGAAACTTCCGACCACGGTGTCTTCCTCCTCTCGCCAAGGGAGGCGAAGACGATACACCGACATGCTCCCCCCACATGCCCTGGCAAGTAGCAACCCGTTCCCATTTGCAGACCCAATCCAAGTCCCCGAATAATCATCTATATAGCCGCGCTGATTTCCACCCTCCCACGGAGGAAAATTCCAACCTTCGCATGTGAACTCTTCTTAAATCCCCGCAATAATCATCAATCCAAAGGGGATAGAAAAGCAGAGCAATCCCATTGCTTGACATCTTCTCCTTCCCGTTGACGTCTGGTGCCTGTTCTTCGGTCTGCGTAGCGCCATAAACCTCCCCTAAAGCTCCTTTGTCACGCTCAAATCGTGAACCATTCCCCCAAGAATCCCTAATAGGCAAGGGCCCCGGTGCCAAGATCCAATTTCTGAGTTGCTCGTCTAATCCGTATCCATTTCTCTTGAGAGAACCTGAGAATCGCGTCAGTTTCTATTTTTGATCGGTCGTCTGCGAGGATTCGTGTGCCTCGCCGCAGTTCCTTTCCAAGAAGGGTAGGGCGTCCGGCCATTTCTTGATCCGGGGAGAGACCACCGCCGGCGGAGGCAATGCAGCCGGACCCGCAGGGCCCGGGCAAGGAGAAGGCCGGCGGAGCCAATGCTCACGTGCGGCTGCCGCCGCCGGTGACGGCGGGGTCGGGGGGCCGGCCGGCGTCGGTGCTGCCGCACAAGACGGCCAACGTGCGCGACCACTACCGCATCGGGAAGAAGCTGGGGCAGGGGCAGTTCGGCACCACGTACCAGTGCGTGGGCAAGGCGGACGGCGCCGAGTACGCGTGCAAATCCATCCCCAAGCGCAAGCTGCTGTGCCGCGAGGACTACGAGGACGTGTGGCGCGAGATCCAGATCATGCACCACCTCTCCGAGCACCCCAACGTCGTTCGCATCCGCGACGCCTACGAGGACGCCCTCTTCGTGCACCTCGTCATGGAGCTCTGCGCCGGCGGCGAGCTCTTTGACCGCATCGTCGCCAAGGGCCACTATTCCGAGCGCGCGGCCGCGCAGCTCATCAGGACGATCGTTGGTGTGGTCGAAGGCTGCCACTCGCTCGGCGTCATGCACCGGGACCTCAAGCCGGAAAACTTCCTCTTTGCGAGCCCCGCTGAGGATGCGCCGCTCAAGGCCACCGACTTCGGGCTCTCCATGTTCTACAAGCCGGTGAGTTGTGCTATTTGATTTGTAATGCTGTGCTGTTTAATGGTACTATTAATCCATTTCATTCTGCTATTGTACTTGTGCATACTGCATACTGCTTATACAGTGTTTTGTTTCCTTGTTCATAATCTCAGTTTTGCATCATTGTTCCAATAATCTGTTACAAACGCTGGATTAGAGAGTTTTGTCATGAGTCACATGACTATCAAAGTTAAAGAAAGTAAAGATTTAAACTTGTAGTGGAACAGAATTTGTGACACACATCTTTTAGTTGTTGTCATGCCTAACTCTGCAAATCTGCATAATGATTGGTGAAGTCTTGAATGGATCTGCTGTTTTCTTTTTCTTCTCTTTACTTGAAGCCATTAATAAAGCTCACGAACAATGAATGATATCCTATCCATTTCTTCAGGTGATAAATTTTCTGACGTTGTCGGGAGCCCCTATTATGTTGCACCTGAGGTGCTCCAAAAATGCTATGGCCCAGAAGCTGATGTCTGGAGTGCTGGAGTGATTCTGTACATTTTGCTATGTGGTGTGCCGCCATTCTGGGCAGGTAACGAGTCAAACCATTGAATTATATGTCTAGATCCATCATAGTTTACTTATATTAGCATGTTTCCTTGTATAACACCTTCCCTCCTTCCTCCTTTCAGAAAGTGAAGCAGGAATCTTCAGGCAGATTTTGCGAGGCAAACTTGACTTGGAATCAGAACCATGGCCTAGTATCTCTGATAGTGCTAAAGATCTGGTCCGCAAGATGCTTACCCGGGATCCTACAAGGAGACTGACTGCTCATGAGGTTCTATGTAAGTCTTCCGCTCGCATGTCCTCCCTCCCTCCATCGGAACCTTCGTATGTATGCTTGTGTTCCTGAGTGACAGAAGTTCATTCTTATTGTAAATAATGAATATTGCCTATGCCAGGTCATCCCTGGATTGTTGATGATGCTGTTGCACCTGATAAGCCTATTGATTCTGCTGTATTGTCAAGGCTGAAAAACTTTTCTGCAATGAACAAGCTCAAGAAAATGGCATTGAGGGTACGATCTTTCATTCCATTGATGTTATGTTCTTATGTTGCAAACGTAATTCATCATTTTTCTTTGTGAAATCTTAGATTTAGTGTCTCGTGTATGTTATAGCACTGCATTAAGAACGGACCAGTTTACTGCGCCAATGTATCTTCTCTGTTCTCTATCCCCTGTTTTTCTTTCCCTGTTAACTGAACTATGTGCATTTGTTTAAAATTTTTATTTCTCCACTCTAATTTCCAGAAAGACCAATTTACACCCAATGAAAACTGGGTATTTCACCACCCCTATTATTTTAGAACGAGGTCATTTAGCAACATACTGTGGTTTTTAAGGGCAGTCCTGCTATGCTAGCAATCCTCATCTATTAACAAAAAAACTGGCCTACATTAGTACATTCTCAGTGTTGCATCCCCACTCTCATGCTAGCAGCATAAAAATTTCTTTATAAAACGATGTTCCTACCATATCCATATCTGTGTTTTCTCCAAGTGCCTCTGCACTTGTACCAGATGCTCGATGCAGGCCAAGGCATCAATTGCAAAACGAGACGTGACTGTGAGAAATGTTAGTGTTGGTAGGTGGGGAGAAGCTTTGTGGGAGTGCTACAAACTGGTTAATGCACTGATAGCATTGTTCCACATGCTCACTGCATTGCTTCCTTGACTTGATACACAATGACAACATCCCACTTGTTAGATTCCACCCATCATGGTGACTCAGATACCGTTGCCTCGGTCATGCTCACCGCTGTCTTCCCTATCAGATAGTGGATTAAGGTGAACCACTTGTCCTTGGTGACAGAAAGCGGTAATGCATGCTGTGATATTGGGCACATTGGTAGCAGCAGTAAGCCATCAGATGTGGATAGATTCTCTCACATGAGGGCATTAGGATGCATTAGATTTTGTTAAAGGAGAAATTATGAGTGATGAGTGGTGGCTTCATGCTAGAAATGAAGGAATAGGGAGTTTGAAGGCAGAGATCAAGATTGGCTTTACTTTTCTTTTTGTTTGAGAGTATTATTCACATTTACCTCATTTGTTGACTCAAAACTAAAACAACTATAATATCCTGGTCTCTATCAGGTTGTACAATATTGTTTGCTTGATCTCCAGGTGAACTGTTTATTATGGCATCTGACAGAATAGTCTGTCATATAAGGTTGTAAATGCTCGATAGTGATGATGGTTTGTGCAACGTGCAATAAATGACCTTGGGTCTAGGTCTTTACAGAGGCATCTTTTTGCTCGTGCAGGTGATAGCTGAAAGCCTATCTGAGGAGGAGATTGGTGGTTTGAAGGAGTTGTTCAAAATGATTGATACTGACAATAGTGGGACAATAACTTATGATGAACTGAAAAACGGGCTGAAAAGGGTGGGCTCGGATCTAATGGAACCTGAAATCCAGGCTCTAATGGATGCGGTAAGTGCTACTATTATCCTGAGTTTACTGTCTAAACAAAATAATCTGCACTGCAGCAGTATTTAATAGCTAGTACGAGCCATTGAGATACAATCTGGTTTGTTTTCTATTTCAGGCTGATATTGACAACAGTGGAACCATTGATTATGGAGAATTCCTGGCTGCTACATTGCACATGAATAAAATGGAGAGGGAGGAAAGCTTATTATCAGCATTTTCATTCTTTGACAAGGATGGAAGTGGTTTCATAACAATTGATGAGCTCTCACAAGCGTGTCAACAGTTTGGTCTTTCTGATGTTCATCTTGAGGATATGATCAAAGATGTGGACCAAAACAATGTTAGTCTTTTTAACCTTTCTTTTCTTTTCTCTTTTCCGCATCTACATACTTGTTTGTTGTCAGATCTTTACTTGGATGTTGTCTATTTATTTTTCAGGATGGACAAATTGATTATAGTGAGTTTGCTGCAATGATGAGAAAGGGCAATGCTGGTGGAGCAGGAAGGAGAACCATGAGGAACAGCTTGCATTTGAACCTTGGTGAAATCTTGAAGCCTGCTGATAATTAACTACTATGACAGGGTTCTCCCTTCTGTGCTCCATGTGAAGTTTTGTGTGCCTTATCTGCTGGACTTTTCAAGATAGATGATTGAGTAGTTGCTCCATTACTGTTGCCTCCGAGAAGCTGTTAAATTATTGTAGCAGCACTAGTAGTTAGAGCATTCTGTGGTACCAGTATAACAAATTTAGGTGCTAAAATTATGTGAAGATGCTTTCTGAATCTGTTGTCTTGTCCTGAATGTTGTTGATAATTCAAACCCTGTACAATTACTGATCTTTGTTGTTTACTATCTGCAATGTGTTGTTTTTCCATAAGGTAGGCTCTTAGCAAACCATTTGTAAACTTGTTCTCTTGAACCAATTTTCCATTCATAATCTGTCACAACACATTGCCTCTTCCATTACAGTAGTAGAGATTTTTGCGTCATGCATGTGTGTCTGCTTATGTGACTACTGCTGTTCATTGTAACAACACTTCGTAGAGTGATGAAGTGATACATGTATTGGTCTGAGTTTCAGGTTTGACAAGTCAGAACTCTGAAATGACAATGTAAAAGGTCACAGCGAACCTTTATTTTTTATGATGTTTGATAATTAGTTAAGTGACACTACAGGAATTTCTTCAGAGAGGTTAATCTGATTGTCCAGGAACAGTTTTGTGGTGTGAGTCCCTCTTCCCCTTGTCGTCATAGTCGGTCATTACAATGTAAATTTTTTCTTTACTGATTCTCGAATGTAACAAAGGACGTACACGAAAAAGTTTGGATTCTTTCATGTATGAAGACAACTGTATGACTACAGCTTTGACGGCATATGATCTACAGGAGCGCGACATGGTTGGACTCTCTTCGATCCCCTTGTTGCTAGGGAGTTCTTGAGATCAGTGGCCACTTTTCGTGATTCAGCCATGCACAAGGGACAACCAGAAGCTGTAAATCTGTCGCTGGAGCTGTAGTGGCAAGCTAGGCCAGGATTCGCACATATGCTGCGTAGCAACAAAGAACTCGCAGCTGCAGCCGTTGCCATCCCAAGAAGTCGGAAGAAAAAAAACCGCGGCGTTCGACGAAAGGTACGGCCACCAACCTGATGAATAAATGCATGATGTAACGGACGAAAGAAAACTACGAGCAACAGTTCCTGGTATAAGGCGCCCACAGGAAGTAGCGGCGTCAGCAAGGACCCCTCTTTGAGGCCAGGAAGCATTCACAGGCAATTCCCATGGATCAGGTGGGGTACTAAAAAAGCGCAAATTTAGGTTTTCAGAATTGCAAATTTCAGTACAGGTTAGTATATAGGCACATAAAAATGGGGGAAAGCAAATTGGAATCGGAACAGTGCATAAAGATCGTGGCGGTACCAGGACAAAAGGCGGTGTACTACAGCAACATGATCGGATGAAGCGCGAGGCAGCCAGCCACTGAAATCCACAAGGGAACCTCAGCCTCACAACTCATATCGCTTGCCGAGGCAGTGTTGCAGGGCATAAATACGGCCAGCGGTTGCAGTTCGCTCACTAAGTCACTAGTGTGAAAACAGAGATCAGTGGCAAGGCAACCTGCTTGTTGTGCTGTTGTTGAGAAGCTAGGAGGAGGAGGAGGAAGAAGACGAAGCATGGCCTCTGCTACGCTGCTCAAGTCGTCCTTCCTTCCGAAGAAGGCCGAATGGGGCGCGACGCGGCAGCTCGCCGCGCCGAGGCCGGCGACCGTGTCCATGGTCGTCGTCCGCGCCGGCGCCTACACCGATGAGCTCGTCAAGACCGCGGTACGTTATTCTTGCTGCCTGCAAGCTTAATTTTCATTCCCTTGTCGTGGATCGTGCCATGGATCTTCCTCACCAGCCGAACTAAATTGTGCTTAAATTTGCTTAGAAAACGATCGCGTCGCCGGGGCGCGGCATCCTGGCCATGGACGAGTCGAACGCGACGTGCGGGAAGCGGCTGGCCTCCATCGGGCTGGAGAACACGGAGGCGAACCGGCAGGCGTACCGGACGCTGCTGGTGACGGCGCCGGGGCTGGGCCAGTACATCTCCGGCGCGATCCTGTTCGAGGAGACGCTGTACCAGTCCGCCGTCGACGGGCGCAAGATCGTGGACATCCTGGCCGAGCAAGGGATCGTGCCCGGGATCAAGGTGGACAAGGGCCTGGTCCCGCTCGCGGGCTCCAACGACGAGTCGTGGTGCCAGGGCCTGGACGGGCTCGCGGCCCGGGAAGCCGCCTACTACGCGCAGGGCGCGCGGTTCGCCAAGTGGCGCACGGTGGTGAGCATCCCGAACGGCCCGTCGGAGCTGGCGGTCAAGGAGGCGGCCTGGGGCCTGGCCCGCTACGCCGCCATCTCGCAGGACAACGGGCTGGTGCCCATCGTGGAGCCCGAGATCCTGCTCGACGGCGACCACGGCATCGACCGGACGTTCGAGGTGGCGCAGAAGGTGTGGGCCGAGACCTTCTACGCCATGGCTGAGAACAACGTCGTCTTCGAGGGGATCCTGCTCAAGCCCTCCATGGTGACCCCCGGCGCCGAGGCGAAGGACAGGGCCACGCCCGAGCAGGTGGCGGAGTACACGCTCAAGCTGCTCCACCGCCGCATCCCCCCCGCGGTGCCGGGCATCATGTTCCTCTCCGGCGGGCAGTCGGAGGTGGAGGCGACGCAGAACCTCAACGCCATGAACCAGGGGCCCAACCCGTGGCACGTGTCCTTCTCCTACGCGCGGGCGCTGCAGAACACCTGCCTCAAGACTTGGGGCGGGCAGCCCGAGAACGTCAAGGCGGCCCAGGACGCGCTGCTGCTGCGCGCCAAGGCCAACTCGCTCGCGCAGCTCGGGAAGTACACCTCCGACGGCGAGGCCGCCGAGGCCAAGGAGGGCATGTTCGTCAAGAACTACAGCTACTAATTAATTACTCCTACCTTCTTTAGTCACACCTGTGCCTGCTGATATTGCAAATTAAGCATGTAGTGAGTGATCGAGTCCATTATCCACGGTGCACGCTACTAGCAGCTAGTATCTACCGCGAAATCGATCGACCGCGCCATATTATGCAAGAAGATGAGATAAGGTTGTACCACATATGTATGCAAGGCTACCCGGAGAGAACCAAGATGAGATGATTTACTTGTTAATAACTACCCTTTAAATTATTTTGCATGTGGATCACTCAGTGGACCTAGAATAATCAGCCTTGTCTTCACTTGTGTTGTTGTTATGTAGAAAAAAGATGCTTCAGGAGATCGATGTTTAATTTTATGTGAACATTTATTAGTTTAACATTAGATGTATGAGTCGAGTTTGTATAGGGTATCACCCACCAAATTTCGTATGAGGTATCACCCACCAAATTTCGTCGTTTTTTTGTCTTTGTGGTGATTTTAATTCATTAGATGAAAATAATTATTTTACTCCTATATCATTCCAATAGTTATAAAATCTCTTCCTTTGTTGAGACATCACAAGACGACTCCTAAAAATTTACATTGGCCTTCGACAGTTTCATAACCTACTTGTTTACCGAATGCATTGAAGGGGTTTCATCTATGGCTATAATAATATATGTCGCGGAATCGTAAATTCACAGTGACATGTTTAAGAAATCTAGATCTCCTCTAAAAATGCTCATAAACCATTTCTTCTTAAGTTGCTCTCAACACGTACTCAGCTGAACTTCTGATATATGAGATACATATACTTCTAATTGTCTACTTAATTTCCTCTCACTGAGACACTTAATGGATCGGCACTATTTTTTTGCGTATCCAGTGCATCCATTTGTGAAACAATACATGTTTTCTAGTCTTTAAAGGTGTTTCCTTAATCTCTTCTTTTCAAAATCCATTTTACATACTTTCTCCGAACTACTCATCATGGTAACACTTCATATTTTTCTTAAGGATTCTCTGAGCTCTTGATACCATAACATTGATATAACAAACACTGAAATGCACATGCTGCTCTACTCAACGCATGATGGCCAAGATAAATAGAAGAGTTACTCACTCAAAATCCAAGTAAAAGATATTATTTCGACATGGCTTGATCCATCAATGCATGCCACTTTACGTTCCAAGCCTAGCCAACCACTGGGAGGCTATTGCACATGCAAGTATAAGAATCATCAAGGCATGATTTGCCACCGATCACGGGCTCCATCGCAAGCTGATTAGAAATGGTTTGTATGTGCGACGTATGAATGGCTGCCAGAGGGAACGAAGATGAGATGATTACTTGTTAGTTTCTCCTGTATAATTTTGCATGGATCACTCGATGGGTCTAGAATAATCTGCCTTTTCTTCACTTGTTATTTGTCACCCTGTAGTTCTGTACAGCATATGTTTCAGGACATGATATAAGATTAAAATGTTTATATATAAAGTTTACTGAGATCGATGAGGTTTATGAAAATACCTCAGCATTATATTATAGATTGTAAAGATTTATCAGGTACTCGTGGCCAAGGACGTCCGCGGTCACGTACGGCGGGCTGGCCATGCACTGCACGGACGGACCACCCCAAGCCGCAGCGCCTCTCGTCGGCCTCGCCACCGCGACATTTGGTGCACACCATGTCCACAAGATCCCGGCGTGGCTGCGTGCTGACCGGATAGACCAAGTCGCCGTTGGTGATATCTACAGGTGTCGTTGATTCTCTCGGACGCCAACATCAGGACGGCCCCAGCTGCCAGCACCTCTATACTGCCAGCAGCCTGCGTGTGAAGACGACGACGCCCATGACTTCGCGACTTGATGTGCCATCACCAGAATGTGAAGACACGCAACGCATCCACCGCTGTATCTCACCGCTATATCCCGGCCATCACCAGAGACTCCTCATGCATGGCGATGGAAAGTTACTTCTCTTGATTCAATTAATTATATGCACCTTAATCATTTGGGAGTTTATTCACACAGCTCCTGAAAAGTGTGTTACATCTTGCAGGATACAAACTACGAGGCTCACACCACTTTGATAGCCCGTGGATGCTGCTTGGGCATGAACTAAGATCGACATCACGTAATCTACAATATTTATATAAAGGCATATCCACTATCATTAAAGATTCTAAAACTCAATCCTCATGAAACCACGTCACTACAAATTTATCACAAAATGTCGAGTTCGATAAGATACCTTTTATCGCAAGCAGAAATTAAAAAAAACACGAAAATACAACAAAATACGTTTCTACCCCTTATCTGCATCCCTATTGCAATATTACCTTCTTTTTTCAACTTTGCGATTTTACAATTGATTTTCAAACTGAAGTTAGAGTTTGCCTGTCAATGCACTAAGTGATTTTATTACGATTTTAAATTACAAAGTTGAAAAAAGAAGAGTAAAATCGCAATAGGAACGTAGACACAAGAGGTAGAACACAAAGCCCCTGATACAAATTTTAGCTGGTGCACTAAGAGCATCTCGCAGAACACCTAAAGTGAATACCTATACCTAAAACCTGTCAAAACGGTCAACAAACTGCTCCAGCAGAGTACCTAAATGGATACCTATAACTAATTTTTTTTCGTCCCCACCTAAATTTGAAGATTCTAAAACTCAATCCTCATGAAGCCGCGTCACTACAAATTTTCATGAAATTTGATAAGAATCATATGATAACTTTCGTTGCAAGGAGAAATAAAAAAATTGTGTTTCCACCCTGGTTTGCATTCCTATTGCAATATTATCTTTCTTTTCCAACTTTACGATTTTACTCCTGATTTTTAAACTAAAGCCAGAGTTAGCCTGTCAATAATGCACTAAGTGATTCTATTGCGATTTTAAAATCACAAAGTTGAAAAAAAAGAAGAAGAGTAAAATCACAATAGGAATGTAGACAAGAGGTAGAAATGCAAAAGCCCCTAATACAAAGTTTAGCCTGTGCATTCAGGGCCTGTTTGCTTGGAGACCTGGTAGGTAGCTTGCCGGCCAAGCAGCGCTGCTGGCCGCAGGTACCCAAAATAGAATGCCTGGGAGCGCTGCTGAGCCAGGCAGGTTTCCCAGGGTCCAAAGCAAACAAGCCCTAAGTGACTCCCTGTCAAATGTTTTTGAGAATGTATGTTAGATTCAGAGCGAGAAAATATTGTTCATCCTCAAGTTTTGATTCGCTTTCTGGAGAGGAAAGGATGGCCCTTTGAACATTCCAATGACAATCCCCATGTGCAGCAAAAAGTCGCTTGTACCCAGACTATGAACATCCACTGCTTGTTCATTTGCTCATACACTAGATCTGAAAAGTCCTTTCAGTAATGTCGAGCAGGCATCACAAGACGGAGTTATACAACGATTCCATTAAGTTACAAAAAGTGTCATTACTCATACCTAAAATACAATAAATAAGAAAAAATACCTCCAGTAAATTCCTCCATAAACCAGCGGCAGTATTTTCAGGTCCCATGTACCACTCCACAAGAACAATGCACAAACAAGCATTTTAAACAAAGCCGAGAACACAACAGCAGCGCAAGTAGGATATCAAGCATTCATATATAATGGCAATTCGAGATGGCTTGATCAGGATGGCAAACGACTTCGGAGCCACCAGAGTAGCTGTGGAATCAGACAATGCCTCTGTAGTGAATTTGATGCAGACCGATGATGGTGCTCCGCTCTGTCTTCGCGAGTATATGGCATGATGTCCAAGAGCTTGGCAGGAATTTCATTTTTGTTTCTTTTAGTTATGTTAGTCGGGAAGCAAACGAGGTAGCGCATTCCTGTGCAAAATTTGCTAGCCCTGTCAATTTGGTTTGTAACTAGGAGAGTCTCGCCCCAAACTTCCTCGTTGGCGCTCTTTCTAGAGATTGTAATCCTGTTGATGATCTAATATAAGCTCTTGTGACTTGCCCTAAAAAAAAAGTATTCATATATGTAGTGCGGTCATATATCACACTAGAGCAGATTTTTACATAATCATTACATAGGTGCTCTACTACTAAAGATGTAAACAATCGAACCTTACAAACAGGATCCCATTAAAAGTTGGTAGGTGCATATAAAAAAGCTGACAACAGGCAAAGCAAGCCCGCTTCCTTTGCTACCTCCACTCAAAAGATAGATCACATATTAACTAAAGTTAATATGACAAACTACAGTCAAATGTACTCTATGTAGCCAACCTGACTCTCTAGCTCTCTCATATCGCTTAATCCCTCAACTAATGTTACATCTATACTGTCATTGCAACAAAAGTACTCAGCCTCTATGCTCTTATTTACACCATGCGCTCCCAAGGGTATCTAAGCAATAAGTGAACCCAGATTCTTGAAGTCCCTCATAAATTTCATTGACTGGGTGCAATATTTTATTACAGGACATCTCGCAGCTTAAGCACCAACCTAAAATACAAGAAAATTCTATTGTACCAAATTAGTAAGGCAGTCAACTAAAATTTAGAAATATCCATCCTACTTTATTGATTGAAGCGAAAGTGCGGGTATAGTTAGAGTCCGGGATACACCTTTAACACGTGGGCACAACTCAAAGGTTGATGGTACATGATGTTTGCTCCGAGAAACCCAGATTTCCTCAAAGAACAAAATGCGTACCATCCGATCTTTGCTACACTTGATGCATATCTTCGTTGCCCAAACTTAATGTGATAGTATTTGCTTCACTTGACAGTATGTTGGGCAGCACCACAGATTGAGTGAAGCTCTAATCCAATTTGCACCAAACATATAACTCAAGAGATGGAAACATTTTTCTATATCGTTTTCATCCCATTTTGGATCAACACACTGCCAGACCTGATATCTCCACTGGACGGGATGGACTACTGACCCCTACCGGTTTCGTGCATTCATTGAAGGGTTTTTGCCGTGATGTTGGCAATGTCTTTTACACAAACTTCATTGTGTCATGTTTAAGAAATCTTGATTTTATCTAAAAATGCTCATAATCATTTCTCCTCAAGTTACTCTCAACATGTACTCGCCTTTACTTTTAATTGCCTGTTTTACTCTCATTGAGACACTTAATGGCTTTAAATCTATTTTTCGGGTATCCTGTGTATCCTTTTGTGCACCAACATTACGTGTTTTGGGGTCTTCATAGTTGTTTCCTTAATCCCTTCTTCTCCTCAAAATACATTCAACATACTTTCTCCAAACTACTCATCATGATAACACTTCTCCAAATTTTGCTAAATAAGATTCTCTGAGCTCTGACAATAACAGTGATATACTACCAAACAATGATCAATGTGCAGCCTGCTCTACACAACTCATGACGGCAAAGATTAATAGAAGATTTGCTCACTCAAAATCCAAAAAGGTGAAAGATATTATTTCAGTTTAGCGTGATCCATCAATGCATGCGCATTACGTTCCAAGCCTAACGAACCACTGGGACTCTTGGTGGCTACCGCGTGCATGTGCCATGAAAAAGCTCGTCCTCAATCGTAAGCCATGCTTTGCCACCGATCACGGCGCCATCGCAAGCTGATGTATGTGTGCCACGTATATATGAATGGCTGCAGGAGGGAACGAAGATGAGATGATTACTTGTTAATTACTCTTGTGTACGTATTATTTTGCTCGGATCACTCGATGGACCTAGAATAACCTACCTTTTCTTCACTTGTTTGTCACCTGGCCTGTACATTAACTGATGCTTCAGGAAATGATACAAGATTAAAATGGTTATATAAAAAGTTTAATGAGACCTATGAGGTTTATGAGAATGCCGCAGCATAGTAGATTATAAAGTTACATGAGTTACCCGTGGCCGAGGACGTACGCCGGGCTGGCCATGCACACGTACGGACGGACCACCCCCAAGCCACAGCGCTTCGCGTCGCCCTCGCCACCACGAAGTTTGGTGCCCAGCACCACTGTCCACAAGCTCGCGGCGTGGCTGAGTGCTGACCGGATAGACCGCGTCGCCGTCGGTGATATGCACGGCACGGGTGTCGTTGATTCTCGGACGCCAACATCAGGACGGCCAGTAGGCCCAGTACCTCTACTGCCTGCGTGTCAAGTATCCTGACGACGACGACGCCCGTGTCGCGACTTGTTGCCATCACCAGAATATGTGAAGACACCCACGCATCCACACCTCACCGCGATATCCCGGCCATCACCAAAGACGATGGTAATTTACTTCTCTTGCTTCAACTAATTATATGCAGCTTAGTTTATTTTTGGGAACTTATTTTACACAATTACTAAAAAAGAGTGCTACATCTTGCAGGATACAAACTACCAGGCTCACACCATTTCTGCAGTGGCAAGCTTCCACCTTCGGATGCAGGATTTATACCATCTAAAAAAAAACTGGGAGCTGTCATTCTCCTGCCCCGTGACCGTTTCTTCATGTCTTGGTAAGTGATTTACATCAGATAGGTAGATTGTACAAAACCAACTTAAATTTTCAGTTACCTGATTTTGTTTTAACTAGTATGGCTGCCCGGCCGCGCATTTGCACCGCTAGATTTGTTAAACTATTTAAATTATTTTTTGCATTTTCTTAAAAGTTTATAGTGATACATTTTTAACATAACTGAAATTGATTGGAGAAATTTCTCACTGAGTCTGTCAAATTGAGTGTGTGATGAGTTATCATTTACCCCATTGTCTCTTAATTAAATATCCATTGTATGTGATTCCTAATCTAATTGGACCTTGTTGCCCTGTCCCTCGCTTGTAAGATCCCACCAATCTAATTCGAGTATAGCATGTTGGTGTACATACATCCGGATGTTATATTGAAATAACCACTCTTTATATTGAAATAACATGTAAAGATTATTATTATTATGGCAACTGTCCGATAAAGATATATGATCTCAGAATAGTGAACATGTGAATATGGTGTAAGTGGGAGAGATAGAATAAACTGTATTAAAGAAGTTGATCTATAATTGTATTTAAATCTATAATGCAAAAACATGACCAGTCAAAAGGGACACGATGTTCCCTTCCTTTTCCATCTCAAATAATGAAAAATTATAGGAGCTTCTAGATTCTCATATGTTTTCTTGTGCATGCCTTGATCGAGTTGCACTGATTCCTTTTCATCTCGATAATGAGACATTTTCTATAATTTCATCATTTTTCTCATATGTTCTTGATTTTAGGAATGCCACTACATTTATTGCTTAGTTAATTATCTATATTTTTAAAAAGAATTAAACTAGTAAGTACATTATTTCTTTATAATTACCGCCCACTCTAGAAATCTATCATTCCCATAACTTGTTCTAAAGAAGACGCCATGATTTCTCTAAAGAAGAGAAATGAATATTGACAATTTAATCAGATGTATTACGGGGTTCATTGTTGTTTCTTGGGCAGAGTACAATAGGGCTGACCAGTTTGTTATTCGACTTTATACTCCCAAACTGAATGATCCATGTCTTTGTACTGGCAAAGGAGATGATGTTTTTGATCTAAAACTGTACTACCTCAAATAGTAAAAAGTAAAAAAAAAGAGTGGTGAATAGTTTGATGTACGTACAACTGGTTTCCCATGTGTTTTCCAAACCTGCAAAACAAAGAAATCCAGAAGAAGGAATTGTTTCCTCAAATTAACTTGCCTTCGTAAAATAGCACGGTTGCATGCACTGATCACCCCGCCGATCAGTCGAAGCATAGAGATTCTATGGTAAAGCTAGATGTTTTTACCTTCATGAATGCGCTTGAGCATGGCACTTTTCTGGAGGATCCAAAATCCCACGGGTAATAAATTTTCACTGTCCATATGCACCAGTTAGAATCCGATGGAATGATCTATGGATGCTCTACATGTGAAGGAAAACTTGAACTTTGACAATAGCAATGGAGAGGAAAGATACGTATATCAAGAGCATATGCTGCAATACGTGGTCGCTTTGCTCTCACCGTATGTGTGTGCGCTCGCGCGTATGAGCGATTGCTTGCTCCCTCAGAATATCATCCTTCTTAATGGAATACCTGCTAGTTAAGGCACAATATTCTCGGGAAAAAAATGTATCGATACGGTACCTCAGCTCACAAGAAAAAGGAGGCATTAGGTACCTCTCTCCGGCCCAGGCTGACACTTCGCCGTCCGTATTATTTCGCGTGGAGGAGGATGTCCATTGGTTAGGATGGTGCAAACTAACGGTTATTTTGGATTGTATGCTCATTGTTGCCACACTAATATCAGCGCGCCCGCGCTTTTTTTTTATGTGGCTTCTGTTTTGGTTCGATGCCCTCTGTTAGCGCATCCACCCACCCAGCATGGCTTTTGTTTGGTGGGAGCGTATCCTATGGAAACCAGCCCACCTATGCAAACTATGGAAACTCTAATCCTGTCCACAGATCGTGCATCCGATGGCTCCCTGTACAGGTGGGATCTTTTTGCACTTAAGCCCCCCCACCATTAGCTTTGCTAATCACTTTTTTCCCCATAACCCCCTGCGTTCCAAGCCATAGGACCACTCGTTTCCAACCGGAGTAGCGCCACCGCCTGCAGTCCATCGACGTCGCGTTTCTCCCGGCGCCTGGCCGCGCCGTCGCGCGAGAGGCGATTCGTCGCCGCCTCGAGTTGCCGCGTCCAGCTCAAGTTGCCTTCCCCCCTTCCCCGCAGCGCCGCCCCTTCGCCACGCCGCCGCCGCGGAGTCACTGAGAGAGGAAGCAGTGCGCCGCGCCGCGCCGCGCCGTCGCCGTTGACGGGGTTGGGGAAGCAGTGCGCCGCGCCGCCGCCGTTCATGGGGCCTTCCGAGCCGCCGCCGTTCATGGGGCCCGCCGCGCCGGCCGCGTCGTCCACAGCACCAGGAGGAGGGGGACCATCCGGAGTCAAGAGGGCGATTGTGCCTCCTATGTATTGAACTTTTGTGTGGAGCACGAAAATGAATAAAAATGATGTTCTCTTTTGCAATTGTGTGTGAATTTGATAGCTGAAACATGAAATTGTGTGACAAATAGACAGATTGAAATAACATTGCAAATTGGTAGACCATTGACAGATTGAAATAACATTTGTATTCTGACCATCAAGATTACCAAGTACCATTGACAAATTGGTAGACCATTGACAGATTGAAATTATCTCTAGTACAAATTAGGTGTTTACAATCAAACAACAACGTTGTTTGGGCAATTTCGTGCATCATGATCCAATACCATTTGCTTGCATTTTCCACACTTTCGTTTTCTTGGTGTCTTCTTCTCCTTGGTCTTCTTAATTCTCTTGCATCGCCCTTTGGACACGATGTCAGTTGGTGGATGTATTTGGACTTCATGTGGAATTTTGCTACCAAGGAATGTTTCAAACTCATCGTGTTTACTAACTGTAGCAGCGGGAACAATCTTTTGGAGAGGTTCTACTAGGTTCGATAAACTAGAAAACAAAAAGTCAATACCTGGTTCAGAGTTCTTGGCCATTTGGATTAGATCTTCAAACTTGTTGCGTGAATCTGAATTTTTTTTTTCCGCATAGACACCTCCATAGGATCTTTAGCCTTTTCATCGAGAAGGTTGCCTTCGTCATCAAAGAACACTTCTCTGCGGAATCAAATATCTAATCAACACTAACCATACCAAACAAAACAGTCATACAAATAAAAATCAGCGGCACAAACTCACCTTTTACATTTTTTCTCCCATCTCTTCATAATATAAATCGATGGTATCTCATTCTGCTTCTCGGCTCTAAGCACTTGTATGATATGATGACATGGGATGCCATAGGACTCGTATAATTTACAGGAGCACATACCAAACATGTTTGACTTGTTCATCTGAACAACTCGATCTTTTCCAGATTGGCTGCTGATGGTGAAACATTTTATATCTTCACACTCTGAAATACCTTGAATAATGCAATGGTCTCTTGCAACACGATTTGTTCCTGAAATTTTAAGAAAACTTCATGTGTATATATCACACTACATTGCTTCTCCATGGCCCATGGTGTCATCAGTGTAGGAGTGCTGTGAAGACTTTTATTATCGGCTATCAACTCCTCTTGACGCTGGCACTCCAAAGCTGTGTCAAACCTTAGCCAAAACTCAACAAAGGTCAACTTTCTATGAATGAAACGGCTAAAAAAAGAATTTGCACTCTCCGATCGTGACGTAGTCCTAAGCATTCCTGCTAGAGGTATGTCCAAAAAGTATACCGGAATCCATGATTCGCGAATGGCAAACCTAGTGGAAAACCAATCATTTCCCATGAGTCCATAATCTGTTATGATAGAATTCCATTTGCCACAAAATCATCTGAATTCTCGGTCCCCCAAACACACTTATTTAGTCTTTCCCAAAAATCTTGATCTTCTCTTATAGAGGGCCCGACCTTCTCAGGTACCTTTTCCATGATATGCCACATGCAAAGTCTATGAGCTGTATCTGGAAGAATCTCAGCAATAGCAGCCTTCATGCTTGCATCTTCATCTGTTGTGATTAGATGAGGTGCTACTCCACCCATAGCCTTAAGAAATGTTGGGTCTTAAACAACCATACATATGACTCGATCTTTTCATTTGCTAAGAACGCTGCCCCAAGGAAAACACTTTGCAAGTGATGATTGACTCCTGTAAATGGCACAAATTTCATGTTATACTGGTTGGTGCTATATGTTGCATCTACCGAAATCACATCACCAAAAACACTATAGTTTTTCCTGCATAAAGCATCTGCCCAGAATACACGAACAAGTCGTCCTTCATCATCCACCATAAAGTCATAAAAGAATGCTGGATTTACATCCTTCTTTCGTTCAAGTTGTGCCACAAACATTTGTGCATCTGCATCCTTGATTTTGGTTCTGAGGTCACGGTAATAGTTTTGCAAATCCCTCTTTGCGCACCCAACATTCTCAAACCCACCCTCACTGACATGGAGAAGTCGATATGCCTGTGAGGTGCCAATGCTAGCCTTATGACAATTGAACAAAGTACTCTTAGCCCTCTCACTGACTCTACGGTTGGATCTTAGCAAATGCCTCTTATCTGGCGACACAAAACCATGGCTGTGCTCCTCAACCATTGAAGCTATTCGATACTTCTTGTCACTGCCAAGCTTGACAACAATATGTGCCGGACAACCACATCTGGTTTCCATCACATTCCGTGTCTTCCTTTTTTTTCCCAGATTCATCACTAGCATTTGTTACATTCTCCTGACTGAACCCTTCTCTTGAACAATAATACCTCTTGAATAATATTTCCTCATTTTCCTTCTTGTGCTGACCAAC
This sequence comes from Eragrostis nindensis, assembly GCA_012490785.1. Taxonomy (NCBI): domain Eukaryota; kingdom Viridiplantae; phylum Streptophyta; class Magnoliopsida; order Poales; family Poaceae; genus Eragrostis; species Eragrostis nindensis. The sequence continues at coordinate 654,626 of JAAXCT010000128.1, forward strand.
ACGAACAGAGAAACCAGCTTCATGTGCATTAGACTTGTAGAATTTCTCCACATCTGTGAGAGTATCAAAGATCATACCAATCACTGGCTTCAAATGTTCTTTGGAATTTGTGTTTCCTGTGTCACTTGTTGCCTATAGAAGTGTAAAAAGGCATGCTATGTAAAAATTGTATGATCAACAACCAGGCAGAACTAGTACTGTGTTCAAATGTTCTTTGCAACTTACTGCTATACTCGGAGAAGATGTTGGCTGTGGTGTGCTTGTATGTTCAAGGTGGGCTCCAACTCCGACGTCGATGGCCTCAGTGGAGATAGAATCAACGGTGATCTCCATGGCCGCGGCGGAGGCGTCGATCTCCATGGCGGCGCCGACGACGGAGTCCATTACTGCGCCTGGACGTATGAAATTATATGCATTTGTATGAATGAATCACCCGTACGTTTGTATGGACATGCACGATTTCTATGAATGAATCACCCGTACGGACGTACCCATACCTGCACTCCTAAGCTGTGAGTCCATGGCTGCACCGGCGGCGGAGTCCACGAGAGGAGGCGTCCAGGGCGTGGTGGCTGGACGCGGCAACTCCAGGCGGCGACGAATCGCCTCCCGCGCGACGGCGCGGCCAGGCGCGGGGAGAAACGCGGCGTCGATGAACTGCAGGCGGCGGCGCTACTCCGGTTGGAAACGAAACGACGCGCGCCAATCTGGTCCTGAGTGGTCCTGTGGCTTGGAACGCAGGGGGTTATGGGGAAAAAAGTGATTAGCAAAGCTAATGGTGGGGGGCTTAAGTGCAAAAAGATCCCACCTGTACAGGGAGCCATCGGATGCGCGATCTGTGGACAGGATTAGAGTTTCCATAGTTTGCATAAGTGGGCTGGTTTCCATAGGATACGCTCCCTTGTTTGGTTTGACACCCTCTACTCGCGCTAGCTCAGTTTTATGACTCTTGCGGTGTCCTATTAATATAAGCTAATTAAGTTTGCTGACCACACTAACGTCCCACATGGTGTTGCTCATACAACAATTGTGTCCTTTATTCCTAAATACTTTGACAAGATCAAGATGTGGTTGCGTTTAGAAAAAATTGGTAAGGCTTCCATCCTTAATATAGCCAAGTTATTTTAGGATTATTCATGCTAAAGATGGACTGACATTTTGCAACTCGCGGAGTGTGGCTACATCATATTTGTTATTATCTAGCTTAAGATCAAGCGATGCCCTGAATTAAAGCCTTTGGATGCTTCTATTCTTGGACCTTAAAGATGATTTCTTGTTAGGCATATGAAAATGCATCTAATTTTTTCCTTTTCAACATATATTCCTGAATTTCACTAAGGCCATCCAGTTGCTACACATTAGCTTTTCTGGAAGAATACACTGGTATAAATATTTTAATGAACTAATTCTCACAATATTATCGTAAATGCAATGTGGTACACATTAGCTTTTCTGGAAGAATACACTGAAGTTGACATGTCTATATTTAGGTCGCCTTTACGCAAGTTCATATGAATGTTAGAGACTAAAGACTATATTCAGTAGCTGATGTAGACAATTGTGTCGGCGGTTTGCCTCCCCTTTAGCGTCATTGAATCCTTAATAAGAAGTCTTATTTAGAAAATAAAAAAAGTTGTGTATGTCACCAATATTATGGTGAATACAATGAATTTCCCATATCACATAAATATTTTAGGGCTAAGTGAATTGCCCTAAAATGTCATATTGATAGCTGCTATTCATTTCTTCATTTGTAACCATGACTTATAGATCTATTTTTGGTATCCCAGTACATCTTTTTTTGTTCTTAATGCGTTTTTGGGTTCTTATATGGATCGTTCCTTGAAATGTTTAATCTCTAGTTCTTCTCGAACCCAATTTTGCGTGTAATCACCAAACAACTCAGCGTGGTGACACGTCTTCATATTATGGCAAAACATTTCCCTCAGCTCATGAACCATAACAATATATATATACTAAACAATCAAGTGCGCAGGCTGCTCTACTAGGAACAATGACAAAGATAAACATATAGAGGAGTTACTCACTCAAAATCCTAAAGGTGATATTTCTTTTTGACTGGTTAAAGGTGATAGATATTATGTGTAAATTTTACGTCATCCATCAATTTTGCGTGTAATCACCAAACAACTCAGCGTGATGACACATCTTCATATTGTGTTTTTAATTTGAGAGAGAGAAAAAAATGACTTTTTCCTATGAAGTTTATTGAGACCTATCAGGCTGGTTTCATGGATAATAATCCCTACAGAAATGAATTTGAATGGAAAATTTACACACACAGAAAAAAAGTATTTGAATGTAAAATGAATGAATGTGCGACCGTACGCATGGAGCCCGGTCCGTAGCTTGGCACGTGTGGCCCATGCCCGGCGCCATCACGCACCGGGGCCATGCACGGCCTCAGGCCTCATGGCTTCATGGGAACGGAACGAGTTAGTTCTTCCATCCCTAAATAATCACTTCAAATATGGTAACGAACCGACCGCGCCGCGCGCTCGAGAATCACGGCGCCGCCAACGACGACGGCCGCTTCCAACCTACTGCATCAACAAACAAACGAAACGATCGTCTTCGATCCGATCTGATCTGCTTCCCCATCTGCTGCAGGCTATAAATACGGCGGCGCGGTGCGCAGCGCAAACCAGCCCACACCCGCCGCAAGGGGTGGCGCTCACCGCGCCGCCCGAGCCTCCGCGCTCGACACGGCCACCAGCGAGAGCAGTAGCGAGCCAGCCGCACGTCCGCCGGCGAGCCAAGCCAGGTACAGGACACGGCCGGCCGGCGGTGCGCCTCCTCTTTCCCAGTCCCGGGAGGCAGCAACGCCGGCCGGCTGCGACGGCGCCGCTCCACCGCCTCGCGCTATCCAAGACGCCACGCGTGGGTTCCCGGCGACGAACCCCCGTGGCGCGGCCCGCGTCGTCGGCGACCTGTCTCCTGATTCCAAGACTCTCGCCGCTCGCGGAAGATCGGGAGAGAGCTCCCTACTCCCTGCTTTTCTCCTCTGCTTTTCTTCCCCTGCTTCTCCATCTCTGTTTTCCTCCCCTGTTTCTTCTAGTGCTGAGATATGGCGTCGACCGGTCCAGGTGCGTCGGGCCTGCGTGCTCAGACTCAGCGGCGTTGCATGTCACTCGTAGTGCTAGATTTTTGTTACTATCGCCTTCATCATGCCAATAAAAGGGACATTATAGTATCTTCATTTTCTGACGAGTACTTGTCGGTGCATTTTCTATTTCCCGATAAAGCTGTCGTTGCATAGGACATTATAGTATCTTCATTTTCTGACGAGTACTTGTCGGTGCATTTTCTATTTCCCGATAAAGCTGTCGTTGCATAACTATTCGGTTACTCAGTATTTCTGTTTGCAGTGCAGTAGTAGTTTGGCCACTGAATGTATGTAACGTTTCATACCATCTCGCTATAGTTCGTGCAAATAAAAATGTACTGAAAAATTGCAGAGACGGGCTTTGTTTTGGCAGTTGACCTTGTTGTCCCCAATTTTACAATTACCCAGAACGCGATGGGTTCTTCAAATGACGTTAGGTACTGTAAAGGGCAGCCGATTTGCAACAGTGTCGATTCCTGCGGAAATCACATTCTACATCTATTCAATTACTCCTAGATGACAGCTCTAGCAGTCTTGCAACGTGATCATGTTCAGGGAAATTACGTGAGTGAAGCACATTCCGTTGAAAAAAGTTTAGCACAATTAGCATAATCCAAGAAATGACTTTTAGGCTGCATAAATTGTTGGATGAAATGGCGGCTAGGGATCCGAGGACAAATACAAAGGTTCAAATCCAAGTATGCCACCATGGAAGTCGAAAGTAACCAACCACCGAACAAAATGCTCATCAGAACGTGTGGAGCAGTAGCTTGGGCCACACACTAAATTATCTTACCTTATCAATCATAACATCATTATCGATCCATCACACAAAAAGCCTCTATAGGGAGTAGGGAAGTAGGGAATAAAAAACAAAAGTTATGCAAAACCAGAAAGACATGAAAGAAAAAAAGCACATTTGGAAATACAAAAGATGCAGCATTTAAATGGCAAAGGTATTTTTCTACGGTGCTCTTTGAATTATGAAGATGGAGAATGAAAATGAGAGCATGGGGCACATGTTAAGGGACAATGGCTACTTCACCGTGGGGAGCTCCCACCAGCCGACAATTGGCCTTCTATCCAAGGCGCTCCCGGAGAAAACTGCAAGGTCCGTGTGCCTGTTGGCCATCATGTCCCTCGGCAACCTGCCCGATATTGCTCATGCTCTAGCTCTGTGCCATGGTGACATTAATGCGGATGGGCTTGTCCAAGGCGCTTTCGAAGATTGCAATCAACCGTTAAAGGTGTCATCGTCGGTGTTTCGTGTCTTTGATGCTTCCATCGCCCTGCTCTTCGCTCTATGCCATGGTGACATCAATGTGGATGGGTTTGTCGAAGGCGCTCTCGAAGATTGCAATCAACCATTAAAGGTGTCATCGCCGTGCTCTTCAACACCGACAGAGCTTCGTGTAGCCTAAAAGGGGCCTTGCCCCCCCCCCCCTCCCCCACCCCCCACCCCGCCCCACCCCACACACACTCCAAACTATTTTCAAGACGCTTCATAAAACAATAATTAATCAGTCATTTGCACTAGTTTTTTTTTTTTTTGAGAACCAGTCATTTGCACTAGTAAATAGGATATTTACACATGCCGCCATCTCGTAGGACAACGGCCTGGTGCCCATTGTCGACTGTCGAGCCCGACCAAGGCCAACTCGCTCGCGTAGCTCGGCAAGTACGCCTCCGACGGCGAGGCCGCCGAGGACAAGGAGTGCATGGTCGTCAAGAACTACAGCTACTAATCTTCAGTCACCACGACCTGCCTGCTGATACCGCAAAGCATGCATGCCTAGTGAGTGAGTGAGTACACAATCCATGGTGCACGTAAGATTCTACTAGTGTCTACCGCGAGATCGATCGACTGCACCATTGCAAGCTGATGAGACATGGTTTGCATGATGATGAATGCCTGCTACTGCTAGAGAAAACGACGATAAGATGATTTACTAGTTAATTACCCTATCGATTATTTTGTATGTGGATCACTCGATGGACCTCGCTAGAATAATCAGCCTTGCGTTCACTTTTTTTTTTTGAATTACACAGTACAACTCAGACAATCACAACGTACGCACACTCACCCCTATGAACGTACATACGCAAACCCTACCTCTATGAGCATCTTCGAAGACTGAGCCGACAAATCATCGAGATTGACAAAGTCACCACCGAACGCTGAGCTGCAGGTACACACCTACATGTTTACATTATATACATTGAAGGGGTTTCACCCCTGACAATGTGAATGTCCGTCACATGTTTAATAAATCTAGATCTCCTCTAAAACTGCTCGTAAACAATTTCTTATTATCAAGTTGCTCTGAACACGTACGTGGTTTTAATTCTAATACACGGGATAATCAGACTATCTCTAACGGGGGCTTTATTTGGAGACCTATACCCAAAATGGGCTGTAAAATGTAAAAACAGGTCTCCGACCAATGATCCAAACCGAGACCCATTGTGGGGATTCATCTAGGCCGCGACCCAGAGATAGAGCGCGACCCAGCTGCCCTCGCTCCCGGCCCTCCTCCCCTGCCTCTCCCACCACTCTTGCCACCGCGCAGCCGCCGCCACCCCACCACAGCGCTCTCCCCACCTCTTCCTCTTCTTCGCGCCTCCGCTCCCCGCTCCTCCACTCCCCACGCCGTCGTGCCCATCCACCGACGCAAACGCTGCCGCCCCAGTCCCGCGTGCCTCCCTCGCGCTGCCTCGTGGAGCGGCACGGCGAAGGAGGACCTCAGGAGCAAGGCGGAGGGGGAGGAGGCGGGGGGCGGAGGCGGTGTTCTCCTGAAGTTAAATTTGAATAAAACGAATAGTCGAACGCAACGAAAAAAGTCAACAGCGATAAGAATTTAAAAACGGAGGGAGTAACTACTATTCTAAAGGGAAATTGCCGGCGCAGCAGAAAAAGGGTCCTTTTGGTGAAGAGACATTGTCAAGTTACTGGCAATATAAAGGATTGCAAAGGTAACTCTAGGAGATGGTGCCTCTGTCCTGTTCTAGCATGACACTTGGCATACTAGTGTTAAAAAATCAGAACATCATTCTAATGGAAGTTCAAAATGTGGAACACTTTGAATCGTTTCATCTCCCCCTATCAATTCAGGCATATGATCAGTTTCTGTTCTTGCAAGATAATTTGGAAAATATAGCAGTTCTGGCAGTCAATGATGTATGGCAGTGTATGGGGGGGCATGTATCTTACTCAGCTGCTAGAACATACAAAATTTTAATGGGCATCTTCCTGTCCACCCAGCATATAAGTGGATGTGGAAATCCTCATGTCAGTCGAAGCACAAGGTTTTTTTCTGGTTTACCTATGGAAGACAGACTGAATACAAAAGGTTTACTCAGAAGAAAACATATGGTCCTAGATGATTGTACTGTGAATTATGCATACTTCAGAAAGAAGAAACTCTCATACTTTTGTTCCTTAGTGTTAGTGGTGAAATTTGGCAGGTGGATTTTGTATTTTGCAAAAATGGCGCAAGGCTTGGCTAAATTATGCAGGGCATGATTATGAAGAATTATGAGGTTAGTGTTTGTGCATGTTGAGTCAGGAGTCTACGTAGAGGTTGAGTTCGTGCAAGACGTACACATGAAGGACTTCCAGGGTTGAGGTCTGTCGTGGTGCTATCCAGGAGATAATACGTAGCTAGGAAGGATTTTAAGGTTTGGTTAGTTAGAGTTTGTAGCAGATTTGATTTGAGGATTCAGTTTAGATTAGTTTCCTTATTCAGATAGGATTTGTTGCTTCCGTGAAGGGCTTGTCCTTATATAAACAAGTCTGTTGGCGAGAGAGAGAAGCCAGAACACAATCAATACGTTAATTATGTTTCATCTACTATTTTCGTTCTTCTTTTTCTTTGGTGTTTTGTCGTGAAAAACACTCGTATTTCTCTACGAAAGTGAGAATCTTTGCTGGTTTGCCGAGGAAATCAGTCGCGTCGCCGTTGCGTAAACGCGGTGTTTATCTTGGTGTTGCTTGGCGAATTTGTTGAGCAACAAATTGGCGACTCCGCTGGGGACGAGTTTGTTGTTCGTGTGTGGTGGTGGTGTTGCTGTTGATCGGTGTCTGCTGGGGAATCGATTCATTCGGCTACAGATCAACTTGGGCTGCTTGTTTCTTCTGGTGGCTATCAGCAACGAGGCTTGATAGGAGGGATCACGTGAGGACAGAAGCTGCTATACACGTCAAGGCTCAAAGTTTACATTAGGCTGAGGTAACGCCCATTGTAAGTAGCACAGCTTCATATTTTAATTATGGCCGGTAGTTGTGGGGGATCAGATTTTGTTAGGGAGATAGTGGCCAGAACTCTTAGAGATGCGGGGTTCAAGTCTAAAGGACGAGTTCAGCAGAAGATTGTGGTGGAACGACAGTCGCATTGTCGATCAGGGGATGTACTCATGGTGGACTTGTCTGGGAAGGAATCGACAGGAAGTGGCAATGACTCAGGGATCGATATGAACAACACTATGGTTGTCAAATCTGAGGATCTGTCGGAAGAGTATCGCAAGGAGATGGAGCGCGAGCTTGAAGAGGAGAGGGATAAGCTGCTCAAAGAGAAGATGGCGGAGTTCCGAAGGACGAGGAGTGGTGTGATCAAGAGGATGACAACAGGGAGTTCTTCAGGGACCAAGGTGCAATCGAAATTGACCTTGGGAGATGGCAGCGGGATGAGGCCAGATGTTGATCCGTTTCCTGTAAACGGGATTAATTTCAAGGAAAAGAAAGTGTTGGTTCGAACTCATCAGGCCGAAACAACCAAAGGGAAGAATGTGCTTGTTTCTGATGATTTGAGGTTTAAGATGACAAAGCCAAAGGGTAATGAGATATGTGGTGCGGCTCAGTCAAGTGATGACGAGAAGATAAGAATTCATCAGCACCTAGGACAGGTGGTTGAGACTGAGAAGAGCATGGGTTCGTGTGATGCTGAACCAACAATTCTGATTAGCATGACTCCCTGCAAGGTTGGGTCAGAGATGGTAGCAACAGGAAAGGAACCCTTACGCGATATTGCTGGGCGAACTGAGCTTGTTGATTGGCAAGTTGTCGGGATGGTTACAAGTGTAGCTGATGGTGTTGGGAAAGACCATGAGGGATGCAAACCACATAGAGTGCCTGGTGCTAAACATACTAGGTTGATATCATCAACAGGTCGGGAGATTGTCAGACCAGAATTTATACTTGGCTCAGTTGCACAAGTGGCTAGTTCAGTTGTTGGGAGAGAAGGAGCCACGAATTTAGCCGGGCGAGCTACAGTAAGGGGCAATGATGGGTGGAGAAGCAACAGGTATGGATGTCCAGTCCAATGCTTTGATTTATCTACATCAGAGAAGAGTTCTGTTGTTGGGAAGAAAATAGAGATATCACATGTTGGTACTAAAGAAACGTGCGAGCAGGTGCCCTCTGATGTTAATAGCTTAGGTATAATGATCGGCACAATGCCGTGTGGTGTTGGGCAAGCTGCAGCGAGGGTTATGTTTGTTGTCGGACCTGAGGCAGCAGGCAAGCAAGACCAAGCTCCAATTGCTGGGTTGCATACAGGGTGCAATGATAAAGTTGAAGTTGAGACAAGAAAGGCCTTACGTGATGACAGTCAGGAAGGAGTGCATCGGGCATTTATTTCTGAACTTGACGCATTACAGGGCAGCGAGCAGCATAGTGCTGGAAAGGGAGCAGAGAAGAAACATGCTAAATTCAGAGCAGGATTTGTGCATAAAGTGGATAATTTTTTTGATTGGGAAAGGAAGGCCAGGGTGGAAATGATAGCAAATCGAACAGTTGTCGGTCCTGGTTTAATGCCATATTCTAGCATACAAATGCATATGCAGAGTTTGAGAGCGAGGTGTTGTGAGCAGGCTATGCCGGGTTGTTTGGCCAGACGAGGTACAATAGTTAGTGGTGGAAGGATTAGCAATAGGTGCATATATTCATATCAGCGCCTTGGCATGAAGGGGTTGCAGAATTCTTTTCATAGTCGGACTACGACGAGTAACCGTATATGGAGGCCTGTTGTTAGACAGGAAGCAGAGCAGTCAAGAGCATTGAGTGCTGGACAATACAAGTTATGTACGGACAGTAACAAGAGGCTTGGTGCTAGTATTATTTTGGAAGAACATGATCAAGTTTCAGATGGCAATGCAGGTCTTAAAGAAAAGAAGATTGGGTCTATTTTTCCTGCAGGAACAAAACTATTGACACGGTGGTGTCCGACTTGTATAAATCATATTCAGAAGAGGCAAGTGCAGCGGCTGCGAGCATTGGAAGCCACAGAGAAGGAAAAAAAAGAGGAGAAAAGGGCGATTCAGGTCAAGATGTGCAATCGGCCGGGTTGCATCAAGGTGATGGCAGGGAAGAAACTAGCAGGGGTGGTTCAGGTCGGGGTATGCAAGAGACTGAGCCGCCACATAAATTAGGTAAAGACGATGGTTCAGGTCAGGGTATGCAGGTGACCGGGCTATTGCATGAAACAAGTCCAGGTGATAATCCAGGCCATATAAGTCATCAGGCTGGGTTAACAGTGAGTGAAAGTAAGCAAGATTGGTGTACACCATTAACCCATTGCTTGCAGGATCCTGAGGACACGAGGGATAGGAAGCTTCGGCGGCAAGTATTGAAGTACACGCTTATGAATGGCAAATTGCTTGAAGGAGGTTAGCGCCGAAAGTGCCTTTTGACAATCAACATGTTTGTCAAAAGGGCAGGGGGGCATGTGTTAGTGGTGAAATTTGGCAGGTGGATTTTGTATTTTGCAAAAATGGCGCAATGTCAGGTATCCAAGGGAATCCAGCAGGTCAAGATGAAGATGTTCTCAGAGATGATAACTCACATAAGTTTACATTATTACGTTTAAGTCCCTGTTATTTTATTTCTTACAATTTCTTTTACTTTTGGTGTCATGTGTAAACCTCTATATAAAGAGGTGGTATCCTATGGAACAAGGTGTGAAAGAAGTTGCTATTAGGTTTAGTTAACAGTAAAGTAGCTTCTAGATCCCTAGTTATCATGTATCTGTGACCATGACTTGGTGAAATCAGAAGCTGCTACCGGTGAATCTCGGTGTTCTTGAGTGATTTCCTTCTCTTTGTGTTGCTCGTTCGTCTCGATCCTGTTCGGGTCCTGACAATTGTCAGGTATCCAGGGAATCCAGCAGGTCAAGATGAAGATGTTCTCAGAGATGATAACTCACATAAGTTTACATTATTACGTTTAAGTCCCTGTTATTTTATTTCTTACAATTTCTTTTACTTTTGGTGTCATGTGTAAACCTCTATATAAAGAGGTGGTATCCTATGGAACAAGGTGTGAAAGAAGTTGCTATTAGGTTTAGTTAACAGTAAAGTAGCTTCTAGATCCCTAGTTATCATGTATCTGTGACCATGACTTGGTGAAATCAGAAGCTGCTACCGGTGAATCTCGGTGTTCTTGAGTGATTTCCTTCTCTTTGTGTTGCTCGTTCGTCTCGATCCTGTTCGGGTCCTGACAATTGGTAATCAGAGCCATCGTTCTTCGGCCGAAATTTTTTTCCCCCGCCCGAAACCCACCCGCCTGTACGCAAATCTCACAAATTCCCCATCCAAATCCATCCTATTCCTGTGGATCGACGCTGGTTGGGGAGGATTCGCTTCTCTCCCTGTAAAATCCCAACTCGATTTGGATCTCGTGTGAGTAGAAATCCTTGACAGCGGCGTGATTTAAGGGCCAATTCTGATGGCCTATGCAATAGGATTTCCAGAGCCGAATCCTGCCCGCAAGGAATTGCTTGCATCGTTGCTATTGAAGTTGGAGGAATTGCGTGATTCGATGGTGGAGTTGAAGAGGAGCACCGAGGACTGGGTACAGGCGGCCTCATCTACCTCGCAGTCATCCTCTGTTTGTGATGCTGAGCACGCAGCGGCTGTTGCTGCTCCGCCCACTGCAGCTACCCCCTCCATCGAGATCTCCACCACCTCCACCGAATCAATGCTCGCTTGTCATGTGCTCCCGCAAGTCACCACGGTCATCGGTGCCACCTTGCTTGCAGTACCTAGCAGCACAACCATGGCGCCCGCAAGGTGCTCGACGAAATGCCCAGAGCTGGAAGTCGATGCTGATGCTGATGGTGTGGCAAACAAAATCAAGTCCAAGGCATCCACCGAGTGCATGACTCATGCTCCCGACCACATCCTTGCTGCTCCGGTGTCTTCGGCCATGGACACTGGCCCCAGCTACATCAACGTCGGGCCGCCCACCAAGTGCTCGACAAAATGTTCGAAGTCCGTTGACGTCGTCAAGGCGTCTGCAGGCGTGCCAGTGACTGCACTGACTACATCTCCAACCACGCTGCCTGTTGTCCTCTTCCTGAGCCTCGCATCGTCAAAATCGGTGCCTCTCGTGCATGCCAATCTGGGCGCACAGCAAGTGTTCGATGAAATTCCTCAGAGCTATGCCGCCATCTCCAGCTACAACATCAACATGCTGGCAGCTGGAAACGTCTCCACAACAGCCCTGGAGTCGCTGTCGACTACCACGTTTGAAACGTTTGAAGATCATGCAAGTACTGGCAGCAAGGCCACCAACCACCTGATCTCTGAACTGAACAGGTGCAAGTTACATAGCTTTCCTATCCTTGTAACAACTGCAGACTTTCATGCTTTGCAAGAAATCTTCATACCATTACAAATGCACAAGAGATGTTTGATATAATGCTTAACAAGGGAAAGCATGCAGTAGATTACAAAACTTTTTGGTTAGATACTTCTTATTCTGGATGGTTAGCAATAGTGTTGTGTGATACAGTGAAGCCGAAGAAATATTCAGATCAACAATATTTCCATCAGCCATGGCCTCCACCTGTCCAAATGAAGCCAGCTCTTATTTTATCTTCAATGGCAATACTACTATCTGGTGTTCGTTATGGAATAGTAGTCTCTGGCCAATATTTGCACAAGCCAGGGGAGCAATTATATATGCACAAATACTCTCACTCTTTGAATTCAAATGCCTGTGGAAAACTTCAATGGGATCCTTTCTGGGATGCTTATGGAAGTTGCAGAAAAATGAGGTTTTCCTTGATTGTTAATGGTATTCCTCATGAAAGATCTCAAAGCAGAAGAGAAGTGGTGGTTATATCTGAATCATGGATAATTTCTGCTCAACCATGGCAGCGACCCATTCCATTGAAGATTTTGTGCGTGAATACTGAGATTCGGCCATTGCTTTGGCCTTCCTTCAGCTGCTACCTTGCTTGGTGTTCTCGGTCCAGCCATCCTTCATCATGCAAGTGGGAACTGAACTCTGAAGTTATGGAGCAAAGACCACCTTGGCCACCTCCTCCTGTTAGTGTGCGACAAGAAGAAAAGTCAATCATGCTAATGCGTTCAACCAGGGATTGCTGGTCATATATTGAGTGTGATTTGTTGAGTTGGTTTGATTGTGAGCTGATTACCACTGGTGTTGGGATGGTAGATCTGAAACCATGGCCGCCACCTATATGCAGCGGTAGTGTGGTGGGACTTCAGTTGGTCTGCTCAGAAAATGCAGATATCAAAGGCGCATGGATATTTCTTGTATGTCCATGGTGCACACAATATGAGACCACTGGCACTGTTGTGGATTTCAGTCTGGTTGTGAAGCTTTCGCAAGAACACTATGAGCTATACAATGTGAAAATGCAGTCAATAGTATTGAAGCTGCTAGTTGCATGTACGGTTTGCTATTCACGCTGCAGCAACAAGAAAGAATTAATTCAGCATTTTTGGAGGCCTCATACTATCAGTGTAGAAGAAATTGGTTTACCTTGGCTCAACAGTTTAACTGATATAGAAGTGTGGATGTCATGGGATCCAGGACGTCTGACCTTGACTTGTGCACTGATAGCAATGGCCACCTTGAAGATCTTAGTTAAGGAAACTGAAATATCTCAAATTTGGTTCAGTTACAAGGAGGGCATAGGATTTCATGTTGAAGATACTTGCCTTATCATCTGTATTACGACCTACATCATATCCTGAGACTTGTGGTCTGGTCTACTCATTGCAGTTTCGGATAAGAAAAAGTTATACTTGCTGGGAAGAAACTAAGTCAAAGATCAGTGGCCAACTATGCAAGACCATTCAGTGTACTCTCAAGTCTCAATTGAACTCCAACGTCCATGTTACCCTCGGGGACGAGGGTCTTTCAAGGGGGGAGGATTGTCAGGTATCCAAGGGAATCCAGCAGGTCAAGATGAAGATGTTCTCAGAGATGATAACTCACATAAGTTTACATTATTACGTTTAAGTCCCTGTTATTTTATTTCTTACAATTTCTTTTACTTTTGGTGTCATGTGTAAACCTCTATATAAAGAGGTGGTATCCTATGGAACAAGGTGTGAAAGAAGTTGCTATTAGGTTTAGTTAACAGTAAAGTAGCTTCTAGATCCCTAGTTATCATGTATCTGTGACCATGACTTGGTGAAATCAGAAGCTGCTACCGGTGAATCTCGGTGTTCTTGAGTGATTTCCTTCTCTTTGTGTTGCTCGTTCGTCTCGATCCTGTTCGGGTCCTGACCGCAAGGCTTGGCTAAATTATGCAGGGCATGATTATAAAGAATTATGAGGTTAGTGTTTGTGCATGTTGAGTCAGGAGTCTACGTAGAGGTTGAGTTCGTGCAAGACGTACACATGAAGGACTTCCAGGGTTGAGGTCTGTCGTGGTGCTATCCAGGAGATAATACGTAGCTAGGAAGGATTTTAAGGTTTGATTAGTTAGAGTTTGTAGCAGATTTGATTTGAGGAGTCAGTTTAGATTAGTTTCCTTATTCAGATAGGATTTGTTGCTTCCGTGAAGGGCTTGTCCTTATATAAACAAGTCTGTTGGCGAGAGAGAGAGCCAGAACACAATCAATACGTTAATTATGTTTCATCTACTATTTTCGTTCTTCTTTTTCTTTGGTGTTTTGTCGTGAAAAACACTCGTATTTCTCTACGAAAGTGAGAATCTTTGCTGGTTTGCCGAGGAAATCAGTCGCTTCGCCGTTGCGTAAATACGGTGTTTATCTTGCTGTTGCTTGGCGAACTTGTTGAGCAACACTTAGATGTAATTTCGCCAAAGCATGTTGGCAATCAATTGGTCTGACCTTCAACATACGCCTCACAAGCCCCTCCAGTTTGCTTCCCCCCCAAAAAAAAAAACATACGCCTCACAATGCTGCAAATGGTTTCGATCAATCCTGAAGAGAAAGCTCAGGTTAGCTTCTATATGGACATCATTATCTTAATGTGCTCAACAATGTTCATCCCACGATCCAGAATTGCAGAGAAAATTTTTTCAAGGAGCTCTCCATGGTTATCCATCGAGCTAGTACCAAGAAAGCAGACAAGATCAAATTATGGATAGACGCAAACTATTAGCTATGTTCCTTTTTTCTTTTCTTGCTTTCCTTTTTTGCTTGGTTGTGTACTTAAGACCTCTTTGGTTAATAAATAAACAGGCTGTTTGCTTTGAGGATTGAGTCCATGCGGGCATCATTTGGTCCGGTGTACTAGGAGGATCGGGTCGTCCGGCCATTTTCTGGGAGTGGATCGGTCCTTCTATGTTGCCTTGCGGGAACACTGCGACGCAAAGCAAACGGCCAGCTAGGTTCGGATGGTCCGTTGACCATTCCGTCCGGCAAACCAAACGCGCGGTTCACTCAACAAATATTTAAATATTCAGTCAAGTAGCCGGTTTAACAGCCTTCTCATTGTACGAGTCCTTCCTGATGCGGACGGTGAGTGAGTGATCTGGCCTCTGCATACGGCCGGATGCGCCTGACAGCACCGACATGATCAGAACAGTAATTAAGCTCCAGGCTCCTGCGCGCCCAACGTTAACTAGCATGGCTAGTGCTAGCTCTTCGCAATAATAAAAAAAAAAGTTAACTAGCATGGCATCGGGAGAGGTTGCGGACAGACAGGACCGTCTCTGATGGCTGGTGAAGAGCTAGCTGCTTGCGCTTCTCTCGGCTTCCGAGTTGCTGCTGGCGGCAGAAGAAGCTGTGACCTCTAGGCCTAAAGACACGAACAGGGTTTATGTCACAATGGTACGATGACCATTGCTGGTGGAAGGTGATGTTGCTTAGCTGCAATGGCCTGGGTTGATGTGTGGTGGTCGAATCTGGAGTGACATTGCACCCAAAGATATATAGATTCACTGGTCGGTGTGTGCTGTGCTTCGCCGCTGCATGTTCAGAGGAGAAAACGTCATCGCTCGCATCCATCTAGTCATGTTGTTCTGTTGACTCAAGGTGCAGTACGTCTGCATCCAACAACTCTGCCTCCGAGCGCGCGATACAACTCTTTTGGCCTGAGAGGCGGCGATGCATGCATGGTGACCGTCGGATTCCTCAATCTGCATCCAACAACAAGCTTATCCGCCGTGCCTATACCAGCACAGCCCTCTCCAACGGCTCTAGTAGGCCACCACATAATTGGTAAGTTCATTGTAAATTTGAGTCACTAAACCAGGTACACATGAAAATTTGATGGACTGTACTATTTTTGCTTTTCCGTGCCTTTTGCTAAGGGCCCTCTATCTTGTCACTTATTGATTGAATTTAGTGGCTGCAAGATGATTGTTTTGTTTCTGAATATCAGTATTTGAAATGATGTGTGCATGTTGTAAGCTATGCACTTAGATAATGCCCATTTTCAATCATAGGATAGCATCTCAATTTGCATAGTGGTTGCTCACGCCGTCAGTCACTGTTACAGACTGAAAATAAAGTTGTACCGGGATCCAGTATCATCTCACGGTTACAACTGTAACTTTACAGTTGTAAAACTTGGTCTGGGCAGTGGTGCCTATGGGAGATGATACTAGCTAGATCCCCGTAGAAAGTTCTGGATATGGGATTACTTGGGTTGAACTTGGTCACATGGAGAGGTTTTAGTTGAAAAAAAACACCGATCTCTCTCTCTGAGCACGCACCCAATAATTAATTGTTCATTATCCTGACGCGTGTTTGCACACAATAGGCGTCGCCGTTGGTTGCCCGTTTTTGGAATGTAAAATGCATGCACTTGAGGACGCATACCAGTGGAAGAAATATCTTGATTTACACCCTTATGGATTGTGACCTCCTATTTATCTTTACGTTCACGCACAGCATACACTAGAGCCAAAAGCGTAAGTTAGTGTCTCTGGTATACCCTTCGCTATAGTAGCAAGAGTAAATTTTGGAGGCCCGTTCAGTGAGCTACTTGAGGATACACTTCGCTGTAGCGACAAGAGTAAATTTCTGAAACAAATCAAAAGAAGTGAGACTATGGTGAGTAGCATGGGCTATATAAAATAAAAAACAAAAATCACAACTATCCTGCATGTTCGAGATTTTTTTAAAAAAAACAGTACTTCCCCGGCGAAAGTTTTCTCCTAATTTATATGTACAAATTTAGGACTACATTTTTCTTCCCCTAATAAATTAACATGTACAATATTAAATAGTTTGTGCATTCATAAATTTTATTATTTGAACTTGTTATATTGTCTAGCTATAATACAACTCTTGTTTTCTGTTATAAAAAATCATGGCTATTATTTCTCTTTATTTATGTTTCGGATGTTTTGTTTGTATGCATGACTTTGCTCGTATTCCATCTTGTAAACTTAGTTGAATATATAGATCAACGATTGAATAAAATCTGTATTATTTATTAGGCAACCCACAACAGGCGTACCTTATTGGCGAAGCCAATTGACCCAGATATGAATGAGGAGAAGGTGTTTAAACTGTTCAAACCATTTGCTGAGGTAGCTATGATTAGGTAGTCAATACAGCATGTATATTATGATTCATACATAAGCTTATTAACATTCATGGTCTACAGATCACAGGCGTGAAGTTCATCCGTGACAAAAAATCTGGCAAGCCAACCGCTGCGCTGCTTGAGTTTAGTGAAAATGGCATTGCTGATCACGTATTGCAGACATACAATGGAGTGACCTTGCCACGCCGTGGCAAAAAGTATGTGACCTTTGAACTCTCGTGGGCAAGGCACGGCGAGGGGGACAATGATCCAGGTAACTATGCCGTTGTACGTATTATGTCAGTGTAAATGAACATTTATTTAATATTTTATCTGGACCCATTATCATTCATGGATTATTACTTACGGTTAGGATTTAGTTAGACACACCCCGGCCTCGTTCCATGAATTTCTTACAGCTTTCTTTAGGCCATGAAATTGTTGTACTGTTATGCGAATCAAGGATTAGTCTTCTAAGTTACTACTTCCTTGCTTTTAATTGATAACACTAGGAAAATAATTTAGAGCTAAATCTTATTTTAATGATATCAATTGTAAACCATATGGAGTATATATCTCTATTAGGTCAAATTATGTCTTTGCAATTAATCATTTTTATATTTTGAATCATTACTGAATTACTCACACCATATTTATTTTGAAACTACCTAAAACTTTCAGAAACTGATGATATTGATGACTCCTCGTCTGGTAGCTCAAACGAAGAAAAATCAAAAAGTGACTCGGTAAGTTAATTTGGTATTCTCCATTTGTTTATCTGGCTTTACAACCTAAACATATCTGATTTATGGAAACATGGCAGCAAAATTTCATACTAATAAACATATGTAACGTATGAAACAGATTGGAGGCAAAAATTTCATACTAAGGTGGCATACGAGGAGAATACTCATCAGGAGTGAGACGGGTAGCAATGATGGTTTCGCCTGCATGAGAGGCAACATTGATCAGTACAATATAAAGTAGAGAAAACTCAAAGTTGGAGAAAACATATATATATATATATATATATATAATATTGTGTAATAGTATGTTGACACTTAGTTTCTACAGTTTATATTTTAACTTATTTCCTGTGACTTTTAGATAAATTACTGAATGCTTCTATGTATCTTAATTTAATACCCATAGTAGTTTGTAATGGTGTTTCAGTGTGTACCCATTGTTTTTTACATAATAGTGCTAAACAGTAGCTAAATAGTGTTATACAGTAGCTAAAGTACCTTGCTTTGCCGAAAGTCAGGGTAGTCTTAAGCCTATAGGGACCCTCTGTCTAGTTGTTGAGTTATCAAATTGATTCCATTAGCTCGTATCCGGGAGGTGTTTGCTGTGCTATACTCTGCTTTATTTATTCACAAGCTATCTGAAATACTGATAGGGAGTTCCTTAAAATTCCGATTGTAAATTAGCAAAATTTGTTAGAAAAGGAATCTCAATCTGCCCTATCTCATTACAGCCCTCAAATCCACCGCAACAGCGCACCAAAACTGACCAACGACGATGAGGATGTACGTAGTGTTAGTGAGCAGTAGTAAACTAGAACAGAGGTCGATTTCGTAGCCGGCCGGTATTTATGGTTCCTCTTGAATGGTACGGTAATTCGTAAGGTTCCTCTCTCTCTCTCTCGTATGCGCATCAGTTTGACTCGGATCGAGTTCCTTGTTTTTCTGTCGCTTCTGTGTTCGTTCATCCATTCGGAACAGAGGTCTCCGAGCCGCGTACTGTTTCGTACGCGCCGCGCTTCCCGTCGATAAAAACCAACAGCAGCCGTGAGCTCCGCTGAACCCTGACATCATGTCCTAAAGCCACCAGCCGCCGGATTCTACGACGCTCGCCTCGCTCGGCTCACCAATGGCCACCGCCGATCACATCGGGGTGCGCTGCTGCTGCTGCTGCGGCGTCGCCGACGACGGCGAGGATCCCCGCGTGGCTCTGGTCAACACCATCTGCGGGTTCTACCTGGAGGCGGTACGTGGACCGGCTGCCCATCCGCGAGTACCCAAACCTTGTCTGCTGCCTGGAAATCGCTGGCCACTGCTACGGCCTGCTGGACCCCGTCTCCAACATCCTCCTCCACGCCATCGCGGCACACGGGCCCAACACGAGGAAGAATAAGATCTACAGGAGGAAGGACGTGACCGAAGATTTCACGGCGAGGATCCGCCGCCCAATGTACTGGCGGTCCGCGGCGAGGCGGTCTCGCGAGCTCTCCACGGACTCGTCACGTTCCTGATGAGCTTCTACCGGTATCTGACAAGAGACCAGGCCGTAAGGTACCTAGCGTTGGCCGAGGCCGACATCTACTTCGCCGTCCAAGGCAGGAGCACCCCGAACCTAACGTCCTGGTCAGGATCGCCACAGCGACGTCCGCGCCGACGAGGTCCGCAAGCTCGCTGCGTGGCTGTATGCTGGTGGTGACCGGCGGATCGACAGGGTCGCCGTCGACGGCATCTACGAGTCACTCAGCTATGGAAGGGACAAGGAGGATGGCCTGCATCTCAACAGCATACGGGTACGCTACCCCCCTGATCAGACCGATGATGGAGCATGTCATCAGAACATAATTGCATGCATATCCACCGCTGCCCATCATCCCTGCTAGCCAAGGAAAAAACGCCATCGGACTCGGACGTCTCTCATCCTCCATCATGCGATTACATCAACGCGCTGAACCTCGCTGCCATATCCCGGCTATCATCGCCGGACGCCGTGAAGGCGCTGCACCGTGGGCTAGTGGTTGCCGGTTACTTGTATGGCCCATTTGAGGACCCCGTCTTCAACATCCTCGTCAAAATGCGATATGGTACCAGCTCAACGTCCCGGCCGGTGACAACGCGCCGTCGCCGCCGGTGGACATGATCTGCACCGATCTGATGCTTCGTAACGGGTTCAACGCCCTCTGCGGCCAAGTCGCCTTCCTCTGCTCCAAGTACGGCGACATGCTGTCCAGGCACGATGCCGTGGAGTATCTCTACTGTCTACTCCACTAACTGTAACCTCGTCGCCGCCATGGAGCTGGCAGAAATGGCCGGGCATCATCACGCAGTAATAAGCTCCGGTGACGATCTGTGGCCACCGAGGCTGCGGTCAAGGCGATGAAACACCCCAGGCCGGACGCCATGATGGCGCTTATGGATTCTTTCACGCCCGAGCTCGAAGCCGAGCTATGTCACGTCCTGCCTGCGAAAGGCCATGAGCTCTCCTGCGAGGCCATAAATCACATATCCGAGTTACTCTCTTCAAAAGTGATCTTACCGGCAGGCATCATGTCGCCGCCACCGGCTGGAATAACCATGCACCAAGGGGCCCTGGCACAGATAGCATTAGAGAAAAGGGCCTTCAAAAGGAAACAAAGGTTCATCCGGGAGTGGGTCGAATTTTAATGGTAATAGCCATTTATCTTGCTCTCTCAAAAAATAGCCATTTATCTTCTCTTAATAACGAGCAGATTAATTTCTTGTTGCCGTAGTCCTTCAATTGGAATTTATGCACGCCCTTACTAACATTATTACTACCCCCATCATCTTCTTGCAGGATGAAAACTATAAGGTTCACACCATCACTGCTGTGGAAAGAATCGATCTTCGTTACAAGCAGAAAATCTACCATGTCAACTTCTTGGCTACCAAAAAGGACGCCGATGATGGAAGCCCAGTCGTCCCCCGCCTTCTCTTTTTTGCACAGATTGTTCGTGGCGTTTTTCCTAGGGGGATACTGGAGAACAATTCATATGAAAAGGACTGGAAGAGGTCATTCTGCTGCCCTGTGACTATTTCAGCATTTCTTGGTAAGTACAATGCACGCAAACAAAATCTTAGTGAAAAATTGAAGCCTTGGTGACAGTCTGCTGGCTAATTTCGTTTTCATTTGGGTTGCTTGCGCCGCAGGTCGCTGCTTTCCCTGTGAGTTTCGAGCGGTTAAGATCGTGCACCCCGTTGGCATCGGCGAGAAGTACTATGGTCGACAAGAGAAGGCCTATGTTGACTTCGTGGACTACATCAGCACGTCTGCTCATACCGTTTGCAACTATCATATGGACTCTGAATACGTCTACTTTTGACTCCAGCGTTAACACTGAGCTCGCCATGTGCCTGAATCGACATGCCAAAGAAAACGAAGAGATGACCAAGGAAGAAGCGTATCAGGCCTTTCTGAATGAAATACCATGCGGGTTATATTAATCAGATCGGCCGTACAGAGGTGATGTGTGCAGTGATGCCATCTCATGTCTATGTTTAGTGCGTATTGTGCGTGCATGGCTATTATGGTTCTGCTGTTTGATTTTTACAACAATTATTCATGCAGCCTGAACTTGAATGTCATTTCTTGGATTGTGCTAAACTTTTTTACAATGCAAATTTTGCCACTGAACGAATGGTCAAATGTAGCTCAAAAAATCAACGACGACAACAACCTAAAAAACGGAGGGAGGACTTCAAACCCCTTCACTCAGCTTTTGTTTAGAAAAACCAGTTTTCAGATCGAAGCCAATGACTAGAGACCAACTTTTAATTAATAAGCTGAAACTAATTGTCTCGGCTATCCTATTCCTATATAGCTTCGGGATTCATTTTGCTAACGATAGTGTTTGTTGGTCGAATATACACAAGGAAACGTTCAGCCTAAGTACGTCCACAAACGTCGTTTTTTTTCTTTCTTTTTTTTGTGAAAAGACACGTCGTGCGTTGCTCAGTCACGTTCGTCACGTAATTTTTTTTTTGAATTGTTCGTCACGTAACTTTGCCTGGCTCGTTTCCGTGGCCCCCATATGCCCCGGCCGGCGCCATCACGCGCCGTCCAGCGCGCGCGCGGCCGCTTGGGAACGCGAACGGGGACTCCCCATCACGAACCGCTCAAATCGTAACGAACAACCCCGCCCGTGCCGCGCGCGCGAGAATCGCTTCGAACGAAAACGCATGCACGCATCGATCGATCAGACGATCGTCTTCGATCCGATCTGCCGCGGGTGCGGGCTATAAATGCGGCGGCGCGGGGCGCAGCGCAACCCAGCCCATACCCGCCGCACGGCGCCGCGCGGGGTGGCGCGCACCGCGCCGCCCGAGCCTCCGCGCTCGCGCCGGCCACCAGCGAGAGCCGCGAGCCGTACATCTTCCGTCCTCCGGCGAGCAAAGCCAGGTAAAGGACAACGGCCGGCGGTGTGCCTCCTTCCCTGTCCCGGGAGGCCGGCCGGCCGCCCGCGACGGCGCCGCTCCACCGCCTCGCACTATCCAAGACGCCACGCGTGGGTTCGCGGCGACGAACCCCCCTGGCGCGCTGCCGTCGTCGGCGACCTGCATGCGCCAGACGCGTCTCCGGATTCCAAGACTCTCGCCGCTCGCGGAAGATCGGAAGAGAGCTCCCTGCCCCCTGCTTCTCCTCCCCTGCTTTTCTCCTCCTCTGCTTTTCCTCCCCTGCTTGTCCATCTCAGTTTTTGCTCCCATGTTTCTTCTACTGCTGATGTGGCGTCGACCGTCCAGGTGCGTCGGGCCTGCGTGCTCAGACACATCGGCGTTGCATGTCCGTCGTAGTGCTAGATTTTTGTTACTACAGCCTTCATGCTAATAAAAGGGACATTTTCTGATGAATACTTGTCGGTGCATTTTCTGTTGCATAATTATTCGCTGATTCGTGCAATTGCGACTTCTGTTTGCAGTGCATGCAGTAATAGTTTGAACACTGAATGTATCTAACGTTTCATACATCTCTATAGTTCGTGCAAATTGTGCCAGACGCAAATAAAAATGTACTACAGAGAAAGTTCAGAGAAGAGCTTTGCAGCTGACTCTGCCGGTTGTCAGAGTTTGTTTACGTTTCTACAGTTTTTGGCAGGTGACCTTGTTGTCCCCAATTTTACAATTTGCCAGAACGCGATGGGTTCTTCAAATGACGTTAGACTGACCGCAGGTCTCCCCTATTTTTCACCTTCCAAAAGAATATTCTTTACCTCCTCTAAAAAATTCTATCCTCTAAGTTCCATTTTACTGCAACAGTGACCCGGTATTTGGTCCTCCGGCGCCGTGCCTGCGCCGGCGCTCCCCGCCTGCGCCACGCCCGTCTCGCGGCCGGCGCCGCCCGCGCTCCTCGCCGGCGCCACCTGCGCTCCCAGCCGGTGCTGCGCCCACCTCCCTTCCGGCGCCGCGGCACGCGCGCACAGGGCTGCGCCCAAGCGGAGGTCGTGGTCGTCTGCTGCCGTTGAACTAGATGACGCCGACGAGTACAGCGCCTCCCGGTGCCAGCCCGCCGCCGCCACCGCCATCATCGACGCCCCTGACCCAGTTCCTGACTGCACCAGGCCTAGGGAGTAGAATCGTATCCCCAGTTCCTGACTGCACCAGGCCTAGGTAGTAGAATCGTATCTGCGGGCGCACGGGAGAAGAACTCGATCAGAACACACACCATCGCCAAAGGCACCACCAAGCTGAGGAAACGGCGGCAAGCTCTTTCTTTTCTGCAGACGCACGGTGAAAGAACTCCATCAGAACACACACCACCGCCAAATCGCGGAGCAGAGGAAATGGCTGCAAGCTCTGTCCGAGCTCTCTGAATTTCTTGCTTTGCTCATACTCGAAAGATTGTTTCAGTGCAACTGATTGCTCATACCCGAAAATAATTTGATCTTTAATAAGAGGCAGAGTCACAAACAGCAACACAAGCAGAAGCATACGAAATTGGGCAAGCACCAGATGAAATTGCTAACAAGCAGCGGCGAGCTAGCGGATGCAGACGAAAGCGGGAGCAGGGTGATCTTGTTTGCAGCAGCTAGCTAGAGGCGTGTGGCGCCGGGTCGAGATTGTTGACGGGTCAACCGCGTCGCCGCCGTCGCGGCGCGCCTCGGCCGCCGCTGCACGCTCCCGGCGCTCGTGGACTTCGACCACGTCTACGCCGACCTCCTCGCTCGGCCGCCGCCTCCGACTTGAGGTTGGCGCCGGCTCTCTTGGTGGAGTCGTCCCGCTGCGACGTCCCGTCCACCATGATCTGCTGCGCCTTCGGGTACTGCGACGCCAGCTCCGCCGCCGCCGCGCCGCCCAGGCACGCCAGCCTGTCCGGGCGGATGCTCGCCGCGCCCACGCGCTCCACGATCTCGTCCACCGTCGCACGCATCGGCGGTGTTTGCGGAGTTATTCTTGTTATTGCCGCTGCTGCTGCTCTGGTTCTTCTCGATGGGGGAGCTTCTTCCAGGACGCGATCTTGCCGGAGGAGGGGAGGTGCGACCTGAAAGATGCCGGTCCGTTTACCGTTTGTTGTTGTAGCGGGTGGAGGCGCGGCGACCTCTAAATTTACGGTCCAGGGTTGTTTATAGTTAGCTGTTGCGGTTAGTCTTAGGTGCTGTAAATGGCAGACGATTTGCAACAGTGTCGATTCCTGCGAAAATCACATTCTGCATCTGTTCAATTACTAATAGATGACACAGCTCTAGCGTCTTGCGACGTGATGATGTTCAGGGAAATTACGTGAGTGAAGCTCATTCCGTTGCATAATCAAAGAAATGACTTTCCGTAACTCAGTAGCAGCATTTAAATGGCAAGGAATTTTTTTTCAACGATGCTCTTTAAAATATGAAGATACAGAGTGAAAATAAAAGCATGGGGCACATGTCCAAGAAGGAAATGGCGACTTCGCCTTGGGAGTTGGGAAGCTTCTACCAAGCCACAATTGGCCTTTTGCCCAACGCGCTCCCATCGCATAGAACACTGCAAGGTCCGTGACCCGTTTGAGACCGCGTCCTTCGGCATTCTACCTGATATTGTCATTGCCTAGCCGTTTGCTCCTGGAGTAATGTGACGGCCTTCGGTCCAAAGGTGCTCCTGGAGAAGATTGTAATGTGACGGCCTTCTGTCCAAAGGTGCTCCTGGAGAACATTGCAAGGTCCGTGAGCCCGTTCGCGATCGCATCCCTCGAAATCCTGTCCGATATTGTTCATGCCCTACTAGTCGTGTGCCGCGGTGATATCAGTGCGTGATGGCCAAGACGTTCCGAAGAAGACTGCGATCAAACTTTGGAGGTGTCATCTCCAATGCTTCGTGTCTTTGATGCCTCCGTCGCCCTGCTCTTCAACACTGACAAAGCTTCGTGAAAACTAAAGGGGCCTTGCCCTCCCACCCCTAACTTTTCGCTCTTCATCATACAATAGTTGTTGCAAGATTAATTAAGTATGTATAATATTTCAAAACACACATGCTGGACGCACGCAGATTTGGAAGCTACAAAATTTCATGCTAAGGTGGCACGGGAGGACAATATATACAACAAGATATGGGAGGAGATGATGGTTGACAAATTCAAGACATGTTGATGAATACAGTTAGAACATCAAATGGAGAACAGGTCGGCATAAAACTAGTTCACCTTTTTAATTAGTACTAATGAACATGTTGTACTAACAGGTCGGCATAAAACTAATTTACCTTTTTAATTAGTACTAATGAACATGTTGTACTAAACCCTTTGGTGTAGCAGAGAATTATTCAACACAACACTGAGCTAATAATTAATGGGCGAAATTTCAGTGATCGTTACCAATGATGACTGTCTAGTGTGTATTATTTATCGAGCTAATAATTCAGTAGTATATAGTACTTCTGATTCAGTAATAGTAACTATATGTGTGTAGAATGAGGTCTCAGGGGTTACTTCAGTTATCACCTTCACATCATATGGTTTGTAACTTTGTAATTCTGTTTCACCCTTGTTTCTTTAGTTATCTATAGAAAGATATCTAATTTTGAATAAGACGAACGGTTAAATGTGATATTAAAAAGTGAAAAACGTCAAGTTTTTTGGACAGAGGTAGTATGTAAGACTCGTTGACTCGCGGACGCGAACCGGACAATGGAGGGCAGTATCTCTTCTGCCTGCGGGTCAAGTTACTCAAGTACCCTGACAAACCGAGTAAACCCGACCAGTCCGGTTTTTCCGAAAACCGGTTTGGTTTACCGCAGTTTTGAAAACCCTAGTTTCGATGGGCTAAGTTCGTGCACCCCATCAGCGGCATCGACATGGATTACTATGGACGACAAGAGGAGACATACGTTAAATTCGCGTACTACATAGCCAGTGCTACTCATACCGATTACAACTACAAGATGGATTTTGATACGTCTACTTTGACCCCCCGCATTAACACTGAGCTTAAGTATCTGAATGAGCGGCCAAAGAAAAAGAAGAAATGACCGAGGAAGAAGCATATCAGGCCTATATTTGAGAGAAATGCCAATATGCTATGCGGCCGGGTCGGCTAATTCTCACTTACATGAGAATCTATTGTTATTCAAACAACTGGTGTGTCTGTACAAGGATGTAGTGTTCGGATTTGTGTGCTATGCATTGTCTCTGTATCTAACGTGTTTGCCAAATATGTATCTAGCGATAAGCTGAGCGTAAATTTTTCGATGGATTCTGATTTCATCTACTTTGACCCTGCGTTAACACTGAGCATGCCAAGTATCTACTTCGCAAAAAAAAAAAAGGATCATGCCAAGTATCTGATCATGAACAAGCCAAGAACAAGAAAGAAGAAGAAATGACCGAGGAACCAGCCTATCGGGCCTTCATGCCTTAGGGCTCTCCCCACTCCCCAGGCATGTGCGACCGGTGCGATGGCACAGGCCTTTGAATTCTTTTTTTGGTGAAAGCAGGCCTCTGAAATTCAAAACCCCCTGTTTAGTTTAGGGCTGCTTTGGTAGGATTGTGGCTGTCCTTGCTTTGGCTATGGCTTTGGCTTCTTTAAAAAAATTGTTATGTTAGCTATTTATGTGATTGTGATTAAAACATTTGACAGAACGTTACAACATAATTGTCAACAATATCAAGATCCATCCTAGTCAAGAGAAATTCGTAGGTCAAATGATTAGCACAAGTGTGTCCGATTTGAAATACTAGAGATGATTAGGAAGATTTTAATTTCAAAAATTAATAACATTACTCGATAATAGTTCTAGTGCCTTTTAGAGAATCAAGCTCTAGGATATTTGTTAACACATTTCAGTCTAATCCTAGCCATTACTTTTATGAAACACAATCTGAATTTGTGCGTGCACCTTTCACAAAATTACTATATTTATGGTGACAATCATACTTTCGTCTCAGTCGACTTACTAACAACTCAAACCCTAACGATGTTGCTAAGATAGCAGCTAGGTCTTTCCTCCCTAAATACTTTCATAGGACCAGGATGTGGATGCGACTAGGCGAAACAAAGTAAAGGTTTGAATCATTTGGTAAAATAGACAAGCTGTTTTAATTTAAAGTGTATAATATCTTCCATAACTACTATTTATTTCTTAAATTTAATTCTTGACTTATGTCAATTTGCAAAAATTAGGGAACTAATTATCTGGTTTCCTCTTGCTGTGACACTTAATGGTGTCAACTCTATTTTTTTGGGTATTCTTGTGCATCTTTTTTGTTTCATTATGTGGTTTGAGTTCCTATGTCTTTCCTTAAAATGTTAATCCCTAGGTCTTCTCCAAATCCATTTTACTTTCTCCAAACTACTCACCATGATTAATGCTTCTTCAGATTTTGCTTAAAGAATGTCTAAGCTCCTGACACCATAACAACAATATACCACACAATGAAATGTGCAAGGTGCTCTACGATCAGCACACGGTGGTAAAGATAAATAGAGGAGTTACTCAATATCCAAAAATGTGAAGGATATTATATGCCAACTTTCGTGATCCATGGATGCATGCATTTTACATTCCAAGCCTAGCCAATCACTAGGAGGCTGTGGCGTGAATGCACGTGCAAGTTTAATAACCATCAAGCCATGCCCTTCCACCAATTGAAAAGGTTTCCATTTAACATGTCCATAATTCTTTTTTTTTGTGATTATGTCCAAAATTCTTTTCACCATTTTGAAAGCGTGAGTGCATGACGGTGTTGCCAGCAGAATTGCATCGCTGAGGTGGAATGGACGGATGCGAAGTTGCGAACCAGTAAGGCAAAGCCGAGAGCCAGAGTGCTGGTGGTGGCAGGGAGCAATGCTGCCGTTGGAGGCGGCACGCGCATGACCGCTTCGTTTCTTGCAACGAAGAACTCTCTTCCAACCGCGTGGAGGCCGGCCCCGTAGCTTGGCACGTGTGGCCTATGCCCGGCGCCATCATGCACAGGACCGGCCGCATGCATGGGAGGAGGATCTCGCTCAGATCGTAACTAACAGCCCAAGCCGCGCGCTCGCGAGACTCACGGCGCTGCCTCGCTTCGAACGAACCCTATGCATGCATCAACAAACGATCCGATCTGATGATCTGCTTCCCCATCTGCCGCGAGCGAGCTATAAATGCGGCGGCGCGGGGCGACGCGCAACCCAGCCCACACCCGCCGCACGGCGCCGCGCGGGGTGGTGCTCACCGCGCCGCCCGGGCCTCCGCGCTCGCGCCGGCCACCAGCGAGAGCAGTAGCGAGACACCTTCCGTCCTCCGGCGAGCGAAGTCAGGTAGAGGGCAACGGCCAGCCAGCGGTGCGCCTCCTCTTCCCCGGTCCCGGGAGGGAAGGAACGCCGGCTGGCTGGCCGGGACGGCGCCGCTCCATCGCCTCGCGCTATCCAAGACGCCACGAGTGGGTTCCAGGCGACGAATCCCCGTGGCGCGCCGCGCGTCGTCGACGACCTGCATGCGCCCGACGCGTCTCCGGATTCCAAGACTCTCGCCGCTCGCGGAAGATCGGGAGAGAGCGCCCTACCCCCCCTGCTACGACCTCCCCTGCTTTTCTCCTCTGCTTTTCTTCCCCTTTTGCTTTTCCTCCCTCCCCTGCTTCTTCCAGTGCTGCTGTTGTGGCTTCGACCGTCGAGGTTCGTAGCGCCTGCGTGCTCAGACTCCTAGCCGTTTCGGGTCACTCGTCGTTGTGCTACAATTTTGTTGCCATATTCGTGTTACTAATAAAAGGGACATTATTATATCTTCATTTTGTGATGAGTACTTTTCGGTGCATTATTTTTGTCGGCTGAGCTGTCGTTGCATAATTGTGCTCAGTTCGTGCAAGTGCGTGCAATCTCTATCTGCGGTTGTATCTAACGTTTCATACATCTCGCTCTACTTCGTGCAAGAGAAAACGCCTTGATGGGCTTTGCAGCTGAATCCGCTCGTTGTCAGAGTTCACGTTTCCTCAGTTCTCGGCACCGGCACGCGACCTTGGCCCCCCAATTTTTTCGTTCCCCGGAACGCAATTAGTCCATCAAATAACTTTGGTGCTGGAAACGGTATTTTCAGGGAAATCCCATAAGTGAAGCACAAGCCGCTAGGAAAAAGTTTAGCGTAATCCAAGAAATGACTTTCACGACAAGTGCAAAAGGTTCCAATCGAATTATGCAGCATGGAAGTTGAAAGTAACAAACCATCGAACAAAAGGCTCGTCAGAACGTCATACACTAATCTCGCTATATTATCATTATCCATCTATATGTGCTAACAACTTCTCATTTAATTTCTACGTTAATGCAACCGACGGATCCAAAATGCAGAGTCCGTCATACACCTCTTTTCATTGTTGGAAGGCACCCAAAACTCCCAACAAATCAGAACACAAAACATTATAGTAAGCAAAACATAATTAATAATAGTTATCTGATTTCTCATGCATTGTCTAAACAACAAAAATCTCTTGCTGTGGCATCATTGCGACATGCGTCAAAATTCCTACTGTTGTCTCCTTTAGTCCTTTTGCATCATCTCTACATCCGGCAGAACATTCATGTGCAGACATTCCACGAGCTACACTACGCTTTCACTTTCATGGTTCATTTATCCTTCTCATCCCCATCATCAATCCCGGACAATAACGCCTGAATATCGAGTGTGACCTGATCTAAAGGACATTTTTCCACAATATTTCTGTGCAGCGGAGGGAGAAAATCTAGTGCCAGCAGTCCATAAAACACCCAAAGCATGGTTTAGTTTTTCCATTCTTTCTCTCGTCATATCCCTTACTTTAAAAATAGGCAAGGTGTATAAAGAAACCTTCCCTGTCCAAACAATTTTAAAGTGCTTCCCCATCAATTTAAATGGTTCTAAAATTTTATTTTAAACTTCTAATCACGTACTTTATTTTAAATGATTTGATTTTTTTAATATATCAGACGGAAAGTTTTGGATTTGTGAAAGAGCGTGGCTTGAATGATTCTTGTTCTTGCACGTGTGCTCACGAAATAGTCTCGTAGTTGGTTAGGCTTGGATCACATATAAAAGTGACATATAATATCTTTCATCTTTTTGGATTTTGAATGAGTAACTGCTCTATTTATCTTTGCCTTCATGAGTAGAGCAGCGTGTGCATTTCATTGTTTGGTACATTATTGTTGTGATGTCAAGGGCTGAGAGAGCTTTTTTAGCACAAATCTGAAGAAGTGTGACAGTCACTAGTAAGGCTGTAAACAAGCCGAGCTCGAGCGAGCCTGGCACCTCAAGCTCGAGCTCGCTCGAAGCCCGAGCCGAGCTCGAGCCGAGCCTGAGATGTGGGCGAGCTTGCAGGCAGGCTCGTACTCGGCTCGATTGGAGCTCGACTGAGCTCGAGCTCGGCTCGGCCAAGCTCGTGAGTGAGCCTGTCAGTTTCAGCGTGCATCGTCCTGCGGAACAATGGTCAGATGCAAATGTCAAATGTTGTCAAAAGAGAAAAATAAACAGCAAGATCCTTGGCTTGGAACGGAACAATTAAACAATGTTCAGAACTATAGAAAAACGAAACGAAAAGAATAGATCTTCAATCTATGCATTCTGAGCACAAGAACGTACCTATACATGGTGAAGGACTGAAGGAGGCCGGCGGACTGCAGGGAAGCAGCGAACCAATCGATTATGGTGTCATTAGGGAGTATTCAACTTGGCAGGAGAGATTGGTTATGGAAGGAGGGCCTCTAGGTTATGGGGAAGAAGAAGCTACAGATGCGCGAGGAGGATGAGAATGGGGAATGGGTTCTGTCGACAGGCGGGGACGAAGGTTGAGGCCTTTCGCCAGGATTTGGATTGGGTTGGCAGGCCGAGTAAAAGAATTGGTGGGCTGTATGGGCATTGGGCGGGGGAAAGGAGCAGGCATTGATGGGTTCTGAAGATTGACGAGTTTTGTCGAGCTACTCGAGCTCGATTGGATGGGGCTCGCGAGCCTAGGGAAAGGTTCGAGCTCGGTTGAAATCCAGTCGAGCCGAGCTCGAATCGAGCTTTCTCGAGCCGAGTACGAATAGCTTGTCAAGCTCGAGCTTTGTTACAGCTTAGTCACTAGTATGGGGAAGTTTGTAAAATTTATCTAAACTCTTAGAAATCAACATATATGGACAATTAAACCTTTTATGGATGATTGATTTACATTTTACCGCTTCTTAACAAAGGAATAAAATGTAAATCAATCAACATAAGAAGTTCGAGTGTATGTATGGTGCTTTTCTGAACAATGTAAAATCAAGTTCATTTATTCCAAAAACAAGTTCCGTTGTACGCATAATGTGAATGTATTTCGACTTATCTACTTAGTTATTTTTTCCTCGTTGAAGAAATGTAGATCCATATGAATTTTCAGATTAATCTGTCTTTATGAGTAAGAAGAAAGAATCCTTCATGCAATCGATTTATGACACGCATGCACGAAAATTTTGAACGGAGGGAAACCATGCATTTTCATTTATTGCAAAAGACTTGAATGATGGATGTTGTTACTACTCCAGTACTACGGTTTGTTTCTCAACGCGCATCTCGTCGTTTGATTGGCTTGTGGAAAGATTTGTAGTCCATGCGTTGGCCGGTGACTGGAGTAGCTAGTGCCATCAACGAACCACTTCCAGCCCTTCTTGGTTTATTTGGTCGTTTTGGTTGCTAGGCACTGCCATTGCCTTCAATCTCAATGACCATGGTGAAGAAACGAGAGGGCGTTGCCGTTCCCCACCCAAATGAGAAGCACTGCAACCTGGCATCTACGCTATATAAAAGGATAAATAGCAACCACATTATATAAAAAAAGTGACACAATAATGTGTAAATATATGCTTAACAATTTTTTTTGTTGCGAATTTAAGTAGAATGCAGTTGCCTCGCTAATGTCATCACTACGGATGAACTTAAGTCTAATTACAATGAAACCATGAAAGTTAGTGAAATTGATCCATGAAATAAATCTTTAAGTGAAATGATGTATCATCACAACATAATAGAGAAATGATATGTATGAATGTTTATATTGCCAAACTAGTATGTCTATCATTCCCTCCGACACACATATTGCGACGCCTCACTTTTTGAAAATTTCCCCACGTGGTTCCTCTTTTTGTCTTTTGAACTTTCATATTGGTGGATTTATATTGGGCTATCGTTGAGCTAACTCGCGGTTGAGATTTTTTTTAAAAAAATCCTGTACTCTGATGTGGTGTAAATGATCAAGCGGCGCCGTCTGCATACACTTCGTTCATGAGAAATATTAGGGATAATACACACGAGTAGTATTCTCAAGGTCCTGCTGACCGTGCCGGAGTATAAGAAGCTGTGGATCGGAGGGCATGATGATGTCGACCGGAGATGACCACAGACCACTAACAGAAGCAGCGCTAGTGCAGTAAGTTGACGAGCCGGCCGGTACGCAGTATCCGTGTCCTGTTCGTCCGTGTCCTGTTCAGAGTACCGTTCCCCCTGTTCGTCTCCGACTTCATATACGAGACGGAGTCCCGGCGAACGCACAAAATCGGCACCAGTCCCCCGGCCAAGAACATCTTCGTGGACCGTCAGCAACGAGCACCAAGAGTGTTCCAATGGCCAGCGGCGTCCTCGTCCCCGTGTGCTGCTGCTGCGGCGGCAGCGACGGCGGCGACGAGGGTGTCCACACCCGCCGCGAGGAGGCTCTGCTCGACACCATCTGCGGCTTCTACCTGGAGGCGGTGGACCGGCTGCCGATCCACGAGTACCCGGACCTGGTGCACTGCCTTGAAACCGCCGGCCACTGCTACGGCCTGTTAGAGCCCGTCTCCAACATCATCCTCCACGCCATCGCACACGGCCCTCGCCGGCGGAACACGAACAAGATCACCGACGACGAGCCCGCCATGGACAGGATTCACCGCCGCAGCTACTGGCGGCGCGCCGCGGAGAAATCCCTCGACGGCCTCACCACGTTCCTGATGAACATTTACCGGTACCTCACCAGGAACCAGGCGGTAGGCTACCTCTCCCTGGCCAACGCCGACCTCCACTTCGCGCTCCGTCTCATTGACCGAGACTTTTACTACAAGACCAGGGCCGACGACGACGCCGCCTGGGTGCCCGTGGCCGAGGACGCGCTCACCTACGCCGCGCTCGCCGCGAAGCACCCGGAGCCGCGGCGCCTCGCCGCCCTCTGCACCGCGGCGTTCGCCGCCGAGCATCTCGACAGGCTCGCTGCGTGGCTGCTGCGCGCCGACCGGATCGACACCGCCGCCGCCGTCGACGACATCTACGACTCGTTGATCCGCGGACGGGAACCGGACGGCGGCCAGCATCTCTTCTGCCTGCGGGTCAAGTACCTTACTGACGACTCCGACGACTCCGGGGTCGTCGCGACATGCCATGAGCTCCACCGTTGCCGGTCCGTACTGCTGGAGGACAAAACTCTCCCTCCTCCTCCTCCTCCGTGCGATTACATCAAGCGAAAGGAGGCGCTGCTCGTGGACTACGTCCACGCGCTGCACCTCACCGCGATCTCCCGGCTGTCGCCGGCGTCCGTCAACGCGCTGCACCGCGGGCTGGTGGTCGCGGGCTACCTGTACGGCCCGTTCGATGACCCCGTGTTCAACGTCCTCGTCAACGCGATATGGTACCAGCTCAACGTCCCAGCTTCAGGTGATGATGATGATGACGGCGGCATCGGCATGCCAGAACCACCAGAGGGCAGGATCTGCACCCACCTGATGCTGCGTACAGGGTTCAACGCGCTCGCCGGCCAGGTTGCCTTCCTCCGCTCCAAGTACGGCGGCGACAAGTTGTCCGGGCACGACGCCGTGGAGTGCCTCTACTTCTCCAATTGCGACCTCCACGCGGCCATGGACCTGGCGGAAGCGGCCGGGCACGACGCGGTGAGCGGCTACGACTTTGTCGCGGCCACCCAGTGCGCGGTCAAGGCGATGAGACACCCCGCGCCGGACGCCATGGCGGCGCTCATGGCTTGTGATTTCACGACGGAGGTCGAGGCCGAGCTGCGCGACCTGCTGCCTTCCCGAGGAGAGGTGCTCTCCTGCGAAGGCATAGATAAAATCTCCAGGTTACTGTCTTCCTTGTTACCTGCCATGCCACCGCCTGCGGCTGTGGTGACGATGCACCCAGATGCCATGGAGGAAATACAAGAGCAGAGAAGGGCCTTCCGAAGGAGACAAAGGTTTCTCATGGAGAAGATCCAGCTTCTGCTGGTAAGTTAGTAGTATATTAGCACTTCTCCTGAATCAATGACTATGTGCATGCAGCTTAATTAATTTCTTGTTGCTATTTCATTCACACCGTTACTAAAATTAATGTTACTACTCCTACATCTTGTGCAGGATACAAACTACGAGGCTCACACCATTTGTGCCGTGGCAAGATTCCACCACCTTCAGGTCCAGGAAATCTACCATGTCAACTTCTTGGCGGCAAGCAGAACGACGGAGGTCAACGACGACGGAGACCACCAAGCCACCAGCAACGTACTGTTCTTCGCGCAAATCTGTGTTCGCGCTCGTCGACGGTCAATACAGGAGTATACAAGGTCAGGTCAAAAGAATAAGGATTGGTTGCTGTCATTCTGCTGCCCTGTGGCCATTTCTTCGTGTCTCGGTAAGTCATTTATCCATCAGATGATAGATAGGTATGCACGTTGTCGTTGTACCAAACCAGTCACCTGATTTTGTTGCTTCCACCCCTATATTGATCTGCAGGTCGTTGCTTTCCCTGCGAGCTTCGACGGGCTAAGATCGTGCACCCATCGGAGGCACCGACATGGATTACTATGGACGACAAAGGAGACATACGTTAACTTCACGGACTACATCGCCGGTGCTACTCATACCGATTACAACAACAAGATGGATTCCGATTTCGTCTACTTTGACCCCCGCATTAACACTGAGCTTGCCAAGTATCTGAATGAACGTGCCAAAGAAAAAGAAGAAATGACCAAGGAAGAAGCATATCAGGCCTATATTTGAAAGAAATGCCATGCGGCCAGGTCGGCTAATTCTCTGTTACCTGCGAGGCTGCGATTCTATTGTTCTTCAAACATACTGGTATGGCTGTACAAGGATGTTCAGATTTGTGTGCTATGTATTATCTCTGTATTCAACTTTGTCATATTTGTGTGCACTTGTAAATAGGGAGCGCACAAGTGACCTAGCCCACACCCAGGTATTTCCTCTCACGCTCATGCTATCGATTAGTTGAACACTAAATTTTTTATGGATTCTGATCTCGTCTACTTTGATCCCGCGTTAATACCAAGCTCGCCAAGTATCTGAATGAACATGTTAAGAAAAGAGAAGAAATTTGGCTGAGTATGAAGCATCTTAGAGTAGTATGCTACATTCCATTGCTGGCCATGCCTACAATAGTCTTGAACCGTTAGGCAATATAATTCTCAATGCTATCAAGATCCACGCCAAACACAGAAAATTCATATGTCAACCGTGGATTGGCATGGGCATGTGCGATTAAAAATTCTGGAAAGGATTTTTCAGATCTTTATTGCAAGGATTAATAACATTCTCTCAACACTACTTTTGGTAACTCTCGGAGGAGCAGACTCTAGAGTATATACATTGTTGTTGACGCATAACACTCTAATCCTTATCATTGGTCTTGTGGAACGTAACCTGATTTGCCGTGCACCTTTTACAAAGTTAGTATAACAACTCAATTGGCACACAAACTTGTGCTCATTATACTGACCACACTAACCCTGATGCTGCTGCTATTCAAATAGCATTTGGGTCTTTTTCTTGAGATACTTTTACGAAACCAAGATACAGACACATTATGAGCAAACTAGTAATGCTTCTATCCTTTATTGAGACAGACCATTTATTTCTGAATTAACTATGGAAATTGTTACGCATACGACCAACTCATCGGACTTGATTGCGACCATGTATGATCCACGACTGTCAAGCATGTGTTCGTCAAGTAATGAACGTATGCACCATATGATGATGCTAGTCGTACGTGTTGCACGTTTGAGTCGAACGTATAGCAGCACTGATTAACTATAATGTAAAGATGGAATTACACTTTGCAACTTAAAGAGTGCATAATATCTTTCTTAACTACTATTTACCTCCTTAACTAGTAAGACTTGCATTCTGTGTAACTTACTAAAGCTTGTATCCTTAATTAAGTACCGTACCATTCCCCTCGGAAAACACTTAATGGCTGTAGCCCTATTGTTTTGGGGAGTAGTATCCCGATGTATCAATTTTATTTCGTCATGTGCTTTTGGTTCATATATGTCTTCCTTTAAAAAGTTTAATCCTACAGTTCATCTCAAAATCCATTTTACATACTTCCCCAAATTATTCACCATGATAATTAAAACTTCTTCAGATTTTGCTAAAAAATTTGTCTCAATTTTGATACTATAAACAACATTATACCAAACAATGAAATGTGCATGGTGCTATGCTCGGCACATGATGGCAAAGTAAAATAGTGGAGTTATTCACTCAGAATTCCAAAAGGTGAAAGATATTATATGTTTCATTTTTACGTATTCCATCAATGCATGTGCATTTTACCTTTCAAGCTTATTAGCCAACCATTGCGAGGCTAGCTGTTGCGTGAACACACGTGCAAGGACAAGAACCATCAAGCTAGAGGGCTCTGCCACTGGTCTAATTAAATCATGTGATATGTTCAAATCATTCACCCAAAAGTCTTTGTAAGATTCGAATCTTTTTCCTCGCCCACAAGTACTTGAGTAGAAGTTTGAAATCAACTTTAAAAGAGTAAGTTTCATAAAGATGCAAGCTTTTTGATAAAACTGTATATTTTGGATTTCTTTTATAGAAGACAT
Organism: Eragrostis nindensis; assembly: GCA_012490785.1. NCBI lineage: Eukaryota > Viridiplantae > Streptophyta > Magnoliopsida > Poales > Poaceae > Eragrostis > Eragrostis nindensis. Next base: position 691,516 of record JAAXCT010000128.1, read on the forward strand.
ATTTTAGAGTTCTCGTTTTTCTCTGACGACAAATGGTGCATTGCTCTCACAATTTTACCGATATTGATCTCACGTCTAAAAATTAATTTCACTAAACAACATAAACAAGTCAAATCCAAAGGGAGTACTTGATAACAATTACTTCTAACATGCAGCGTTGCAGTTGATAACCATCGAACCCAGTCTCGTGACATCTAGCGCTTCTGGCACGAATGTGTGTCACATGGTTTTAGAATAATGTCTGAGAAATGAAAGTGTAAGCTTCAAGTACTTGGTAACAATAACTTCTAACAGGGAGCATTGCAGTTGAGAAACAGCGTACTTAGTCTCGCCACATCTTGCTAGCGCTTCCGGCACGAATTTGTCATGGTTTTTGAATACGGGTTCAGAAATGAAAGCCTAAGCTTCAAGTAACTACACATTTCAAATAAGTGGCCCGGGTGGCCGGTGCAAGTGCATGTCCAACAACTGAAGTCATCGTCGTTTCATATCACAGGAATGGGAGATTTTATAGTAGAGCCAAGTTGTGAGAGGTTAGATTGAAACGAACACTCGCGGCAAATGCTGATTTTGTTTGTCCATCGAATTGTCATGTTTTCGGTTAGTGTAAGCATGTTCTATGTTTTCACAGATGCCGGCACTGGTACAACCCAAAATGATACGGCTAAAGATCCTACTTATCCAAGTTCGTCCAATGCAAGAGGATTTCTTCTTGCTCGTGCTCGCCCTGTCGCGTGGCAGCCAAGACATCTGCCACTACACCTGACCTGCGGAAGAAGCACGCGCGAGGCAGCAGCGCCACCAAACTCCTGCGGCCCATCTTCCCTGCACGTTGCCGGCCGGCCGGCCGTGTGTTCCTCTCCCGTGACAGCCTTCCTCCTGGACAGCCACGTGCCTTCTCACTGCCATGCGGGTCCCAGGCCAGCGACCAACGGAGGGCTTGCATGAAATTTCAGAAACGTACCGGGTCCTTTCGCTCATTCCGCCCCGCGGGGTGCGAGTTCAAAGTTTCAAATCGGCATCCGGCGGCGACGGGTGACGGTCGTAGGGGTGGGGAAGAAAGCTGCGTGGACGCGGACCAGCGGCGGCTGCGGGGCCCACGTGGTGCGAGTGAGAGTGACGGCTGGACGCGGGTAGCGCGGTGCATGTGGTTCACGAGTCGGGGAATCAATGCTGAGCTAGGACGTCCGTTGATTGAGGAATGGCGTGTTGTTTTTTTTGGGTACATCCATGAATGGTGTACTCCAATACCGTATTTTGCTAATTGATTGATGCGCAATGTTCTAACGAGGCCCTGCTTTTGTCACGATATCACTGACAGGCTAGAAGATCAGACGGGGTAGCTGCCTGGCTGGCCTTTTCGCGTGTCAAAAGAAGAGTGACGGCCTGTACTGTAAAAAAAAACTCATTTAGGGAATGTATAAATTACTGCTACTACTTTATAATTTGCCTCTTTGGCTACAAGGTTTTGCGCATGGATCTCCTGTAAAGTGGACACATTTTACATGCTCGTGAACCGAAAGCCAGCTTTGCACAACAGTCTTTTACGGCAATGGAAACTAAAATAAATTAGAGACTATCATGTCTTTGTTCCGTACAAACTTCACTTATAATGTAGGTCTTATCACTTCGTACCATACTTGTGGCTTGAATAATTTTTAAAACTCATCTTATCTCTTGGACTGCAGAATTCGCACAATACTGCACCTTTTTCAATTGGCTGAGAAGCATTTTTACCACCCTTTTTCAATTGTTTAAGTAAAGCTGGGTTATTTAAATCCGACGGAAGCGGCCATTGAAAACTCGACGTCCTCAAATTCCAAAATCACGAGCTAATATGTAATAGTCATTACTGCAAGGACCGAAGTGAAAATTACCACACGCTAACGAAGCAGCCCAGTAGGCCAGGGAAACGGAGCAGGAGAACAAGCCACCAGCCCACCCGTTCCCCACCTCGCCGGCAGCCGCCGCCGCATCCCTAACCCCCACGAGCCCTCGACGCAATGAACGGAGCCGCGTCCGCGGCACCACCGAATCGCCGCACGCGCAGCCGGCCGCCGTCGGCCTCCTCGCGCAGGTCCGATGACCCCTCGACCGCCGCCGCCGCCGCCGCCAACGGAAATGGGAACGGGAAGGTCTCCTCGAAGCCCACCTCTCCCAACCAGCTCAGGTAACCTTGACCAGCGTCAGCCTTTGCTCCCCTCCTTCCATTTTACTCGCCTCGGCTCGAACCGGGATTCCCAAAAGATTGGATTTTTTTCAGGGGAGAGAGGACGGTGAAGAAGCTGCGGCTGTCCAAGGCGCTGACGATACCGGAGGGCACGACGGTGTCGGAGGCGTGCCGGCGGATGGCGGCGAGGCGGGTCGACGCCGTGCTGCTCACCGATGCCCAAGGCCTCCTCTCCGGCATAGTCACCGATAAGGTGGGTTCCTTTTCTTTTCCTAATTTTCTTGTGGCATTTGATAGGTGCAATGACTCCTAGTGTGCTTTTATAGTGATTGGGATTCGAGAGCCGAGAAGAGAGTGAGAGTTTCTTCCTCTTCCGGAATTTGATGTAACAGGAGTCGAAATGCTACATATCTTCAGAAATCTGTTTGGATTAGATTCTTGGTTTGGAGCTTAGCAAGTGGCCGTTTCTGTTACAACGAAGTTCCTTTTTATGTGGAGCTTTCGATCAACTCATTTTGTTGACCGAACTTTGGTGACTCATGGGAATTTTAGTTTACTGCTGCGTACTGTCCCTTTTGGGTTTCCCTCGTTCTGTCATTATTCTTGAAAATAGAAGCATATTTCATTGCACTTGTTCGGTATTGGTATATGGCTTTATACCAGTATAAAGTAATTAAAGTAAAATGAAGATGGTTTTCATTTAAATTTTTGAAGGAATCATTTTTTCCCCTGTGCCTTTAACTAAACAGCCTTGTAGGTAACATGGTCATTAAGCTGCCAAAGGTAATTCGTGTTCATTGTTATTCAATTCGGTTGCAGGATATAGCTACAAGGGTGATTGCTGAGGGCCTGAGGGTGGAGCAAACAATCATGTCCAAGATCATGACTAGGAATCCGACTTATGTCATGTCTGAGACACTTGCCATTGAGGCATTGCAGAAGATGGTTCAAGGTATATCTTGTGATTCTAACATTTTGTGAGATAATTCACTGCTTAACATGTGTGTGTATATAATTTGACAGCAAAGTAGTCAGGTACTTGATTGATTTTCAGTGAACTCTGGCCATGAGCTGTTCTCTGATATATTTAATTGTAATAGACTAGCCATATGTGTTTTTCGCAGTTGTATTGGCTCATCCTGTTAGTTCATGTGCAAGTCATCATTTTTGTAGGTCCAATATGATTTTCCAGTGTCCCAATCAGAGTCTTTAGTTGGAGCATATGTTTGCATACTTTTTCACGAGTTGCTAACAAACCAGCTCAACTTGCATATTTTGCATGTGCAAACTCAATTTTAGGAGACGGATAGGCCCTTTGAGTATTGTATCTCGATATCTCTCAGTATCAAATGACTGATTCTTGATTTGTTTGGTTATATATCTAGGATCGTCAACATGTTGCCTAGTTTCTGACATTGTATTTCTAGTGGCAGTATTTATACGCATGTCTGTTTATTGTTTTCATGTCCTTACATTGAGTCATTGATGACATAGAGATTTCTTCCTTCTTCTCTAACACTAGTTTCCCAATATGTTCTTTCATATTTTAGGAAAATTCAGGCACCTCCCTGTTGTCGAAAATGGTGAGGTTATTGCTATGCTGGACATTGCAAAATGCCTTTACGACGCAATATCAAGACTGGAAAAGGCAGCAGAACAAGGGAGTGCAATAGCAGCTGCTGTAGAAGGGGTTGAGCGTCAGCTGGGTGGCAACTTTTCAGGTCTTCCGTTACACTGCATTTATTGTTAGTTAATTCACAGTTTTGTTTGAATTACACGTGTTATCCATATGATATTGTCTATGAACAATAATAAACATGCTACAACTTGCCTTTCTAAACCAAACTGAAATAAAAAGATATACTTCTTCTACTACGTATATTATTTTCCAAATACGCTTGTCAGAAGTATTCTTCTATGTTGTACTATCTTATCAATCATTTAAACTATTTTATTTTTCTGTGGTTACAGCTCCATCTGCTCTCATAGAAACTCTAAGGGAGCGAATGTTCAAACCTTCCTTGTCAACTGTTGTCACAGAGAGCACAAAGTATAACATCTGTTCCCTGCTATTTTCTTTCAATTTTTAGCATGAAAAGTTTGGATGGTGAAACTGACTAGGCTATTAACTTGTAGAGTGGCAATTGTTTCACCCACTGATCCTGTGCGTGTAGCAACTCAGAAAATGCGAGAGTTTCGAGTTAATTCGGTGGTTGTCGCTACGGGAAACACATTGCAAGGGATCTTTACGTAAGCATTTTTTTTTTACATTAACAAGATAGTATTGTCCATGATATTCTTTTGTATTCCTCTTTCAAGTTCTTGATGGATTTATGATTATGATGTGCAGCTCAAAAGATGTGCTTATGCGTGTTGTTGCACAAAATCTTTCCCCAGAGTTGACCCTAGTTGAAAAGGTTGTCCACCAGACTTACATTTTTCATTAGTCATGATCGTAACTTTTTTTTGATTACTTGTAAATTCACTGCGTTAGTTCTGACTTCTTCAGGTGATGACTGCCAACCCAGATTGTGCAACATTGGATACAACAATCCTTGATGCATTGCATATTATGCATGATGGCAAATTCTTGCATATTCCTGTTATCGATGGAGGTATGATTTATCTCTCAACTGATGAATACCTTACTGGTACTTCATATGTTACAAGTCTTCATAATAATGACCAGATGGACAAATTGCTGCTTGCCTGGACGTCCTGCAACTTACCCATGCAACTATTCAATTGGTGCTCCCTAACTCCTTCCTAATACTTTCTTTAGTTCTCTTCTCATTCATATTATGGATTTGTCAATCTAATTCTTTACTTTTAGGTTGAAGGAGGGAATGGAGCTGCAAATGATGTCGCAAACTCAGTAATGCAGAGATTCTGGGACTCTGCTCTTGCTTTGGAGCCTCCAGATGAGGAATTCGATAGCCATAGGTCTGTTGATGATTCATTTGTGGATTTTTTCCCTTTAATTTTCATATAACACACTCTTCCTGTATTGCTCAGCGAAGTATCCTTACTCATGGCATCAGAGGCTGGAGATGGAAAGAGTAGTATCTACCCACCTGTGGTCGGCAATTCATTTGCCTTCAAGCTTCAAGACCGAAAGGGGCGCGTGCATAGATTCACCTGTGGTTAGTGCTTGTTTGATAGTTTACCTGAATGCATAAGATTTGGTATCAATCCTCCAAATATAGTTGGCTCTTCACTTGTCATATTGTATTTTGCAGGCACTGAGAGCTTGGACGAGCTTATGTCTTCTGTAAAGCAAAGATTAAATATCACTGATGAGAAGGACACAGTGCAACTCTTGGTAAGATCGAGTAATTTGGCATAAGAATATTAATTTGGTTTAGTAGGCATGTGTAGAGCTTTTTGCCTCAGAACACTCCAAGGTTCTGTTAGGATAGAGAGTAGGTGCCAGACTCTAATAGTAAAAGACAAACTTTTCGTTGTTCTGTTGATGTTCAATTCACTCATCACTTTGTTTATGTACTTGGTGTGTCTCTTGACATCCATGTGTTTGCATCGTTATCTGTACCTCGTTGGTGATGTTGCAAATGGATTTGGCCATCATTTCCAACTGAACTGAAGGATGGTCAGTATTTTCGAGCACTAACCAACTTAATCTTGTTTTGGGTAGTATGATGATGATGAAGGAGATCGAGTGCTGCTAACAACAGATGGCGATCTTGCTGGCGCGGTGCTTCATGCCAAATCATCTGGGCTGAAGGTAGTCCTTGTTTTTGCCTTTTATTGCTCTGTATTCTGTTGTAACTTATTCTTCAGTGCTTCATTACCAATGCGATGAATGTGTCCTTTCATAATCAGGTTTTGAAGTTGCATATCGAAGATCCTGGTTTAAGCACAGAAGTGACAAAACCATCACAGGAGCTGGCACCACTTCCCCGCAGTAGTGGGCTGTCGCCGGTGCATGTAGGGTTGATGGCTGGAGTGGCTGCTCTGAGTGGCGCAGCTGTCATGGTTTACTTGAAGCGATCCCAGCTATGATTTCCAGACTCCACAAGGATATGGGATGGCTTTCTGAACAACATTTCCAGCAGCTGAATTTTTTTTCCACCCTGAAGACTTGTGCCTTCATTCAGAGCAAACCACGAAACGAAACTGTGGATGGAAACTAATGGCACATCTGATGAACTGAAGATCCAGACAGTTTAGATCATTGCCATTGCTTTCTAGGTAGTAGATTTCTGACATTAGGCAGAACGGGCTGCCTGTCTTTTGTTTCCACGCAAACACTGACAGTCTCACCACTATGGTGACATGTAGAATTCGTGACATGTGTAAGCATTACGTATGTACACGTGTTTATGCATCCATTTGTAGATAAAAAAAATCACGTAAACTCGTCTCATTGGACAACCATAGTTCATCTTTTCCATCAGGCATTCATGGTGACTGTTGAGCCGGCAAAATCTGCGTAGCGAAAATTCTGGGAGTGTCAGTACTGATACAGAGATTCAGCCCGCGGCAAACATCCAACGCCACTGGCATAGCAAGTCAACTGCATCTGAAAAGCCTATGAGATCCCAAACTTTTCTGGATATCTCCCCGGCAGTACCATCATCCGTAGGGCTGAAAACGGTACGGTAAAATCCCGTACCGTCCGGCTACCGTTTCAAGATTTTTCCGATCGTTTTCGTATTGCCGGGATAAAAACGGATGGTACGGAAACGGGACGAAAAAACGGTATACGGGAACGGAAACGGATTGGCATTTTCCGTCCGTTTAAGCGGGATCCCCTTTTAGGAGGTAACATCCCGAATTGATCCCGTTTAAGCAGAATATGGTATTCATCCCACAGACTAAACATTTGTCTCATAAAGCCCAGACCAAACACTACCTAACCCGATGCAGTTGGGGCATGGTTTAGATGGCACCTCGTGCCACCGCTGTGAGAAAGCACTACCTTGCGAGCATAAGGCACGCCTAGTCCACACCAATCGTGCAACCTGCCTCGTCCTTAGAATTTTGCAAGAGAACAGCGAGCCTGATGTACAATTGATTAATTAGATGTACTCGTCCTTACACTTCAGACCAGCTTGGCATCATTGTTTTTCACTGTGTCATTAGCATCTGATTGATTGTTTCATCTATGTATAGATCGATTGATTGATGTCATGTTGTTCATATATATGTTGTTATGTTAGGTCGATGTTTCCGCTTTATTTCCGGTTACCGACCGATTCCGGCATATACCGTCCGAATTGGTTCGTTTCCGAACGACCGAAACTATCCCGATCGTTTCCGTTACCGTCTTTCCCGTTTTCGTTTCCGTCCGGTGATGTAAATGTGGAAGTGGAAACGGTTGAGCTGTTTTCCGACCGTTTCCGTCCGTTTTCAGGCCTAATCATCCGAAGATATTTACTATTTGTCTTCGCTCGTTCCTTGCCAAAAAGACATTCCCTCGTTCTTTCCAGAAATACAACAAATAAGGTCACGTGTCAAGAACTGAAATTTAGATAGTAGTAGTAGGACTAATCAGTGAGACAGTAACTACATTTCTGACACCGGGGTGGAAGCAGCCGCCCATCTCTGGTTTATAAAGTGCGAATATTGGGTGTCAAAAAAAAAGTGCGAATATTGGATATCACATGATTTACATCATATTATTTCTTCTTTTTTTTTTGCAAGGGTCACATCATACTATTTCTGTTCATCATCATTATGCAGGCACACGGAGGTTGCATCGCAGGAGCTGAATATCATTTCGGAGGACAACAACACGAATGGTCCTCGTCTGCTGCGAGGCGTTCACGTTCAGAGGTTCAGTGGAGACAGTTCCTGCAAGGGGATCACATGACAGACATGGGAGAGGTTCGTAATGGCCAGTAGAAGCCGGGGATCTACTTCTCACGTAACGATGAAATGGTAAAATCTGGGTACCACAAGTGATCTGAAATGGTATCGAGCTATGCACGAAACAGCTATCGAGTAGGAGTACTTTTCTAGAGGCGATCGAAGAAGAAAGAAGAAACAGAGGATGCGGAAAAGCAGAGGAAAGGATCGTGCTCTCCCGTTCTTCCGCGAGCAGAGAGGCTTAGAATCTAGATAACCGTTCTAGGCGAGCGGCATCTCTCCAGTCTCCTCCGGGCGCCGGCATCTCGCTTCCCGCTCCCGGCAAGCTCGAGACCCGTACCTCTGCGCTCGAGCTGCGTGGTGAGCTCCACGCGCTCGTAGAGTGGAGAAGCCGCCGCGATGCATGTGGTGTTCAGGGTTTGATCAGGGCTGGGCACGCCGTGGAGCGCTTGATCGATCTCCCATGCATGCGCCGGCGCCGGCGCCTGCGGGCGGTTACTTGACTGAGCGCCTTTGGCCGGGTTCCACGCGTGCCGTTCGGCAGCTTCCATGGGCAGCCAAGCAACACCTGGCATCCATGCTTTGCTGCGCATCCGTGGACGTTGGATGCACCCTGGTTCTGGCCGGCAATTTCCTTCGGACCTTCCTTACATATCGGACCAGCACAAGATGGTAGCGGTGCCGGATGGAAAATTTGAAGAATTGTCTCCTTTGATAGACAGTGAAGGAAATTTCTAGCCCCGGATGCAACAATCGTGCCAATAATATCATGGATTCCCTATGTTTATGTAGGAACTGGTGTTTATATTTTCATTTTTGTACCCTATAGCGGTTCTTCTTCTTCTTCTTCTTCTTCTTCTTCTTCTTCTTCTTCTTTCTTTCTTTCTTTTTGGTGTGTGTGTGTGGCTCGTTTATTACGGAGTGTTAAAACGTGGTTTCACTCTTTCTGAATCCCTAGTGCATTGCCAATCAGAAAATGAAGGGTGACATCTGAATTAAGCTGTTATTAGTATAAAGAAATTCCAACGTGACCCCGGCAAAACTGCAAGAATTGCTTCTTATTGATATTTCAAGTACTAGAGCATATGGATTAGTGTCCATCCTTTCTATGAGCCATCAGATCATGAATGGGGGCTGATAATCTTAACCCTCGATGGCGATCTGACGATAAATAATATTTTTTTTATGATACATCGCTGAATCGTATGTTCTGCCCCATGCTCTCAATTTCTTTGTATTTTTTAGAGCACCGCGAAAAATATTTCTTTGCCATTTAAATGCTATAATTTTTGTATTTCTACATATTTTTAATTTCCAGCAGGGTGAAAGCAACAGGAACTGAAACCAGAGGTGTTGTCCTGACGATATGATTTCTTCTCCAACGACGATATGATTTCTTCTCAAACCACCAGAAGCTGTGTTAGAACCAGTGTTTTAAAAAGCGGAGGAATTAAGTGGGCGGTTGAGCACCGCCTAGCGCCTAGATGTGCCTAGGCGACGCTTAAGCGGTGTTAGACGGTCTTAGGCTGAGATTGATCCCGCATGGATCAATCTCAATGTGTCACTTGATGGGCATGTGCCCCCTCCTCTCATAAACCCAAAGAAAGGTTGAAGCAGTTGGCCTGAGCGAGATCAGGCGTGCACCACGCTAGGCCATATACCTTTGTATCAGTTGCCTCTGAAAGACCACTCGCTCGTTGCGAAGAGCTTGGCACAATACCTGACTACAACGTACTTGGGTACTTGATGGGTAGTGTTGAAGAGCAAGACGATGGAGGCATCGAAGACACGAAACACATAGCATGTTTTGTAGTAGACTGCAACATCTCTAAAATAGAGGGACAACTTTTACACGTCAAAGAATGCCACATCCACACATGATCGGCAAGCCGCCCCGTTCACATTTCCACGGCAGAGGGCCAAGGCATGAATGATATCGGGCAGCTTGTCGAGGGATGCGGTTGTGAACGGGCTCATGAACCTTGCAGTCTTCTCCGAAAGCACCTTAGACAGAAGGTCAATGTTTCGCCTGATGGAAGCTCCCCATGGCGAAGTAGCTCGTGTTGTTGATGCAGGATTTCCACAAATGGACATGTGCCCTATGCTCTCATTCACTCTCTATCAAGGTTTCAAAAACCATGTAAGGGACAAAAACAGCTCAGCTGCGGTTTTACGATTTTCACGAAAACCGTAACAAAAACCGCACGAAAGTGAAATTTGAATTTTTGGACGAATTCAGGATGGAAACCGCATGGTTTTGACGGTCTATCGCATGGTTTCGGCGGTTTTTGCTCTGTTTGCCGAGAAAAATCTTCTGTTCAACAGTAAAAGACACGGTTTATCACTGCGGTTTTTCGCAGTTTTCGCACGGTTTTCGCGTAGTTTTTAGAATTTCAAATTTTTGAATTTTTTCAAAATTTTTCGCCGGAAACCGCCGAACCGTCCAAACCGCTAGGTCGTGGTTTTCGTCGGTTTTGTAAACCATTCTCTCTATCTTCATATTTAAAGAGCACCCTAGAAAAGAATTTGTTGTCATTTAAATGATACTCCCTTCATCCATAAATATAGCACATTTTTAGTTTTGTCTTAAGTCAAAATTTTGACTATTAATTACGAAAAAACATAAATATTGACAACTCAAAAAAATGATGTTACTAGATTTATCGTGAGAGGGACTATTTTAATATGTAACTCTTTTACAAAAGTTGGAAAATTTGACTCAGTACCAAACTAAGGCCTCTTTTGAAACGCATAATTATGAAAACGCAGGAATATGAAAAACGTAAGATTGATGCTGGCTATAAAGTGCAATCCTACAATTTGTGCAGCCTTAAACGTGCTAGTCATTTCTCTACTATGCTTTAGGTGGTAATCTTTTTCTACGGCATGAGCTTCGCTTGCGGGATTTTCCTGAACAGGATCACGTTGCTAAGACTGAGCCGTCCTCTAATGTAATTGAGTTGATGTAGAATGTTATTTTCGCAGGAATCTATAGTGTTGCAGCAAACCGGCTGCCGTTTTTCCAGCACGTCAGTTCACCCTTGAGTCGTTACATCCCGGGTAATGGAAAAATCGGGACACCTAGACCACGTGCCAGAGAACTGAACAACGAGCAGAATCTGCTGCAAAACCCTTCTCTGCGTTCGCTGTACATATTGCACGAACTCTGACACTTTGATACTAATAGTTGCTAGCGAGATGAGTTCAGTGTTGATGCACTGCAATTGTTTATGGTAATTTTGTACTAGATACGAACAAAGGTTGTAGCACTTTGCACGGATCGAGAACAGTTATGCAGCGACGCCTTGATCAACAAAAAAAAAAAAGAAGAAATAGTGCACAGACAAGTAGAAGAAAAATGAAGATATATATAGTGCCCCGTTTATTGTTGACATGAAGATGATAACAAAGTTGTATCACTACGAGTGAGTTGCAATGACGAGGAGTCTGAGCATGCAGGCCCGATGCACCTCGACCGACGGTCGACGCCACATCATCAGCAATGGAAAAATCAGAGGGGGGCGGAATGCAGAGATGGAGAAGAAAGAGAGGAGGAGAAAAACAGGGGATAGGGAGCTCTCTTCCAATCTTCCGCGAGCGGCTAGATTCTGGAGTGGAGGCGCAAGTCGCCGACGATGCGCGGCGCGCCACGAGGGTTCGTTTCCGTGAACCCACGCGTGGCGTCTTTGGAAAGCTGCGAGGCCGTGGACTAGCGGCGCCGTGCCGGCCTATATCCTCCAGGGACAGGCAAGGAAAAGGAGGAACACCGACCGCCGGCCGTGTCGTGTTCCGGGCTTCGCTCGCCGGTGGACGTAAGGCGTACGGCTCGCTGGTGACCGGCGCTAGCGCGGAGGCTCGGGCGGCACGGGGAGCGCCACCCCGCGCGGCGCCCTGCAGCGGGTGTGGGCTGGGGTTGCGATGTGCCCCGTGCCGCCGAATTTATAGCTCGATGCAGATCGGGTCGGATCGTTTGATCGATGCAGGGTTCGTTCGAAGAAGCAAGGTGGCGGCTCCGTGATGCTCGCGCGATCGAGCAGTTGTTGGTTCTCCCACGCGTGATGGAGTCCATCTGTTCTCATGCGGCCATGCCGGCCGGACAGGGCGCGTGAGGCTATGCCCGACGCTCCACCGTGGAGTGCTGCCCCAAGCTCCACGTCTGCACAAGTCCTGCTCTTTTTCACCTTGCCTGATAGCCTCGCAGATGTTTAGAGTGGTTTGCAGAAGCTACATGTGCCCAACTGACAAAATTAAGCCGAAACCGTTGTTCGGGAGCGCGTTCTGGCTTGGGGTAGTGACCCCAAGTGATGTTTTCAAGATGGACAATGAGGCCACTGGTAATCTGGTATTAGTGACTTGCGTTGTACATAGATGGACAAATGAGGCCACTGGTATATTAGTGATTGGCCGATGACGTTTCCTAGATGGACAAAGAGGCCACTGGTATATTAGTGACTTGCGTTGTGCATGCCTTGATGGAGCCGGGCACGGGCCACACGTGGCGCGCTACGGCCGGGCTCCAGGCATGCACGGGACGTGTGTGGACGTAAGCTTGCGTGCGTGCATGCATGACCATTTTCTTTTGGCATTTATCGGCTGGATTCCTCATGTACAAATGAGTTTCTTAATCAAACCGAATCTCTATGCAATCTATAATATCTGGCTTGTGTCTGGGTTCAATCGGCTTGCTTGTGTGCGGGTGGCTCAGCCGGGTGGCCTGGGTACTGAATAGCTTATTCAGTACCCAGGGTATAGTATAGAGGTTCTATATGTAAATATAGATCGTATCTATTAAGTGTAACCAATTCCTCCAAAGCCCGCACAATATTCAGCCACGTACACCGCCTTGTTCATAAGAGGCAGCCATATATTAACTTTGAAAATAAAAACCATGAAAAAAGGGAATATCTTGAGGGTCAAAATTTTGTTGTGATTAAAATATAGAAGAAAGCAAAAAACACATATTTCAAGGCTCAAAACACATAAAAGAAGCATACTGGATAATATCAGCCCACTCTGTGAGCCACTAGATCGAGAATGTGGGCTACAATTAATCTACCTCATGGATCAATATCACAACACTCGGTGATGATTTGATGGCCGATGATCTGATGCATTACTATGTGGGCATGTGCCCCATACTCTCGAAATATTCTCTTTATAGTACTTACCACATAAAGTGCATGTAGAAAAATATTCGCCAATTAAATTGACACTTTTCATTTTCCCAAAGATACTATATTTTGTGTCTTTGCGATTTTGCACAAACTGTTTTTTTGTTCATGTAGATAAGATTAGCCAATGCTTTTTTTCGATGAATCGATAATGTTGTTATGATTGATACGGTAAAATAGTTTAGGCTTTGTTTGGATCTTTTAGAGATCAAGTTTAGATGGAGCTAAGATTTAGGTGGCTAAACTTTGGTCTATGCTTTTCAGAAAAAAAGAAACTTTGGTCTATGCATGTTTTGATCTAGAGCTAATGAGTAGTAGCAGCTAACAAAGACCAATGGCAGTTATGCCGGACATGGGCCACACGAGCAAAGCTACGGGCCGGGCTCCATGCGTGCGGTTGGATCAGTCACTCGTTAATGAGTGCACACGTACGACGTCACAGTCACTCGTTAACGAGTTAAGCAAACCTTCCTTGTCAACCGTTATCACAGAGAGCACAAATTATAACATCTGTTCTGTACTATTTTCTTTCAATTTTTAGCATGAAAAGTTTGGATGGTGAAACTGATTGTGCTATTACCTTCTAGAGTGGCAATTGTTTCGCCCACTGATCCTGTGCGTGTAGAAACATGTTCAGGTAGACTGCCCATAACCGGTCAGCATCCTCATTACAGACAGCACCCAAGGCTGCTAATGATCCATGTTTGCACCCTACATTTTGGTACCGAAACTTTCACGGGTTTTATGAAGTTCGAGTATTGGATACCACATTGGTAGCTCAGCCTCACACTGCTTCTGTTCATCCTTTGTATCGCACGAACTGAATGCCATATCGGTCGGAGGACAACAACCGAATGTAATGGTATATGCCTCTATTTCGATTTTGATGATCCAATCCTATGCAGAGATTTTTTTTTCCTGAGGAGCACAACGAATCTTAGAAAATCCGCCACAAAATATCATCGGCTGATTTCAGTCGGTTGACAATTACAAGAATTAAATCCGTATATATCATTGCATTTATCTTTTGTTTTGATTGTGCACAATGCGAGATGTATGAGCAGCTAGCTAGTTGCGTAGTTCGGGGGGTATCAGAAGGAGATGGATCTGTCTAGATCTACTCGTCGCAGCAGTAACAGGCTAGCAGCGAGCACTTGCCCCGTTTGAAGCCCAGGTTCTTGCAACATTCGTTGCACTTGCCTGGCCTGAAGCAGCGCGCCGTGCAGCGGCTCTCCACGTAGAATTTGTCGCACACCAGTTGAGCGCCGACCAGCACGACCATGCCCTCCTCTGCATCCATCCAATCAGAGATCGAAGTTCTTCGTTGATTATCGATCAGCGGATTCGATTCACAAACTGAGCACGATAGTATCGATCATTTGGAGAGAGAGAGACACCGAAAATACACTTACCAGAGGCGATGACAATGACCATTAGGAGGATCACTGGGAACACAAGTTTCTTCGTGCCCATCCATCGTCACCTCCATTCGCCTGCCTGCTGCTTGTTTGATCAGTCCTGCCTGTGTTGCGCAACAAGATCACGTACGCCGGGTAGGATACAGAAGATGATGGAAGTAGGGATGGCATCTCTCTACCTACAGCTATAGTATATATAGAACCTTTTATTTATAGAAATATTCTTAGGAGAATTGATCGATTGAGAGTTTATTTGGCTATAATTCTGTTTTGGAAGTAAATGGTATGAAGAGTCAGGGGAGAAGCGTGGATCACGGGCCGGGTCCGACTTGTGAGATTTGTGAGATATGCATACGTTGCTGATTGAGGACAGATCTTCATGCATGAATGCCGTCATGTATCCGCCCCTGCCGTGCATGAATTCGCTCCGTTGGTGGTGAGCATAGCATGTGTGAGTTTTTGTTTAGGACTAGTTTAAAGTTTCTTCTTCTATCTATACCATTGATTGAAGGGATTAGCGGAATTAAGAAGGCAACGTATCCTATGAGAACCAGGTTTGTGTGAGAACTATGAGAACTCTAATCTGGGCCACATGATTTTGATCCAATGGGGCGCATGAATTCAGGTGGGAGGGGGGATTTACAAAATACCGCCTACTTAATCATACTTTTGCAAATTCCCCCTCCCACTTCTCATAGTTGGAGTTCTCCCTTTGGATCAAGATCATGTGGCTCAGATTGGAGTTCTCGTAGTTCTCACACGAACCTGGTTCTCATAGGATACGTTGCCAATTAAGAACGGGTTGCACAGTCTCTACGAGATGAATTGGGTAGGTAGAAAACGCAAGGTATATATGTATAGAACACTAGATTCGGATGAGAAGCTCTCCTCTGCTCACCTGGTAGAAGCTGGGGATCTACTTTTTTAGAGGCGAAGAAGCGAAGAAACAGAGGATGAGGAAAAGCAGAGGAAAGGATCGCGCTCTCCTATTCTTCCGCGAGCAGAGAGAGGCTTCGAACCTGGATAACCGTTGGTCGGACGAAATTCCCGCTAGGCGAGCGGCGTCCCGGCCTTGCGCGGTGAGCTCCACGTACGCGTTCGTAGAGTGGAGACGCCGCCGCGACGCATATGTGGTGTTCAGGGTTCGAAAAGGACTGGGCACGAGCTTTGATCAAGCGCCTCTAGCCGGATTCCCGTTGAGCAGCTTCCTTCCATGGGCAGCTGAGCAACACCTGGTGGGATGCACCCTGCAGGTTCTGGCTGACAATTTCCTTGGGACGTTCGCATACATATCGGTCCAGCACTTAGAGATCGAAAATCTGAAGGAATTTCGCAGTGTCTCCTTTTGATAGATCGTGAAGGAAGTTTCTAGCCCTCGATCGTTTATGTAGGAGGAGATGTGGTTTATATTTTCACTCTTGTTCCTGATAGTGCAGCTCAAGCGCACCGCCCGAGAACAGATTCTCCCCGTCTCCTGGAGACAGGAATGCCCCAACGCTTGCCGAGCCTCCATCTCCTAGTGATGATCTAACGACAGATCATCTGATACATCTTTGGATGGAAATGTGCCCCCATGCTCCTATTTTCACTCTGTATTTATCAAGAGCACCGTAGAAAAAACTCTCTTTCCCATTTAAATGCTATTCCCCATGTTTCTGATTTCCAGCAACAGGAACTGAAACCAGAAGTAAGTGTTCTGACCGTGCGATTTCTTCTCCAATAGCAGCAACTGTGTTTACGGATGTCAATATAAGTATAGGGACCTAAGTAACATAACAGAACAAGTTTAAAGATGTCCAATCAACATTTTCTAAGTAGAGGGACCTAAGTGACACATCT
This sequence comes from Eragrostis nindensis, assembly GCA_012490785.1. Lineage (NCBI taxonomy): Eukaryota > Viridiplantae > Streptophyta > Magnoliopsida > Poales > Poaceae > Eragrostis > Eragrostis nindensis. The sequence continues at coordinate 707,943 of JAAXCT010000128.1, forward strand.
GGATAAGTTGAGAACCGGCTGTGCACTTTACTCTTTGTTAATTGCTACTGCAAGTATTTCCCCTTTTTGTAAAAAAAAAAAGAATGATGTTAAGCAGCTACTAGTTTCGTGTTATATGACAGTAGCTTCAAACATCCATCGTTCAAATTCTAGCTCCGCCACTGGCCAAGGCGACCACATAGCCTGCAACACATGTAGTGATGATGTTGTTGACACGAGACGAGAATATACTTCTGCATGTAACCTTTGGTTCAGAGTAGTTTGAGGTCGATCCAATAGAGCATGAGATAAAGATTCCACCTTTTGCCCACTGTTCTCCCTTAGATGGCTGGCTTACTTGTGACTGTAAATGCAAATTATAATAGTCGCTCGATCAGCGATGTTGAGCTCCGACTCTACATTAATCAACACGGGTTACACGCTGTAGCTATGCTCACCAGCCACAGCACATGTCTATGCATTTTTCTCTTTGTCGGGCACAGCGCGTGATTGGCTAGGAGTTGTTTCAAGAGTATTGCACGTCAGTGATCAACACTCAATAGTAAGCACCTGGGAACACGACGGTGAACCAAGCAGACCCACGCGACACTGTCAGTGGCGGAGCTAGAATTTAAACGATGGATGTTCGAAGCTACTGCCATATAGTACGAAAGTAGTAGCTGCTCAACTGAGAGGGAGGGCTATGGGGCTCATGCCTCCCCCCCCCCCCCCCCCCCCCCCCCCCCCCCCCCCCCCCACACACACACACACACCTTGCACAAAAAACTTGTAGTAGCCCGCGAACAGATTTTCCCCGTCTCCTAGCAACAGGAATGCCCCAACGCTTGCCGGGCCTCCATCTCCTACTGATGATCTAACGGCAGATAATCTGATACATCGTACTCCGTCTTTGTATTTATCAAGAGCACCGTAGAAAAAGTCTCTTTCCCATTTAAACGCAACATCTTTGTATTTCCCCATGTTTCTGATTTCGAGCAGGGTGAACTGAAACCAGAAGTAATGTCCTGACCGTGCGAGTTCGCACCATTCTGTCATAAGACAACATTTGCACCATTAGTTGATGCAAGAGTGAAATATACTTTACCCTTTGCAGGCAGTACAAGAGACCCAAGTAGTGTAATGAACACAAACATAGTCATCATATCCTGCAGGACACCACCACAAATTTTTCTCGTCGTATTGGATCCTTGCGATTGACTCGGGTAGTGTTGGACGTAAGGAATGAAGGACATTGAGGAGGTATTAGTACTCCCTCCAGTTTCAAAATCATTGTCATTTGATGTTGTCTGAAGTCAAATTTTTTATGTGTTAAGTTTTAAAATGTGAGAATAACATGAGTAGATTCGTACTGAAATATGATTTCATGAAAGTATATTGCAACTATATTTTATAAATATTTTATAGCAAAAAATATTAGTCAAAGTTTTGTTTTGAAGACCGTGTCGATATCCAAAACAACAACCTTTGTGACATTGGAGGGAGTATTTGATCCATAACAGAGCACCCAAGGCTGCCAATGATCCAAGTTTGCACCCTACATTTTGGTACCGAAACTTTCGCGGGTTTTTATGAAGTTCGAGTAGCTCAGACTGCTTGTGTTCATCATTTGTATCGCAGCGCAGGAACTGAATGTCATATCGGAGGACAACAACGAATGGTCTCCTCCTCTGCTGTCAGGCGTTCACGTTCAGAGGTTCAGTTGAGACAGTTCCTGCTAACAAGTTGATACAACTTGGGAGTTGAGACGTTCAGAGGTTCAGTTGAGGCGTTCACGTTCAGAGGTTCATTTGCTCGCTTCCGTTGTTCGTTCAGAGGTTCAGTGGAAACAGAGGATGAGGAAAAGCAGAGGAAAGGCTCCACGAACACAGAGAGAGAGGCTTGGAATCCAGAATTCTTGATAACCGCGGCCATCGACGGCGGCCGGCGCGACGGAGTTCATCTCCTCGAACCACGCGAGGCGAGCGGCGTCCCGGCCGTGCTTCCCCTCCCGGGACCGAGGAGGGAACGCGTCGTGTCCTTACCGGGCGGTGCCTCGCCGTGAGCGGCGGACGTTCTCGCTTCCCGGCACGGCAGCTCGAGCCGCGTGGTGAGCTCCATGCGCTCGGCTTCCTGCGGCGGCATGGACTGGTTAATTTGCGTCCTCCGCCGCGAACCGCCGTGTCTATAGGGAGGAGCCTCAGGTGGAGACGACGCGTCGATACGATGCATGCGATGTTCAAGGGTTTAGAGTGGACTGAGCACGTCACCGCGATCTGAGCTTGAGTCTCGCGTCGCGTGCATGCGCCGGCGCCGGCTGGCGGTTACAGCCTTTGGCCGGCCAGGTTCCATGCGTGCCGATGAGCAGCTTCCTTGGGTGGCCGACCAACACCTGGCATTCATGCTCTGCATCTGTGGATGTGGAATGCACGATGGCAATGGTTGGCTGATCTTTTCCTTCAGACCTTCGCATCCATCACTAGAGATCGATCGTAGCTGTGCCAGATCGAAAATTTGAAGAATTTTCGCATACATTTTGTGTGTGTGTGTGATTACGACAATACAACTTAGACACTTACAACGCACGCACACTCACCTCTACGAACACACGTACGCAAACCGTACCCCTATGAGCATCTTCAAAGGCTGAGTCGGCAAATACTCTAGATTGACGAAATCACCACCGACGCCTCGATATTGATGGGAACGTCGTCGATCTACCACTGAAAGCACAACGTCTTTAAATCCTAGAAAATTTTGCGATGTTTTTTTATGAAGTTTCTAGCTCTCGAGGCAACAATCGTGCCAGTAATATCATCGATTCTCTATTTTCACTCTTGTACTTTGGGAAAGCGGTTCACTCTTCTGAAAAAAAAAAGTACACAAAAATGACTTTTCATCCCTAATGCATTACCAAACAAAAATAAAGAGGAGCATGTTAGTGTAATGGAATCTCAACGAGACCCCGGTGAAATGTCTGATTTATAATTAGGGGGTGGTGTGTGTGTGTGTTGGGGGGAGGGGGAGAGGAGGGGGGGGGGGGGGGGTCCCCTTTTGGCTAACACAAAGCTTTGTCGATGTTGTGTCAATGAAATTCACGTTAGAGAATCCGTTGCTTCCCTGCTTCCTCTAGACCTAGGCCAACTCCAAAGCAAAGACATGTCACATTTCTTTGCATCCTGAAAAACTTTTCCAATATCAGCTCATTTCTTTACATCCTGAAAAACTTAATATCTTACAGCGTGGAACTCACAATCCATTCAGTTTTTACTTGTAAAACTAGATTATTTGTCAAACACGAAGTGTTCAGGTTGACAAGGAATTTGAATATTTCACATGGATGTAACCCTAGTTTCCTTTAGTAAAGTTGTATAAATTTAAAAGTAAATTACTCAAAAGATGGCAACTGTGCGAAATCCTACATGCAAGTGTGCGATCTGGAGCAGCTTCAATGCTGACAGGTGGATTTATCAAAAAAAAAGAGAGGGGGGGGGGGGGGGGGGGGTGTCAAACACGCCACGCACGTTTCAATCGGACGACGGAAGAATTAGACGTGTATCGACGAAAATAGTTGTGCATCGACAGCTTTATCGACGAAAAGAAAATGTGCGGACAAGCACTCATAAGAAAATGAAGATATATAATGTCCCTTTTATTATTATAATAAATAACATGAAGATGGTAACAAAATTCGTGCACGAGTGACCCAAAACGGCGAGGAGTCTGAGCACGCAGGCCAGACGACGCACCTCGACGGTCGACGCCACATCAGCAGCGGGGGAGGAGGGAGGAAAAGCAGAGATGGAGAAGAAGAAGAAAAGCAGGGGAGGTAGAAGCAGAGGGGGTAGGGCGCTCTCTTCCGATCTTCCGCGAGCGGCGAGAGTCTTGGAATCCGGAGACGCGTCGATCGGGCGCAGGTAGGTCGCCGACGACGCGCGGCGCGCCACGGGGGTTCGTCGCCGGGAACCCACGCGTGGCGTCTTGGATAGCGCGAGGCGGTCGAGGGGTGCCGTCCCGGCCGGCCAGCCGGCGTTCCTTCCCTCCCGGGACCGGGGAAGAGGAGGCGCGCCGCCGGCCGGCCGTGTCCTTTGCCTGGCTTCGCTCGCCGGCGGACGTGCGGCTGGCTCGCTACTGCTCTCGCTGGTGGCCGGCGCGAGCGCGGAGGCCCGGGCGGCGCGGTGAGCGCCACCCCGCGCGTCGCCGTGCGGCGGGTGTGGGCTGGTTTGCGCCGCGCACCGCGCTGCCGGATTTATAGCCCGCCCGCAGCAGATCGGATCAGATCGGATCGTCTGATCGATGGATGCGTGCATGCAAGGGTTTCCTTCGAAGCGATCGAAGCGGCGGCGCCGTGAATTCGCGCGCGCGTGGCGCTGGTTTTTTTTTTTTTTTAGGGAAAGATGTACTGCTTATATTAAAGAGTGTTTACAGCAGTACAAAATTCATCTGGTGGAGTGATAAACCACACATGTCTACCTAAACTTTCATGCACCGACCCCTTAGCTAGTCTACGGGCATCTCCATTAACTTCCCTACCTTCATGAGTAAACCTGGTCTCATTGAAGTCCTCCGCTCTTGCCTTGATTTCGCGAATAATATGTCCATAAGCTCCCATTACGGTTCCTTGCAAATTTCGAACCACGTTCAGGCAATCTGACGCCAGCTTGAATTTCTGGAGCACCAGATCGCTAGCCAACGCCATCCCTTCACGACATGCCATCGCTTCTGCTATCTCCGGGTCAGTTATACCTTCCATCACCAGTGCCGAGGCTCCCAGGAAGTTGCCAGCCTCATCTCCGGGTCAGTTATACCTTCCATCGTGGCGCTGGTGGTTGGTTACGATTCGAGCGATCCGGGATGGATGGAGGCCCGTTCCCTAGCGGCCGTGCGCGCGTAATGGTGCCGGCCGGGCCGGCATGGGCCACAAGAGCCAAGCAAAGTACGAACGTGACTGAGCAACAACGTACCACGTGTGTTGATCTCAAAAAAAGTACGACGTGTGTGGAGGTAGGCTGACCTGACCATTTCCTTGGGTATATTCCACCCCAACAAATTAACTATCGTTAGCAAAGCCGAGATCGATGTCAGACATGCACCTGTTTGAATTAGGGCGTGTTTGGCAACGATGGCTTCGGCTTCGGCTTATTTCTGACAAAACACTGTTCAGCACTGTAGCTACAGTACATAAGCCGGAAAAAGCACCGCAATAGCTGCTTATCCGGCTTCTTCAAAATTTCTGTCAGACAAACTGATTTCTAAACAGAAGCTGGTTTCTAGTTATTGGCTTCTGAAAACTGATTTCTAAACAGAAGCTGAGTGAAGGTATTTGGAGTCGCTTCAATTTCCTTGTGATCAAATATATGACCAACTTAGAACATGTTTGATTTTTATTTTGAGCGTTTTAGAAACAGATTTCTTGGTCAAAGCTCCTTAAATAAAAGCTCGATGGAGGTGTTTTCTCAACAAACTAGTACTCAGGGCATGTACAATGATATAGACAGCAGCTGTCTGAAAGACTTGTTTTAGGCAACACAAAATTAATTGTTACAATGCATCGTTTATTAAAAAGGTCGTCTGAAAGAACTAAATACAACGCTACAGACGGCAAAAAGTTTGTATACAATGGTTTAGACGGCTGGGGTTGTCTATTAGACGGCAATGAGCCGTCTGGTGATTACTAGATGGCTTTCTTCTCTCTCCTCTTTCTCTCTCATCCACGTCAACCAAAATCCTAAGTGACATCTCTCCCAGACAGCTGACGTCACTCTACTGTACACGCCCTCAGCTTTGTCATAGTAAATTATGAGCTTGCCCCTCTTTTTTTCCCCCTCAAAATCTGTTACTAGCGAGGTGATCTGGTCGACGTGGGTAATCAATCTATCCTCTCGTGACCAGGCAGCCATGGTAGAGTCACATGACGTGCGCCAGAGTAAGCGGGCTGGCTACGTCGTTAGAGGGTCGAGAATACGAGTTGGGATCTATCTCAACCCTCAATAAGATTTGACATGCATCACTGTGTGGGCATGTGCCCCCATCCTCTCAAAATATGCTCACTATAGTACTTTCTAAATTTAAAGAGAACCATAGGAATAAAACAGCTTTGCCATTTATATTCTACAATTTTTATTTTGGAACATATTCTACAATTTTCATAATTCCAAATATGCAATACTTTGTGTCTTTGTGGTTTTGCGTGACATTTTTTTATCCATGTAGAGAAGATTAGCTAATGCTTTTGTTATGATTGATATGATAAAATAGTTTTAAACATTAATACTTAAATTCTACGTACTGCTGACGTAGAATGGTTTTAAACATGGTTGGTAGCATAGTTTTTAATTGACTTAATTTAAAAAGACACTTGCTATAATTCAGTGACATATCAGTATTTTGTAAGATTTTGTAGAAGCACATTACTCGGTTTTTTAGAGGGGTCGACACTTTCACTAATTAATCAACTGCTACCATTTGCAACGCCCGACATTACTCCGAGAAATATTGGCCATTACTGATTGCATGGCCTAGGGAATGAAAAAAATCGTTGACAACATGGTCAAGTGGCCAGAGCAGAGCTGAAGATCCAGGTAGTACATGATTAGTACTCCTACAGTCCTGCCCTAAAAAAAAAGAACTCCTACAGTCCTATATATAGTACGTGGATAACGTACGTAAACTATGAGCAGAAGCATCTGCGAGATAGTATATGAATATGAAACGACACGTACATACATTCAGTGTTCATGCTACTTCTGCACTGAGCATGTTCATAGTAGTAAGTTTGTATCTACAAAAAGAATTTGCACCAGTGAAGTATCGACAGAAATAAATAATGCACCGACGATTTGCATGAAGACGGTAACAAAATTGTTGAACTGCGAGCGCCTTGAGACGCCTGAGGAGTCTGAGCAGTGAGTGAGGCTCGATCGATCAGGTCGTAGGGGGAAAAGCAGGGGAGGATCGAGAAGCCGGGGGACGGCCCGGACGGGGGGCGCTCTCTTCCGATCGATCTTCCGCGAGAGACGAGAGTCTTGGGATCTGGAGACGCGTCGGGCGCAGGTTCGTCCCCGGCGACGTGCGGCGCGCCACGGGGTTCGTCGCGTGTTTGGAGGCGGTCGAGTCGAGCTGCGTCGTCCCGGCTGGCCGGGCGTTCCTGCATGCAAAGGGCAGTTTAGTGAGTCCAACACCGTAGACTATACTCAAACGACTTCCTCTACTTTGTTGGCGTCCTCCTCCCCTCCCTCCCTCCTCTCCGGTACGGCCGGCGAGTCGCTTGTTGGCGAGGCATACGTCGGTGAGATAGTCTTGGACCCCAAACCGACGTCAAAAGTCGATCGTCGATCACGTTCGTGCACCGGCGCCGCCGTATTTATAGCCCACAGGCCACAGCATGCACTGGCAGCAGATCGGATCGGATCGTGTGACCGATGCAGCAGCGGTTCGTTCCAAGCGAGCGAGGCGGCGCGGCGCGGCTACTTTGTCGTGCGGCTGGTTTGTTACGAATTACGATCTGACGGAGCGAGTCCCCCGGCCGTTCCCGTGGGCCATGCGCATGCATGGGCCACACGTGGAAAGCTACGCGGCCGGGCTCCCTGCGTTCGGTTGGAGCACTTGTCAGTGAGTAATGAGCGGCCGAGCATCATGGCAGCCAGCAGCCGTGCAAGTGTGTGCGTCGACGGATCGAGCCCTTGAGTGAGATCGAGACGAGTCTGATCATTTCCTTGCGCATTGATCGGTGATCGGCGGCATGTGCTGTACAACGTTGGAATAAAAAATTTGCAAAAAAAAAGAGAGAAAGAAATAATATAGTGCTGTACGAGCCGACGACGACTTCGTCGACGGTTGTACGTATATACGAGCCGCAATCGTCTCCTCCGGATCAAGTTAGAAACCCATGTTTCCCGCGCCGCTGCCGTCGGCTTTGATCTATGATCGGCATGCTGGACCTGGATTCCACCCACCGTGAATTATGCAACGACGTTAATAAGCCATTTTTTTTTTTTTGGCGCGGCTTGACTTGCTGGATTTCCATGCACACGTAGCTAAACTGCTTGAGCTGTTATTCAATTGAATATCTAGCGTGTGATTTTCGGAGGTGTCAATAATTTCGCTAATCGGCAACCGTTTTCCAGCACCCAAACGTTTATTTGAAGGAATCTGGCCTTCGATCATTGCATTTCCAGAAATCACGGGAAACGAGGCCACATGCTGACGTGCATGTCGACAGCACGAGATCGGTGACCCAGAGCCGTCAAATGGTACGTAGTACCACCATTTCCAGCACCTAAAGTTGTTTGAATAAGTTTGGCCTTCACTCTCATTGCCGCTTCCAGGGAATGGATAAATCAGGTGAAACAAGGTCACACCACACGCACGCAGGTCAAGATCCAGCGCGGACTGAGGTGTTCGTGTTTTTAGGCCTAAAGGTCACATCAAAACTAATCTTACTATTTAAGCGTATTAAATAAGTCTAATTACAAAACCTTTTTACAGATGTGTGCTAATTTGCGAGACGAATCTAATGAGCCTAATTAAGCTGTGTTTTGTTACAGTGATGCTACAGTAACTATCGTCTAATCACGGATTAATTACTCTCATTAGATTCGTCTCGCGAATTAGTACAAGGTTCTGTAGTTAGTTTTTTAATTATACTTTATTTAATACCTTTAAATGACAAGATTCTAGACGGCCTAAAATTAGGCCTAGAGAAACGAACACCCCCTTAATTTTCTGACAAACAGAGGACGCACGCACGCATGGGTCGAGATAAACACGAAAAGACAAGTTCTCTTCAGAAAATGAAGATATAATAGCAATGTCCATTTTGTTAACATGGAGATGGTACGTCTCAAAATTTTTTAAAAAACATGGAGATGGTACTAGTAACAAAGTTGTTGCCCCACGTACGACGGTACGAGCTGAATCGGCGAGGAGTCTGAGCACGCAGGCCCGACGACGCACGTCGACGGTCCACGCCACATCAGCACAGCAGTAGAAGAAACACGGGAGGAAAAGCAAGAGATGGAGAAGAAGCAGGGGGAGGAGAACTGGAGAAGCAGGGGACTGGAAGCTCTCTTCCGATCTTCCGCGAGCGGCTAGCAGGGGATTGGAAGTCGCCGACGACCGGGGGTTCGTCGCCGGGAACCCAGGCCACGCGCAGCGTGGCGCCTTCAGAATGCGCGAGGCGGTTCCGTTCCGTTCCTGCATGCGTACGCAAAAAGGGCAGTTTAATTAGTCCAACACCGCAGGCTATAATAGTACAGATCAAATGGCTTGTTTTCGCTCACTTTGTTGGCTTAATCCTCCCTCCCTCCCTCCATCGATCTGGCCACTTGTTGGCGGAAAAGACGTCGGTCAGAACCGTCTTGGACACCAACCAACCAAACCGATCGATGATGACAAATTAGGTAAGGTCGTCGATCGATTATACCTGCAGATAACTAAGGTGCAGTCCAAAACAGTTCTGAGCGACGTCTTCCTCGCCAAGAAGCGCGTACGTGTCCTCTACCGCTGCATGCGCGGCTTCGCTCGCCGGCCGGCGGACGGCTCGCTACTGCATGCATGCTCGCTCTCGCGGGTGGCCATTGGCCAAGCCTAGCGGCGGTTGTGGGCTGGCTGGTTTGCTTTGCCCTGCCTCCATCCAACGCAGCACCGCCCATGGATCTATATATAGCCTCCTGCACTCTGCTCTCTGCTCTCTGCAGCAGATCCATCGGATCGGATCGAATGGTTTCTTTGTTGACCGCGTGCGTGCAGAGGGTTCGTTCGCTTCGAAGCCGTGATTCTCTCGATCGCGCGCGACCTGTTGGTTACGACGATTCGAGTGATGCGTGCGTGACGGACGGCGGGCCGGGATGCGTGATGTCGCCGCGCATGGGCCACACGTGGCAAGCTATGGGCCGGGCTCCATGCGCGCTGGTTGGATCGCTAGTTGGTTGGTTGGTTGACGACGCCACTGGCCGAGCGCCCGAGCAACATGGCGGCCATACGCCGTGCACGTACGACGTGCGTGCGTCGGTGCGTGGACGAGAGGCAGCGTGCACATATCGCTGATCTGATAGGCGGCTCGCGCTAGTTCCTTGCGCATGCGCATGCATCGGTGACCGTTCTGGATTCCGCGAATAAACGAGTCAAGCAAATCAAAACAATACAGAGTACAGTACATCCAATCTAGGACCCTGTTCGGAGGCACTAATTTTTATATGAGAGAGAAATTTTTTTTAGCATTTAGGAGTACTAAATAAAGTTTAATTACAAAACCTATGTCACGACCCCCCCGCTAATTCGCGAGACGAATCTAATGAGCCTAATTAATCTATGTTTTGGAACAGTGATGCTACAGTAACCATCTTCTAATCACGGCGTAATTACCCTCATTAGATTCGTCTCGCGAATTAGCATAGGGGTTCTGCAGTTAGTTTTGTAATTAGACTTTGTTTAGTACTTCTAAATGGTAAGAATTTTTTCTCTCTCCACTAATTTTTATAGCCTCCGAACACCCCCTAGGATAGTCAGGCAGGTGCCGTACAACTATGACCCTCAGTTTTTTGCACCCAAAAATAAATTTTGCTCACCTTCTGAAACAAGAAAACTCGTTCACTCAGAATAAAAATAGTCTTTGAAAAATCGTTTTTTTTTGTTGGGGGGGGGGGGGGGGGGGGGGGGGGGTTGTGTGACAATAAAAGATGGAAGAGACTCTGTCATTAGAGATTTTTTTATAAAAAAAGACAGGGGAAAGCATTTTTCTCCATGGGTTCCGTTAATTAATTTGACAAATGACAAACATGTCTATATATACTCTCAAGTGTACCTAGGAATTTTTATTTAGCCTTATCCGGTGTATTATAAGCCTACAAGGAATTGCAAAGTGCTGCAAACTACTAAACCGCCTTTTCTCTTTGATTGCCTCCGTTAAAACAAATGGGACCTCTGGTGGCACGCTCTTGCTGATAGTAACCATGAAAGAAAAAACACAAGCCAACTCTCGCTAAGACTTTTTTTTTTCATGTGGGGGCACATGCACCATAAGAATCATGTTAGGAGGGGAAATGATTTTGAATTCAAAGGGTGTACACATGGTCAAAACAAACAAAGCATCACTATGAGCAGTTATGGAACATGATCATGATACGGCTGCCAAGGTCGGAACGACGAGGGATGGAGAGTGCGTTCTTGCTTGTATGCTGGATGGAATGGAAGGAAAGAAACGCCAGGGTGTTCGAAGCCTCGCTCCCTTTCTTCGGTCAGTCGAGTGTTTGACCTAATTAAAAAGAGATATCGGAAGGCAATGGAGCCTGGCGGGTTTCAAGTTGCAAAGGTTTTGGCCGTGACGACACCAATACATGGTCTCTGATGTGTTCCTTTTTGTTTTTGTTTCCTTGGTTGTTTTTTTTTTTTTTTGCGAGGATTTCCTTGGTTGTTTTCCTTTGATGTACTCCTATATACAACCTCGTGACTGGCCGATAGTAACTGACCCACTTTGCGGTCTTTCTTTGATATAACGGGAGAGAAACCATCTGCCACGTCTTATAGCGCAATCAGCTAGGGAGAGTGTCCATACGACAGTGTGGTTGCTGCACATATGTAGAATTTCCTTCTAGAATGTACTGTCTAGCACATCATTTTATATTTCTGGAACTGTTACTTACTGTCCCCGGTTGGGTATTAGTATATTGGAGCCTAATCCATTGTGTGTAATGGCTAGCTTGATGATTTAGACAAAAGGCTTTCGCCCTGCTTTAACTTGAAAGCAAAATATGAGTTATTACACTGGCGACATAACCAGTTTAGCGATCTGCCCCACACAGCGGCGATCGGCAAGCTCCGCGACAATTCTAGGGAATCTAAAATCTCTAAAGTACTTCTACCAAAAAACACAGCCATCTATGTTATAGCCTAACATACGGAGTTACAACCCAAGTATAGCTAAGTGGCAGTAGAGCTCATGTTGGTCAGCGTCTCCACTTGTTGTGCGATTACTTCTGCTACTTTCTCCACTTCAGCGCGCCCATCCGCCTTGAGCAGGATTTTCCAGCGCAACATGAGCGACACCACCTTGTACACCACAGCCTGCGGTGAAGTACATATGACATCACGAAAAATGTAGTCATTACGAGTCAGCCAAAGGGCCCAGCAAATGCAACCTAGAAAGAACATGAGATTGTTATGATTGTGACTACTATTTTGCATTGTTAAATCTATGTATTCTTGTAAGGTAGTTGGCGTGGATGGCCATCTAAAAGATTCCCGTAGCACACACCACACCATGTTTGCCAAGGGACAAATGAACATAAGGTGTCTAGGTGTCTCTCTAGCTTTACACATTTTGCATAGCTCACTGCCTTTCCATTTCTTCTTTTTTAATTGTACAGCCGTGGGGATCTTATCCTGGAACAGCATCCACATGAAGATTCTCACTTTAAGTGGTAGTCTAGAATCCCACATTTCCATCATTCTGGAGTCTATTATGCCCTCAAAAGTGAGATGCTTGTATAGAGATGATGTTGTAAAGTTACCAGATCTCTCAAACGCCCACTTCACAGTGTCAGGGATGGTTGTCAGGTTAACTAAACTCAACATTTCTATCATCTGTTCCCATTCGGCTATCTCCACCTCACCAAACTTTCTTCTAAAGGAAAGGTTGATGTCTGTATTCAGAACTTCCGCCACTGTTAACCCCTGCTGGCAACAAATCTTGAACAGGTTGTTAAATTTGATTTTCAGTGGACAGGGATCTATCCAAGCATCTAGCCAGAATCTGGTTTTGTCTCCTTTTCCAGTAACATATACCAGCCCTCGGATTGCATATTGTTTAACATCATGTAAACCCCTCCAGAATTGTGAGCCCCCGTCTCTCTTGCTGCTAAAGAAACCCTTGTCCTTCACATATTTTTTTCTAAGCAGTCTACAACACAGGTCATCATCTCCTCTTTCTAATTTGAAGATCCATTTAGACAATAAACAAACATTCATGATCCTGGTATCAGTCAGGCCCAACCCTCCATTTTCTTTTGGTTTGGCCATGGTGTCCCATTTCACCATATGGTATTTCTTTTTCTGCCCTGGGCCATGCCAAAAAAAATCGGCTCTAGCAGATTGGATCCTTTGGTGGATTGGTTCAGGTATCAGATACATCCCCATTGTATAAGTAGGGATTGAGCTGAGACAGGATTCTATCAATGTCAATCTTCCTCCATAAGATAAAAATGCACATTTCCACGTACTCATCCTTTTCTCTATTTTGATCCCCATGGAGAGAAAATCAGAAGTGCTGAGATGCCTTGTATGTACTGTGATTCCCAGGTATTTCATAGGTAATTTTCCCGTGTTGCAGTTGAACATATTTGCAATTCTACTCTGTTCTTCCTCTTCTACTCCCAACACTATCACCTTACTTTTCTGGTAATTTATCTTTAGTCCAGACATGTTCTCAAAACAGTAGGGGATAAACTTGGTGTTTGTTATTGAGTCTTCATCTAAGTTTAAAAAGATCACGGTGTCGTCAGCATACTGAAGATGAGTGATTCCACCGTCAATTAAGTGTGGCACCAGACCTCTAATTAGGTTTTCATTCTTTGCTTTGGTCAACAAAGCGTCTAAGGAGTCTGCAATAAGATTAAACAACAACGGAGACAGGTCTCCCTGCCTGAGACCTTTGAACGTCCTGAAGTAGTTTCCCAGGGAGCCATTCAAGTTAATCCCAACTTTTCCCCCTTCCACAACTTGCTTAATCCATCTAATCCATTTTCCAGGAAATTTCTTATGTACAAGCACCTCTTCTAAGAATTTCCAACTTACTTTGTCGTATGCCTTCTCGAAGTCCAGTTTGAGCACTATCCCCTTCTGCTTCTTAACTCTAATTTCGTGTAGAATTTCGTGCAATATGACCACTCCATCCAATATAAATCTACCAGGAATAAAGGCTGTCTGGTGCTCACTGATCAGTTTACTTGCCACCCTGGTCAGTCTCATGGTGAGGACCTTTGTAAAGAGCTTGTAATCTACACCCAGCAGGCATATTGGTCTATATTGTCTAATGTTATTTGCTTCTTTCAATTTTGGGATGAGTGATATCAAACCATAGTTCAATCTGCTGAGATTAAGTTGTTCACTGTGGAATAGATTGAACATTTCTAACATTGTATCCTTGATTTGGGGCCAGAATTCTTTGTAAAAAGTTACAGACAAGCCATCTGGACCTGGGGCTGTATTTGTCTTCATTTCTTTGAGAGCCATCTCAATTTCCTGCATACTAAAGGGTTCAATCAGTTTTCCAGCTTCTTCAGTCGACACTGTCTTTTCGCTTGACCAAGTATTCTCATGCAGATGAAAGTTTCCAGGAGGTTCACTCCCAAATAGTTCTTTATAGAATCCTTCTATATGATTCTTGAGGTCAGTTTCGTCACTGATTTCTCCTTGCTCAGTTTCTAGGGACGTGATTGTGCACTTTTTCTTTCTCCCATTTGCTACTTGATGGAAAAAACCAGTGTTGGAATCGCCTTTCAAAATCCAGTTTTCTCCACATCTTTCTTGCCATAAAATTTCCTCATAAAGATATATATTTTCTAACTCTTCTTCCAGTTTATATCTATGTTGCCATTCTTGTGATGTCAGGTCTTGGGCATCAGCTTTCTCATCTATTTCTCTTATCTTAAACAGCAAGTCTGCTTTCTGTTTTTTCAGCTGTCCACCACAGTTGGCTCCCCAACCTTTGCAGAATTTCCTGATTGAAGTTTTGACTAATTTCCAGTAATCTTGAGCTCCCATTTCTCCTCTTTCAGGCCATTTAGTAATCAATTGTTCCCTGAAACCCTCCTGAGTAAGCCATGCACCTTCAAATCTGAACATATAATGTTTGTTGACTCTATCATCATTTGTATCCACTAATATAGGATTATGATCTGATCCAATTCTGGTCAGAGATTTACAGGTAGCTAAAGGGTACAGCTGCTCCCACTCATCAGACATAAAAACCCTATCTAGAACACATCTAATAGGATTATCTTGCTTATTTGTCCAGGTATATCTCGATCCACTTCTATGCATCTCTCTCAATGTAGTATCTGATATAAAGGAGTTAAACATATCCATCCAAACTTGTTCTACATTGTCAGATGATTTATCTTCTGAGTACCTAATTAAATTGAAGTCACCTCCAATCAGCAAAGGTACTTCAGTTCTAATTATTTTCTGGTACAACTCCTGAAGGAAAGCAGGTTTTCTCTCATGTTGGACTGGACCATATACATTTATTATCTCCCATGGCACCATATTCTTCTTGCTCTTGAGAGTAATGCTAGAGAAAAAGTTCCCAGAGTCTTTCTGGATTGCATCCAGGTCCCCCTCTCTTACACCTATCAGTGTCCCCCCAGAATGACCATTAGCTGGGGTCCAATTCCATGAATAAGGATAACCCTGCACCAGTTCCTGTAGTTCTCTAAGGACAAATTCTTTCTTAATTGTTTCTTGTAGGCACATCACATCTACATTGTTATTTCTTAGCAAGTCTTTCAACTGGCTTCTCCTCTTTTTTTGCCCCATCCCTCTGATATTCCAGAAGAGTACTATCATTTTGACTTTTTCTTGACAGAACCTCCCCTTCTTTTTCGCACTACTCTTCTATTTCTATTTGTTCTATTCTTCTGACTCTGCCCTGATGGTGGATCTGATTCTGCATCAGTATTTTCTATAATGGAGCCTTCCATATCTTCTTTCTCTGATCTATTTTGTTCTACAGAGTTTTCCTCCACTAACATATCCACCTGTTTCTTTCCTCTTGCAACCTGATTCTAGCCTCAGTCAGTGTTGCTCTAGCTTCCTCTAAGGCTTGCACCGTCGAGATGTTCTTACATATTTCCTCCATATCCTGCCCTGTATCTATATTACAAAGATTTGCTACCCTAGCTAGATGCAAAGGATCGAAAGAATTAAAAAGAGCAAAGTTGAGTATTTTAGAATTACCTGAAGTGTCATTCCTTTGTTGCTGGAGCAGCTCTGCCTTTTGCATAATAGTTCTTCCGTCCTCTTGAATTCTATCGCTCTTCTTCTGGGCCACTGTGATTTTGTATTTCCCATTCTTTGTCACTGTTTTGAACCCCTCCTCTAGATCACCAATGGTTTGACTTAAGTCTCCAGACAGGTCTTCTTGAACTTGCTGTCCACTGAGCTTTTGATTAGGCTGAGATGTCATCTTGATGTTCATGTGTGGAGCCAGTTCTTTAGTTCTCTCTTCTATTCTAGCCTCTAACAGTGCCATCTCCTCCCTTTGCTTTTCCACAGGATCTATTTCATAATCCACCTCATCAACTCTATCATCTTCTACAGTCTCATAAATGTTTGCCACTGGTTCAAAGTTACAGTCCTCCTGAGATATCATCTCTTCCTCTGGATTCTGTTCAATCTGCTTTGGCTTTAAAGGTGTTGCTAAAACCGACATGTGGTGTTGGAATTCACCTTCTTCCAGCATCTCATGGTTCTCTCCCTCTTCTATGGCCATTTTGTCAACAGGTTGATTGGTTTTAGTCCTGTGAGACTGAGGAGTGACTGTCCCTTGCTTGCCTTCAACGTCTTTCTGGTGCTCATCCATGAGCTTTTTGAACTCAGGATCATGGGTTTTGTCAGAATCCCTTTCTTCATCATCCTGATCCTCTTTATCTTTGTGTCTATCAAATTTGGATCTGACAGGAGGTGGGTTTTTTGTTGGGGCTTCTACCGTCCATGTAATTCTGTGACCCTCACCATTGATAAAAATTTCTGTATCTCCATTAATTTTACTAGCATCCCTGCACAAGATCTGGATTCTGACAGGACCTTTACTATTGAAGGTCTTATCATCAACAGCCATGGGGTCGCCAGCTAGATAAGCTATCTCAGTAACAGCTTCTTCATATTGAGCATGAGGTGGGATCCCCTTAGCCTTGACCCAAGTGAGTTCAAGTCTACCAGTAGCATCAGCAGACATGTTTGTGTCTTCCACTCTAGCACTGATCAATTGCTTATCCAGAGATTTAAATTCAAATTTCTTGAATCTGGTGAGCTGGAATCTCATATTTTCAGTGGGGAAGTTGATCATGAACTTATGTTCAGAGATCTGCCTGATGGACCATCCCCTTTGTTCACGGAAGAAGTACTTCATTTCCTTGTTGATGAGCTCTACAGTTGCTCTACCCTTTTCTATTGTCATCAAGCCAAGATATTCAGTCTTTAAGTTCCTTTTCTTTGGAGTATGCAAGCTGTAGAATCCCATACCAGGAAAGCCATATCCACACAGCTTAAGTCCTCTCTTCTCTGGGCAGTTTGTCGCTTTGTGGCCATAATTCTTGCAGTGGTAGCACAATGTGAGATTTGGGTAAGTGAATCTTGTATGGTTGGGATCATTACAGTTGAAGCAGTAGGGCTCTGGGTTATCAGCCGTGGGAACTCTATTGAATTGTCTAGGCTCCTGATATGCCCTAGGTCTGGCGGCTTGCCCCTCATCTCTATTCCTGTCATCATATTCCTTTCTCAGCTTGTTCCTCAGTTCTTGCTCTGTCAGCTGCCCTTCTTCATTTTCCTCAGATTTTCTCTTTTGTGTCCCCATTCTATCTGAATCTATTTGCCTGGGGCCTTGCTGAATTCTTCTTTCTCTATCAATCTCAAGATTTCTACGCCTTTGATTTTCCTCCTCTTCAAATCTGTATCCACCCCTGTTCCTCCCCTGTTCTTCACGGTAGTAGTTCTCTCTTGGGTTTTGGTTTCTGAACCAGTTTGTTGATCCTTGCCCCTGGCGATATCTGTCCTCACCAGGTCTGCCCCCATACTGCAAATCTCTTCTCCCATAATCTTGCTTCTCCCCCTGGCCGAATCTCAAGCCCTCAAAATTTCTATCGCGCTGCATCTTAGACCCCACAACCGCTGCAAAGGATCTTGAATCAACTCTATGTGGAACTGCTCTACTAATCTTCCTTGCTGCTTTGCCGAATCGAGCGATTTCTGCGCTGGAAGCAGGGAACCCTAGCTCCGCCGCCTCAAGAGCTCTTCCTTTCGGGACCCAAACCCATCTGTGTGTCACTCTGCGAGGACGAGAGTGGTTGAAGATATCTTCTATGCAAGTCCCGTATGCATATGGCTGGGCCGAAGTGGGCTTTGGGCTTTGGATATCCCAGTTTCCTCCTTCAGTTTCGAAGTATTCACTCAGCTCTTCACCTGGCAGAGGTATCTCCACAATCTTTGGTGTAGCATTTTCATGGGCATTTTGAGTTTGAGCTATCTCGTTTTGTTTGGCTAGCTTGATGATGAAGTCAAGATTGTTGATAAGTTGTAAAGGGAAACAATGTGTGGTTCAAGTCACATGCTAATGGTGGATCGGAGCTTTTCTCTGAGTGGTTAGTTTGTTTAACCTCCTCGCTGGCAGACTTGGATTGGAACCTTAGCTATAGGTTGCTGTTCGTCCGCCTAGTTCGCTTGTGTTTCTGTTGTTGGAACCATCAACTCGATCGTACGTGTAGCTTGAAAGGCAGCTCTTGGATACGGCAATGATGGTAAACTTTTCCACACGGCATGCATGCTTAGCTTATATGTGTGGCGCCTACGAGTCGCAACATCTTTTTAACTCCATCACATGGATAAGGCACCGGTAGAATGGTATACTATACGTATGTATGCGTAATACCAAATCTCGGTACCTGCTTTTCTTATGCAGTGAAGCAATGGCGCGCGGGGAGTTTTTCCGCAGGAGAAGTGGCTAAGGCATATTATTGTTTGATGATAAGGAACATTATGATTATTAACAGGCAACATGTTAGCGGTTGGTGTGACAAGTACACGTACACACAAAGTCGTACAAACAATTCGGCGGTTGCGGGGATAATTAGACAGTGATGGCGAATCTGTTGGATTCTCTGCAGATCATCAGGCGGATGACACATGTGAGCTCGATAGGTAGGGCCCTGCTAAACAAAACGAGGGTTGCAATTGAGTGAGTTTAAAGCGACAACAATGTGTGACCTAGTCCATGCATGGGCCTATCCTTGGATGCAAGATCGACCAGCTTGGACCATATACTGTAGTACTCATAAAACGAACGGTACAATAACACGATTTTGAAAGGAAAGATTATACACGGATCAGTTTTTGAAAGGAAAGATTATACACGGATCAGTTTGACAAAAAAGAAAAGAACTTATACACAAATCGCATTTTAAATGCGCGAAAAGCGACTAAGGATTTAGTTTGTGTAGCTAGTCCTGAGTTTAGCTGAGGCATTTACCGTGTCTAGACTCTAGTGTTGCAATGTGTAAAGAAAACTCATTCGGACAGACACTCGACTACTCAAGGCGGTCATCATTCTAGTAGGTGGCATGGCAACACCATCGATTGCGAAATGATGCGATTACGACAATCATTACTAGTACAATACTAGATTAAGAATCTAATCCGCTGCAGATAGTCTCGGCCGCGGGCACGTTGACGGTTGACACATGCAACGTATAGGGGCTTTCTTCTGAACAAAACGGGCGAGTCGTTGAGTGAGGTTAACGTGACAAACATGTCTCACCTAGCTAGGCTCCACTCTTCTGTCACGCACGCATGGGGGCCATCTTAAGAGGGTGTTCGTTTCATTAGTACTAAAAGTCACATCAAAACTAATCTTATTATTTAAAAGTATTAATAAGTTTAATTACACAATCTTTTTACAGATGTGTGCTAATTTACGAGACGAATTTAATGAGCCTAATTAATCTATGTTTTGCTACAGTGATGCTACAGTAACCATCGTCTAATCACGGTTTAATTATCTTTATTAGATTCGTCTCGCGAATTAGCACAGGATTCTACAGTTAGTTTTTTAATTAGACTTTATTTAATACCCCTAAATAATAAGAATCTAACAGACCTAAAATCTATTATCTTAGTATTTGAAGAGAAAAAGAAGCCACCACGTTCGCTCTCAAGGCCGCGAAATTACCACGTTAATCGGAAAAAAGAAAAGCTACGAGCCGTTGGATTTTATGAAGATCTAACGATCTAGATAAAGTAAGAGTCCATGTAGCAAACAGGAAATAAATACCATGATTTGAAATAGATACATTATAGTTTGGACAAAGAGAGCCCCGACGTGCAAAAATAAAAAAGGAAGAAAAGACCGCTTCCAATAAGGGGAAAATATAAAATAAAAGGGGCAAAAGGGAGTCCTAACATGGGAAAAACAAGGTTCACGGAAACCACCAAACCACCGCCATCTGGGAAATAGAGGGTATTGAAAGATAGATCGGAAGCAATACAGACGAGGTGGAAAAGAACCAATCGAATACGGAGATGCACTGTAGCTTGATACGTATCTACGTCATGTTTCTTCGTAAACAAAGCTGTTTGGAAAAAATATATTCCGTCGACTAGACCAGCGCATCTGCATCTCCAAGGTTCCCATCGGCGCGGCCAACGTGTGCTTGCCGGAGGCATGGCGACGGGAGCGGTGGCTCAGGCAGGCCGCCCGAGGGCACCATCAAGCTCAGCCCATCACGTCAACCATGAACAGCAAGTCCCCGATAATGCTCGGTGACCAGAGCAGCGCCAGCAACCAGCATGCCGGCCGCCAAGGATCGGGGAAATTGTGCAGGTGGCAGAGCGATCGACATGCGCCAGTCGTTGACGAGGCCAACATGCTCGATTTCCTTGCCCCAGCCACTATCGATTGGCAGTTCATATGACACCACCGCAGTGTGCACCCGAGCCGCCCATGGACATCGCCAACATGTGGTAGCTCCAGTCATCCATCAACTAGGCCAAACGGTAGATCGACGGTCTACATGGCAATACCACAGCGTGCAGCCAACCTTCGCCAAATAGTATCAATTTTGTGCATGGATGCAGGGACAAGAGCAAGATTCGCGTGCAGACAACACTAATAACCATGGCGGCTGACCAAGATCTTGCATCCAGGCAGTCGGAGAGTGCGGCAACGAATGAAAATGACCTCACATACGTAACAACGGAGGCCAAACGTCAGCTCCTGGATGAGGCAACTAATTGACATTCCATTGCTAAACAGGTATTGATGGATGCCCTGATGTTAGTCTTCTAAGGCTCCTGGACGAGGTAACTAATTGACATTCCACTGTGAAACGACAATTATTGATGCACGGCATGATGTTAGTCTTCTGGAGGCAGATAGGTAGTGATGTGCATGCACCTTGCCTAATTAAGCAAGCAAATGCTTGGACCAAATGTCCGGATTCGTTCTTGGTAAAAGACGAACGTCAAAGTACGAAGGAGGAGCTATAACCAAGTGCAATGTGCACTTTGGATAACGCCACGTAAGGACAAAGGGGAACGAATACAACATTTAGGACGCCCATCAAAGATGCTCCTCAAGAACCAGTGAAGGGAATGAGCATCAACAAGCTCAAGAGCAAAGATTGAAGCGATAACTTGCAGAGATGTACGACAGTACCGACGTCAGGAGCTGTTGGGCATGGATGACATGCATGGGCTTATCTAGATACCAGATGTGAGAGGACTTCACATGCTTGGGCTCTAATCAAGGTAAAAGAAGGCTTGGTCTACTTCTCTTAGTCATTCGACGTATCAGTCAATCAAGCGTATTAAGGTATATATAATATGTTCATCCTATAGGTAATTCTCCCAAAATATTGGCGGTTCTGACTAACCAAGGCCTGTTGTTTAGTTTTGTGTAAGGTGGAAACAAAAATATTGATAATGATATAAAAATATTGAAGCAATGAGGAGGCACAATAAGGCAGCAACGCCATAGAAGCTGCAGGTCCATTTATCCTTACCAAAAAGCTAATTCTTACAACGATGACATATTATAAAAAAAGATTGAAAAACACAATGTTCAAAAATAACATAATACTATATGAATCTAGCCGCGCGAATCGCGCGGGCCATCTTGCTAGTTAGTCGAAAAAAACGAACGCCCCCTAAGCCGCGCGATCACCAAGCTAGGGAGCAGACGTTTTGCAAACAGTTTGTTGAGGAAAACCACGAGCAACGTTACATGCATAGGCAGAGACCTCGAGTTAAATAGTACGAAAAGATTGGAAATGGCAAAATCGGTAAAAACTGAAACTCTAAAAATTCCCATCATTGTACCTAGGGCGTGCGCTTCCGCGCTTCCAGTCCCCATCAAACCTCACGCACGAACGCCTTTCATCTCGTACGACGACGTGCCTTTTTTCCCCCCTGGTTTCGTCACGGGAATCGAGACGCTGGATCAACAGAGTTCATTCATTCATTCAGCCTCGGGCAGTCAACCAGCACCAGCTGTTCGCCTGCACTGCGCCCGCAAGTCGGAAAGCCGGCCACCGTTGGCACCACCGCCCTCCCTCACGGCCGCCGGATCGCGGACGGACGGCGGCGCGCACCGCAGGCGCAACCGACGCTCGCCTGACGCGCGCGGGCCCCGCCACATGCAACGGCCACCGCAAAAGCGGGCAAACCAAAACGGAGGGGCGGTGGCGGTCAGGCAAGCGGACAGGAGCCAAACCCATCGTCAGGTGCACGAAACGGCCAAGCTGCATACGCCAACCTGCTGCCTTCACTTCACTCAAAGTCCAAGGATTCTTTAGTATATTTTTCTCATCGTTTTTATATTTAAATAATTTTTTTGAATAAGACGAAGGGTCAAACATGATGTCCAGTGACAACTATTTAGGGACGGAGGGAGTCTTTTGTTCTCATCGATTTTTTATCGGAACAAACCAAAAGAAAAACTAATCCTGTCGCTGGAATCTCGCAATCAAGCGACAAAGGCGGGAACCGTCGGCTAAACCGCCCACCGCTGATCCGGTGGTTAATGCAGCTGAGGTTGAGCTAGAGAGAGAGAGGAAGGAGGGAGGGGACCGAGAGGGGGAGGGAGAGCCAGAAAAGGCTGCTGCAGCGCTCTCCTCGGTTCGAGGAGCAATTGAGCCGCCCGCCGCCGCGCCGCGCGGGAAGAAATCACGAAACGGGGAGCAGCAGAGACAGAGAGAGAGAGGAGGGCGACGACTAGGACTGCGACCATACCATCAGTCAGTCGTCGGCGAGGAAGAGGACGACGGCAATGGCGGCCCAGCGTCTCTAGTCTACTGTACGAGCACTGCTCCCAATCAATTTCTCTATTATTATGTTTGGGTCCTTGGTTTCCATTTCGGGAGAGGGAAAATAGCAGCAGCAGCAGCAGCTTTGGATCCTCCGCATTTACCGCGCCCGCCGACGCACGCGCCTTCCCTCTGCATCTGGGCGGCTGCAGCAGCTGCTCGTCTTCACCGCCATTCCCCTCGAGGCTCGAGAGCATACGAGGGAGGGGATCCAAGCGCCGTACTTTGGTGGCCTCCCCCTCACATGGCGGCGAGTCCCGCGAGGCCCGCAGGTGGTGTGGCCCCCTTCTCCCCTTCCGCTTTTCCACGGCCGCCTTTCTTTTTCCACTTCGGCTCCGTTCCTGCGCCGCTGTCCCCGCCTCCGCTTCGATCCGCGTGAGCTGGGCGTGGCGTGACGCTTCTCGCTTTTCCTCACCCGCACCGCGCGAGCTGGCCCGTCCAGCCTGCTTGCCTGCCTGCACTGAGGTAGTAGTAAAAGGGAAGAGAGAGGGAGGGCGGGAGGAGAGAGAAGCGATACGGCGTTCTTCGCTTCGTCACGGAGAGAGAGGGTCCTCTTCCTCTTGTGATGCGCGGCATTCTCCGTGCACCGGCGTAACTCCAGGTATCAATGCCGCCATTGATGGCGGCTTCGTCTCCCCCTCCTCATCCTCCTCCTCCTCGTCCTTGCTGGTACTGACCGCTGTTCCGTGCTGTACCACTCCAAGAGATTTTCCTTCGTCAAGTACTACTGCTCCGTTCCTCTCCCTCTCCCTCTCCCTCTTCCGCTCTCTCCGCTCGGGGAACCGCGTCGTTCGGTGATTCGAGAACTGATTTGGGCTCGCAAGACTGGATTTTTTTCAGAAGAATTGGTGGCGGGTTCCTCTGCTTTGCTGGTTGTTTAGGTGATTGGGTAATCGGAAATGAGGAATAGGGCGTCGAGCTGCAATCTTTACTAGGGGTTCTTGTGTCTGCGCTTCTTGTTGAATCCCGAATTTGGGCACTCTCTGTAGTAGTAATATTTCTCAGCATTCATTCGAGAATCTTTTTTTGTCGGCGTGAATACTTCAGGCCTAGTCCTTGGTTGCTGAGATTTCTGAAGAGTCCCTGGTCATAATTTCTGGGCTCGCAGATTGCATTTGTGTAGGGTGATCCTTGTGTTTTTCCGTCCTTCTGGGATCCTGCCATTCTGTGGTCGGATTTGGTGTCGATGATTAGTAGAGTGAATTACTTACGTTTTTGGCCAAGTTGTGCTAAAGAAAGGAACAGGTAGTCTTGCAGCACATGCTGTTGGAGCTGTGACAGGGACCAATTTTTGCCTTTTCCTTTCTGCCAAGTTGTATCATCCTAGACTTCCTATTCCTTTTTCTTCTGCCTTTAATAGATGTATGGAACACGCATACTACTTGTTTGACTTGATTCTATTAGGGCAGAGTGATTTGATTGGTAATCTTCAATGAACCATTTTTTTGTTTAATGGTAAATAGTGTGATAGAGAAAGATCAGCTTTGTCTTTACTTGTGCACCTTTATGCAGATACCAGTAGATCCAATTTTATAAAATGTGATGGACAATGGTAACAGCAAATTGGTCCCTGCTGCTCCTTTGATTTTGATGTCCTATTGCAACTGCATTTTCTGCAATTTGGTGTTACTATCTCGACAGATGTTTTCTGCTGCATTTTGTTTTAGTCTGACTAGTAACCTGAAACTCTTTTCATGGTGCAGAGATATCTCTCCAAATACAACCCTTCCTCTGTTGATGTTTTGATCTGTGAAACGTCCATATGATGGTGACTCAGAGAGCAGCCTAAACACATTTGATCATACAAGTGGTTGATGGTTATGGACCGTGCAAGTTGGCTCTGGAGGCGCAAGCCGTCGGATAAGAGCCCCGGGGAAAGCGACAATTCTTTGTCGGCGCCAGCGCGTTCCGAGCAGTGCTCTGACGATCAGGTTCAGCTTCATCGCTTTAAGTTTGTATCCTGAAGATCTTTTCATTTCGTCAACACAGTTTGGTTGCAGTATAACATGTTCTGATCATAAACGTCGCAACTTTTTTTATTAATATATTTTTAATGCACTACAAATTTTTTAAACTTTGGCCTTTGTTTCACCTCGTAGGACATGGAAACTTCTTCGAATAAAAATTTCCTAATACTTCAGCTTGGTCTGTTTAGAATTTTCCCTAAAGGTCATGTGTCCTTTTTAAGGCACAGGCGAACCAAAAGTTTTCTGATGGTTCTACCGATGATAAAAATATTTCTAATAGATGGTACTTAACATAAATAAAGTACGAGTAAAATATACTTGATCAGCAAATTTTACAATTCCTGCCTGATGTTTGGTGGATTGATACAACTTTTCGGTCAAGTCCCAGTTTTGTGTTTGCTAGCTATATAAATTTCAAATACTGCTGCCTCAGCTTGAAATAAACAGCTATATATCTGAATGTTTTGGGGCCTTCTTGGATGTTGGTCGTTCCTTTTTTTTTCAATATAATAAGCAAGGGATTCATTTGCGATATTATTGCAGATTTGATCTAATTTTGCTTCAAACCAGATTATATCATGTCAGCTTTAGGCGCTTTTTTGTACCTTTAGGAGCTATTGGATCACCAATGAACAATGAAATAGAATTAGTTGCATCCTTTAATTTGCTTGTGACAAGTGATTTAGCCCGTTTAGCTTGGTAAGTGCCAAAAGAGGAAAAAAATTGCTATACTGTTTATTGAGCAAATTGATTCCATCTCTTTGAATTTACGTGCATTAGTCATCTAGTCTTGTTATCTAGTGATATTAAGGTTTGCAAGACCAATCCCATTAAATGTCTTCTTTTTACAATCAACTTTTTTGCACACTTCGTGGAATAAGAAAAAAAATTATTTGACTGCTGAAATATTTTTTTATTGGTCTTTATCCTCTGTATGAAGCGGAGCCTTGGCGCAGCGGTAAAGCTGTTGCCTTGTGACACGGGTTCGAGTCCTGGAAACAGCCTCTTGCAGAAATGTAGGGAAAGGCTGTGTACAAAAGGCCCCAAGTGGTCGGACCCTGCACAAGCATGAGCTATGTGCACTGGGCTGCCCCTTATCCTCTGTATGATTGAGTGGGTGAAAGCCGCGAATGGGTTATGATGATTAATCACTTTCAAAATGGTTTACATATCGATAACTTCTAGTGCTTGCTCTGGTCATTTGCTATTTCTTTGAAGATACTTTATTTATAGTTCATTTTACTTTGATCCAGGAGATACTGAGACCTGTCTCAAATATATCTTCTCCATGTATTGGCCGCATTCCTGAGGCCTCTATTAGAAGTAATGATAGCCAAGAAGCTGGAGTCACAAAATCGTTGAATGGCAAGGTAGCAGCAGGGGCTAATTTGAATGGTTTTACTTTGCAACATGGCCAATCAGTAGAACCACACATATCCTCCAATGTCAGAGACGAAGAGGTCGAGGAGACTATGAAGAGTTTGAATGACAAACTTTCTGCTGCACTTTTGACCATCAAAGCAAAAGAGGATTTGGTGAAGCAGCACGCTAAAGTCACAGAAGAGGCTGTTGCAGGTATATCTCGCTCCTTAGTGAACATTATGTGTGAACTGAGTATTTTGTTTCTAAATTTCATCAGCAAGTCACCATAACTGAGAACAAATTGAGTCATTTCTTCCAGCACTAAAATACAATTATAAATCTGCACTAGTGGGAAATTTGCTCTGCTTATTTGTTTTTTTTTTTTTGGTTTTAGATAATGGAAACAATGTTCCATCCTTCCTTCTCTGTAGCATTGTTCTTAAGCTTGTTGTTAACTCTTTTGTAGGTTGGGAACAAGCTGAAGCTGAAGTTAATGCTCTCAAAGGGTTACTGGAAGCTGCTTCTCAGAAGAATGCTGCTCTAGAGGATCGAGTCAGCCACCTAGACAAGGCCCTCAAGGAATGTGTCAGGCAACTGCGTTTAGCACGGGAAGAACAAGAGGAGAGGATCCGTGACATAGTTACCAAAAAGTCACGGGTGCTGGAGTCTGAGAACTCTGAGCTGAGGAAACGGCTAGAATTGACCAGATTAGAAGCATCTTCCAAGTTATTACAGCCTGATCTACAAGAAAAGCTTCAGATAATTGAGAAAGAGAATATGGATCTTAAGGTCAAGCTTCAGGGAATTGATAAAGAAAACATGGATCTCAAGGCTAAGCTTCTTGTGCAGTCCAAGGATATAAAGATACTAATGTTGGAAAGAGACCTGAGCAACCAAGCAGCAGAGGCAGCGAGTAAGCAGCACCTTGAAAGCGTTAAAAAGATTGCAAGGGTTGAGGCAGAATGCCGCAGGTTACAGCATCTAACTCGCAAAACATCATTGGTCAATGATGCAAGGCCAGTACAAAACAATGTTTGCATGGAATCACTGACAAACATCCACTCCAATAACGGGGAGTGTATGGCTGTTGATGATAATGAACTGCGAAATTCTGACTCGTGGACATCGGCTTTGATTGCTGAGCTTGATCAGTTCAAGAGAGGCAAGGATGTTTCTAGACATCTTGTTAACAATCCTGTTGAGATTGACATACTGGATGATTTCCTTGAGATGGAAAGGATAGCTGCGTTGCCAGATTCAGACCACACGAGCTCTAGTTCTGAAACTGACTCTGACAAAGCAGTGGCAAGAAACAACTCAAAAGTTGAAATTGAAGAACTGCAAAATCAGGTAACAGATTTGCAGGAAAGGTTTGAAGCAATTGCAAGCGAGAAAAGGGAGCTTGAGATGGCCCTGATGGAGGTTAGAAACCAGCTTGACATTTCAAGCGATGCGCTGGTGGCTGCAAAGAACAGGCTGGTCGATATGCAAATGGAACTGGACTCCGCAAACAATTCTAAACTTGCTGCTTTGGAAGACGTTGAGCGATTAGACTCCGAGAGGAACGCTTTGGAGTCGCAGTTGGAGTCCAAATCTGTAGAAGTTGAGGAGCTAATTATGGTTATAACTTCATTGGAGGAAAATTCAGGGCAGAAAGAGTTGGAGTCACAGTTACAACTGATTTCAGCACAAGACGCAGAGCTTCGCCGAACTGTGGCGTCATTGGAAGAGACGGTTCAGGCTGAGAGGGCTCTTTCCATGCAACAGAAAGCAAACGCAGAGGCTGCATGGACTTCTAAAGAAGAAATTGAGGCACAGCTGTGTTCAGCAAACACTGAAACAGCGAAACTGCGTGACATTATCAAAGCACTGGAGAATGATATAGAGAAGGAGAAGGCACTTTATGAAGACCTCACAGCACAATTACAGCTTAAAATTGAAGCAGCTGTTAATGCAGTTAGAGAACCATTGGAGACACAATTATGTTCAGCAAATACTGAAGTAGAGAAGCTGCGAGATGTTATCAAAGCGCTGGAAGCTGAGGTGGATAAGGAGAAGGCATTGCATGAAGAGTTCGTAGCAGAAGTAGAGGTGAAAATTGAAGCAGCAAGAGCTGTATCTGTTGAGGCTGTTAAAGAATCCTTGGAGGCACAATTGTGTTCAGCAAACACTGAAATACAGAACCTGCATGAGATCAACAAAGAACTAGAGAATGAGATAGAAAAAGCGAAAGCAATTCATGAAGAACTCTCATCACAATTCGAGATGAAGATTGAAGCGGAGAAAATTCGTTCTGTGGAGGCTGTTAAAGAATCCTTGGAGGTACAATTATGTTCAGCAAATACAGAAATACAGAAACTTCGTGAGGTCACCAGATCAATAGAGAATGAGGTAGAAAAAGAGAAGGCACTTAATGAAGAACTCTCGGCACAGTTAAAGATGAAGAATGAAGTAGAGAGAACTCATTCTGTGGAGTCTGTTAAAGAATCATTTGAGAAACAACTCCAATTTGCAAACTCAGAAGCTGTAAAGCTGCGTGACATGGTGACTGCACTTGAGCACGATGTGGAGAAGGAAAAGGTATTTTCTGCAGAGCTACAGATGCAGCTAGAAGCTTTAGAGACCATAAAGAAATTGTTAGAATCAGAGGTTGAGTCAGCACATCAGGACTCCAGAAATCTCAAGCAAAAGGTGGAGTCATTGGAGGCAAAACTCAAGGAACATATGTCTTCAGCCGAAGAGTTTGTTGCCCAGGCAGAGGTTATACAGTCAGAAAGAGTGGCTGTGGAGCATCGACTTCAAACGGCAGAGAGGGAACTCATAAAACTGACAAACAAGGTGAGCTTGCTTCACAAGGAGATTGCGCAGGAGCGATTACTGTCAGAAGAGTATGAACATAAATGTCGAAAGCTGGAGGCTCAGCTGTCAAGGGATAGTCGTGAGGCAAAGCTTTGGCGACTTGCAAACTCGAACGGAGAGCTGAAGGCCAAGAAGGTAAATTTCTCTGCTAGATTTTGAGAAACTCTTGCAACATGTTTCCTTGCTAATACCCATTCTCAACACGAAACATACTTCAAGCATCATGTCTGGGAACAAATAGGCCTATAAACACCCCGATTAAGATTGCTTAAACAGTATTCCATAACATGAATGCTCAAACACGGCTTGGTGTACGTATTGAATCCAAGTTGAATATTTGTGTTTTTTTATAGGAGAAGGAGCTTGCTAACGCAGGTGGGAAGCTTGCTGAATGCCAGAAAACCATTGCTTCTCTTGGACGTCAACTGAAATCACTGACAGACCTCGACAGTGTGGTGCTGGAGCCAGAAAGACCAGAACCCAGGGACATGCCATTGCCTTTGGACTTTAGAAATGGAGATGCTGAATTCGCGGTCTTTGCAGATGAGTTATATGACTTTGACCTCCCAAATGGGAACGAGAGCTGCTTTTCACCGCTCCCTTCGATTCAACCATCGTCCCCGCCCTCAGAGATGTCAGTGTTTGCAGGGGGGCTTTCGACTCTTAGCAGTTACAGGAACAAAAGAGCAGGTAGGAGGTTATGAAAAGATTTCCAAGATGCTCCACTAACAAACAGTTCATGGATGCTCACATGTAGGTAGATCAATGTACATTCACAGAAACTGATTGTTAGATTCATGTGTTGAATTCCATTCCAGCAAGCTCAGTTTTTATAGCCTGCTTGATGAGGTCTCACTGTAACAGCGTGTGATTCCGAGGTGCCCAAACTGCTTGCTGCAAAATGTAAACTGAGTGTTGCGTGATGCAAGGTCCAGGGATTGCTGATTGGCGCCATGTGCAGATCCAAAGTTTAACTGACCTCTTGTTGTTATATCATGTTGTTTCTCGTGGGACAATAGCATAATAATTCCATTCGTATTGTTAAATTTCAACAGCAACGAAAATTACAGTGGCAACTTGCGCAGCTGATGGAGACAATCTCATAAATTCCACATCCACGTTGGATTGCTTTCGGATTCCTTGAGAAGAAATGCTTGTGTTTATGGAGTATGGCTGCAGATGATTAGTTCAAGTTGGTGCTCCTGCTCATCGCCACTCTCTCTGACTACACAGCCTCTGCCTTAGCGGTGATAGCTTCAGCCTCTGCCTTACGATTTGGAATTCCCTTCTCGTAATCATCGAAAGGCCATACCTGAAAAACGTCAGTGAAAGTGATGGAGTGCTCAACATTGTCCTATACAACTGTTTGCATCTATAATAATTGAAGAGAAATTGTTTTAAACTGGGAAACCAAATCGGGTTAGATGATTTCTATCACCTTTTTTTTTTATCATGAACCCTCGTGACTACAGGATAGGGTGCTCGTGCCCTTATGCGGTGCTCCATCCTCCATGATATGCTGCCACCACCAACAACTCAGGAGACCAGACCATGTCAAGTATATGTGTCCTGAAACCACAATATCTAGTTGCATGACATGTCCTAATAGTGTTCGGTGTTGGCGTAGCAGTGATTGCAGATTGGGAAGAGCTATTATTGTTTTGTTATTTCAGAGCTTGGTGCATGATTTCGAGACATGAATCCGTACGCTATACACTTTCAGTCTCTCACCAGGAATACATATCTTGGCTTCAATTCATGGCTTCTGGAAGACGGAAATGTTTAGTGTTCACCGTTGTTGCATAGCCCAATGGTGTGGCACCTTACATTTGAATACTGATGGGATTATTTACAAGGATTTAGTCACATTTGACTTAAGATTGACCATCTCTTTTTTCACATAGAAGTGAGATGCCTTGGAATAGTTTGCCTGGAAAAATAAATTCGATTTTGGTTTCATCCAAAAAGACAATTATTTCAGTGGTATGATGTACTTCTGTATATTTTGAGTACTTGTACTCAAACTTAAGTGTATAAATGCATTTATGCTTCCAATGATATGCAAGTTCATACAAAAATAGACATTCTCAAGTGGAATGTGTATGTTCCTCGGCTGTGGCTTGCGCCATAAGATGCAAACAGCACCATTCTGTAACACATCAGTTAGTGCACGCCTCTCATGGGATGGGAGCTACTATGCAGATATGGGTGCTTCCAATTTAAGAACCACTTGGCACCAACACTTAGATATTTCTGCATTCAATAGCCAATAAGAGAACACTGAATATCATAACCATGTCATAGACAAGAAGGAATTCAGCATCACAAGAAATAAATTGGCCTCCCTTTTGGGTGAGCACTGCTGAGGGTTTAATCATAGGGGCAAGTTAATGCTTTAGGAGAGGTATGCTGAGTGGTTTTGGGTTAACCATCTTGCAAGTGATGGGTCTGGGGAATTAAATGAGCATGCAAGCAAGCCCAATCAATTGCTGGAATAGTTGGTTGCTGAATCTTCCCTCTTCTCCTCCCGTCCTGTTTTCTTTTCTTCGTCCCTTTTTTTTCATAATTGATATAGCTTCTAGAAGCCTTTCCTGATATACTTGGATTTCTTGGTCTGGAAAAACATAGTGACATTTATTGATGAGTGTTGATCATGTAGAGAGCGAGGGAGGTGTCGTCTTGGATATGCACGCTTTTGTTGAAATGACTAGCTGGAATGAGTTTGGTGGGAGATAGGTTGTTAAATTGTAATAGGCACACGTTTGGGGTAGATAACGACCTCTAATGATTTATTAATGTTTGTATGTAGATCGTTAATTTCTTAGTTTAATATAGTTTATTTTTATTTTTCTTTAAGCACTAGTATTCAGATATTGATTTTGTTAATTGGCATTCATCATCGATCAATCTATTCAGAGAGAGAGAGAGAGAGAGAGAGAGAGAGAGAGAGAGAGAGAGGGAGAGATCAAACCAGGTCCGCATCAACCATACGTATTATCTGGACAAATAAATCCCAGAGTCAATATACTTCGGTCAAAAAAGTACGGGTGTCTTGCTCCAATATTAGTTTCAATGGAATGAGAGAAAAAAATGCGGTTCCATTGTTGGCCCCTTTATTTCGAGTATAACTGACAGCAATATATCGTCAAGTACAAAGACCCTTGATTTGACAATAAGATGCATTTTAAAAAAGTGGATATCCTTTTCAAACTGTCAACGATGCTACCTGATGCTCCAAGTACAATTGTTATTTGTTGATCCTGCGAATATTGTTATTGGAGGATCAGTATCTCCTCCAAATACATATTCACGGAATTGTTATATCTATTGATCCTGATATATTGCTGCACTGAATTGGAAAGATTGTACCGCTCGCAGCCGAGTTTATTTTGTTTGAAATGGCTCTGATTATAAGGTTGGAACTTAATTATTCAAATTGGATTCAGTAATCTTTCACCGAGAGAATTTTGTTTACTACATGCAAGTTGACCGTCGCAATTCATGGTCCCCCTCACTGGCGTATCTTGCAATACTCTGCCTGTGTACGCAAGAACAGAGTGTATTCAAGTGAAGTGATGAAACGTCATCGCTTAGATTATTGGCACCGATGGGGTAGTGGTATTACACAAGGCAAAACATCCCCATGCCGGAAGATACCGTTGGAAACTACGCAACCGTCTTCCTGATCCCCCTCCACAATTGCAACTAGAAATGTTACACACACACAGACACACACACACACACACACAGAGAGAGAGAGAGAGAGAGAGAGAGAGAGAGAGAGAGAGAGAGAGAGAGAGAGAGAGAGAGATTGTCTTGTCCCTACTCCTTACCTCATCTCTCTTTCGCTCCATCCCAAATTTCCATCCTCTACCTATCCTTTTGTCCAGTCCCCTCCAATTAACTCTTTACCAAGAAATCACCCTTGGTTGTCCTTGTTCTTGTTGCTCTTCTTAGCTGTCACCGGCGTATATAAGCGCCAAATTCTCGTTCAGATCACAATCCACAAGCAGTCCTTGTCCACACTCCCAGAGCACCAGGCTGCTCTCGTCGTCCTCCATGGGTCTCTTCAGCTCCCCAGCCAAGGTCTACAAACCGGCCGCCGAGGTCGACCTCGGCCCCGGCAGCGACGAGTTCTACATCAGCCCCAATGTCAAAGGTCTGCTCATTCTGAATTTGTTGTTCTGAATCCAGTTCTTGGGTCACACACAAGTGCGAGAGAATTCTGCTGGTGCTTGTTTTTGAATTTTGTCGGTGGTCCTTGCATGATCAGCTCCCCGGGTTGCCGGGCTCCTGGTGAAGATCTTCGTGTGGATCCTCGAGATGCCGATCATCGGGCCCATGATGCTGTACATCTTGAAGAAGGATAATCTCATCAATAAGGTGCAGCAGAGCTCGAATTCCCCTGAATTTCTCTCTTTCTCATCATCACAAATAAACTTCTCTTTTCTGACACTGGGAGGTTCGTCAGCTCCAGTTACTACCATGCATGCATGTAGATGTGAAGATCAGTCCTTCGCAAAAAAAAAAAAAAAAAAAAAAAAGTAGATGTGAAGATCAGTGACAACGAATAATGTTTCACCTGAACGTTGTGATCGCAGTTAGAACTAACTCACCCTTCTCTCTGATTTCTGAATTCCAGCTCGTCCAGGATGCCGACATCCCAGAGCCGCCGCTGTTCACCGCCACCCACAGCTGGGAAGGTTAGTTCTGAACTCCTTCTTTCTGCAAGTCCAGAATTTCCGACGGTGAGTGCAGGACAAGCTCTGAACTTCTGAATTTGAAACCGACCAAAAACGTTGTTGTTTGCAGACACCCCAGAGCAGAACGTGAGCCTGACGAAGCCCGACCTGTCGCCGGCCGAGCGGGTTCAGGAGGCCGTCAGCTGCCTCCCGGCGCGGTTCGAGGCGACGCTCGCCGCCGACGCGCCGCCGTCGGGGCTCAAGCGATGGACGATCAGGGACTTCTCCAACGCTTACCGCTCGGGAGAGACGACACCTGTCGAAGTGAGTTTCAGGTCTTTGTGTGTGTGTGTTTTTTTAAGGGAAAAAAAAAACAAGTGAGTTTCAGGTTGCATACTTGTCCACCACTGTGAGCTGGATTCATCGTAACTCTCGCAGTTTACTGTGCTGGGTATGACTCAAGTTTAAGCAGGATAAAAAAGTGTATGTTGTAACTAGCAGTTAATTACTACTCGTCCCAAATAGTTGTCACTGGACATCATGTTTGACTCTTCGTCTTATTCAAAAAAATTATTTAAATTAAAAACAAATATGTCATGATTAAAATATATTCAATGATAAATAAATTGTAAAAAATAAATAAAATTTGTGCAAAAAATTTGAATAAGACGAGCAGTCAAAAAAGTCAACAGCGACATCTATTTGGGAGGGAGTACATCAAAAAAAAGTTTGTAGAAAAAAGTTTGTTACATGATGATTTGGACTTTGACAACTGTAAGTGATGGATGGGCATTGACGCGCTGTTGCACGCAGGTTGCGACGAGGTTTCTGGCGGCAGTGAAGGAGTGCTCAGGCCCTGGTCTCAACATGGCCTTCTTCATCAGCTGCGACCCAGAGGACGTGATGAGGCAGGCTGAGCAGTCCACCCTCAGATACCAACAAGGTAGGAGTACTCATTTTTTTTCTTTAAGAAACAATAAACATAGGACCTTGTCCAAAAAAAACATCGGATTCTGACATGGCCGACGTTCCAGAGCAACTGCTGCTACTGTAGGAGTAATTAGTAGAAAAGTGCCATTTCGGTTGCTCTCAACGCCATGGGTTCTTCCTCCCGCACCTCACCTTTTTCTACCCTGTTTATTGTTTTGACCCTACTAGCTACTAGTCTACCAAACTTTGTTGGTCTGTCTGTACCCAGTTACCCACTTGCTAACCAACCGAGGTTGTGCAGTGACATCCATGCTTTTATTTCCCGGTAGTAGTAACTGGAGTAGTAGTAATCTGCAACCAGCCGAAGTTGTGCAAGAAAGAAAGCTTCTGAATTTTCTGGTTTGGCGTCCCGAGAGAGGGAGATAGAGAGAGAATCGCTGTTTCCGTAAAAAGAAGGAAATGATAGGAGAGATGGAAGGAAATGGTGATACGAACGGATCCTGCCTGCCGGTTACATGTTGTTCTCAATCACGAGCGAGAGAGATCGCAGGACTGGCAACCGCCAAAGTTTGGCAGTTTGTCACATTCAGGTGAAGAACCTCCTTCCTTTCTGCTACAGAGTGGCATGCAGTGAGTGCTGTCTGTCGTCTGAGCCATGCATGGCGCAGACCGTTGCCGTTCGTTCTTGCTCCGATGGATCCATCCGTATCCACGGTCCCAAAGACACACGCATTCATTGCGCAGCCGATCGATCGGTTTCAGTGGTAGTAGTAGCTGTCAGCCTGTCACTAGTACTAGTACTAGGAAGAAGTACCTGCTGTATCGGTTGCTGGTCTGTCGTTCAGGGCAGGGCTCATCCCTTGCAGGGTTGTGGCAAGGACTACTTGTTCCGCAGCATGGAGGCCAGCGTATGAGTGAGCGTAGGAAAAGGGTCGGTTTGTTGCACTAGCTACGCTTGAAAAAGAAATACTACCTGATCATTACACAGTACACAGTACACAGTACAAGTACACGGTAAACAGAGTTCATGGGTGTGACATGAAGAGAGGGCAAGTAGCCGCTGATTTTGGCCGTTCTGCTATGTACAGCAAAGCCGTGGCTGCTGTCCAGTTGGAACTTGGAACAGATCTGAACAGCTGCATTGTCGCATGACCATTTGCATTTTTTTTCATGCAATGTGGAAAACCCCCCGAACTGTAGTACTCTGTCTGAATAACTGTTGTCACTGACGAATGGACACTGGGACAGGTGCTCCTCTGTCGGCGCTGGACGGCGTGCTGGTGGCCGTGAAGGACGAGATCGACTGCCTCCCGTACCCGACCACGGGGGGCACGCGGTGGCTGGGCGCGGCGCGGCGGTGCGCGGCCGACGCGGCGTGCGTGGCGCAGCTGCGCGCGTGCGGCGCCGTGCTCGCCGGGAAGGCCAACATGCACGAGCTCGGCGCCGGCACCAGCGGCATCAACCCGCACCATGGGTACGTTTTTACTGCGTGCGTGGCATGGCATGCAGTTTCTCGCTACTCTGTCCTATTAGCTTAGCTGCCAAGCCAAATCATCACCACCTGCTCTGCTTGTGCTGCTCATTAAGCGCCGCCACCTACCTGACCTGCCGCCACGCAAGCTTAATCACTGGCACTGGTAGGAGCACTGCTCATCCCATCATCGATCGTTCTTCGCTGGTCACCACTGTGCCATCATCGTTCGATCTCATCTGATGCATCATGCATGTCCCCGGCCGGCACCAGCTGAGCCGGGTCCGTACGTACATGCGTTCGGACAGCACGCGCGGCCGGGCCTAGTGAATGCTGAACTCAAGAGGCGAGTGACGACAGACACTGACATCAGTATCCAAAACACACTTGTGTCCGTGCGTGCAGGTCGACGCGGAACCCGTACAACGTCGGCAAGGTCGCCGGGGGCTCCTCCAGCGGCTCCGCCGCCGTGGTCTGCGCCGGCCTCTGCCCCGTTGCCCTCGGCGTCGACGGCGGCGGCTCCGTCCGGATGCCGGCGGCGCTCTGCGGCGTCGTCGGATTCAAGCCCACCGCCGGCCGCCTCTCCAACCAAGGGTTCGTTCTAGCTTTCTTGCCGGCCAGCATCAAATTCAGGCGAGTCTGATACTACGGTTGATACGTCCATTGCAGGGTGCTCCCGCTGAACTGGACGGTCGGGATGCCGGGGATCCTGGCGGGGACGGTCGAGGACGCCCTCATCGCGTCAGTGATCACTCTCTGTTTTTCATAAGCGTCTCACTGTGTCATACTCTACTACTATATCGCAATGCCATTTCACTCTGCGACGTTTCACCTGATTTAACAATTCTTTCGTTCAGCTACTCGGCGATCGTCGACCAGTCGCAGCCGTCTTACCTGCGGGTAATCAAAGGACTACTTACCGCCATTTCTGACCCCTTTTTAGTACTATACTGTTTTCACTGAACTTGGAGTTACTGATACTCTGCAGCCGGAACTGAACCTGCCTCTTCTGAACTCCACACCGTCCATCAGCAACGTCAAGCTAGCCAAATCAGCAAAGGTTAGATTACCTGGAGAAGATGTTTTACTGTTTGCGATTTATCGAATTACCGGACTCTGAACATTGTGCTGACACTGGGGAAAAAATTGCAGTGGTTTAACGACAGTGCCGAGGACATCAGGAGCTGCTGCGACAAGGCTCTGCAGATGCTGCACACGCACTATGGCTGGCAGGTAAGGAACGCCTATAGCAAGAATCATCTGGGAGTGCCTGAAAGATCAGTTTTCGTTTCAAAAAAGAAAAAAAAAAAGGATCAGTTTTCATGCAAGTTTTCAGAGGATATGTTCCATGAAAGGTGGTCTCAGTTTCTTCTTGTGATTATTTTCTCCTGCCTGCAAATGAAAGACTGTGGAGGTGACCATTCCCGAGATCGAGGAGATGCGGCTCGCGCACTACGTCACCATCGGTTCAGAGTGCACCACTTCGCTCGCCAAGTACCTTGACAACCTGTAAGTCAGGGTTCAGAACGGTTCATGCCGTTTCCTACATTCGAATGATGCAAACCAACCTATAGTACTATACATGTCTGAAATACTGAGATTTTGTCCTATTATGATTCTGTCAGGAAGAGGTCTGAAATCGGCTGGGACGCGAGGGTCGCGCTCAGCGTCTACGGCTCGTTCAGCAGCAGGGCTTACCTCAACTCGCAACGCCTTCGGTGAGTTAATTAGTTGCTGCTTCAACAAGGCCCCTGCCTGAATATCTCTGAACATTGTAATAAGATGGAGAGATGAATCGTCTCTTACATACTTTGTGACTGAACAAGAAAAAATTGATTCAGGAACCGTCAGATGTACTTCCACAAGCAGATCTTCAAGACCGCAGACGTGATCGTCTCGCCGATGACAGGGTACCTCCATCAGTTCTTCACCGCTTCTCAGATTTTCAGATCTTTCTCCGTAAACTTGCCATGAACTAGTACTAGTATAGTAGATTATCACCACCATTCATCCTTCCTTCTCCTTGATTACCAACTACGTGCGCAGTGTGACCGCCTACACGCTGCAAGACGACGCGTTCCAGACGGGTGAACTCGACTACATCAACGGAGGTAATCCAATGCTAAAAAAGAAAAAGTTTCCGTGACTCCACAGTGACACTTTGTGTCCTAACATCACGCATTCGTTTCCAATTTCAATCGACAGCCGCGCTGGTCCGGTACTCCATTGCAGGGAACTTCCTCGGCCTGCCGGCCATCACTGTCATGGTAACCGCCACTATATTTCTTCAGAAACAAGACCTGCATTTACAGATGCATTTTAACATGGATTCGTCAGGTTGGGCATGACAAGGAGGGGCTGCCCATCGGGCTCCAGTTCATCGGCAGGCCATGGTCAGAGGCGACTCTGCTCCACATAGCGTTCGCAATGCAGGCAAGTGACTGAAACGACTCACTGAATCTGAATGATCTCTCCCAAATCCCAATTGCTTGCAACTGAATGTACCAACATGTCACTCAGACTTAACCTAGAACATTGTTTGGCTGCAGGAAGCGTGCGCCAAGAACTACAAGAAGCCGGCTGTGTTCTACGACCTCATGAAGAAAGATTGATCAAAGGCATCCCTAGGAATTATTAAAGGAAGATGTTGTTGCCCGGGAGCAGTGGTCGAAGAGGAGGAGTTAGTCGCTAATCGCGCCCCGAAACGTAGGGATTCTATTAACCGTACATGGTCTGAGAAAGAACACAAATAGACTGCAAAATTGTTCGAGTGCTGTGCAGGCTTAAAAAAAAAAAAGGAAAAACGATCGGTTCATTTGATGTAACTCTAAGCAGGATGTGTGGAGTACAATAGTTTGGTGTGTATGCCGTGCACATGAATATATATTACAATATATATGCGGCATTTTATCCACGAACTGAGTCGGGTTTCCTCCATACCTGACTCTAATTTTCGTTTTACTCGTCACATGAACCTGCTATCCAGCTTGCGCCAGATTGATTCTGTGCAACGGATTGACATCGAAAGGGGATGTGTGCCGATGAAACACGTCTATGCATGCTACGCTTTCTGGTAGACTAAACTGAACTTCAAACGAATGAACATAGAAAATGTTGTATCGGTACAAAAAATTGCCAGGCTGAACACCTGCCTAGATTGTGCGTGTGATTGTTTGGTCAGAGAGCTGCCTGGCCTGTACCAGGCAGCTGTA
Source organism: Eragrostis nindensis (assembly GCA_012490785.1). Taxonomy (NCBI): domain Eukaryota; kingdom Viridiplantae; phylum Streptophyta; class Magnoliopsida; order Poales; family Poaceae; genus Eragrostis; species Eragrostis nindensis. The sequence continues at coordinate 747,474 of JAAXCT010000128.1, forward strand.
AACCCCATCCGGTGCAGCCAAACGAACGCTACTCGTTTGTCATCAAATATAGAACTTTCTAGCATTTAAATAAAAATAGTTTTGAATTCAAAAGGTTAGTACCTCATTTTTTTTTCAACCTATCCCTCCACCAACCTTCCACAACCTCAAAATTTGTCTTACTCAAAAAGTCCTATATTTAGAGACAAATTTTAAAATCTAATTAGGAGATGGAGGGAGTAGCTCCTTGCCGTGCACTTGCCTAAGCTAGTTTGTAGTTGTAGGTATGTACGTACTCCTCTTTAGGTTGAAATCATATAATATAGAATCCTATTTTCTAATTAAAAGATATAGAATCTTATGAGAAACATATTTTTTTGGTTTGTATCCACAACAACGACGTGATCTTCCTGTCACCATTCTGTAAATGCAAGTACATGTACACCATGTTGTTTATTTATTTATTTAATGTTTTTTAATTAAATATATTCTTATAGACTACAAACGTCGACACTCACATACTTTACCTCATGGTCTAATACAAAAGGTTTTGCAGTAGCCAATGCTGTGTTTTTAAGGTGGCCAACGTCAGTGTGCATGTTCTATATATGAAGAAAAGTGATAGTTTGCTTGTTTTAACCATTTTTCATCTCTCCTAAACTCAACAAAAATAAACAGAGACACAATAATCTCTCGCTTTGGTACACCAAAGCCCCACCTACACGACTATATGACTAGTTGTTTATAGATGTTGTGTATATTTAATTGTTTATAGCTACAGGACTACATTATTGTATATGCACCCACATGAAAGAAAAAGATGGTGATGTTTGACTTGATTTGACCATGTCTACAACTTATTATTTACCCTTCAACACATGAGCCCCGGGTGCATATGCACCCACATGGAAAAAAACGTTAGCGAGATGCACCCGCATCATTTCCCCTCTAGCTTTGCTCATTGTGAATTCCGTTGGACCACGTAAAGCAGAACTTGGGAAAGCGTGGAATGGACGAGAAACACCGCGGCGAAGTAAAATGAATGCACGAACAGAAGCAACAACTTGGGGACCTGTTTGGCCGACGGGCTTAATATGGCTGCGTTGCTCACAACGTTGGTTATCTACCCATTGTATTAGGCGTGCTTAATTGGATAACTTATTTCTCCTTCATTTTCTTTTTTTTTCTTTTGCGAGTTACTTCTCCATTTCATTTGAAGAAAGAAAAGAAACATGTGCACTTTGGCGGACGTCTTCCAAAAACAAATAAAAGATATAATTGCACGAGTGCCATTACTTTGTTTCTCAATTATGAATTTACCTTTATTTTTTCAAGTTTGCACAGGTGCTCTTGCTCCCGTTTTGATCAAATTGTTGTACCATTGCTACTGCTTCGATGGCAAAACCGTAATTTTTGTTCATCAAAACCGGAACAATAGTGCAATAACTTGGAGGAAAAATAAAAACAATGCTGTAAAGTTGAAAAATAATAAAAACAAATTCATAATCTATCTATTATATATATATTTGACGACGAAAAGGAGCCACCACGTTCGCTCTAAAATGCTAGAAATTCTCACGTTAATCCGAGAAAATAAGAAGAGAAAATTACCCACCACTGCCATTATGAAAAATTAGTTACAAAACCCCCTAAAAATATTTATAAAATAGCCAAATTCAAAAAAATAAAAAATAGCCAAAAATACCCCTCACACCGATTTCTAAATTACCCACCATGACATTATAAGTCAAAAAATAGCAAAATTCGAAATAATAAAAAATAACCAAAAATACTCTTCACACCAATTTCAAAATTGCCCTCCATGCCATTATAAGTAAAAAAAGACTAAATCTAAAAATACCCTTGACACCTATTTTTGAATTGCCCTCCATGCCATCATAAGTAAAAAAAACTAAATTTGGATTATAAAGAATAGCAAAAAAGTATCTCTAATTCGTTTTTTAATTACCCACCATACCATTATGAGCCAAAAATAGCTAAATTTTGTAATAATAAATATATCTAATATATACTTAATTCCTATTTCTAAATACACCATTATAAAAATACACCATCATATGTCTAGCTAGCATGGCAAATTTTCTTATTTTAGCATGACACATTTTCTTCAAAAGATTTATTTGTATCACGACACATTCTTTTTTACTACCACGACATATGTTAGTTAGTGGCATGTTTGAACTGACCTCACCTTCTAAAACAAAATCAAATACATTGTTAGATAAGACACAATCCAAGATAAATGATGACTCATCTCACACTCAATTTGAGAGATGGTGAGAAATTTTCTAATCTATTTTCTACTATTTCATAAATATAGAGTATAAAATAAATAATAATAATAATAATAAATTATGTTAAACTTCTACAATAAATAAAAATATTTTAAATAGTATACTAAATCTAGCCGCGCTAATGCGCAGGCAGCCATACTAGTTAACACTTAAACACAAGGTATCGTGCAATTGCAAATGCGCCTGGGAGGGGCAGATGGATAAACGGCGTACATGAACGGCCCCACCAATCGCGTTTTCGTCAGCTGCTCGGACGCACGTACACGTGGGCGCAGGCGACGAACCACAAACGTGGCGCCGACGAGCACCTCTCCAATTATTCATTCGTCCGCAGGTGGGTGGACCCATCGGCCCCACGCATCCTCGCGAGGGCAAAACAGTCCGTACCTCCAAATCCCGTCCGTTCAGGTTTGCCCGTCGTATCCTCTTGCAGCGTGGGTCGTACACCGGCATTTTAACACCAACTAACGAAAAAATAGTAGTAACCTCTGGTTGGGCATCACAAAGGAGGGGCTGCCTATCGGGCTCCAGTTCATTGGGAGGCCGTGGTCGGAGGCCTCTCTGCTCCACATAGCATTCGCAATGCAGGCAAGTGACTGAAACGACTCACTGAATCTGAATGATCTCTCCCAAATCCCAATTTCTTACAGCTTAATGTACCAACTGTCACTGACCCTTAACCTAGAACATTGCTTGGTTGCAGCAAGCGTGCGCCAAGAGCTACAAGAAGCCGGCGGTGTTCTACGACCTCTTGAAGAAAGATTGATCAAGGCATCCTGAGGAATCAATGGAAGACGATGTTGTTATGCGTCGCGCTAGAGCAGAGTGATAGTCGCCAATGGCGCGTCGAAACGTAGGGTTCCTATTTACCGTAAACGATCTGAAAAAGAACTTGAACAGAAATCAGAATTGCTCCAGTGCAGACGTGCAGTTCAGGTATTGGGGGAAAAAAAACAGTCGGTTCACGTGATTTTGTAACTCTAAGCAGGGTGTGTGGAGTGCAATAGTTTGTGCATGTCGTGCAAATTAAAGAATATATAATACAGTATATCCGGCATTTTATCCACGAACTGAGTTGGCTTTCCTCCCTATACCTGACTCTAATTTTCGTTTTGCTCGTCACATGAACCTGACATTTCATCCAGCTTGCGCCATTTTTGTCCGAAGTAAAGGACGAGCAAGATTGATCCCGTGCAACGGATTAACATGGAAGGGGACGTGTCCGGTGTGCCGATGAAACAGTTCAAAACATACAAAATGTTGTATAGGTACAAAATTGGCTGGCTGAACACCTGCCCGGATTGTGCATGTGACGTGTTTGGTCAGAGACCTGCCTGTACCAGGTAGCTGTAAACCCATCCGGCGCTGCGAAATGGAACGCTAGGTCCTTGCAATACACTAGCCGGAGCTAGTTTGCAACAATGGTAGTATGTAACGTGCTTCTTCTCTTTAAGTGAAGTCATATAATCCTACGACAAAAACATACTCCCTCCGTCCCTGAAAGACTGTCTTCTGGCCTCCCACCCGACAGAATAGCGCAGAAGTAACGGTACACAACTAGTAAACACTCTTTTCCTTTCGCCTCCTTTCACCTGCTACAGGAGAGAGCCGGCGATAAGGAGCGTCTCGGCCCAGCGTTGATCCGCCTGCTTCCCCTCCTCTCCGGCGGCCTCGTCGGCGCCGGAGAGGGAGGGAAGCCGGATTTGCTGAGTGCTGTACAGTGGTAGAACTAGGTTAGTAATCTAGTTTCTAAATAATCTCTCCATGGAGGTGCTTCTTCGTGGTGGAGTTCTTGTCTTCCCTTCCGACGGTTGCATCGTCGGGATGGTGAAGTTCTTTTGTTCCTCCCTTCCTTTTCTGGTGGTGATGGTGATCTCGGTGTCATCTCCGGCGAGAAGGTGAGGTCTTTGTTCCTCCGATTCAGGTCTAGGGTTCGCATCCGTGAGGATGTTGACTGTGGACATGGATTCGTGAGGTTCTTTTGCTTCATCTCTGCGAAGGGGTGGGAGCTTCCAGTTGTCCCCGTGTGGGGGTCTGGTTTTCCGGCCGTCGGCTCTGCTGGCGGCGGCGGAAGTTTGTTCCATCCGGTGGTCATGCTGAGGAAACTGCCGATGCGTGTTCATCGTCTTAGTTGCGCCTTCATGGAGGTGATGAGGTGCTCGATCTTGCGGCTTTACATGAGTTGGGTTTCCTTTGCTTGCCGGATTGGAGTTGTCGCCGGTGTACGGTGGCCGGGCGTCATCGTCTTCGCGCGTCTGAAGAAGTTCCTGGAAGAGGGGAGTTTTGCAGAAAAGTCCTTGTACTTGTTTTGTTGTACTCTTTTCTTTCAGGGTCTGTTTTGTAAGATGGGGATGTACTGTGCTCTGTTTTAATATATTATCCCCTCCCTTTCGCCAAAAAAAAAAAAAAAAAAAAAAAAAGAATAGCGCAGAAGTAAAAAGACCATCGTGCCCCTAGCAAAATTGTCCAGTGCCGAGTTCTCTGCTCCTGGTCGCCGCCAGGGACGCCGCAAGCTCGCCCGCTCTTCTCCCGCAATCGCTCGTCCCCGCGTCTCCTGCTGAAGCTCAGCCATGAGAAGCCCGGCGCCCCCGCATGTCGCCCGTCTGAGACGGATCTCGCTGCTGCCTCCCGCGAAATCGATCGCGATTCCGGATCCGCCCCCATCTGCATCTCCGGCCAAATCGATCGCGATTCCGGATCGATTCGAGGACGGGGTGAGCCGGGGCGGAGGAGGAGCGATGCAGGAGGACCGGTGCGGGGAGGATCGATGCGGGGTGGAGGACGGAAGCGGGGATCGATGCGGCGGAGCGAGAGCGACGACCGTGCAGGCTTGCGGGGAAGGATGACGAGTGGGTAGAATGATGGTGCGGTGAGCGCCGCGCGGGGAGGAGGAGCTCCGTGCGGGGAGGAAGATGCAGCGGAGAAGCGCCGCGTGGGGTGGAGGAGCGATGCGGAGGAGCGCGGTGCGGGGAGGAGGAGCGAGCGACTCGGGGACGAGTGGATAAGGGTGCGGCGCCGTGCGGTGTGGAGGAGGACGCGGTGCGGTGCGGGCCCGGGCCAAAACGACAGTCTTTCGCGGACATTCTCACAAGCGCAGAACGACACTCTTTCGAGGACGGAGGGAGTATTTCTTTTGTTTCTTTTTTCTTGCGAATTATATTTCTTTTGTTTCTGTCCACAACAATAACATGGTCCTCCTGTTAAGTACATGCATGGTTAGTGACACATGTTGTTTATTTATTTTATTTATCTCTCTTTTTAAATTAAGAACATGAGTACGCTTTTGTCTTACTAAGGCTGACTCCAAAATGATGGCTATATTGGATAGGCAAACATTGAATATGCATCATATTAAAACAAGTGTGTAGCTATGCATTAGAGCAGGGCTAATGGAAGTAGCCCGTCGCCGGCTGAGAGCTCATGCTCGGTCACTTCATGGCCATCATCGTATAGTGAGTTAGCTATTCAATCAACTGTTTCTTTGACTGGTTGCATGCATGCGCTGCTAGTAAGGCGGTTAGGCGGACTCCAACAAGGACGGCCATTTTTTCGATGCAAACATGTGATTGCCTCTGGTCTACAGTACTATGCGTTTCCTTCTCCTGGTTCAATCTCCAACAGCAACCGCATCTTCCACCCCAACTGAATCGACGCCATGCTCTTGCTCTGCACGCGAATTGGGCGATGGCCATTCCAATTGATGCCACCAATCTGCAAAAACTCGAATCAAGGCCGCATGGAGCAGCACCGAGCTGCTTCTGGTGGTCTGCACCGAGCTTCTCTCGATGCGCTTGCCTGCTGCCACGCCGATGAGCTTCTCCTGTTGCGGGAGGACTCCGGAGAGAGCGCGAACGTTCGCACGGCGGGCGAGCTGGGGTGCGGCGGCGGGCTGGCGTGGCCTCGAGCGTGCGTGGCGAGCTCGGGTCCGACGGCAAGCACCCGGTAGCACGGCAGCCACGAGCTCACGCACAGCGGCGCAACGACCTAGGAGACGGCGTCGGCCAGCGCGGAGAGGAGGATCTCGCATGTCTGCGCCGCGGGAGTCTGCGAAGCGTTCGGTCGCATCGACGAGAGCGACTGCTAGCTCGCCGTCGCCTCCCGCGCGCGCCACCGCTCCGCCTGCGCGCCGCCCCCCCCCTCTCCCACTCTCTTCCCCAGCGCCGCTGCCGCGCCCCCGCCGCCACGGCCGCGTCCCGCGCTCCCGGTGACGTCCCTGCGCGCCGTCGAGCCGCGCCTCCCCCGTCTTCCTCCTGCCACACGCGCTGCCTCCCTGGGCGCAGCAGCAGCAGCCAGAGGCAACGGCCACGCTGCACGAGCGCGACGCGGCGGCGCTCCGAGACCTCCGCCGGCCTCCTCCGCGCCGCGCTCCTCCTTCGCTGACAACTTGTCTCCGCGCCTCCACGCGCGTCGCGCTCGCATCACCTCCTCCGCACCCCGCACAAGCGCAGCCACGCCCCGCGCCGCCCACCTCCTCCGCGACGCGCCGCCGCAGCGCGTGCCCGCCTCCTCCGCGCGCCACGCTCGTGCAGCCGCGTCCGCACCTCCGCGCCTCCCAACGCACACGTCGCCGCCGAGCCCGCTCCTCCGCGCCGCGCGGTGCACAAGGCGGCCGAGTGCGAGCGCGCCGAGGGCGGCGCATGATTTGACGACGTAGGGGAGCCGGGTCTGGAGCGCCGGGTCGGCGGCGAGGACGTCGGCCACGACACGGGCGTGGATTTGGAGGCCGAGGTGGGACGCGGAGACGCAACCTGCGCCGCTCGCCGCCCGCCCGCCAGCGACCTCGCCGACGCCGAGCGGTGGCGCTCCGAGATCCCCCGCACACCCACCGCCGCGCCGCCACCGCTTGCCGCCCGCAGCAGCCGCCGTGCGCCCTCCGCGCCGCTGCCGCCGCTCCCCTGCTCCTCCAGGCGCGGCGAGGTTGCGGACATGTCCGTCAGCAATGCGAGCGACATGGAGGCCAGAGTGGGTGGAGCAGGACGAGCCCGACGGCACCCGCTAGCTCCGCGCACAGCTGCTTTCCGTTGCTCTCCCAGGGGAAGGACGGCGGCGCCGGATGCATTGGAGTAGATAGGGAAGCTATTTTTTGCACTCTCTCTAAGTGGCTAGCGTGTTTGCAGTGTCTGTTGGGCCAGGATTTGGGGATGCACAGTTGCACGCGCCATGCATATATGCGTTTGCATTGGGCTGTTGGAGTCAGTCTAAGACTGACTTCAACAAGGGAGCGCAAATGCAAACATGCCTCCGCGCGCAGAACTGTAGACGAGGAAAACGTCTCCAACAGACGACGCAAGAGGTGGAGGCAGTTTGCTATCCAGGAGAGAGAAGGCGCAAAGATAGCTCTCCTCTCTCCTCGAGCGCATTTCTGCGGGACCACGTGCCGGGACACGCGGGCCGAGCGGAGCGGCGACGCGCGGGCCCCAAGCGACGAAGTGGTGGACGTCGACGGCGGTGGGGGCGGCGGGCGTGGCAGAGGTCGGCGTGGTGGAGGATGGTGGCCTGGTGGTGCTGCTGGGTCGTCCTCTTCCCCAGCTCCGTCGACGAGCAGTTAGTCATCTTCCCCGATTCCGACGGCCGCGCCGTCAATCTCTCGCCGCAGCTCGTCCCAGGTTCGATTGAGTCGTAGGTGAGCATCCTTAGCACCACCTCCACCTCCCCAGCTTGCTCAACCGCCGTCTCCTTCCCTCTCCCAAGCTCATCTCGGGCAGCCATGGCCGCCGCCCTCTGTGCCCGTCGCAGCCGCCGTTTCCCATGACCTCCCCTCAAATTGATACCTCAAATGGATGCGCCACGGCCTACTCCTTCGATTCCCCCACTCTTTGGCCGCCCTCCTGCCCTTCCCCCGTGTGGATTTGAGCTCCCATAGCTCAGCCATGGCGAGGAGAAAACAGAGGAGCTCCATCTTCTCTGTATGCGTATTCTCTGTTGGAGATGGTGTGGTGGGAAGGAGAGGGAAAACACTGTAGACGTGATCCAAAGGACAATATGCCTCTCAAAAGTGCACATTGTTGTTGGAGTCAGTCTAATTGGTGGAAAGATGTGATTTTTCTGTAGTTATTGCTTCAGCCGGCTTGCACTCGGCGAGTGAAGAATCGCCCGCACCCCTCTGTCTCTCTCTTCCTCACTCTCTCCTCCACGTCAGATTTTTGGATGACCAGGCAGCCGTTTGCCGGCCATTATACTTGCTCTTAGGTGCTCTCTCTAACAGCCGTTGTATTTGAGTGTTCTGTTGTCAGTGAGTCCTTAATGGCAGTTGGTCTGAGAGAATATGCATTCAGGGGGAGAGAGAGAGAGAGAGAGCGCCTATTTTTTTGCATCTCCTCTCTCTCATCCATTGTAAACTGGCTTTTAAAGTTGCCTCGTCTGTTGGGTGCATGTTTAGCCTATGCACAGTGCACACCGCTATTCGTTTTTTATTTGCCTTCCCCGATGCATAAGCTGTCGGACTCAGTCTAAAGCCCCTATGGCGCAGGGTCTAAGGCTGCCCGCACTGGTCTCCTTTACCGATTCCTTCAGGAAAGAGATAGCGGAAATAGGTGCTGCACCGGGCTTTCTTTACGCTCCCGCTATCGAAGCGGAAGCCGCGCCTTCCGCTATTCGTAGCGAAGTAGCGGGAGTCCGGTATCGGCACGTGGGGCCCGTGCGCCCACGGCTTGCTCCTCCGCCACCCAGAACCACCACCGAGCCACCATTCCCCTGCCCCAACTCCGTCGAGCGAAGTCCCCTGTCTCTCTCGATCCCGACGGCTACGCCATCGATTTCCCTCTGTAGCTCGCCCCTACCCCGACCGAGCCGCAGGTGAGCACCTCCAGAACGAGCTCCACCTCCCCAGCCCATCCCCATGGCATCCCCCTCGCCTAATCGAGCGCTACCCGAGCAGCCATGGCCGCCGCCTCCACTCCTCGTCGCAGCTGCCGCTCCCAACACCCACACCTCAAATTGATGCCTCAAATTGAACCGCCATGGCCTACTCCTTCGATGCCCCAACTCCTAGCCGCTCTCTTCCCCTTCCCCATGCCGGATTCGAGAGCTGTTGGAGTCTGTCCATGGCGAAGAAGAACAGAGGAGGCGTCGTCCTCTGTATCGATCCTGGAGGTGTTGGAGCGCTCGGATGTATTTTTGTAGAAAGGCCCTCACAAAAAAATCTATTAATCTTGGTATTTTTGTGTCTTCACATTTTTATACAAAGCCCCCAAACGTTAAAACAATTTTGTTGTGTGTTGTATATTTATAAAAGACCCCTACTCTTTTTGGTATTTATGATAACTATTATAAATAATTATGGTATGAGGAAATATGTTTGTTAAAATAAGATGGTAGTTGGAGATGGTTGAATAAAATATATGGTAGTTGGGATAGAGGAAGAATATAGAGGATCGATGGGTGCAGGAGAAATTGATATAGAGGAGAGAATCTTGATGACCAGGATAGAATATTCCTTTTAGAGAAAGCAAATAGAGTAACATGAGTGCGGAGAGCCTAAGGGCACCCGCAACGTTAGTTTTCAAGCGAACAATGTGCGATGGAAAGCGAACCATACACGTTGTTCGAATCGAACCATGCGTGTCAGAGGCTAAGTTCGACATCTCAACTCGGTTCGGCTGGGAGCGAACCATAACAAATAAACTATTGTTTCTGGCTGTCGGATGTGACTTCGGTAGCGCAAAGGAGGTGCAGAGGGAGAAAGAAAAACCAGTACTTTAATCTGCTATGGGACCCACAAACGTTATGGAGATCGAACCAAAGAGAGTCGAACCGAACCGTCGTGCTTTGGTGCGCACCAGCGTTGCGGGTGCTCTAATGTATTCGCAGCATGTTTTGCAATAACCGGGGTTGTGTTTGATTAATGTGGTCGACACCCGTCTTTTCGCAAAAAAGAAGAAGAAAAAAGGTGGTCGACACCGGTATGCATGTTCCTCTCAAGAAAAGAAAAGAGAAAACGCAAGGATGCATATGCTCTATATAAAGAAAAGTGATATTTGGCTTGTTCTAACTATTTTTCATCTCTCCCTAAACTCATGACTTGGAAGTTAAAGAACATGTATATATTTACTTGTTACATCTACAGAACTACATCATTGTATATGCACCCGCATGAAACAAAATGATGGTGCTACTTGACTTGTATATACGTCCTATTATTTACTCTCCAATAGATGAACCCCGGGTGCATATGCACCCACATGGAAATAGCTGGCTTGTTCTTTTTCATAGAGTTATTATCAGGGAGAGTGTCTCTCAATCACCCGAGGTTTTCTGGAATGAGGCCAATCTCTCGATCACCCCGAGGTTCTCCGGAATGAGGCCAATCCCATATGAAAACTTTTTGTACTCGTCAATTTTCGATATTCTAATTTCTTCCAATAGCTCCAACATTCCTTCAGATTTAAATTTGTCTCTATACTGATTGTCGTACTTCATAAGAGAGATAAAAAACCCCAAAATGACAAGCCCGATCCTCGACATCTCAACACTTGCTCGCTTAAAACGAGAAAGCAACATTATAATCTTCAAAATCACAGATTGGCATCGAAAATGCAGTTCTGTTGTTTCAAAAAATACATGCTGAGAGATAAGATGAATTGATCTTGAACATAACAAATAAAGATGGTGATGTTTGACTTGTTTTGAGCATGTGTACATCCTATTATTTACCATCCAACACATGAACCTCGGGTGCATATGCACCCCCATGGAAATAGCTGACTTGTTTTTTTCTAATTTTTTTCTTTTTTTGGAAGGAACTTGTGGGGGCAAAGCCTCTTTCAGGGAGAGTGTCTCACCCGAGGTGCTATTCGTAATAAACGAGCCACCCGCATCATTTTTGTAATTTTGCTCATTGTGAATTTCCATGTTTAAAGGGGCATAGTACACATATAAAATTTTATGCGTGCTGCTCCATCGTGTAGGATGTTGATGTTGCTCAGGTTACTTCTCCTCCATTTCATTTGGGAAAAAATAAAATTGGAGGAGCTGATAGATAAACTGCATCATCGGAAAAAAAAAAGATGGATAGACTGCATTACTGCAGTCCCAAACCAATCGCGTCATCGTCAGCGGCTCGGGCGCACGTACACGTGGCGCAGGCGGCGAACCACAGACGTGGCGACGAGCACCTCCAATTATTTTATTCGTCCGCAGGTGGGTGGACAGTCCTGCCCATCGGGCCCATGTGGCAGCGTACGCCGCATCCTTGCGAGGGCAAAACGGTCCGCAGCTGCAAATCCGATCACCCTTGCCGTTCCCTCTTGCACCGTGCGTGCGTGGGTGGGGGGGTCGTCAACCGGCGAGCGCGGCCAAGAGGATACGCGAGCTTTGCTCCTGCAGTCCTGCTGGCTACTGCGGTCGTGTCGTGCAATGCAGTTTGCACCGTGAGGGTTCGATGTCAAAAAAAAAAGGGCTATGGTGTTTGGACAGCAAGTGTTCGTGCAAAGCAGCCAAGTTACGCCTTGGTTGTTCATGTCATGTGGATGCACCACCGTGGAGCAGGGTGCTCAGGTGCCAAGCGTTGAGGTTGAAAAACTTACCACGATGTTATTGGTAAAAGAAAAAAAAATGGGCCCAAAGGATGGAGTCAAGCACGGTTTGGCCTATATTGGATTCACGGTTGACATGAGAGTTCACTATTAAAACTATCAATTCAACTACATAAATATCAAAGTAACTTTGTGTCGAACAACTAGTGCCTCATGCAAACAGAAAAGTGTGACCATTAAATCCACCTTTCGAAAACGACTGACCCACCAAGATTCATTGAAGTCATCCAGATAAATTGAATAAAATGTTTTAATCAACTTGTTATCGATGCTTAATTGAGGGTTTCTTGCCGAGCATGTATATTGTCTGAGATTTAAGTTATGAAATTAGTGAAATATTGCTTGTATAAATTATAGAAGCAAAATAAGATTTGGATACGATCCATCGAAGGAGGGGGGAAGAGATGAGTGTCAACGTCCTCACTATTTTTGTTAAATCATCACTCATCAGCGTAAAATATTGGCAACAAAAGTGCATTATTGATGAAAATAACACGAAATATCCAACAAACATAACAACAAAACAGTAGGACTCTATATATCTGAGCCGAATTTAAGACAAGTTAACCTAAATTTAAACCAGTCACTTCTCATTCAAAGACGGGAGATGCCCTTGTCACGACCGGAAGGGTAAAACCGTCCACCCGGCCACGCCGTGCTCCTCTCGTCTTCTTCCCTTTCCCCCACCCCACCCACGCGCCTTCTCAGATCAGATCAGAGCCCGCGACCAGCGTAGAGGAGGGAAATCTCGAGAGCTTGCGGCGGCGTCGAAGAGGGGGAGGCCGCGGAACGGGAGCTCCTCGACTTCCAGCATCGCAGCAGTAGGAGGAGGAAGAAGATGTCGTCGACGTTCAGCGGCGATGAGACCGCCCCCTTCTTCGGCTTCCTCGGCGCCGCCGCCGCGCTCGTCTTCTCCTGTAATTATCTCGTCCTCCCATTCGACCTCACAGATTACGATTTTGTTTGGCGTCGCGTTCATTATCCGATCCGTTGGGGTCGGTGGGGCTTGGACTTTGTAGTCTTGCTGTTCGTTAATGTTCGCCCGATCCATGTTGCGCTGATGCTTCGAGTTGCTCGGATCTTCGCATTTTGGGCGCTCTGATCTGATCTCCGAAAATACTGGGAAGAAAATTGATTGAATTTTGGGTGGATCAATGTGTTGGGGATGCTTGTGGAGGCAATTTTGGTGGCCTGACGAGCCCTCGTTTGTTCCTTGCAGGCATGGGCGCAGCGTACGGGACGGCCAAGAGCGGTGTCGGCGTGGCGTCCATGGGAGTGATGCGCCCCGAGCTCGTCATGAAGTCCATCGTGCCCGTCGTCATGGCTGGTGTGCTCGGTATCTACGGCCTCATCATCGCCGTCATCATCAGCACCGGGATCAATCCCAAGGCCAAGCCCTACTTCCTCTTCGACGGCTACGCGCACCTCTCGTCCGGCCTCGCCTGTGGTCTCGCTGGTCTCGCCGCCGGCATGGCCATTGGCATCGTCGGTGATGCTGGTGTCAGGTAAACACATTTGCTTTGTCATAACTGACTGATTGCGCCATGAAGTTCATTGTTCATTCTCTTTAATTTGCTTACTGTGGTTCATATCTGTTCATAAGATTCTCTGCTAGCTGATGAATAGCCAGGATGATATTTCCATCTCTATTGGTTGCTTAAATCCAGTCAGTCAAATTGTTTCAGATTAATTCATTGATTAGCCGTATGTCAACTTATGCCAGCTTTTCCTTGTCATCCATAATAGTTAAATGCTAATGGCATTATCATTAGAATTCTAATTTATGTCAATGAGGCCACTTCTGCATAATGCCAACCCATTCTGTGGGCAGACTGCTTCAAAGTGCTACTCATTACATAATGTGAACATCATTATTTCTGGTGTGAACTTACAAAACATTACTGACTGGAAAAAGATGGATGGCCTAGTTGATTCTTGTTTGTTGTTGTCTCTGGGCCCGGTACTTTCCTGGATATTGTTCCATGTGTTTTCCTTTCTGAAATTGAGTGTGCTGTGTCTGTGAGCTGTTCATCTGCCCATTTGTGAGCAATTTTTGAAGCAGAGAGAAGGCTAGTTGCTTTGTGTGTAATCTAAAAGAACTTATGCAGATGTAGAGGTGTATCGAAGCAGTTTCTGAACTTGAAGCCATTTATTAGATATCTATAATATGTAGTGTGTAGGAGTCCGTTCAGGGATTGCAGGGGGGTTTTAGAAAGAGTCGAGGCTATAAAATATTTATCTGTAAGAATATTATGTTTCCATTTTAGCTCTTATTCTGTATTTATGGTGGTAGTGTTGTCGAGAGTTTGTTGTGATTCCCTCTTAAGGAAGAAGTTGTTTTCTAGTTTTGTGTAGCTTCGTAAGTTGAAGTTGATTCCATCGCTTGATACTTTGGCACATTAACATTTATAGCAATGCTCTCATTGTATTGAATTAGCAAATAAACTGGGTTGCTTGGAAACTTTGGCACATTAACATTTATAGCAATGCTCTCATTGTATTGAATTAGCAAATAAACTGGGTTGCTTGGATTGCAGTTCTAACACTGGTCGTTGTCTGCAGGGCAAATGCACAGCAGCCAAAGTTGTTTGTAGGCATGATCCTCATCCTGATCTTTGCTGAGGCGCTTGCCCTCTACGGTCTGATTGTCGGCATCATCCTGTCATCCCGTGCTGGCCAATCCCGTGCTGATTAAGCATGTTTCCATTTCCAGTCTCAATACCATGTCAGTGGTGACGCAGCCCTTGCCGGGTCATGTTCTATATTCCTGAAACAAGAAGCTGGAGCTCTTTAGAGGTTATTATTGTGTCTAGTTTTTGTTCTTCTGTTCCATCGAGAAAAGACACCTGTAGCTGAGGGATGACTTTCCCTTGTGCCATTCTTTTACCGTCGTGATGGTAGGCTGTGGTTTATGCTTATTTATGCACAGTATTTTTGGGGCTGGCTGGACGGCGATGTATCTGGTGAATAAGCGAGACGTGCAATGCAATGGTTGTGTGCATGACACTTTATGTTCACCCTTTTGTTCCATTATTCTTCGTTCTTGTGATCTATGACTTATTCGGGAAAATTATTCGTTGTTCACTATCTAGTGCCAATCCTCCATTGTGAACCCGTGATCTACTGGCTAGAACTTTTGAGTGTTTGTACCGTCTGTGTTGAAATTTCTGAATTCAGGGTAGACAGTCTTTGTTTGGGGAAGAAGTCTGAAGGAAACATGGTACAGCCCTCGACTTTAAATGCCAAATATTATACTTTTTTTTTTTGGAAACGCCAAGATATTATACTGAATACTTATGACTCAGCGTCTTTCCTTCTGATTTGAGAATCTACTCTCAAATCCAAAGAAATGTGATAATATGACTTGACGAGGGATATATTGCATCTTTCCTATATCTGTCAAAATGGTATTTTGGTACAATGCTGCACTTCGTTACGCCAAATTTAAGTAGGTTTATTATTCAATTATTGGTGGCCCTTTGAGTGTAGTTATGGCTTGCACTACATTTCTGTGTTACAAATTCGATTCCTAGCTCGAACTTTCACACGGATATATATGGTGAACGGTTTGAAGGCAGTTTGGTAGCCTACCATACTTTGCCGACCAGTGTCATGCAGACATTTTTGCTCTGCCTCATCAGTGTTATATCATGGGTGGATTAATTGCTAGAAAACATGTAAGTTTATATCATTCCTCCCGGGTGCTACATGGCATGTCATGGAAATATTTTCCACAAATCAGCCGTCATTGCACAATTTTGCTAAACTTCCACAGGAACGACAATAATATGCTTCACTTTACATGTTACTATTAATAGAAAAGTATCCGGGTCAGCTCAAAAAGGAGCCCTCTATTAGGTTGCCTGGGCTAGCTACTTTTGGCCCGCCTTAGCTTTAGTTTGGTGCGTTTCATTGTGGGATGGGTAGCATTGGACAAACAAAGATGGTGGTATTTGATGAGTCGCATCAGGCCCGGCCCGGCCCGGTATGGGAACCGTGTAGGCCAATTATTGTGGTTATTGGCCCACAAAAGCAGCATATAACGCGAGTCGCATCGGTCACTCTCACCACTTCACATCTCTCCTCCCTGTCTTCTCCGCCGCCGCCACCCTCCCGGTTATCCTCGCCATAGATCTCCCTTCTCCGTCCACGTCACCGACCAGAGCCGCATGTCTGGGAGCAGAGCATTGAGGGCTGCTTGATTAGGTCCTGCCAGTGGGCGCCACGACGTGGCCATGGGCTCATCCGATCCTAGCATCATTCGTGCTCGTGGGGCGAGCAGCGTGCGATCCGATTCGAGGAGTCGGAGCAACGTTCAGAGGTCTGGCAACGACGACATCGAGCGATACTTGGTCTCTAAATCTCTGGTAATTTCATACGCCGTGTTTGATTGTTCTCTAGATCTAGGGTTTGATGTGTGCTCGTTAGGAATTGAGGGCTACTTATAGTAAACCATCGAGATGAAATGTTGGCTTTGAATCCCCTTGTGCTCGGTTGGTATGCCGAATGGATGAATAGGTTCTTGACTTGTCATTTTCCCGTTAGTTTTGCATCCTCTTGTGCTCGATGGGGATGCCGAATGCACGATTATTAGTATCTTGAGTTGTCATTTTGCAAGCCGCCATCTCGAAATCGAAGGATGGTGGCTATTGGTACAATCACTGTTCGCCTATTGCAACATGGATCTGTTTTTCTCTCTCCTGGGAGTCGATAAAGCTAATTTTTTTACTCCACTGGCTCCTCGAAGTTGTTCGAGCGGAATAGCTGGAGTCGCAAGGAGCTATGCCAAAACTCACACCACAGGATGGTTCATTCTAGGTGGTGACTGATCTTTTGCTGGGAAATTCGAACTTTCCTGATATGAACGTGGCCAAGTACGGTAGGAAGGACTAGAAGGGGCTCAAAGCAGGTAGCATTTTCCAATTTCAGTGAAGCCATTTAAGGATGGTTCATTCAATAGGAATTTTTTTTTTTGGGGGGGGGGGGGGGGGGGGGGGCAAGATTCCTCAAAACAAAGGTTGGTCCTCCCACCTACTCGCCATCGCACATTGGAGGGCCCCCCTCCTGCCTGTTTTTTTTAGGGAGCGGTTACTGCACGTCCGTACGTGCGTTAGGTGACCGCGCGTCCTCTGCCGGTGCCCACCGCCTACCCCACCCACGGCTCCGATGGCGCCACCCCCCCCCCCCCCCCCTCCCTCCCCGAACCCCTACTCTATGTCTGGCGGTGAACAGAGCTCCCCCACCCCCCGGAAAACCCTAACCCCCCCCCCCCTCCGCCGCACACCCCGCCACCTTCCGCACGCTGACGCGCGCTAACGCATCAGTGCGTACAGAGGCGCGTTAGACTTATCCTTTTTGTATTCATGGAAGACGACCTGGAAAAGGGAAAATTGCTGCTAGCTGAGCGATCCTTAGTAATATGGAGCCCAGAAGCAACAACCCAGCCTAAAAACCTGCAGCCTGCTTCCGTGTGCTATGCTTGCTTGGAACGGTTGCGGTGTGTGGTGGCATGTGGTCAAGTGCATAGGCGCGAGACAGCCCGAGAGAGGAGAGCTGCAGGAGGGTGCTATGTTTTTCTCTCTGCATTTTCCTTCGTACGGTGTGGTGTTTTCTTAGTTCTGATTGAGCGGAGACTCCCAAATTATTCTTCCTGGATGAATAAGTAAGAAGAATTGTTCCAAATGACACCATGCGGCTGGCTGGTGGAGGCAGCGCCGTGGCGGTGAATTAGCAAACCAGCATTGTAGTATGCACCGAGTATTCAGTCCAATCGCTAAGCAAATCTACGCATGCTTTTCAATATACAGTGTAGCACTTTTGTCCGCGCTTTGCAGCCGTGTTTCATTCTACTGACCATCCTAAAATTCTTCACTGAATTTGGAAACCTGAACCCCCCCCCCCCCCCCCCCCCCCCCCCCCCCCCCCCCCCCGGCTTTGAGCTTCACATGGTCCTTCCTTTCCCTTCTCGGCCACATTGACATCAGGAAAGTTTGTCAAACTGGTAGCAGGAAATTTGCTTGTGGAAGTTTACCCAAGTTGTGAAGTGCCGACTGATTTGTCCAAAGGGGGAAATACAAAGTTATTTTAGTCTGGCCGAAGCATAGCTCAGACATGACGTCATGACATGCTCTATCTGTCCATGCTCACTAGTTACATTGCTGCATCCGAGATCCCAACATAAATCTTGCTTCTGTCCTGCCTATGTAAAGTTGAAGTGTATGCAATCCACTTCATTTACAGAGAATAATAGCCCGATCTGGCCATCATCACTAACTGCAAGGAGGATTGCATCCGCTTCAACTTTACATGGATGGACCCGACAGAAGCATGATTTATGTCGGGATCCTAGATGCAGCAATGTACTATGTGAGCATGAACATGTCATCACGTCTATGTATGAGCTCTGCTGCAGCCAGACTAAGTAACGAGCATTACAGCGGCGGCTATCTGGTTAAGATCAATCCTGCCATGATAAAATTGTTAGAAACCTGCTCGCCTCGCCGGCGATCACCGGAGTCGAGAACGAACCCCAATTTCACAACTCACGCGAACACAGTAGACACGAAAATTGTGAGGCAAGTAGCACCTCTTTTCTGGACTCTATTCATGCTTAAATAGAAAGATATAACGTGGCCACCGGCCACGACGCGACGCACGCCATGAGCTCCGCTTCTTCCTTGTCATGGCGCGAGACTCGGACTCCACTACGACTCGTTCCCGCGTGAACTGGCACACGTCGAACTGACTCCACACAACGCTACAGACGCGCTCCAACTAAACAACTCGAGCACAATTGCGAAAGGAAAAAACAAGCTACCTCTACTGATTTAAAGATGAGGGCAGTGAACTGAAAGTCCTAGGATTACCAACAATCTCCCCCTAATTCTGGCTTCAGTTCACTTCAGCTTGGTGACGCCGATCAGCTCACGGAACTCCTGGAATTTCCCCTTGCCAAGCGCCTTCGTCAGGATATCAGCGAGCTGCTCCTCAGTACTCGCATGATCCAAGCTAATTTCCCCGTTCTCCACACATTCACGAACATAATGAAATTTTGGCTTGATGTGCTTACTGCGATCATGAAGAACGGGGTTTCTGCAAAGTGCAATTGCGGACAGGTTATCCATCATCAGGTGCGGCGGTGGTGACTCCTTCCCGATCACCATGTCCAGCAGCCTCTTCATCCAAATTCCTTGGCAGGCAGCCGCCGCTCCCGCTATGTACTCAGCTTCACACGACGACATGGCCACCACTCGCTGCTTTTGCGATTGCCAAGTCACCAGACTCCCTCCCAGGAAGAAGATGACTCCCGTCGTGCTTCTGCTGTCATCAGCATCTCCTGCCATGTCACTGTCGCAGTACCCCAACAGGCTGAGATCACCTTCACCCTTGGAGTACGCCAGACCGTAGTTGATCGTCCCAGCTACGTACCGGAGCAAGTGTTTCACCACCGCCAAATGCTCCTGCTTAGGTTCCTCCATGAACCGGCACAAGTACCCGACAGAGAACGTGAGTTCAGGTCGGGTGTGCATCAGGTACTGCAAGCTCCCCATCAAGCTGCGATAGTTGGTTGAATCGACCACCGGCGATGTACTCTGCTTGACAGCTTCAACTTTGCTTCCATCGGTGTCGCGCACCGATTGCAGCTGCTCATCCCCGCCTTCTCGAGCAGCTTCTTTGCATACGCCGCTTGCGACAGCTCAATGCCGTGGCGCCCCTGCTTCACCTCAATCCCTAGATAATAGGAGAGAGGGCCCAGATCACTCATCCGGAACAGGTTCTTCATTTCCAGCTTGAACGCGCCCAGCTCGCCGATGGATTCCCCCGTGATGATGAGGTCGTCAACATAAACTCCCACCACCAGACGCGATGTCGCCGCGCCGCGCATGTACAGGCCGTGCTCACACACACTTCTCGTGAACCCGAGCGAGTGGAGGCTAGCATCAAGCTTAGCGTTCCACGCGCGCGGCGCCTGCTTGAGCCCATACAGCGCCTTGTGCAATTTCAGTACCTTCCCTTCATGTCCAGCCACCGTGAACCCAGGTGGCTGCTCGACATATACTTCCTCTGTGAGATCACCGTTGAGGAAGGCGGATTTTACATCCATATGATGCACTGCCCAGCCGCGGTGAGCCGCCACGGCCAGGACCACGCGCACCGTCTCCATCCTCGCCACCGGAGCAAACACCTCTTCGTAGTCGATCCCCTGCTTCTGCACATAACCCTTCGCCACCAGACGAGCTTTGTGCTTGACCACGACACCATGCTCATCACGCTTCAGCTTGAACACCCATTTCAACCCGATCGCGCGATGTCCAGGTGGGAGGGACATGAGCGACCAGGTGTTGTTCTGCTCGATGGACCCATCTCCTCCAGCATTGCTGCGCGCCACTCTTTGCTCTGCTTCGCCTCCTCCACAGTAGCCGGCTCATCCCCAATCGCCACCAGCAACTCTTCGGAGACGTTGCGCACCGCCCGTCCCGGTGGCGATCTCGCGCCAAGCAGGTCGCCAACGGCGTGGAAACGAAGAGGCGCGTCATCGTGGTCATCGTCGTTGTCGAGGTCGCCGCTGGGTGGTGTCGCGTACTCCCCAGGTGCTCCTGGCGGTGTACCGGGTTCCGATCCGCCAGCGGGCAAAGCCGCGCTGGCGGGAGTGGCTGGTGCTGTCTCCTCCTCGTCCACCATCCCAGCGTCTGCACGCCCGGCGATGACGGTGATGTACTCGACGCGGAACGGCTCGATGTCGTCGTCCGGTCCCGCGCCTTTCTCGGCACCCCAATCCCAGCTTCGATCTTCCTCGAACACGGCATCACGCGCGACATACACGCGGCGCATTGCCGAGTTGTAGAACCGGTACGCCTTCGTTCCGGCCTCGTACCCCACGAACACCATGGGGATGCTCCTATCATCCAGCTTGGCAAGGTGCTTGCCGACAACCTTCACATGTGCAACGCATCCAAAAGTGCGAAGAAAATGAACTGCCGGCTTGCGACCGTGCCATACCTCAAATGGTGTCTTCCCTTCCACGCTCTGTGTAGGCGCGCGGTTGAGAGTGAACACGGCCGTGGACACGGCCTCCCCTCAAAACCAGCCCGGCATGGACATGGCCTTCATCATGCTCCTGGCCATCCCCATGACCGTCTGGTTGCGCCGCTCCACCACGCCATTCTGTTGCGGTGTGTATGGCGCGGTGAAGTGGCGCTGTACTCCCGCCTCCTTGCAGTAGTCGATGAAGGACCGTGCCGTGAACTCGCCGCCGCGATCCGTCCGCAGCGTGCCCATCTTCTCCCTCGCCTCCGCCTCTGCTGCAGCTTGGAAGGCCTTGATGGCGGCCTCTGATTCATCCTTGGATCGCAGTAGAGTGAGCCACATGTAGCGGCTCAGGTCGTCGACGAGGAGGAGGAACATCTTGTTCCCACTTGGCGTGGCCGGCGACACGGGACCGCAGAGATCCGCGTGCACCAGCTTGAGTCGGCGTTCGGCGCGGTACTTGGCTTCACTCGGAAACGCCAGGCGCCGCTGCTTCCCGGCGAGGCAGCTGTCACAAACTTGATCGACATGATCAATTCGCGGCAGCCCTCGGACCATTTCATCCTGCGCCAGCTTCCGCAGTCCACGAAAATTCAAATGTCCATACCTCGCATGCCAACGCCAGGCCGTGCTCCCTCCTTGCGCCGCCAGGCACACCGGCCGAGCGACGTCGAGGGTGAGGATGTAGAGGCGACTCGCCTGCGCGGCACTCGCGCCAGCAGCCGTCCACCGCGCTCCCAGATCTTGAGCACTCCTCCCTCGATCAGGATCTTGAATCCCTCCTCGTCCAGCTGCCCCAAGCTGACGATGTTGGCCGTGAGGCGGGCAATGTGGTACACCCCGGTGAGCCTCCGGTGTTCTCCCGTCTTGCATGTGAACAGCACCGTGCCGCGCCCCTTGATGGCGACCACGGAACCATCCCCGAAACGCACCGTGCCGTGGATCTTCTCGTCGAGCTCGGAGAAGGCAGATCTCACTCCTATCATGTGATTGGTGGCGCCGGTGTCCAGAATCCACCGCGCGCAATCCCCCTCCTTCCCATCTCCGAGCTGCACGAAGAGCTTGTCCTCCTCAAGGTGGATTTGCTTTTCCCCTTTCGCCGCCGGCGAGATCTCCCTCGTCTCCGCCGGCGCGAGTGTGACTTGGGCCGTGGCGAGGAGCAGGGCGGATTCATGATCCTCCTCCGCTTGGGCCGCCGCGATGTGGGCCTGTTCATCACGTTTCTTCTTGCGGCACTCCCGGGCCCAGTGGCCCTTTATGCCGCAGTAGCGGCACTGGTCCGACGCGACGGTCGGCCCAGTGGGCGTTGGAGCTCCTCCGCCTCCGCCCGTGCGTCCGCTGCCGCGTCCTTTTCCGCGGCGCGCGCCACCCTTCTTGGCGCTGCTGCTGCCGCCGTGGTTGTCGGCCTCCCGCCGCCGGCGCCGAGCCTCCCACTCCTCCTCCGTCAGGTACAGCTTGCCATCTTGGCTCGCCGCCGGAGGGATGGGCTCGAACGAGTCTTCCGCCGCCTTGAGCCGACCCGTGGCGTCCGCCAGTGTCAGGGTCGAGACGTCGAGGAGCGTCTCGATCGACAGCACAATCTGCCGGAACCGAGACGGAACGCTGCGGAACAGCTTCTCCACGACCCTCGTCTCCTCCACCTTCTCTCCCAGCGTCGCCAGTGTGGCCACCATGCCACTCAGGCGGAGGGAGAAATCCTCGATGGACTCGCCATCCTTGAATGTCGCCGACTCAAACTGCCGAAGCAGGGATTGAGCCGTCGACTTCTTCACGCGATCACCGCCAATTCGCAATGTCTTGATCGTCTCCCACGCCTCCTTCGCCATCTCCTTTTCGGCAATGGCGGAGATCATCTCCGCCGGCACGGCACTGACTAGCGCATCTAGCGCCATCATCTCCTCCTGAGGGTCAGCGCCGCCTTTCTCGACGGCGGTTTAGAGCGCACGAGCCTTCAACTTCACCTTCATCACCATCGCCCATTCAGTGTAATTGGTCTTGGTGAGCGCAGGGTAGCTAGTCCCGCCGGACACCTCACGAATCACCAGCTGGACGCCGCTGCTGCCGGTGTCGTCGCCGGCGCCCTTCTTGCCGTCGCCCGCCATCAGCGCGTGCTCGATCGCGCGGTCACGATTCCAACGGCGATACCGCGCCGCGATCGATTCCCGGCCCGAACCCGGCTCTGATGCCACTTGTTGGAAACCTGCTCGCCTCCGATCACCGGAGTCGAGAACGGACCCAATTCACAAACACATGCGATCACAGCGGACACGAAAATTGTGAGGCAAGTAGCACCTCTTTTCTGGACTCTATTCATGCTTAAATAGAAAGATACAACGTGGCCACCGGCCACGACGCGACGCACGCCATGAGCTCCGCTTCTTCCTCGTCATGGCGCGAGACTCGGACTCCACTACGACTCGTTCCCGCGTGAACTGGCACACGTCGAACTGACTCCACACAATGCTACAGACGCGCTCCAACTAAACAACTCGAGCACAATTGCGAAAGGAAAAAACAAGCTACCTCTACTGATTGAAAGATGAGGGCAGTGAACTGAAAGTCCTAGGATTACCAACAAAAATTAACCAAATTCTACACGGAAATTGTCACCATGGAACACAGGAACAAGCAAGCAGTCACCGGTCACCACGAAAGTTAGACAATTGTGTATATCGGAGGAAAAAAAAAAAAGATTAATCTCATCTAAGATGGACCTGGATTACTCCTAGGTTCACTAGCCCAATTGTATATCTGACCAAGAAGTCGTTGCCGTCGACGATCAGCGGCGCGGATGGCTCGAGCAGTAGGGAGTCCAGTGTGTCCGGCTCGGAGTCGCAAGGAGCCCGAGAGGAGGCTTTGCTCTTGCTCGGTGGCCGATTGGGGAGCTGCAGGATTTGATCAGCAGCGAGAGCAGTAGAATCGATCGTAGGTGGGAACCGTGGAGACAGTCAGCCTTTCTTTTGCGCTTCTGTGGAGCACATCGGCGACCTTCTGCGACGTCTCCGGTGTCGGTAAGCAAGGCCGTGCTGATGCCCACTGTCAAGTGTCACCTGATACCCATGGGCGTGAGCTGTCGTTGGAAGAAACAATATTTTAGCAAGTCGGAACCGGAGCAAGTAGTTGCTCCGCTCCAGATTTGTGTGCACAGCATGGGGAGGGATTCCTCAAGTCGAAAATGTGATTTAGGAACTGATGGAATGGAACGGTACACTGTGGAAGGGCCTTAGGATGATGGTTCATTCTAGCTAGGCAGGTGACTGATCTTTTGCTGGGAAATTCAAACATTCCTGTTACCACCAGCTTGACAAACATATTACTTTCCTGACATCAACGTGGCCAAGTATGGTACTACTAGGATGGACTAGATGACGGCACTCAAAGCAGGTGGGATTTTCCAATTTCAGTGAAGCATTTCAGGGTGGTGGTTCATTCTAGGCAGGTGACTGATTTTTTTGCTTTTGTGAAAGGTCCAGTACTAGCTCACCGTGGGCAACAATCTGGAACTCTAGGAAGAGGTAGGTGGTCTCATTCTCAGTGCAGAGAATGTTGCCCGATTTGGCTGGCCATCACACCACACACTGCAAGTAGGATCGATCGCATACTACACTTCAACTTTACCGACACGACAGAAGCATGATTTAGGAGTATATTGGGATCCTAGAAGCAGCAATGTACTAGTACTAGGTGAGCATGAACAGCATAACAGACAATTACCCAGATTAAGATCAATCCTGTCATGATAAGATAAACCCAGATTCTACACGAAAATTGTCACGACGGAACCAACACACGAACAAGCAGTCACCACGAACGAACAGGAACAAGCAGACAGTCACCACGAAAGTCGACGATTGTACCGGAGGGAAGAGAAAACGATTAGTCTCATCTGAGCTAGACCTGGATGGATCTAGCAAACTATCTGACCAAGAAGTCGGCGCCGTCGACGATCAGCGGCGCGGATGGCCCGAGCAGCAGCGAGTCCAGCGCGTCCGGCGCGTCAGCGCCACCGCCACGCCCCGCCGAGTCCTTGTTGCCGCCGACGCGCGGGTCATCGTTGTTGTCGACGAGTTGCAGCAGCGGTCGATGCAGCGGGGTCGGCGGGTACTCCTTCACCGGCCGCTCCCGGCGCACCAGGAACACGTTGTTCTTGTCGTCGCCGGACTTGCCGTCGTCGTCGTCGACGACGACGGCGACGGGCTGAAGCTGCTCCGGGGGCTGTTGCTGCGGCTGCTGCTGCTGCTGCTGCAGCCGGTGCAGCTGGAGCACGTCGCGGTGCCTGCTTGCGTGCTCCGACGCCTTGAACGTGGGGCTCGCCGCCGGCCGGTACTCCGGCAGCAGCCGCCCCTGCCTGTAGCGCACGCCGCAGGCGTTGCAGAGGGTGTGGCGGCCCATGGGCCCCTCCCTCCACTGCGGCGTCGACGTCGTGCCGCAGTGCTGGCACCGTTGCCCCGTGTTGCGGGGCCGCCACTTCTTCAACGACGGCTTCTTCTTCTTCACCAGGTACACCACCGGCGACGGCGGCGGCGACTCCTTCCTCGCGGGCCGCCTCTCCCGCGTCGGCGGCTTCCTTGGCAGGTACACGTCCTGCAGCGGCGCCTGGCGCTGCCAGATCGGGCTGTCCGGGGAGGAGTCCGAGGCTTGGCTCTCCGGCGCCGGCGCCCGAGGCGGCGGCGGCGGCGTCACAACGGCCTTCTTCGCCGTCGGAGGGCTGAGCACCGCCTCCCGCAGCGCGCCGGCGGCCCGGAGCCGGACGCCGCAGGCGTTGCAGAGCGTGCTGCGCCCATTCGGCCCCGACCTCCACTGCGGCGTCTCCACCGAGCCGCACTGCACGCACATCCTCGCCCTCTTCGCCGGCTTCTCCATGTCCGGCGGCGCGGCGGCGGCGGCGGCGGCGGCGCCGAGATCAGGCGGCGAGGGCGCCAGCAAGCCCAACACGGGCTGGCGTTGGGGGCGGGGAGACCCCGCCTTCCCCGCCGCCGGCTTCTTCTTCTTCGCCGGCGGCTTCTTCGCCTTCACCGGCGGGGGAACGGGCAGCCGGAAGGCCAACCAGCCGGCCGGCCTCGGGCGGGGGAGCTGGCGACCGGTGCGCGCCTTGCGGCGGACGCCGGCGTCCATGCGGGAGACGGCGTCCCGCAGGGGCAGCGCGACCGGGAGGCCGAGGACGAAGGGGAGGGGGCCCTCCGGCTGCCCCTCCTCCGCCCCGCCACCGGCTGCGGCGGCGGCGGCGGACGACATGCCTCAGGTTGCCGTAAATCGCCGGGAACTTGGACCTAATCCTCGCGGCTGCGCAGCTAGACCTCAAAAAAAAAAATGCTATCTTTAGCAGGCAGGAGCGTCCCGAGCTAGATGAGATACGGACCGATCTTCCCAACCACCGAAAGTACCCAGAGAGAATTGAATCGATACCCGTACCTCTATTCCGTCGCCATGGACGGAAGGGCGAACGAGCGGCGGCCGGCGTCAGCAGCAGGCCAGAGGAAAGAGAGTTGCGAAAGAGAGATGACGAGTCATTCCAATTTTTTTCTTCCCCCTTATTTCCTCTTCCTCGAGGGAGTGTCACGGAAAACAGCAAAACTTTTCACGATTTCCGGCGTGCGGTGTCTGGGTGCCGAAACTGAAGCTACGCTCTTCTCGTGCCCCGGTCTACAGCTTCCGTCCGCAAAACTGACGTGGGATACGTATGAGCTGTCAAGTGACGGAATTTCTGTACTCTAGTGTAACAAGATGCAATTTCCAGCTCTAACATTCATGGCACTACTTCATGTCAGCAAGAGCAGTAGAAATTCTAGAGTCAACTCTAGAAGAGTTTTTGCTATTCCCACCCTGTTTCTTTTTTACATCAAGAAAATAGTAAGAAGTACTGCTAGTATATAATTATTTGGCATCAAGAAAAGAGTAAGAAGTACTAGTATATAATTATTTGACATCAAGAAAAGAGTAAGAAGTACTAGTATATAATTATTCGACATAAAAAAAGAGTAAGAAGTACTAGTATTAATTACTTTTACACATTTTTAAATGGAAATTATACTATTTTCTTTCATAATATCAATTGGCAAAACGATGTGGCTCTCTATTTGGGTTTGAATTGATTATTTCATGTTCTAAGTGTTATTTTCATAAGTTGCTAGTATAGTTTTACTTTTCAGCAAAAGTTTTCTATAAAGAAATCACAAGATTTACTCAATAACTTTCCGCAAAGTTTATCTAAATTTTTAGAGACAAAACAAGAAAGAAGAGATAGAGAGAGGAGCACGAGAAGTTGAATAAATCTAGAAGAGGAAACATCTCGATTCTCCTATCCTCAGATCTAGAGGGGAAAACTCTCCGTTCCACGAACCAAAGCTAGAGATGGCATAAAAAGTTAGAGACGACTTACCTAGAGCAAGACGGAGGAGCACGAACATCTGGATTCACCCTAGCAACGGGTAGGGTGGGGCCAGGGGAACGGGGAAGGAGCACGAACAAAAGGCTTCTAAAAGGAAAACGCAAGATTTATTGAATAATTCTCCGCAAAGTTTTTTAAATAAAGAAGTGATAGAAGGAGGAGCACGAGAAGTTGAAAAAATCTGGAGGGGAAAACATGTGGATCATCATATCCTTAGATCTATAAGGGAAACACTCTTTGTTCCACGAGCAAATCTAGAGAAGGCAAAAAATGTTAGATACAACAAACCTGGAGCGAGAGGGAGGAGCACGGACATCTTGATTCGCGGGGTCGGGGGAGCCGGAACCATCCCCGCCTCGCCAGTTCATCTTCGTCCCCAATCGCCCGCCCGCCCCATCCCAGCCCCGACGGATCCGTGAATTCCGATGGGGGCCCGTGGGAGGCGGCTGACATGGCGTAGTGGAGAGCCAGAGCCTCGATGGGCGGCCGCATGGGACGGACTCAACGGCGGCGGCATGACGCAGACGTGATGGGGCGGACTCAACATGATGGGGATTTGGGGAGGCGGCGGTGATGAGAATCGAGATCGACGGGCTCCGACGTGGGGGGGGGGGGGGGGGGAGGACTCGACGGCGAGCGGGCCGACATCTTCTTGTGCTGCGGGATCGAGGGAGGAGCGAGAAGAGCGACCGAGGAAGAGAAGAGATGACGACGGGAGAAAGAGAGCGAGAGGGGCGAGAGAGAGGAGAGATGGCGGCGCAAGAGAGGAGAGAATGAGGGGTAGGTTTTGTGTGGGTGAGAGAGGGGAATTTATATACGTCGCTCTTCCGTCTTTGTCGGATGGATGGGTCGTCGATTTGAAGATGGGCCGCATATACTTGAAGGTAGGCCGCATATCGGTTCCTCGTGGAGGCCCACGATGAAGATCCATTCCCCATTCCGTCACCGTCCTCGCCCCGCTAACAGACAATGAGCCGCCCCGTTAGCCATGCGGTACAAAATCGAGCCCCATCCCCGCCACGACCGGGTCAGGTTCCCACAAGGACTCCGTCTCAATGGGGAAACTACCAGGCCTAATCTGGATCCTCCTACCCTAAAATGTAGAGGGGGGAACACCCTGATTCCGTTCCACGAGCAAATCTAGGGAGATAGAGTGAGAGGTGGGGCGGTGCGACGTTGAGGGGGAAGGGCGAAAGGGGGCTCGTGCGCTGACTGAAAATAGAGGGGGATGGTGAGCCTGCCAGCTAGTCCGAGGATGGGATTGGGAACGGGGAGTGGGAGGAGTGGGGCAGCATTTGATGTGTTGGGTGGGGTGGCGTAGGAAGGTGGAGAGAGATTGACAGAAACTCTAAGAAAATGTACTTGACTCGTGTCGGTCCTATATGTTAGTTAAGCTGGTAAGCTGATTTGCGGAAATGGGCAAAAGGCATTTTCTTGCCCGTTTAGGAATGCCGTTGGATTCCGCTTGAGACACACACTAAAAAAGGAAAAACTGGCTCGCATGTTTTGGCTAGCCGTGCTAAGCTAACTTTTTTCACGTCTCCAACTAGTTAAGCCAACCAAGCCAACTCATTAGCAAAACGAGACAAGGCGGGGCCAAGCTGGCTCTGACATCTAACCCTTGCCACTGTGGTCATATAGAAAGAACCATTTGTTTGCTACACTGTGGTCATATAGAACCTAGATGCCCCTTTCTTACTTTTCTTTTTAACATTAAGTTGAAACTTTTGGGTCTAAAAATTTGAATTTGGTATGTGAATGCTTCATAACTTTTTTCAAAATCGTGAAATATTTCATGACTTGAAACATTCCTTGAATGTGGTATCTGAAATGTTTCATGACTTTTCGAAAAAAAAAAGAAAAAAAAGAAATGTTTCATGACTTGAAGATTTTGGAATGGAACCATTTTGTAAATTGGAACTTTTGGAGTTGATATTGTACATTGCTTGGAACTATAAAATTCTCTGCAAAAGATCAGCTTAAACATTAATTGACATGAAACTGTTGACTCGGAACTACTCCCTCCAGTATAAAAAAAACTGTGCAAAAGATCGGCTTAAACGACGGGCGCGTTCGGCAGCCGGAAAAGCCTCCGGCTGCTGATGCTGCTGCTACAGTATGCGCGTTGCTACAGTGTCCATTTCCTCCGCTACAGTGTTCTCTCTCACTATTCAAACTGCAACTGCAACTGCATCCTCCAACCGAACACCCCGGACGGCTTTTTTTGATACTAGAGGGAGTATTTGTTTGTTCATTTGATATCCTCCGCTTGTTTTTCTGTTTCTTTATGAAAAGGAACGCAAGAAAGCAAGAAGCGACGGTGATTCGCTGTCGCTGCAAAATCGCGCGTGCAAACTAGTCGCTGCCTTGAGAGGATCGAGATTCGAGACACGGTGAGAAGCGGGTTGTAACAATTTCTTGATTTCTCTGAACTGCAGCTGATTTCCATCCTGTCACTAGCAAGGCCTCGCTTCGACAGCAATACCAGACCCTGTTGGAATTGAATTCTCTAATGTAAAGATCATGTGACCTTTTTTCTGTGTATTTGGAAGGTCAGAAACTATTGTTTGAAACATGCCATATCGGTTGGGTCATTAAGAGTTCGATCAGTGCGGAACCCCAAAGCAGCACCAGACACTGGGAAACCCGACAGTTTCCACGATCAGGGGTGGAGTTTGACTTGTATTTAACAACTCAGGGGGCAAATAAGAGAAGAACAGAGGAAATAGTTAGACGTCATGGTACCCACAATGGTCCTACCTAGTAAGCGAGATGAACGCACAATGCACAATAGGAAACTAACTTCATTATGCTGATCGCAGATGTATAAAATGAGGCTACATCAAAGAGTTCTCTAATAAGACCAAAATTGCATCGCAGTATCAAGGGAAGCCTGAAAATAGTTGCAGGTTACCTCCAACCCGGCCTTACTGCAAAGCGCACTCCCTCTAGATGTACATCAATGGCAAATCATAACTATTGTCACATAGAGTTCTGTCCTATATCATTTCCACAGCTGAACGTAGCAAGTGCCAAAAAGGGTAGCAGAACCATCAGGCGTACAGCTGAACAAGATCATTCTCAAAGGTCTTCCGGATCACCTCCCTCTTCAGCTTGAGGGCAGCAGTGACAAGGCCCGACTCGGGTGTCCATGGCTCCGCTACCAGTTTGATTTTTCCTGGGATCTCAAACTTCTCAAGTCGCACTTGCTTTGCAGCCTGAAGAAAACCAAGTGCATGTCAGCGCAATCAGAATTGTTGTCTTAACAGCACAAAGGATTGGTCTTACGCATGATACTGATCACCGTGAATAGAAAACACAAACCTGAGCTAAGGATCCAAACACTTCTTTGACAGCCTCTTGCTTCTGGCACAAATCTGAGAAATCATTGTATTTAACTCCTTGCTGCGAGGCCCACTTTTCAAGCTCATTGCGTGCAGGTACCACAAGAGCAACACAGTAACTATGGAAAGGATCAGCATGAATCATGATGTTATCAACATATGGGCTCACACTCAAAGCAGCCTCCACCTGTAATTGTCCAATAAGTTTAAGAAGAGCAATCAACAGTCTAACTCAGAACAATAATATTTCGTACCTTTCCGAGAGATACATATTCACCATGTTGAAGCTTCACAATATCTTTCTTACGGTCAATGATTTCAAGGCAGCCATCAGGATGGAAACGTCCGATGTCACCAGAATAGAACCAACGCATACCTTTTTCATCATCCTTCACAGGACATATGCAATGTATTAAACATAACATTATCAGCAAAATTATCGAACCTGCGAATATATTGGTAGCAGAATACCTTGTACACTTCATCTGTTTTAGTTTCATTCTTGAAATAGCCTTTAGTTACATTCGGACCCCCAATGACAATTTCTCCCCGAGGCATGGGTGAATCAGTTGTTAAGTATCCACCTTCCGGCCAATCAATCAACTGAAAATATAGTTTTCACTTTTCAGTATATCCGGAAATGTGTGAGGCCAACAGTACATGCTGACTAACCAATCACACGAATTAATCAGATACAGAAAAAAAAGTCCCAAATGCAACACGTGAGTTTGTGAATAATCTTGAAGATCAGAGAGCAACTTAATCCTCTAACAGATCTTCAATGCACAATCCTTGTTAAGTATAAAAATTTATGAAACACGCCCATATAAACCACATGACAGGAGTAAAACAACTTTGCCACCTGAAAAAAGAAGATCCGCCTAGGAATATGGCTAAGACAATAAGCTAACCTTAATGTACGAACAAGGTAGTGGAGCACCAACACGGCCAACAGATGGGTCATCATATTCAGAAAATGTTCCTCCAGCACAAGTTTCAGTCAGACCATACCCTTGTCCTATTGGAGCCCTGAAATGGCATAAGCCTGTCAATTTCGGACTGTAAACACGATGAAACGGGCATACATGATTTTAGTGCACATGTACAAATGGTAAACTAGGATGATCAAGATGACTGCCATCACACAACAAGAAAAGGGATAGCATATAATCTTACCCAAGGCATATGTTGATAAATCTCTGAGTATCTTCAGAGAGAGGTGCCCCGCCTGAAAGTACAAAGCGAATCTTTCCTCCCAAAACTGCACGCACCTTGCCAAACACAAGCTTATCCCACAAGAGTTTCTCTAATCCCCAGGCACCAAGCCAACTTCCATTGATTGCAGCGAGCCGGCGGTTATATGCAACGTCAAATAATTTCTTTGCTACACCCCCTTTTGTATCCACCTAATGCCATTTCAACATGAAAAGAAGCAGTCAATAAACAATGAACACTGGATCAAAACAGACATAAAGGACCAACAGTCTGTTTTAAACAGACATAAAGGAACTTACCTTTTTCCTCACACCATCACGAACTCGGTCAAGTATAGCAGGAACAGCAGTCATTAGTGTTGGCTTCAGTGCAGAAGCATCACCTAGAGTTCCTCTTTTTACTTTGTTTGATGTATCAGTCAGAGTCAAAGGTGACCCATACCCTATGGAGGCTCCCACAGCAGCCATAAGTGCCTACAAAACCATTTTCTGAAACAGTGAATAAAGATAAATAAAATAAAAACGTGACTAGATTCAGATGCCTTTTGAGAGCTACCTCAGCTGCTAACTCAAGAATGTGTGCAAGTGGAAGGTAGGCCAAATAGATATCTTTTTTGCCAAGTTCAGGGACGATGGTCATAACTGCTGAGAGTGTAGCCAAGACATTGCGGTGGGTCATCATAACTCCCTGCAAATATTTGAGATACATGCTACTTCATCGACAGATGCTATAAGAACAGAAATGGCACTTCCGTTTGAAGTAATGCATATTGCATATCATTAAGTGCCTTCCTACAAAAGGTCTAGAAATATTGCTGCGGAAAGAACAAGGACAAGTTAGGCAAACCTTGGGCAACCCGGTGCTACCACTCGTATACATTATCACAGCAACATCAGATGGGAGAGGCATGTTTGCATCAACAGGTGCTTCATTTCCTAGTCTATCCACTTCCTCAAATGACTCAATTACCCAGCTAGTGCTGTTTCGAGCTAGAGAAACTTCAGCTGAGATTCCTTCCTCATTGATATAGACAACACGTTTAACAGTGTCAAGTTGCCCACTTATATCAATCAACTTTTTCAGTTCCTTCTGACCACAAACTACAGTGGTGACCTCAGTCTGGAGAGCAAAAGGAAAAAGTAGCCAAACATAAAAACATAAAGATCGCAGATTGGTGCCAATTAATTAGATGCAACTGGTGCAAAACGGTAATACTTTGTTTTTTGAAGTAATACAGTAGGAGAGGCTCCACTGCTCTTTATTAAATAAAAGGAACTAACAAGCACTAACTGTAAAGAAAACATGAGACACAAGTGACTGTACTGACCTCATTTAGCGAGTGGCATAATGCTTCTTCTCCCAGGGAGGCATATATTGTGACAACAGTAATATTTTGTCTGAAGCATGCCTTGAAAATACAAAAACTATAACTCAGAACTTGAGGGTGCCAGGATCGATGTAGCACATTACTAAGAAATTTGAAAATGAAGCGAGGGTGAAACTGGTTAAAAAAAAAATCAATAATGATACCGATAAACACACATCAGGCACACTGTTCCTGCTAAATACCCCATCAGGCACTATGTTCTTTTATGCCAATGCATGTTCAATAATAAAAACAGGTAGGCGTATGAAGGTAGCAAACAAAGTAATATATTGATATACTGACACATGCATAAAATTATTATAAAAAATGACAAATCATACATACATTTGTGTCCTCTGACTTTACATGATAATGCTAGGGGAAACTATAAATGGTGTTAGGAAATCATTTTACTACTTGAATAATAACAATTGCCAAATTACAAAGTGACCTACAGTGTAGTCCTTTTGGGCGCAATAATTTTTTTTAGTGCAAAGTTCATCTATAAATCACACCGCTATGCTATTACTCCACAGTTAAGGAGTTCAGAAACAGTACAAGTATCACAGTGAAGAGAAATAAAATATCCAACATTAGTCTATCTGTAGGATGAAAGAGGAGGGTACCTGCAATGCAATCTGCCACTCGGCCCGTGTCTCAGCAAAAATAGCAACACGCTCACCCTTCTGGTGGCCGAGTCGAACTAGTCCAGATGAAAAGTTGCAAACGCTCTTGAAGGCCTCAGCATAGCATTTCCATTCATATTCGCCCAGATGAAGCTTCTCAAATGACCTCCCGCCAGGCCCTGATTCAGTTCCCTCGAAATGAGCTTCCTGGTGCCAAGGAGCGGCATGTCGACATACTCCTTGCAAGACTGTTCGAACAGCTCAGCAAGCGTAGTCACCCCCTCCCAGTGTGTTTCAACAGGCTCTTCGAATCGATAGTTACGGATCGCGTATCCAGGCTCTCCGCCAACCTCAACTGGCACTCCCCTCTTCCTTTCCCCATTCCTCCTCTTGCGGAGCAGCAGGGAGACCGCGACGGGGACAAGAAAGCCAACAAAATAAGGATTCATACTTCTGTAAGAGCGGTCTTACAGCTATACTGGCTTTTGGGAGGTGAACGACAGATTCATATACGCCCCGAAGAAACAAACCTGCAGGAAAGTAACTTTATGAGGTAAAAAGGCTTCTAACTTTGTGTTCCAAAAAGTAACAAAGTAACAATACCTAAAAGAATTTGATTATACAGAAGAAAATGAGCCTAGCAACCAACCAAAAAAGAACAGCACTTTCCGCAAAGCTACCCAGAGAAAGACAATATTTAGCTGCTGGCACATGACTACCATCCATCCCCATCTTAGGTATACGTACTCCTCCCTCATCCTAATGAATACAGACGTTCCTCCACTATGCTCAAGCGCAGCAACGGAAAACAAGAAGGTGACCATGCCAACTAGTTCAATTCGTGCGACTCAATCTTCGTTCACAGGATTACACAGTAGGACATGCATCCTAACTTCCTCTTTAATGAAATACTCCGTACATGCTAAAAGGCATGTTCTCGAAAAAGGGCATGCATCCTAAAAGACAGACGACGCATGTAGCAAATAGAATCGAACAAAACACGACGAGATCCCACTCGGCTCACTCGAGGTCCTCTATGGAAGTCAGATCGCCCCATCCCACACGCCCAATCACACCGTCTCCCTGGAGGGCAGTTGAAACAGCAACGGAAATGAGAGAGGGTGAGCGAGCGGCGCGCGCGTACCTCGGCGCGAGGGCGTCTCGGAGCTCCGCGAAGGGCCTTGGTGGGGTCGGAAGGCGGCGGCGGAGGAGGATGACGCCGCGGCGGCAGAGGCGAGAGGCTTGGCTGGCTCTCGCCACTTGCGTCCCTCTCTCCCAGTCTCCCGTGGCGTCGTGGCGTGCGTTTGCGGCTGGCAGCTGTGAAACGGCCTGGCCCCACCAATCCCTTCGTGATCTGAGCTTGTTAGGCGGGCCCAGGCCGAACACCGGCCCAGTAGTTTGGGCCGAGTAGATGGGTTCTTCCTTTAATTTCCTCTTTTGAAGGAAGCACAGATTTGCACTTCTCGTATCTGACGAATAGTGTGCAGCTGCCGTCGAGGTTGATGACACGAGATGAAAACATGGCAGAGGGGTAGCTGGTAGAAAATATTTTGTGCAGTTGAGCCCCTTTTCTACCTACATTGCATGATACAGTACAGGCCGAAGAGTCTGAGATATCAGTATGTACGAAGAACACAACTGTAGGAGCTGATCCTCTCAAAGGGGAAAAGAATGGGAAACCAAACAAGTTTGAATGTTATGAATGCTGAGGAGATGAAATTTAATTCTACATACTCGGTGTACATCCAAAAGTGATTATTAGCCGGGTAGCAGCCCTTCCGTGGCGTACAGTACCGTCCAAAAAAATTGCTTCACTAGACTGGTGTGTCCCTACAGCACCTCACACAAGGAATATATGCTACTATGAAGTATCGAAGGTTACAATAATTTAGGGCCATGTGTTGTAATGTATGTACATTATACAGTGGATAGCTGCTATATAAGGGTCCAAATGTTACAATAATTTCGGGTGCCTATAGATGGGATTGTGTTCACCAACTTTTGGGTGTAGTAATAATCAATGAATGGCACTACCAAAATTTCAACCCGAGGCAGCCACGACTCGTTCCTTGTCGGCGCACTCCTCTTTGTCGAACTCTTCTATCAACTCCCGTTGCCGTTGTGTTACATCCCTGCAAACAGTTAAGTTTTTTATACTAAGCTTTTGTTTGATAGGAAAAGTAGGAAAGTCGTAAATTGAATAAATTATAAATGAAGAGGTAATTTGCTGGAAATGCGTACGTTGGAACTCTGATGTTGAAGTGAACATACTGATTCCCAAATGACGAGGAATTCCTCACCTTTATTCCTGCAAACATAAAAACTTACAAGTGTTGGTTACTATACCAACATCAATATGAAAAGGGCGAATGAAAAATTATATCTATTATCTACTAGCACTAATCACTTTCTACAGTTGTTAAAGAAAAAAAAAGGCAGAGTGACTGCTGAACTAATCTGAGAATCTGTAGAAAGGGCTCTATGATAACTCTAAAAACCACCAACCTTTGCCCCGAAGGACAACCTTCTCTCCTGGTTGGGTACCTTGGCGAACCTGGGCACAGAATATCACAAGTAAAGCTTTATGACATCCAGTAAAGCTATCCTGCAGTAATTGGCAAGCAACACGCAGGAAGAATGTGAAACTTCACAAGAATTAACACATACCTTGACTGAAACATTTCCAGTAAGGGTTGGTACTGAAACAGTTCCACCTAGGACAGCCTGCAGATGAAGCAGTATTCAAGCTTTTCATCAACAACAACAACAACAACAACAAAGCCTTTTTATCCCAAGCAAGTTGGGGTAGGCTAATATTCAAGCTTTTCATCATCTATGTAAAATATATGTTCTACAATAGTTATCCGTCTAAAGCTCAAAAACCCAAACTCATGACAGTGCTCATGTGTGCCTCATAAAAAGTCAAAATGCTCTCCATCGTTGCATTCGCGAATACCCATGCCCTCTACCATTGTCACACCCTTACACCAATAAGCCTACACACCTGTCCCTACCAGACTGCAACCACAACACCATGGGCTTGTGCACATGTTTACAGGTTATTAGATCAGCAGACAGGCTATCGGATGATGGTGTCAACTAGTGTCTACAGGATTCAGGAGGCTTGGCAGGAGGAGAGGGGGGGGGGGGGGGGGGGGTGGAATGTCTGCTCCTCTTGCCGGTAGGTCACTCAGGCCCTAAGATTTAGGGGTCTGAGGGAAGGGATGGAGAAAGAGCAGGAAAACAAAGAGATGTCTCAAAGAAAGGTGATTTTGAACATTCAGTGTGGGATCGGATGAGCAGAATGTATATAAGCACTTTATAGTACTTCTAACTCTATATATCCAACTTCCTCTTTAAAAAAATTAATGCCAGTTAAGTTATGAATCTCTTCTACAAGTAGCCATGGATAGGAGCGAGCGGAAGAAAGCAATCCACGTGCCGGAACCTTGATCTCCCCCCCTCCCCTTTTCTTTACCTAACCCTTTGGTTTTCTATTTTCTACTTTTTCACCCCCTTCTTCCTCTTTTCTTTCTCTTTTTACTCTATGTTTCTTGTCTTTTCTTCTTTGTTGTTTGTCTCTCTTGTGGGTCCCTACAGGTTTCCTCTCTAGCCTACCCCCAACTTGCTTGGGATAAAAAGGCTTAGTTGTTGTTGTTGCTCTATAGAATAGAGAAGGATTCCTTATTGCGTACTGCTATTCATGTGCATTTTTGCATCTTATCAGAAAAAAAAATGAAATTTGCATACTGTCCGTATAAACTTTGATCAGAACACCAACCAACAAAAAGGTAAGTTACTATAAAGATAGACAACCTGGGCAATGCTTAGAACAGCATCAACATGCACATGGTTGCCTTCTCTACGAAAGATAGGATCCTCTTTAACCTGTAATAAGAAAATGAATTTAAGTTCATTTTTTCTTGGAAGACTTTGCATTTTACTGATTAAACTGAGACCAAGAGAACCTTGATAGTGACATAAAGGTCGCCAGGTTTATTACGCTCAGCATCTGCGCCACCCTTACCGAAAACCTTCATGGTGTCGTTATCATCAATTCCTGAAGAAGGTTTTCAGTTATCAAATATGCATGTACTGCAATGTCCATTCCACAACAAAAGCTTAAGATCACAAACTTAGCGGAAAGAGTCGAACATTAACCGAAAAGGCAGAAAAGCAGCATGATTCAGTATTTCAGTAGCCCTATAGGAGTATTTCATAACAGGCAGCTATTTGCTTACTAGTAATACCATAAGTTTACCCTTCATATAGGCTAGTTATCCAGTTACTGTCATACTAGCAAATCTACCAGAAAACAACAAGATATGCGCATAATGTGTTGCATATTCAACAGAACATTCAAACCGCAAGTTCATATTTACATGAGTAGCATACGTATATCTCGGCAAAGGCAATTCCTCCTCACCTGCCATTATATCTAGCTTGTATGACTTTTTCCCTTTCACTACCTGTTCTCCTTTGCATGTCTTGCAAAAACTCTTCAATAGATTTTGGAAATCAGAACATCAGCACAAGAGATAAACCATAGATATCCAGCAATTAAAAAACTACTGTAGAATCACATTGCTTATTTTGCAACATATATTTCATTGCAAATGTGAATAATTTTATCTCAAGTAGTTCAAGAAAATACGTATTTTATAAAATGGTCGACACTTTTTTGCAACAATAACTAAGTATATAGTGACAAGAATATTGCTGAACATCTCTCAATGCAATGGCCCATCCATGACAAATGAGATGTTACGATTTCAAAATACTATAGAACTTAAAATACAGGGAAAACATCAGGAATATGCTGACACTGAAACAGAAAAATATGCACCTTCACAATTTTCCCACTCCCGCTGCACTGGGGACAAGTAGATTCAAAATTCAAAAGACCCCTCTGCATGTATATCTGCATTCAAAAGAAAAACAAAAAAGTTCAGAGTGATTCTTATCCAAATTAATTGTCATTGGAGCCCTACGCATTTAAGAACAAGGAAACAGTTATTGCTTCAGTTAGAGGGCCATTTGGTGGCATAACAGGTATGTGCAAGCAAAATTTATTTGCTAAACCATCATCTGGAAGTGGTGATCTGAAACATGCTATAGAACAATATTATGTAAATGGATACATACCACACCGGCACCTCTACAAGCTTTACATGTTTTAGGCACTGTTCCAGGGGGAACACCACTTCCATCTGCAACAAACATGATAGAAGTTTGGGACACAAACAAGCACAAAACGGGAGAGGGATTAACAATGGAAGAATATGCAAGTGATAACACATACTGCAAGTTCCACACAATGTATCAGCTTCATAAGAAATAGTTTTTCTGCAGCCTTGGACAGCTTCCATGAATGATATTTCAACAGAAACCTACAGCTTGGGAGATGGATGAAATAAGTAATGCATCAATATGTTTGATTTAAAGCAAACAATTGAAATGAGAACTAGTTAAACCTTCACATCTTGGCCTCCTCTTAATCCATTGCCAAAGATCTGGTAGACATGAGTACATGTGACAAAATAAAAATATTAGGTTCGTGCAACAGTTCATATGTAGTTCAACTCCAGATAACAAGAATTGAATTATACACATAAGTGAACTAAAAAATGAGGCAAGGCATTTGCTAAGTATCGAACAAGTAATATCTGAATCATGTTTAGATTGCAGCCAGACATGAAAGGCAAATATCGCATACATTTTAAAACCAAACGCTGCAGCCATTACTTGTTGCTGCATAAACAAAGGCATCACACTGAAGAAACAAATTAATAGCATTAGATTGGAAAACATCACAGCGTTACAGAATGGTTTTTCATGTACATCTGCTTTGATGACCATCTGCATGCAATTTTTCCAATTTTATTACGCACATGTTTTGTAAGTCCCATTATACAAGACAATTAAGCAAACATATCACTCTTTTTTTTTTTTGGTAAGCCATAGGTCTCAAGCATAACTTCAACAAATGAAGCGTGGATCTAAAATGACACGTACAGATGAACCTATTGCAAATTTCTAATAAATAAATAAATAAAACCCCCAGAAAAATGGCTCTTACATCGGTAAAGATGTCGCCAAATGGGTTACCATCAGGAAACCCCTGCCCCCCAGGGAAACCATCAGGACCACCACCTGACGCTTGACGCTCATATGCTTCTGGTCCAATCTGCCAAATACAAAGTTGTGTTATAAACGTGTAAGCAATAAAATATTTTATTAGTAATAGTAAAAGAAGGTTTCATGAGACCATGGAATTAATGCTACCACAAGGTATGGAAGTCAAGATAAACAAAAAGGATAGAAGTTTTTTTTTCCATGATTCAAATCTGTCTGTATCTGACCACTCTTATATCATCACTATTCTTATTTCACAAAAGACCGAAACATCACTAACCTGATCATATATTTCACGCTTATCCTCGTCCTTCAAAACCTGCGGAATGAACATATAATATCAGCATTATACTAAAGCTGTATTGATACAAGAAAGGAAACTAAAACTTGTTATGAGAAATACCTCATAGGCACGGTTAACTTCTTGAAACTTCTTGTCAGCATCAGAGTCGTCTTTATTAGTATCGGGATGGAACTTCTTTGCAAGCTGGGCAAGCATGATAAGTTTAGCTAAACCAAATGAGTTTAACAGGTTGCAGGAAGGAGAAGAAACAAATCAATGGGAGCACAAATGCAAGAATACACAATTACGAAGAGGATGAGGCAGTAAGCATGCACGGAAGGTTAAATACATAAATGTTCACAGGAACAAATCGATCCTGAGGTGGAATATGTATTGGAATGGAAGCGTACTCCTAAAAATAGAATCCATTAGAATCCCAGCTGGGTGATTCTGGCCTAGAGTAGTCAGTCCATATTGCTTTCCCAATGCCATACTGTTAGCGACTTAGAGTTGCAAGTCTGTTTCTAATTATCCATTCAAGGAAGCATATTAACTAATTTTTTACAGGTTCCATAGCTTTTGTTCAATCGACTGAAAACAAGCTGTTGTTTCAATCGGTGCCTATATCATCGGATGGTGGTTTGTTTCATTTTGTTTTGTAGGATTATGTATCAACTAGTGAAAAAAATCAATGTATTAACTACAGAAAAAGGTGTAAGTTGATAGCTTTCCGATCTTGATCTAAGGGCTGTGAACGTTGATTGAAAGCTCTTGCAATTTTCAGTCGACTGAAAATTAGCAACTAACATCCTAAATTATGTTTTCATATCCAAAACACGATTGGCATGGTAGACATTGAAATATGGCACATCCCAAGCACCTAAACAACTAGCCGGGTCCCTAGGCATCATCCAGGCACCACATGGTTGCAAAAGATAGAAAGAATGAAGAGACGTTAATCAGCATGAGTCCTATGTAGCAGAGCATGCAGGAAAGAGTAGAATAAACACTGTCAGAAGCAAAGAAAAGGGCACAACAGAGCAAAATGTAGAACAGAAAGAAAAAGGAAATACAAAAAATAGCAGGGAAACAAATAATTAAAAGGAGCAGAATTGCAGCAGCAAAGATGAGAGATCATAGCCAAGGAAATCAGGAGCATATGAGGTAGGAGTAGAGGAGAAGAGAAGAAGATGAGTGAAAGAAGCGCTCTGGATCTGGAGACTGGAGAGTGAGGATAGAGACAGTGAGGTAACATCAACTGCCATCTGGAGACGATAGCACCTCATGCCCTCAGCATTATCAAGGTGAGAGGGCCCAGGCCCAGGTTGCTACAAGACAAGGGTGAACTTGATGATTAAACTTAGTTCAAGTGGGTGAGGCCTTGAGAACGAAAATGAGAGAGTTGAGGCCTTTTGGGGTTTGAAACAAAGTTTATTCCTGTTCAGCAATCAGATAATGAGTTAGGATATGAAAGCTTCTAAAGTCCACAACGATGGCAAGCAATAGAACATGTTATGGATCCTCAGGTTCAGGGGTAGAACTGACAAATCATAAGGACTACCTAGAAGTAAGCACTGTTCTGTAGGGCCTATTT
This sequence comes from Eragrostis nindensis, assembly GCA_012490785.1. Classification (NCBI taxonomy): domain Eukaryota; kingdom Viridiplantae; phylum Streptophyta; class Magnoliopsida; order Poales; family Poaceae; genus Eragrostis; species Eragrostis nindensis. The sequence goes on from JAAXCT010000128.1 coordinate 789,279, forward strand.
GGTAGATATTCTCTGGAAGTGATTCTCGTGAGAAGCTGATTCTATGATTCTCTAGTATAAACTCTTAGAATCAGGACAGAGAATCACTTCACAGAATCAGGAGAAGCTACTTTTTCCAGCTCCCGGCTTCTTAGTTCATTTAGTAACTTCTATTGAAAACAACGTTTGGACAACTTCACAGATTCTGCCTGATAATCAGCTCCACAGAGCTGTGCCAAACAGGCCCATACTGTTCGCACGGTAATAAGCGTATGGTGACACATCAAACTCATATCAACATAGCACTGAGAAATTAAGGAATATAGCCCTCCAGAAATTTAATGATGTCCAATCAATAGAGCATATTGTAACCAACACAAATAAAAATGCATACCGCATAATATGCCTTCTTTATATCTGATGCGCAGGCATCCTTGCTCACTCCAAGCACATCATAGTAATCCCTTGCATTCACACTCCTTGTTGCTAAAATCATAGAAATATAAAAGTTTTATTAGAGGCACTTGTGTATCAGAAATAATAGCAGCAGGTTTGAAATCCAAATTGTGTTAGCAACTCTTAGTGCCTAGCATAGTGCAACACAAAATAAGCATCAGTGAGCAGCAAATTTAATCGTGATTTAACCATAGATATGTTTTCCATCATTTAAACCAATAAAGCCATATTAGCACAACTTTCTTAGGAAGCTAAAGGATTAGGAAGACTTTCTTAGGAAGCTAAAGTCAAGAACACAGATGACAATAGCAGTAATGGAACTAGTAAAAAGAAGAAAAAAAACATAGATCAAAACTACCTTTAATGTTCCAAAACAATTGCATGGTAACCAATAATTAGATATGGAACTAGTATAGCAGTAAGGACAGTGGAAAAAATATTACAGCTATTCCGTTTCCCTGTTGCGTAATCTCTATGTTGTCTTATTTATACTTGTCCGTAGCATTTCAAAGAATTGGCATCATGTGATATCAATATCCAATACCCATCTACTGTATAGTATTCTTTTGGAAAAAACTATACAGCAGGGCTTATGACTTTCATTTTGTAATACAATATTTTGAAGTCTTTTATAAAGGGACTTCAATTCCGATTGAGTGCTAATTGCTAAAGCTGCACTTAAAATGGCTATGTGATCAGATAGCGCAGCTGCTGTAAAATTGTGCTTTCCTAGAAAACTAAACTCATAAGCCAGTTAGCCACATCCACATAACCACTGATCTTTACCATTACATCCAGAAACCTAAATTAGAAAGAATATAAAGGTGATGGCTGCCTCGAGAGAAAGTAGGAATGCAGTCATCAGAAGATGACATCTAGGTCTCAATTATCATTAATCACTAGTCCAGCATCATTTTCAGATTTCAGCCACTTAGTCTAGATCAGGTATCACAGTAAATCCCGCCATGACATTTCACAAGTTGAAGTACTGTGTATGACAAAAAGAAATTGTGAAATGACACCAAAGATCACATCAAAAGCTATCAGATCACGCACCGTGGAACGTCCTGCTTGGACACCACCAGCTCGCGCTCCGCCTCTCTCTGCCTGCAAGGTTCACCAGGTCAGCAACACACGTGCAAAGCCTCCCTCGAACGATTAATTCAACAAGAATCGAACTGTTGGAGGGACGCGACTCACCTGGATTAGGCAGCCGCGATGGACCTGCCCACGCCGAGGATGCAGCGGCGGCGAGATGGCGGGCGAACCGCTCGCGCTGTCACAGAGGTAAGAGTTCAGCCGTTGGGGATCAGGGTTGCACGGATGAGGAGATGCGAGATAGGGTGGGAGCTCACCGTCGATAAGGAGGCCGCAACGGCGGCGAGCCTGGAGGCGGCGGCGCGCGCCATGGCGGCGGAGTCGGCTGGTAGAGGGACAGGGGAGAACCCTGCTAATTGCGCCACAGGCACACGGCGAACGGCTACAGTTGGGTTGGGGGAAGGCGGCGGAATGGGGAAGGGTTTTAGAATTTTTTTTTTTCGTTTTTGAAAATCGTGTTTGATTTTTAGGTGACAATTTTGCAAAAACTACCAATAAAGAGACATGGTGAAACGACCAATTTAAATTTTGCATTTCCATTTTTATTAAAAATAAACTACTAAGGTGAATTTTGCTGTAAAACACTTGAAGCTGTGATGTCTCAGTTTGCCGCCGCTGAAGGAAACTTGCTCTCTCACCACTGCATCAGCCTTTAGTTTTGATAAATTGACCGTTTCAAACTTATCATTATATAATTTGGTAGAGCAGATTGCAAAATCATGTCACATTACTGTAGGACACCCCTAGTTATGTAGTAGTCTTTCTTTGGTTGAGTTGAGAGTGTGTTTATGAAAAGAATATTTCAATATTTTTTGTTTGATTTTTAAGATATTAACACATGCATATTTGAGAAATGTGAACATGAAGATTGAAAAAATTGCATACTAATGTCCCAATGCATCTATGTCTAGCTAGCACAAAAGTACTTGTCAAATTTGACGTTACAAGTGTGGCACGTTGAAAGTGCCTTAGGGCATCACAAGTCATTTCTAAATCGCGAAACAACTATCTCATAAGCGAATATGAGACGACTATACATTATTGTACTACTAGAAGTTGCCATGCAACTCTCATGCAACTCTAACTTATTTCTTTTTTCATCCACAAGACGGTTAATGAGACAATCACTAGTACAAAAAGAACCAAATATGACACATGATTTTTTATAGCAGTGGCGGACACCCATCCATCTGTCACTGCTAGCTCGGCGCCAATTACTGTAGCAGCTAGCAGTGGCGGACGGGCTGACATCAGCGAGCGCCAAACACTGTAGCCACTCATCAATGACGGACACAATGACGTCATCACCGTCCGCCACTGGAAACTTAGACATCAGTGGCGAAAGAGCTGACATCACTGCTGTCCGTCACTGTTATTTTTCTTTCAGTGGCGAACTGCTGAGATGGCCCGTCCGCCACTACATCTTATCCGGCCCATTTGGGTCCGTTTCAACCATAGTCTTTGAGTCCATATAATCAGCCTTAGGTTTTCAACTTCATTCGCTCCCTTCTCCTCTCTTCTCCTACGCACACCGCCGCCCTCTCTCCTCTCTCCCAGACGCCGCCGCCGCCCTCTCTCCTCCCTATGCAAAGCCGGACCGCGCGGATCCGTCACCCCGTCGACCTCGCGGCCACCTGCGTACGGCGGAGCGCCATCTCCCCTCTCTCTCTGCCCCCACGGGAGGCGGCGCTGGTGGGCCAGGCGTGGGTGGCGAGGCGGCGCGGCGGCGGATCAACGACGACGGGCCGGATCTCGCGCGGATCGACGACGACGAGCTCGTGCGGATCTCTGGCGGCGGATCTCGTGCGGATCGACGACGAGCGGGCCGGATCGACGATGGGTGGCGCAGATCGACGACGAGTGGGCGGCGCGGCGACCTCGAGCAGGCGAGCACGTGGGTTGGTGGCGGCGTCGGCAGCAGCTACACCGCGCGGCGACCTCGAGCAGGCGAGCACGTGGGTTGGTGGAGGCGTCGGCAGCAACTACACCGGCGCGGCGGGGGCGGTGGCTAGGGTTCGGGCGGGCCGGCGTCTCCTGTGGGATGAGGAGTAGCAGGAGCGCGGCCCCGAGGCTAGTCGAGGCGGCGTCCTCGACGCGTCGAGCGCGGCCATGAGGCGACGGCGCCTCACTTCTTCCTCAGATTCGGCAAGTCCTGTGCGACGAGGAGCAACTGTGTTCAAAGGAGTTCTTGTGCAACCCGCCATGCCGGTGTGGCGTCGAGGACCTGCTCGAGCTCTTCAACCTGCGCGACACCGTCCTCTTTGTTGAGGTACGCCCTATGCTCTCTGCCTCCGCCTCCATTCTTGCTCCAGGAGTGGAAACGTTTGGTCCAATCCGACCCGCAATTAGAACTATGAGGCCGTGCCGTCTCGGCGGCCTCCTGGCATGTCCACGATAGTGTTCTTTCTCTGCGCCATCCGATATGTTGTCTATGGGTTAGATTGACCTGTTTGAGTTTCTTGCATTTCTATGGAACATGTCTTGTCCCTGTCCCTACCATATTCAGTGTACAATCTGTTCATGACACCTTGTGCATCCATGGTGCTACAAGCAAGGCACATGGAGAAGTGACATATCAGTACTCGTTGCCGATGCAAGAAAGCAAAGCCTATGGACAAGGGGCCTCTGTACTCGTTGCAAGAGAGAAAAGAAAAGGTACGCTGTTAGGTAGGGCAGGTGCAGCTCCATTGGTGATGGTGAGTTAAGTTTTGGCTTCATCTATTTAGTCGCCACCATCCACGACTGTCAAGTATACTAGGGCAGCACATGCATCACATGCATTTGCTGTTGAGTGAAACTTACACGGCATGGAGCGGGTGCAGCTCCATTGCAGTGTTATGTCTTTCGCCATCCTCAACCCATCGTACACTGGTGAAACACTATTTTTCCTACCATCCTGTCTATATTTTGTTCAGAGAAACTTACACGGCATTGCGGGTGCATGGAATTTGCCTGATTAAATATGATAATTTTTAGGTATCTGCTAAGAGTAATGTATATGAGTCATTTAATTACCTCACCCTAACCTGCGTTGTCATATAACCTTTAATAGATTACATGAAAATTTGATGACATGGGCATATATCGTAATGTACACTAATAATATATAAAACATTCATATTCACGATGGAGACTAGCTATATATATGGATGCAACAATATGGGCCATCTTGCTTTAAATTCTTGCAGGTAGGTGGCTTCCATCTATTTCGTCTTCTTTTGGATGTAGCTAATGCATCTGTGCTTGTCTTGCCTATATAAGCCAGCCGATGCATTCATTCCCAGCGCACCTCTCCACCACATGTCCCGTTGTGCACTCAACATAGTGCTTGCTAGGAATATATTTTGAGAGATCAGATGACTATGAGTTCCTTCTATCCCATCTCACTACAAAACATATTCTTGGTTTGATTGGAAACAAATAGTTGGTACGGTTACCATGACATACTAGCTTAATATAAAATAATATAAGTATTGAACATACTTGCTTTGTATTAGGAATTTAGAGGGCACCGATCTGCCTGGCCCCCAAATGCAGATAATTAGTGCATTTTTCCTTGTGCTTCATGATTGCTTGCTTGTTTCTGTCCATACCTTATATGCTTCATGCATGATTGCTTGCTTCTTGTGAGTTTTTTGCTTTTCTTTTTTGTTTGATGCTTTTTCTTTGAACGTACCGTTTTAGAAATAGCTTTAATGTCCTATTTTCAGGGTCCACAAATGTCATATGGAAGGTGCATCCCCCGCTAGCCGAACCAGGAAGAGATTACGGGGCAAACAAGCAGTTGTTAATTATGTCAGGTGTTCTTAACGACATTTGTTCCCTTTTGATTGCACTAGAATCATTGCCTCAAAGCTCATGTAGAGGTTTCCTGTAATATCCAAGATAAGTTAATTAATGGCCCAGCTTTTGCATTCAAGCAGTAAGTAGCTATGGCTGTTGCCGGTGAGGTTACTCCTTTTAATTGTGGAACAATATGGGACAGGCAAAAGTTTCGACGATCCATAATAAGGGCAAAGAAAGAAGGTATCTTAGACAGTTGCATGATAGGTATCTTCGACGATCCATAAAACTCTTTTGATAACTTTATTATTCAATTTTTGCCTACATGTTTCTTATTTATTTTGGCCTATTTGTGTAGGAAAACTTGTTAACCAGCAAATTCAGGTAATGGATGGCACTATATACAAATTGTAGTTCGTTTTCTTCCAGTCAATGTAAAGACATGAGAATATTGCTTTACCAAGGCATCCATATCCTTTCATGGCAACTAATTGGACTCCACATCTATATGTAGCATGGGAGGACATAGAAACAAAAAATAAAATTGATGGTTTATGAAGTATTAGTAAAGTGCATCCCATATCCTTAAACTATTATGAGATTTTCATCTTGGTCCATAAACTCTTAAAAGAAAGATTTGGGCCCCTAAATTATTTCTGGGTTCTCATCTAGGCCCATAAACAATCAAAGTCATGATTTGAGTTTCTAATCTTGTTTAGCATCTAAGTAGCTATCCAAAATTTGGCTTGCGCCCAAATCAAGTTGACATGACATGCCAGCTTGATGACCGCGCAGGTTTGGCGGGAGTTTCAACCTTATCTTTGGATATTATCCATGTATCAGCCATTATATGCCCCTCTAGTGGCCAGAATATCAGTTATTATTGGCCGCTTTAACGGGTTTGATATTAGGAATATTCGAAGCCACAAACTTTGATGAGCATTAATCTCCTTTCTCAGGCACTTGGGGAGACGATTGGATGAAGCTCACGGTCTGGTGATGATGGCTAACGGCAACCAGTAGAAGCATTTTGGCGGCGGTGGTGGGCTGGTGGCTCCTCGTTTTGAGATCGAGTTTATTGACTCAGATGAGAACCCCAAAATAGTTTAAGGACCTAAATATTCTTTTCGAGAGTTTACGGACCCAAATGATAACACTTAAATAGTTTAGAGGCCAAAATCTGTTTTAGGAGTTCATAGATCTAGATGAGAACCCCATAATATTTTAAAGACCTGGGATGCACTTTACTCACTACAATCTCTTCTGCAGTTGAAGCGTGCAAGATTGCATGCAGTGAGTTGGCAAAATAAGTGACGAGGAAGATTGCATGATGTGAGTTGACACGTGCAAGTTTTTTTTTTTTTTAGACTGACACGTGCAAGATTGCTACTACCAGTGAGGAGGAACAAGCGATATGTCAGGTACTACATTGATAGGACCCGACAAGCAAAAATCTAGCGTTGCCACGCTAGCAAGGCACCAGTGATATCAGATGGCAGGATAGCGCAACAGGGCCATCCATGCATAGATTTCCCTGTTCATAAAACTGTTGCAATCTGACCACCACACATGTTGTCAGCCAATGGCCATCGATGGTTTTTGCAGGTTGGTAGGTATGTCTTCTTTTTTTTTTTTCATATTCTTGGTGATGATGTGTTACCTTTCGTTCCAGAGCACCATACTTGGACTCCGCCTGGCATGCCTATTTTCTTACTACGCGCTCCTATTATATATCGAGAAAATTTGTCATTGTGTGTTTCTTCCTTCACTCTTAGAGAAATTTAATGTCACCTGCCATAATAGATAAAGGTCTTATATAAACTAATTACCCTTTCTGCTAGACTTCGAAAAATTGAGGCTTTGAGATACCATTCTTCTTTCATGCCAAGTCACTGACATAATTGTTCATCACTGATTCAAACATTATTCTTTTTAAATTTGGAATATTATTGTGCGTTATCTAACACAAGATGATTAAAACGCCTCCTAAAAATGGTACTAATACTAGAAATATCGAAATATGGAGATGCGAGGTAGTTTCCTGGGCCTCCACTTCCTATATTATCTTAGACCAGAACTTCTTGTCCACAATGTTTGCATTACCAACGCCTGGACACTAAATCATTCAACGCAAAATAGTTTTAATTGAAAATACACTTGGCCTGTAAATGTTTGGACTTCACCTATAAACTCACCCGCAGCGAAGCGCGGGCACTGGTGGCTAGTGTGTTTGATGTTTTGCCCAGTTCAGAAGTGTTCTCTCGCCTGGTTCAATCTTTACTTGCTATAGGCTTACCTTTATCTGTTCATTTGATTTTTCAGGTTGTTATCCTAATGTGGACAGGTAACAATGTCACAAGTCCATTCAGAAGCTGCTGGTGCCGCGAATTGATTTTGCTCAGTTTTTGTATATCATGTCGATGCTAATTGTGTCATGCTGAGGCTAATTGCTATGTATATCATGTGTATATCATGCCGATGTTAATCGATTTTGCCCAGCTTCTGTCATTGTTCAATTAATCTAGATCCTGCATAGTAACTCATTAATTTTGGTGTCTCTAGTAGTGCTTCTAATTTGCAAGATTGTCAGCTTAGTATTGCTATATAGCAACATCAAAGAGGAAATCTGGGCAGATTAGAGGTAACAGAGCCTTTTTTTTTATTTGGGAAAAACCATTGTAGTGGCGGGCATGCTGATGTGAGCATGCCCGTCACTGTTGAATCCGTCACCAGTGGCGGGTTGCTGACGTCAGCATGCCCGCCACTGGACCTTTTTCTGGTGGCGCACCCACCCGTCCGCCACTGCTCTTTGTGCATTTCTAGTGGCGGAAGCGCAGTGGCGCACTGTTTGCCCGCCACTATAGGCTCATTTTGCCCGCCACTAAAGGCTCTTTTTGTACTAGTGAATGCCATTATATTGCTCTTATACAGGACCACAACTTTGGTTCACAAATAAGCATACATCATGCCCATATATACGACTTTGGTACATATTCAAGGTGGCTGGTAAGCTCATACATTCAATACAGGAGAACTTAGTTTCGAAGCAGTACATTCGGTATTACGTGGATAAGCATGTCATCATGCTCATGCAGTACATATAGCGGTTGGCTTGATGAGTTCCGAAGCACAACCCTTATTACTCGCAAAAAAAGACTTATTAAATAAATAAACATGTTTACCCCCAGATGGGTTGGCTGGGCCTACAAGATTTAAAGACGACGGGAACACATGCCAGGGAATGGGGTAAACGGGTATGGCTCATTCTTCATGTCCATGCCAGCTCTCACGAAGATCTTTGTATTAGGAAGCAGCATATCACGATACATTCCAATAGGCACTTTAGGGGCCAATTCCTCACGACGCTTCCCATCAGCAAACCTGTTTAGCCGCAACCTTACAGACTTACCATCTCTGATAGCCTCTTTGTTGACACGGTCCACAAGAAGCGCCGATTCCTTGAACTCGCTGAAGCGTCGAAGCATCTCATCGTGGTCACGCCTCTCTCCAAGAGCCTCGCACCAGCGCTCATACAAGTTCCACAGGGCTTCATCAGACTCAAGGTCCTTGGCATCTGCCACAAATTTACCTACAGGCGTAGCTGTGGAGATCAGATCATACTACCATTTATAGGGTAATAAGATAACAACAAGATCTTTATCTAAAAAAAGATAACAACAAGATGTCAAACTGAAATTAGGTTAGTCAGAGGCAGCACTAGCTATATGGCATCTATTATTATATTAATAATATGTTGTCATATAAATGCAGATGCAGTATTAGACTATTATTAGTAAACCTCCAATCGTAGTCATATTCTGTCATGTAATGGAAAACCCCGAATAAAAGAAAAGATAAGGCGAATTTTTATAGGATGGATGGATTAGCTGCCTAGATTCAAAAGATTATTAGAGAGTGGATTCTCGCAGTAATTAAAACTTGGGCTAGCTAGAGTCAAATCATCCTGCCTTTGATCAATCTAATCCAAGAAAAAAAAAGACGAGTGTGTTTGAAGAGGAAAAGGGATTGGAGTACGTACAGTCCGAGGACAGGCCCCTCCCGAAGGGCCGTAAAACTATGGGGAATCTGCGTAGGAGCCAGTTTGAGGCGGCCGCACCGCCGGAACCTGAGACCGCCACCGCCGCACAGCGAGATGCGGCCGACGCCGGTGAGGAGGCGGCGCGAGTCGCATCACGGGTGGCCCGCAGGAGCATGGACGCCATCAACCACAACCACGGCACGCCACGGGGACGACGAAAATTGAGAGGATGGGTACGTGAGCACCGCCTGTTAGGGCTTTGGGAGCTCGAGGATGGGTTGGGCCTTTTCTCTCTCCTTATTGGACTGGAGTGGGTCTTGCAGTAATGTATGTTGGGTAGTACAAAGCAATGGTCGCCGTTTAAGGCCCAAACCAACCCACAGGCCCGAATCGCGGAACACGGAAACCGCAGGCCAGGTCGACGGAGAGCTCAACCCCTACCTCGCCGACGGCGGCGTGCGGCAGCGGCGCGGTGGGAGGATGGGGGCGGAGGGCAAGTGGCGGTTCGCTATGGTGTGCTCCTCCAACATGAACCGGAGCATGGAGGCGCACTCGCAGCTGGGGCGCGCGGGGCTGGACGTGGCCTCCTACGGCACCGGCACCCACGTCAAGCTCCCGGGCCCCTCCCTCCACGAGCCCAACGTCTACGACTTCGGCACCCCCTACGGCGCCATCTACGACGACCTCCGCCGCAAGGACCCCGAACTGTCCGTACTGTCCCTCAACGCCGTTTTCCCCCTGTTCTACTCTGTTTCATCAGCGTCTTCCGTTGGTTCTTGGTGATCTTGCAAGTAGGCAGATGTTTGCCCTTTCCTTGGTTGGTTCAGGGCATGTGAGAGATTGCCTGTGTTTTTGATGGGTTGCGTGGATTACTTGGGTTTTGAACTTTTGATGAAAACAGATGGCGGTCTTAACATTGTGCAGTTTTTGTTCCGTTCAAAATATCCTCTGTTTAGGCAATTCTGTCAAAAGATTTAGTTCAATTAGACATACTCCAAAATTGTGCAGTAAGATTCAATCGAACTAGACATACAAAACATACTCCCTGGTGATTTGGTCAGTAATGTTTTAGCGTTATTTTCCCTGTCTGTTTCTAGTGTGTTCTGTCTACATCTTGGTTACCTGAATTTGCTTCCTGCTCTTGGTACTTTGTTTTGATGGATCATCCAGGTACAAGAGGAACGGTCTGCTGCCAATGCTGAAGAGGAACACCTCCGTGAAGCTGGCGCCTCAGCGGTGGCAGGACAATGCTGGTGATGGGGTGTTTGATATGATACTAACCTTCGAGGAGAGGGTCTTTGATTTGGTCAATGAAGGTAATTGACTCGAAATGGGGCATGATTTTGGTCTAGGAGAGTCATCTAGCAGTGCAAGTTGCATCCTGTGTGATGGGATTGCATGATTGTGTTGAAATTCACTAACCAAAGTCTAAATTATTCGTGTCTAGATATGAATAACCGTGAGCCAAAGCTGATGAAGAGCGTGCTGATAATCAATATGGATGTCAAAGATAACCATGAAGAAGCTGGTGTTGGGGCAAAGCTTGCTTTAGAATTGTGCCAGAAGGTATAAACATAATACGACATGTAGTTCGTAACCTTTTCCGTCTAGTAACATGTTAATCATTGATCTGGCTATGGCATTATTAATGATGGTTATGAAGTGATCCATACTTCCCCAGGTTCTAATGCCATGTAGGCTGGGGGAGCATGTGAGCAAACAACAGAGTTAAGTGATAATTCAAGTGAGTAAAAATGTTAGAGCGTGAAATACTTGTGTGAGTCAAAACTGAAAGAGAACAAATCATCCATCATTCTCCTAATCTACCCTTGAGGTTGCTGTTATCATCCACTGATCACCTGGCTCACTCACTGATTGTAAGTGAAACCTCAACTTGAAACTGAATAGAATGGGAAGATGAGAGATTTGATTTGCTGGTGGTGGTGGGAGGTACATAATTGGAAAACGAATAGCGAAAGAGAATTAAAAGCGAGGAGACACTGCCTAGAGGGCTTTTTACTCACTTATCCTGATATTTTGTTTTCATGGGTGTTTGTTGCAAAGAGAACACAGTTTGTTTATTGATAAGTTCAAATTTGTGACATTCACATCTTCTGGTTTTCTGCTTAGATGTTGATACTATTGCCAACATTCATAGAACTCTAAAATCTCAAACCTAGTATGTTGGAAATAAAGGCACATGACGCTGTTCCCTTAACATTTAGATGACCAATCAAATATATAACAAACCATACATTGGAACCTCATCCTTAAAGATAATGTAAAACACCTTTTATTTTTTACTTTGTGAGAGTATGAAATCACTACCTTCAATGGCATGAAGTTCCGCTTTTCATAAACTATTTGATATACTGTTGTGTACTTGTGGTATTTTGTTTCCTCATGGGCTACCGCGAAACATTTGTTGCTACAGAACGCCTCCTCCCCCCTTATTGCTCTTTTATGCCATCTATTATGATATATGTGTGCAGATTACAATGAATGTTAAATTGCTTATAGAATGGTTTATTGTTTTATCAATGTATCTGACATTAATCTTTGCCCTGTTGCAATACAATATTTCAATTAGGGTGTATGCTGCTATTTTTTTTCCATAGAACTTTTGTTTGAATGATTCTGCTGCCATAATTCCATTTTATTGACCATGGTTTGATATGTAGCTTTGTATTTTTTTTAAAAAAATTAAGCAGCAAGAAGCTAATTTATTATCTTTTTTTTTCCTTTTTAGCTTCAAGGAGTTGATGGCGATTGGGAGGAAATCATTGATGATCTGATGATTGCATTTGAAAAACAGCACAAGCGGAAGCTTGCATACAACATTTCATTCTACTAACTTGTATAATTCCCTGTGTGGGTGATATGGGTGATGTGGGTTACGTGGAGGCAGCATCATTCTCTGTTTCATGTCTCTTGGAAGTTAGGCTGGTAATGTGCATGTTAGAAAGAAACTGCATATACTGAACCAGCAACCTTGTTGCAGTGTTGCTCCAATTGATTGTCAAACATTTGTAGTGGAGGTCGTGGAGGTTGGCCTAAAAAGGAGGGAGAAAAACCTTTCCTTTCATTTCTTGATTGATGTCGGATGATACATTGGAAGCACAAAATCATGCAGCACCCAAGTGATGTAATCATTTCTTTATAAATGTCTGAGTGATGAACGTGACAAAATGTGCTTGCAAATGCATATCAATGTGCTGTTTGGAGTTTGTAGGTAGAATCTCAGGAAAGCAAACGCTGAATTTGTAGCCATAACATGATGTAATTCTGGTGCCTGGCTGAAAATCAATGGGAATGCATTGTATTTGTATCTTCAATGTTAATGCATTGTATTTGTATCTTCAATGTTAATGCATTGTATTTGTATCTGCTTTTCTGGAATTCGTGACATGAATGAGGTTGACAACTACATGTTCAATGTCATTTGTTCGGTTTCCTTAACACCTCTAACTTTGGCTGGTCAAGAGTGTCCTGGTTACTACGATGTCCCAGGGTCACTCCTATGGTGAATACAAGAGCTTCCCGCATTATTTCAATGAAGTTTGCATGAAACATAGAAAACATGGTGCGACTTTGACTATTAAAAGGCTAACTTTGAATAAAGTATAATATGAGTACGATATTTTAGATTAATTGCTAGTCAAAGCTCGAAATTGAGCAGTCAAAATACCCTTTTCTTTTCTTTTTCAGTTTGAAGGAGTGACACACGATTTGAGAAGCAGCATCAGACGGATTGACGGAAGCTCACCTATATATTACGTAGCAGGTTTCATCTTTAGTTTATCCTAACTTGCTTGGGATAAAAAGGCTTTGTTGTTGTTGTTGTTGTTTGTATGTATGGATCGGCAGAACCATTCTCAGTTTACCTCATTGCCTGCACAAAAGTAGAACAGTGATTTGGTTTGCATTATGCCATTCCAGTTGTATGCCCCTACTGTCATGTTGGGAACAACTTTTCCGGAACCTCGGCATGAAATGGACAGCTTCTCATAGCATCTTTATGTCTCGAACTTCATTTGGCCGGTCAAGATTTCCATTTGCAAGGTCTCCGTCTACCGGTGCCTGAATGCTGTCCGATCTTGTGATTTCTTTCGAGTCCGACTCGCAGTTTCCAGTAGCTGTTTTCCGGTACTTTGCAGTACCAGGTTACTGAACCTATGAACCTGCCGTCCAGCTTGCGTTTGGTCTCTCGTCATGGTGACTGTCAAGCGGCTGATCTATTTGTAGCAAAATTTGAGATTCGACCTCCTTTTATTCCAATGAAGTTTTATTCTCAAAAGCGGTTAAGTTTTGGGATGAAAATGATCGATCAAAAACTAGCATTATTATTTCATAACCATATTTTTTTAGTAAAAAATGATTAGCTCGGAAATGAAAACAATACCAAAAATATCGGAATAGAAAATGAAACTATTGGGACGGAAACATGTCGATAGTGATTGGAAAACGATAATTATGATCGGAGCTAACGTTCATGCTAAGCTACTAACATTGACACAAGCACAAAATCAATTGGTATATGGCATGTGTTCATGCAACCACACAAGTCCATGATTAAATAAAATATATGACTAGGTGATAGAGAATAACAGTGATAACCGTCACTACAAGTACATAAGCATAACATTTATGCTGGAGCACTATTGCTACCACGGGCACGCGACAATGCGAGCATTTTGCTAGGGCGATGGCCCAGAGAGTACAAAGATAAACGCAACAAACCACGAGAAGGGTGTTCAGCTCCACAGGCCTAAGGCTTTAGGGTGCATTTTATGTTGGGCTGGCTTAACGAAAAGTATTCCTATATTTGTAACTTTTATTTTAGTAAATTCTATATCACGAATTTCATCATCAAACATACTAAAATACTTTGTATAATTTACTCACAGTATATTTTCTTTGCAATGCATGAATATGATAAATGGTTCTCTAAGAACTTTATACTTCAACAGACTGCTCTGCTTGCAACAAGTTTTTTTTTTTTTTTTGAAAAAAGGCAGGAGCACTGCCATTCATTAAGAGAGGAAACAGAGGTTACAGCCTAAAATTTTACAATAGTCTAAACAGCTTAGAGGCTATGAGCTGGACAAGCCAGACCAAAGAAACGAGAAGGCAAAAATAGGCTGAAACAAGCTAATTAGACACTCGGTGATTCATCTCCGACTTCAAGAGCTCTGCGATACTGTCGCACGGCATCAACCACTAGCACAGCAACCTGGTTGGGGGAGCAGACCTTGTGCTCAAAAATTCTCCTGTTACGCTCTTTCCATATTTGCCACCAAAAGAAAAAGAGAATGCCTGCTTGTCTTCTTTTGTCACTCTTGGTTCCAGTAGATGAAACAAAATCTAGGCATTGCCTTACCCCTGATGTGGGCAAAGCAGTTAGCTGCTGCTGTAACCGTAAAGTCGAGGCCACCCTTTGCCATGTGGTTTGTGTAAAGTTGCATTGAGTTAACATGTGTGCACAAGTTTCAGGCTCACCGCTACATAAGGGGCAGTTCGGCTCATGTGGCCAATTCCTGGCAGCAAGGTTATCCGCCGTCAGCAGCTTTTCATGCAGAGCAAGCCAAGCAAAGAACCGACACTTAGGTTCAGTGCGCGCCTGCCACAGAGTTTTTGCTGGCAAGCTGGAGATAGCACCCATGTACTGAATTTCATATGCAGAGGCAGCACTATATTCTCCATTCTTGGTCCATCTCCAAATAATTTGATCTTTGTCTTCCGTCAGTGTTATGTCCCGCAAGGCCGTGAAGAGTAGAACAAATTCATCGATAAGACTTTCTGAATCAATGCTTCTCAGGTTTTTAATCCAGTTAAAATTCTTCAATTCCTGAAAAACCGTTCTGTATTTAAATCTTGCCTGCAGATATAAATTGGGGGCTAGTTCTTTTGGTGCCATTCCGTTAATCCACCTCGCCTCCCAGAAGGGAGTGTCTTTCCCATTACCAATTTGGATGCGTGTTGAGGCAAAGAAGAGCTGCCTGTCCACAACATCTCTATGCTTCAACAAGGCTTTCCATGGTCTCTCATTTTGATCCCAATTATGCCATAACCAACGTAGTCGGAGTGCACGTCCAAATTTCTCCAAATCTTTAATGCCAAGCCCTCCCCATTTTTTTGGCCTGATACAAATCTTCCATTTAACAAGGCAATGTCCCCCACGTACTCTTTCTGGATCCTCTCCCTTCCAAAGAAAGCTCCTACGAAATCTATCAATCTGTTTTATAGCCCATTTCGGAAGGCTGAAGGCTGTAAGAAAATACGTTGTCTTTGCCGTGAGGACTGACTTCACCAGTGTTGCTCTTCCCTTGTAAGATAAACACTTTCTTTTCCAACCAGGCAACTGATTAGCAATCTTTTGTATCACTGGCTGGATGGCCGACTTAGGCAGCTTTTTGTAGTGCAGTGGTAACCCGAGGTAGCTACAGGGGAAAGTTGAAACTCTTTCTTGATTCCGAGAGTGGATGCTATATCTATATCTTGACATGCAATGGGATAGATTTCAGTTTTTGCATATTTGTGACCAGACCTGATGCATCAGCAAACATTTGCAAAATAGCTTTCGTGACCCTGAAGTCTTGCATGGTGGGTCGTATGAAAAGTGCAGCGTCGTCTGCATAAAGGGATACCCTGAAATTCCTACATTTATCGTTGACGACCTGGAGCAGCCCTCGCTGTTGCGCATATTGAAACAACCTGTGCAAAGGTTCCATGGCAAGGAGGAAAAGCATAGGGGACAAAGGGTCCCCTTGACGAACTCCCCTGCAGTGTAGAATCCTTTTGCCTGGCTCACCATTCAACAGGAAGGTTGACGATGTAGTGCACCATAAGGCTGATATCCAATTTCTCCATCTTCTTCCAAAGCCTAGGTAGGACATGACGTCTAGAAGGTAAGCCCAACTTGTAAAGTTTGATGGAAGCTTGCACATCGACCGTGCAGCCTGCATGTTAATATATAGTCGAGAAGAGCCCTCGACGTGGCTTACAGATAGGATCGATCACGGTGATCCAAACCGATTACAACAACTAGACTTGATACACACGTTTACAATCTTAACAGCTAAATCCTAACTGAATATCTTCAACAGCCTCCCTCAATCTTAAGCTTCGAGAGATTAAGATTGCGTCTAAAGGCTTCTAATCTTTGTACAGGCAATGCCTTTGTAAAACCATCTGCGACCTGATCTTCAGATGCGATGAACCTGACTTCCAAACTTCTGTATGCTACTCTTTCACGAACGAAATGAAAGTCAATTTCGACATGTTTAACTCTGCCATGAAACACAGGATTAGCACTTAGATAAGTTGCTCCTAAGTTATCACACCAGAGACATGGTGGTCTTGACAATTTGATTCCCAGTTCTGCTAACAGCGATTCAACCCAAATTAACTCAGCTGTAGCATTGGCCAAGGCTTTGTACTCAGCTTCAGTACTTGACCGAGATACAGTCGGCTGTTTTCTTGCACTCCATGAGATTAAATTACTGCCAATGAATATTGCAAAACCACCAGTAGATCGACGATCATCTTGATCACCTCCCCAATCAGAATCAGTAAAAGCACTAAGCAATAACGAAGATGATTTTCTGAACGTAATACCAAGTTCCATTGTATACTTCACATACCTCAGAATTCTCTTTGTTGCTGTCCAATGAACAGAGGTCGGTGCATGCAAGTATTGACTTACTTTGTTGACTAAAAAAGCAATGTCTGGCCGTGTAAGAGTCAAATACTGCAATGCACCTACTATGCTCCTGTATTTTGTACTATCCTCAGGTCCCAAAGGTATACCTTCATGCAGTGAGAGTTTCTCCGAGGCAGATAATGGTGTGGAACAAGGTTTACAGTGCTTCATACCAACACGTGACAGAAGATCAGACGCATACTTCTCTTGTGTCAACAGAATACCATTGGAAATCTTTCTAACTTCTATTCCCAGAAAGAAATGTAGCTCTCCTAGATCCTTTAGTGCAAAGGTGCTGCTTAATTCTCTTAGCAACCGTGACATAGCTTCACTAGAAGAGCTAGTAACAATTATATCATCTACGTAAATCAACACAAATATTGTTATACCTGACTTATTGTAGATGAATAAAGATGTACCTGATTTTGATGCTGCAAATCCAAACTCTTGTAACCTTGATGATAGCCTTGAATACCAAGCTCTAGGAGCTTGCTTCAACCCATAGATTGCTTTATCTAATTTACAGATATGATGAGGATATTTCTTGTTTTCAAAACCAGGTGGCTGCTTCATGTACACTTCCTCTTCCAGAACACCATGAAGGAACGCGTTCTGAACATCCAGTTGCCTCAAATTCCATCCTCTAGATACTGCAATAGCTAGTACAAGACGAATAGTAGCAATCTTTACCACTGGGCTGAAAGTGTCTTCATAGTCTATTCCATACCTTTGTTTGAACCCTTTAGCCACTAGACGAGCTTTATATCTATCTATAGTACCATCAGCTTTCTTCTTAATCCTGTACACCCACTTGCAATCAATCACATTTTTCCCTTGACTTGCTGGTACAAGATGCCAGGTTTTATTTCTTTCCAAAGCATCAATTTCCGAAACCATTGCCTCTTCCCATTTATCATTACTCAATGCATCTTGCAGATCCCTTGGCTCACCAGTAGTGCTCAAGTATCCATACTTCACAGTCCCATCCGTATACGTCTTGGGCTTCACAATGCCACTTTGAGATCGTGTACGTGGTCGCTCTTCAGGAACCGGCACATTAACAACTGGAGCATGCACTGGTTGTGGTGGCGAGAGTGTCGGAGATCTCGGCTCAGAAGATCCCGTGGCTTGCATGCGCGTGCGACTTGGCGTGATCACAGAAGGTGCAGGCGGTACAGCACCCTGGTGTTCGTGCGGCACAGGCTCCTGAGGTGATGCGCCAACAGGATCAGCCTCGGATCGTGCGCGCTGCAGTGGCGGCGGATCAGCCTCGGATCGGACGCCGCTGGTGTCGGTTTCTGCCGCCGGGTGAGGCAGCACAATGCGCCTGATTTCCACATCAGTTTGCGTCGAATTTTCTTCTGTGACCTGTGGATCAGAAACATCAGTAGAGGGATGCTCTAGAGAGCCAGTAACATTAGCCAGTTGATCAGTATTACTATCACCCCCTTGATCAGATGTTAAAGGATTTTGTAGATGCTCAGGAAGAAGCAAAATCTCATGCCGAAGACGTGCACCAGCATTTGGATGCTTGAAAAGGGAAAACACTTTCGTCAAAAACAACATCTCTAGAGATGTAGACCCGGCCACTAGAGATATCGAGACACTTGAATCCTTTGTGAATTGGACTAGGACCAAGAAAAACACATCTAGTGGATCTAAAGGAGAGTTTCTTGGTGTTGTAGGGACGTAGATTTGGCCAGCATGCACAGCCAAAAATTCGGAGAGAGGAATAATCAGGCTTGGATCGGTAGAGCTTTTCCATAGGCGTTTGAAAGTCAATGACTTTAGTTGGGAGCATATTGATTAAGTGAACGGCAGCCAAAAAAGCTTCGTCCCAAAACTTAAGCGGCATGGATGCGTGGGCTAACAAAGACAGGCCTACCTCAACAATATGCCTATGTTTACGCTCTGCCGACCCGTTTTGTTGATGAGCATGTGGACAGGATACATGATGCACTATTCCTATCTTGTTGAAGAAGGAATTCAACTTCTCATACTCGCCTCCCCAGTCCGTCTGCATGGTAACTATTTTCCGGCCAAATTTTCTTTCAACGAAGTTTTGGAAGTCATGAAAGACTTGAAACACATCAGATCTTCTTTTTAATAAGTAGATCCACGTGAATTTTGAAAAATCATCAATAAAGCTTATGTAGTAATCATACCGGCCAACAGATGTTGGAGCAGGACCCCATACATCGGAAAACACAAGATCCAAAGGATTTTGAGACACACTATAAGACTTTGAATAAGGAAGTTGGTGGCTTTTTGCCCTTTGACACGAATCACAAATCGACTCAACCTTGAAAGACTCACTAGAACAAGGTAAAAAGTTATTCTTGATGACATGCTCGACAATAGGATAGGATGGATGTCCTAATCTACTATGCCACTTGGAAGGCGACAGCTTGGATACTCCAAAGGCACTTTTATTCTTCAAACTTGTAGGGCTCGACACAAGGGGATAGAGGCCACCTTCACATCTTCCTCGATGAATTACCTTCCTCGACGCCAGATCCTTAATAAGAAAGAACCATGGAAAAAATTCTAATGAAGCATTGTTATCAAGAGCAATTTTGTGGACTGAGGCAAGATTTTTGGATGCACTCGGAACGAAGAGAACATTATTAAGATGAAGATTTTTATGCGGGGTATGAATAGTAGTACTGCCAACATGGCTAATTTTCATACCTCCTCCATTCGCTCCATGGACTTGATCCTTTCCATTGTACTTCTCCCGAGATGTCAGCCTGTCCAGCTCGCCGGTGATATGATCGGTCGCCCCGGAGTCGGCGATCCAGTTGTTGTCGATGCCGTACGAGGTAACAGCGCCGGCCATCTTCTCGTCGCGCTGGTAGTCCTCGTCGAAGCGGTTCCAGCAGTCAAACGCTGAGTGACCGACTTTGTCGCAGATCTGGCATGGGCTTGCCATCTCTGTTCTGGCCTCCCTGCCTAGGAGCACCATTGTTGCCTCCACGATGATTGCCGCGACCAGCGAACCGGCCGCGAGCATTGCCACCGCGGTGGTTACCACGGTTGAAGCCGCCGCGTCCTCGTGCAGCGGCGTTGACGGATGACTGGTAGCCGCCGCCATTCGCCCGCTGCAGCTCCAGGCGCAGCTCATAGCTAAGGAGCTGTGAGTAAACTTCACTGAGGGGCATGCCATCAGGCCGCCCAAGGATGGACGTGACGACTGGATTGTAGTCGCCATCAAGGCCTCCGCAGATGTAGGAGACTATCTCATCATCATCAAGGGGTTTGCCAGCGACGGCCAGCTCGTCGCCGATCCCCTTCATCTTTGCGTAATACGCCGCCATCGTCATGGTGCCCTTCTGGGCATTGGCGAGCGCCATGCGCAGGTTGTTGATGCGCGCTCTTGACTGCGATGCAAATGCAGTCTGCAGGATGCCCCACGCTTGAGTGGCAGTTTCTGCCGTGGCGACTTGGGCAACAATCTCTTTGGGAGAGAATTGTTGAGGTACCCTAGTACCAGCTGATCCTGGGCAACCCAATGTGTGTACGCAGGATTGGGTTGCAGGTCTTGGGGATCTCCAGCCTTGGCGACGTTGATCTGCTTGACAGGAGCCTTTGCAGATCCATCGAGATAGCCCATGAGTTGGGCTCCTCGAACAGCAGGAAGGATCTGCGCCTTTCATACGATGAAGTTTTCCCGGGTCAGCTTCTCGGTGACTGGAGGACCAAGGAGGGCTGTGGTGGAATTGGTGTTTGAGGTCGACATGGATGAACTAGATGGAAGAGCTAGCTCTGATTACCATGTAAAGTTTGATGGAAGCTTGCACATACAAGAGTACGACCGTGCAGCCTGCGTGTTAATATATAGTCGAGAAGAGCCCTCGACGTGGCTTACAGATAGGATCGATCACGGTGATCCAAACCGATTACAACAACTAGACTTGATACACACGTTTACAATCTTAACAGCTAAATCCTAACTGAATATCTTCAACACAACTAACTGTATCAAATGCTTTGGAAATATCAAGTTTTATGAAGAGGGTTGGAGTTTTTTTCCGATGAAGATCCTTAACCAGCTCTTGCACAAACACGAAGTTATCATGTATGCACCTCCTCTTTGCAAATGCGCTTTGATTTACTGAAATCAGCTTATCAAGTTCTGGAGCTAGTCTATTCGCCATAATTTTAGAGACAAGTTTCGCAAAGGAATGGATCAAACTGATTGGCCTGAAATCTGTAACTTTGGTGGCTTCATCTTTCTTCGGTATCAACACCACATGTGCTTGGTTCAGTAGATGCAATCTTGTTGATTCATGTTGTAGAACTGGTTTAGTGCTGCCATGATATCCGGTTTGATTATATTCCAGTAGGTAGCTAAGAAGAGCCCAATGAAACCGTCGGGACCCGGTGCCTTTTCCTTGGGGATTTTCTTTATGATCTGCTCCACTTCATCATCAGTGAAGGCCTGGTCTAGCTGCTCCAAGTTCCTGGTTTCCCAACCTAGCTCGGCAAAATTGAGGCAGTGCTTCCTTTGGACATGGCTTCCTAGATGCTGCTGGTAGTGTTGAAAGATTATGCGATGCTTATCCTGCTTGGATATGAAGACCCCATTGTCAGTATGCAGTGCTTGGATGAAGTTTTTCTTCTTCCGAGAGTTTGCAACATGTAGAAACATGTTGAAGCCCAATGCATGTAAAAAACTATATTTTAGAGATCAAAAACTTGATTCCAAGCCATTATATCTATATTTGTTTTACCTAAGTACTATTATGTATGATAGGCAATATGTACACACTTCTTCTCTACGTCCTTTTTTCAGCTGATATTTGGACAAACGGGATGGCACACCTCCTTCCACTAGTCACGGTTTATGTCTTCTATGCCCAAGGCGCTCTATCATTCTTTGTGGTCAGTATTCAGTTGTGCATTCCTAGAAGTGTGGTGTGGGGGAGGGGGCTTGAGCCCCCCTGCTGTAAATATCCGCATCGCTGCTAAGGATGTTGGATCGGAGTTGGTAGCCAGGAGGGCTTCTCTAGCATCACATCAAACATCATAGCAATATGTATACACTTTTGCGCTTGTTCGTGCTATTTGCCTTATGTGAATTTTACCAGAATCTAATCCAATGTGCCTGCCTTCAAGTGATCCCACAACTATGATTGCGATGTCCTCTTATATAAAGATATAAACGAGACAATTAAACATAGCTAGCTCTTACATGTTGTACGGCGTCTCTGTGGTCAGTTTTCCTGAGTATCTCGCAGCTCTATGACCACCGGCAAAACAAATTTTCCAAAGGAACACTGCCATTATGTCCTTTCTCCTAGAACTCTTGGACCCTAATGCGCAACAGTTATTGGTAACAAAGACTTTTTGCCTTTATTGCTATTTTATGCTATCTGTTATGATATACCAATAACAGCTTAGAAAGTTATTAAATAGGAGTTCCATATAAACAAAACCTTTGTTATTTTTTTAGATGGTTTAGTGTTTTATGAATTTGCACAACTAATATTAACAATCCAATATAATATATTATATTATACTATATCCAATTCATTAGTTTATTACTGTCTTATCAATATTTTCTTATACCACTATTATTTCCCGTTGATCGTCATTTTCATAACAACACTAATGTGTAGTTTACAAACTTTATAAGGTATTTTTTACTATTCTTTTTCTATGATTAATGTGGTAATTCTAGTCCTTAAGAGCGAACGTGGTAGCTTCTTTTCTTAGCCAAATACAAATTTAATAAATATTGCCATGTCGAGTGTATGTTGCTATTTTTCCATCAAGCTTTTGTTCGAATTATTCTACGACCAAATTTTCATTTATTTAACTTTTTCTATAAGCAGCTATGAAACAGGGAATGATGCTGCCTCCGCCTAATCCACACATGGAATACAAGTTAGGCCCTGTTTGGATCCTCTAGCCGACAAAAATTAGCCAACTAAAACGTTAGCCAGCTAAGTTTTTAGCCAACTAATTTTAGAAGGTACTTGTTTGGATCTTTGAGTAATGTCTCTGGTTTTAGACTTTTTCTTGCCTTTTTAATGTGTTTCTTGCCTTTTTTTTATATGTTTAGTCAAATTTAATTAGGAGGGTTGGAATGACTAGAGGCTAAAAATTTAGGAGGTGGGCTGGCTAAAAGTTTAGTCATTTTCAAAAAGTTGTATTTGGATCCAAAGTGGCTAAAATTAGCCAGCTAAGTTTAAGAGTGGATCAAACAAGCCTTAGTAGAATGCATGCATAAAAGAATTACGCAGAAATTTTGTCATTCCTAAGATATTTGGAAATGGTAACAGGACAAATAATGCTTCTGAATTCTGAGAAATGATTGGGAAATGTGTTTTCTTTTACATTCAACTGATTCAAGGCAAATCGTTTGTGTGTTTTTCCCCTTGAGAGCCTTATCATTAATTAAGTAATATATAAAAAGGAAAACCACAGACGGATTAGCGACCGAACTATCCATCCAGATTGAGATCTCCTCCGGTTTTGCTCCATGGCACCCAGGTTGCCCAAGATCTTGCGGTTCGCCCGTAAGTTAGCCGCCGGCGAGCCAATGGCGGCCGCATCCGGCGCCGCCGCCAGAAATCTGGCCCTCGAAAGGTACGCCCCACGCCACCCGCAGTGCTACGTAACTAGGCATTCGTCGAAGATTGAGATCTCCGTCCCTCCGCTTCCATTGATGACACCAACACCTTCGCAGGTAATCTAATCTCTCTTCAGATAACTTCTAATTAAGAGCCTCGCAGGCAATTTGGATTTTAATCATAAGAAAAAAAATCCTTTTTTAGACAGTTAACGATTAGGAAAACGATCTAGGTGTGGCAATCTGTTGTATTTCGTTTTCGATCTCGATCGCTTGCGAACGAAAACTAAGCTGGTTATTGTTTGCAACAAACCACGATCTTATTATTTAGGACGTGACTGACATTTCCTGGCGGAAACCTTGTTAATAAATTTATTGATTTCCTTGTTCGAGTTGAGTAGCATAAGTTTTGTGGTGCGACCTTCTCAATTGGCAGGGATTGCCTCTGGGGCGTCTCTCACCCAACGGAATTCGATCGGTCTCATCTGAACAAGCTTTTGATTTTGTTTTTCTATAGGCCAGCAACGCGAGAAGTATCGGCCCTTACGAGCCTGTAACCAAGGTGGTTTTTGAGGCAGAGGAGAAGGACATGGAGTCAGATGAAGCGTTGTGGGCCTTGTATGAGCGTTGGTGCAAGCATTTCAAGATGCAGCATGATCATGAGGAGATGGCTCGCCGCTTCGACAGATTCAGATACTCTGTATACCTGGTGCACCAGGTGAACAATTCTGATTTACCCTACAAGTTGGAAATAAACAACTTCGCTGATGGGAGGTTAACAGAGTATTTAGATTCTAAAGCTAAGATGGCAAAAAGAATTGCGGCCTGGCATGAAGCCCAGAAAGAAATGCGGCAGGTTAGTTCACCTGAAGAAGAATGGAATAAAGAAGTTGAGGGTTTATCAATCACCACTGTGTCCTGAGCCTTCTATTAATGGGGTTGGTCTTTATACAGTTTGGATTGGGATAGCCGGATAGGACTTGTGTAGTGTTACCATTTGAAATTGATGGTATAGGGAATATGGTGGAATGGATCTGATGTGTGACCCCTAAACTGAATCGACAATTTAAATGCTCACTTCAGGTTTAAAAAATGTGTTATATGCTAAATTTTATGATAACTTTCCACAATTTAAATGCTCACTTCGGGTTGTTGATTAAAATGTGTGATGCTAAATTTCGCAGCCTAGTAGTCAATTATTGGATCAGTTTTTTGCATTTCCCTTCACTTAATATATATCTACTTAGTTTTTATGTCTTGGAAGTACCATTGAAGTTAATTACGAGTCCGACTCTCAATCTATTGGAGATTACCTGCAGTAGAACATGAAAGTTAATACAATTCCCTATTTTCCATAAAAAAACATGAAAGTTAAAAACCGTGATGTATTCCTCCTCGACTATTAGCCTTTTCTAATTCAAACTTGATCTCACGCGTGTTCTAGGGGCTCATGGCACCTTCACCACTGCCGCATATGCATTAGAAGGGTCAGCAAGGAGATTTTCTATAGCCGGTGTATCGCAAGCAAGTTTCAGTCGACGGAAGGGATCAAAGGACGCGTTAGGCAGTGTGTTTGGGGCGGATTGACGTAGAAGGTTTCACAACAGTGAGCTATAATTGCAATCGCGGGAAGACAAGGTGAAAGAAACAGAGAAATGGCTAATATAGTGCTTTCTTGTGAATTTGCCAGATACGGTTGGATGTAATTCCTCTCTGTTTTTTATCCCCTCGCATATATATTTGTGGAGCTGAAATAATAAAAGTGTAATAAAAGGAAGGGGAAAAAATTCAAAATATATTCATGATAACAGTTTCACCAAATATTGTTCAAACCAACAAGCTACAATTATTTCGTTAGTTCCTTAGTTCTTTTCTATACAGCATTCTCGAGCTTTTTTTGCAGTCTCGAGATGTAATCCTCTACTAATCTTTGCATATTTACATCAATATATGAATAAACTTTTTTAAAGAATATCAATAAATTAATCTATTCCATGACAAGTGAAATCCGCTGGTGTGCCGCGCCATGCCATGTACAGCCTCCGCGCCCATTGATACGCCGCCGCCACATCCGGGGCAGGCCTCAGGCACACACACAAAAACGGCGCCTGCTCGACCTTGCCGTGGATGACCACCTCCATGGCTCTATCAGTCTCGATAGCTGCAGCATGAACCCCGTGCTACGGCTGCCAAGCTGGCCTGCGGCGTGAGCTCGGTGCCGAGCTAAGCATGGTGTCGCCGATCGAGGCCGGCCTTCATTTCTCGTCGACGTCGTTGGAGTGCCTCACTGCGTTGATAAACGCGAGCTACAAACAAGAGAAGCAAGTAGAGGTCAGAATTTCAAAGACGGGCAAATCGTTTTTTTTTTCCAATGGCTGTTAGTAATTTTTTTTTTTAAGAAAATGACATGCAGAACTACACAATGTCAGACGAGAGGAGCTCTCATGTTAAAAGGTCCTATTTTAGAGAGTTATCATTCGGCCAAAGCCACGAGTTGAGAGTCCCAAAATAGCAATAAGCTCCTCGCTCCTCACGATCATCTTCTTTCTCGCTTCACCTCCCAAATTCCCCTCCCCGTCCTCATCCTTTCGCTGCTCTTCTCCTGCGCGAGCTCACCGCCGGCCCAAGTCCGGCGACGAGCAGCCACCAGAGTAGACCTCCCCTCAGCTCCCCTTCATCGATCTTTAATTCGCCTCCAACGCAGCCCCTAATCATCTTAATTTTTGTATTTATTTTTGGCGGCAGGAAAGGCGATCATTGGTGGGACACGAGCTTTCGTCGATCCAACATTGGTGACAGAGCAGCCACGAAGTAGGCAGTCTCCTCTCCATCCCTTCATTCTTGTGCCCCCAACGCAGCCCATAAGGATGATTTTTCATTCTTTTTTCCTTTTGTGCTGCAGAAAAAGGGGATCTCTTGCGGTAGGGTGTTGGCGGCTTGATCTCTTCCTGAAACAATGGTATGGATCTGAAATTCCTGAAACAAATCTTCTAACGTGAATTGATGTTCCCTCAGCAGACTGTATAGGAAATAAATAACATAAAAAAGATATTAAATCAAGACCCCATCGATCACCTGCCACAAACTTTCCATTAACTAGAACAAAAGGAAAGCAGAGGGAAACAAGGCTAATTCTTTTATACCAATCCTTATGACCTCGAGGAACGCGAAACAATGCAGCTCGATCGGAGCGATGGCGTCAGACATTGATTCAAGTTAGGAATTTGGTTTCCGTTTTGTCAATTAATCTGACCAAACGTATCATTTCCAGGCCTTTGTGTTGAGCACCAGAATCTTACATCACTTCATCATTTTGCTCAATCATCATATGATGATTTCTTACCACGGTTACATCGTTATAATGTCGAATTACTATCAGGCAACATTTTTCTCCGGCACTTGGTTCCAACCAAAAAGAGTTGTATGTGCCATCTCTCAGCTACACAACACTCATTTTTTTCAAGAAATAGTTGTTTAATTGTTCTTTTTAAAGAAATAGTAATATAGTTATTATTATTTTTTAATATTAAACACATTACATATAGACAATCAGTGAGACACTTTGCTAACTCACCCCTATGGATGCACACACACATACTCTACTCATACAAATACATATGAGCAACTAGGGTGATAGATCGTGAGATTGATGAGGACACCATAGGCGTCACTAAGCTACACCCATCTCTATGGTCATACATTTGTTCTTACATTACGAAGGGTTAATGTAGCTTAGGGTTCATGGGGAGTGTGATGCTATCTTACCGTTGCAAAAGTTTGGTGGAGACTTTTACCATCCAGTAGAATCATAGCATTATTTCATCATTGCATTCTTTTTCACATCTTTTGATAAAATATGTGTCTCCTTTATTTTTACTTGCCAAATGCATTTGTCGTCAAGTCCTATGTCTCAAAAATTGAGAATCCACTCGTGTGATACATTGATTCTTGTAAC
This sequence comes from Eragrostis nindensis, assembly GCA_012490785.1. Classification (NCBI taxonomy): domain Eukaryota; kingdom Viridiplantae; phylum Streptophyta; class Magnoliopsida; order Poales; family Poaceae; genus Eragrostis; species Eragrostis nindensis. The sequence continues at coordinate 816,868 of JAAXCT010000128.1, forward strand.
TCACAGTTTTACATCTTTCTTTCTCCTTTCTGTTGCAGTTGTGGATGAAAAGAACTGACAATAGGTTGTTGACTTGTAGCTGTTTAGATGACACCAGATGAAAATGTATGGATGCAGACATGCTATTTTTCTTTCTTATTATTTGCACATGTTATCAAAAAAATTTGCTAATCATTATACTTACATTCATGTCTCATTTTTGAAGGCCCTTATCACTCTAAAGAAAGGTAGCAAGCTTATCAAGTACAGCCGGAAAGGGAAACCCAAGATCCGTAATTTCAGACTTTCTAGTGTAAGTTCATAAACACGCTTCTATCTTACATAAAACAATGTCTAAAGCAACGTGAAAAAGTAGGAATAGATGAAAGAGAATGACACACCATGTTAATACATTGGATACTTAGGTTATATGGACTGGATGAGTAGAGTTCTGATTGTGTGCTTTCTGCTCCTTAATCAACCTGTTCAAATGCATCTCTTGCTACATGGGGCGAATGTACACAAGTAGACTTGTTCATCATTTATGAGATTTCGTTTCTGTAACATCCTTTTACCAATATATTTAAGGGAATATTCAATATTGGAGTATTATGCTCATGCCAATTGCCACACACTTTTTTAATATGCAGGACGAAACGGCATTAATTTGGTATTCTCACAAAAAGGAAAAGTTCCTCCGACTGTCTTCTGTCTCTAAAGTCATTCCTGGACAGAGAACTGTAAGTTCACTATCATCCGAGTTAAATACCTAGATGTTACTTGCTGGCATAGCCTTAATAACAGAAGATCAGCAGATGCAATAAAAGATGAATTTGTTTAGTGCAGTAGACATTATATTAAAACTTACCTGACATTTTTCTTTGGAATATGAAAGTAATCTCAGTCAAACTCTGAATCAGGCTGTTTTTAGGCGGTTTTTACGCCCCGAGAAGGATTATCTGTCATTTTCGCTCGTATATAAGAACGGCCAACGTTCCCTTGATCTGGTAAGGATAAATTTGCAAGCATGTAACCACTGACTGATGTTAAATGCTTTGCATCTGGATTATTTATTTGTAGACTATAGCTTATCTAGAATCACATATACAAGACAGTAAGAGCATTAATTCTCTCTATTCTGTAGGTTTGCAAGGATCAAGCTGAAGTTGAAGTGTGGTTTTCCTCACTTGAGTGGCTAATAAGTTCATGCCGTAAAAATTCTGTGATTGACGAACACAAGGATAGAGTATCCTTTTCTGATGTGAGTCTCTATCCTAAAACAATTTACTGTACCTTTCGTGAGACGAAGTTCAACATCTTTTTTTTTTACATATACAAGTCGAAGTTCAACATCTGGTTCAATTTCTTAGTGCCAATGTTAAATGTTGTTATCTTAATCGCAAATATATTACTGTACATGTACTGTACTATTTCTCCTAGTTACGCTTGGAGATTTTTTTACTCAGAACTCGAATTGCTTTTTAAAAACATACTGGCATAGTAAAATAATATAATAAGATTATAGCTTCCATGGATTTATTTGTGAAAGATGAGCACATGCTTCAAATATTCTACTATGTTGCAACTAATACTGTTCCAACTTATGTCTTTCCCCCTTTTTGTTGGATCCCAGGATGTATCATATCATCAAGATCGCCTTTCATATGATTCAACAGTAGATATTGCCTCAAGTATATCACGTACTTTTAACACAGCGAGTCACTGTGGGACCAATTCCACTAGTTTCAGAAGGTCAGATGTGGGATCTGATCGTGCAAATATGATAAGAACAAGTGGCGCAGATAGTAGTCGACTTAGTATTTCCAGTGCCCCAAGTTCATCCAGTCAGGGTTCTGGAACAGATGACATCGAGTCCCTTGGTGACGTCTATGTATGGGGAGAAGTATGGACTGATGTTGCCCCATCAGATGGACACACAGGCACATCATGCTCGAAAATTGATGTTTTGATTCCTAAACCTTTAGAATCAGATGTTGTCTTAGATGTTAATCAAATAGTGTGTGGTTCAAGGCATGTTGCTCTTACTACCAGGCAAGGAGAGGTGTTTACATGGGGCGAGGAATTGGGCGGACGCCTTGGCCATGGAACTGATGCAGATATTAGTCGCCCCAAGCTCGTTGAGTCAATATCAGTGACCATAGTTGATTTTATTTCATGTGGAGAGTTCCATACTTGTGCTATATCTGCTTCTGGTGATCTATTCAATTGGGGGGATGGTTGTTACAATGCTGGATTGCTTGGATATGACACTGGAGGTTGCCACTGGCTTCCAAAACGTGTCTCAGGGCCGTTGGAGGGGCTTCAAGTACTATCAGTTGCATGTGGCTCGTGGCATTCGGCTCTGATTACATCAACTGGAAAACTATACACATTCGGTGATGGAACATTTGGTGTTCTTGGGCATGGGAATCGTGAAAGTGTTGCATACCCAAAAGAGGTAGAAGCTTTAAATGGGTATAGAACTGTAAAAGTTGCATGTGGAGTCTGGCATTCTGCGGCAATTGTGGAAGCTACTGGTCAGACAGGCATGAATGTGGTTTCTAAGAAGCTGTATACCTGGGGTGACGGAGATAAGAATCGTCTTGGTCACGGGAACAAAGAAGCTAAGATGGTTCCTACCTGTGTTCAATCGCTTGTTGATTACAATTTCCATCAGCTGGCATGTGGGCAGAATATTACTGTTGCTCTTACCACGTCTGGTCATGTGTACACCATGGGTAGTACTGACAATGGTCAGCTTGGAAACCCAAAATCTGATGGTAAACAGCCTTGCTTAGTCAAAGATAGATTGGCTAGCGAGTTGGTTGAAGAGATCTCATGTGGAGCTTCCCATGTTGCAGTTCTAACGTCAAGAAGTGAAGTATATACATGGGGGATGGGAGCCAATGGAAGACTTGGTCATGGCGACCTCAATGACAAAAAGACCCCGACACTTGTTGACGCGCTTAAAGATCGACATGTCAAAAGCATATCATGTGGTTCCAACTTCACAACATGTATTTGCATACATAAGTGGGTATCAGGTGCAGATCAGTCGGTCTGCACAGGTTGTAGGCAAGCGTTTGGTTTCACGAGAAAGAGACATAATTGCTACAACTGTGGGCTAGTGCACTGCCATGCTTGTAGTTCAAGAAAAGTGCTGAAGGCTGCTCTGGCACCAACTCCTGGCAAGCCGCATCGTGTGTGTGATTCATGTTTCCTGAAACTGAAAAGTGCAGAGACCAACAACAACAATTCCAATAAAAGAAATGTTGTTACTCGACGCTCTACTGACAGCAGATCAGACAGGCCAGAAATAAGGCCTTCCAGGCTTGCAGCAGCACCGCCAACGGAGCCGGTCAAGTATACGGAGGTAAAACCGGCTAGGAGTGATATGAAAACACCGGACCAAGTTATGAGAGCATCTCAAGTTTCGTCCTTACTTTCTGCCCAGTTTGGTGGGCTTTCACCCATGGGAATGTCACCAGCTCTAGCCATGTCGCCTGCAATGCCATTTTCTTTAGCACCTGCATCTCCATACACGAAGAAAACAAAGTCACCTCCTGCTGCTTCTATTCCACAGATATCTAAAAATGACACTGATAATAAAGCTAACGAGGTCCTGATGAATCAGGAACTTTTGAAGTTGCAATCTCAGGTAAGAACACACCTTTTTTCTTTAAATAAAAATCTATACTTTCTTATGCTTATCTGTTTTCTATAAACATCGTGTTTCCACAGGTTGATAATTTGAAACAGAAGTGTGAAGCCCAACACGAGCAGCTTCAGAAATCGGATAAGAAAGCTAAAACTGCTGCCTCTATGGCAGCTGAAGAATCCGCCAAACGCAATGCTGTGGTGGAGTTTGTTAAATTTCTTGACAATGAGGTATTTTAAAACATTTCCTTTTCTTTCACTTGATGTAGTATGTGTTTCTATCCTTGATATTATGGATATACATGATACAATTTGACCTAAAAGATATCATCTCCATTTATGGACATCCACTGTAATTCTTTACCGCTGCCTGCAGTTCAAGGGTGTTGTAGATAAACTTCCTAGCGATGCTGCCGACAGCGTAAGAGCTCTGCACACTCAAACACAATCACTTCTAAGGGAACAGTTAAGTCATTCATCGGAGTTCCTTAATCCAATGGAACGTGATCATCTTCACCTATCTAGCGGCGGCTTAAGCGGATATGAGATGACCAGTCATAAGTCAGGTGGTGCAGGTTACTTGGTAATGTCACAAGATGGCAGTGCTTCTAGTGGCTCAGCCATTTCCATCACAAGTGAATCCCCATCCCATCGTATCATGGAAAGCCACGCAAAGGCCCAAACTGATTTTGCCCCCAAGCAGGGTACCCATGGAGAAGTGCAGCTAATTGAGCAGTTTGAACCTGGCGTATATGTGACACTTATTCAGCTGAAGGATGGCACCAAAGTATTCAAGCGGGTCAGATTCAGGTACCTTTTCCCCCGGCCCCTTCAATGGAGTAAACGATCTGAATTATGAATTACCATTGTTCCTTCTGAATTCACTATCTATGTGAACTTATCTGTTCTCTGACAGCAAAAGGAGATTTGCGGAGAATCAAGCTGAAGAATGGTGGAGGGAAAACCAAGAACGGGTCTTCAAGAAATACAGTCATCCAACTAATCAGGCTTCCCATGCATCTTCTCATGAGGAAGAACATCATTCATGACCACCAATTTAGGTCCATATAGGTTACCGAAGACGCGTCACAGGGCGAGAGACTACATTCTAGATATTTGATGAGAGTTTCCAGGAGATGTTTATTTGAATAAAATACATCTGGTCTCTGGCGACAAATAGTAGTATTCGCTTCCTCTAGAGGATGAGACAGCAGTCGCCGTTGTTTTATTCTTTGTTCCTTTTTTTTTTCGTTGGAATTCTTTGTTCCTTTTTGTATATACTACATACAGTACCATGTAGATTTTTATATTTCCTTTTTGCCAGCTTTCGGCCTTTTATCCTGTCCAAACTGTATTTTGACCCAAGATATTCTTTGTTTTTGCACTGACACTCTGCTGAAATGAAGTTTTGATTTCTTAGATGCTGTAGTGCATTGTGGCAGTGGTACTGTCCATGCATCACCAATATTGCTCACAATCTGACCAGGAGCATCCTAATCTGGAAAATCTTGGCCTCCTCCTCCCTCTCCATGGACCGGTTGACGAGCTCGGTGTACTCGTGGACAATGATGGATCATGGATGGCAGCCCTGAAGTAGTCGCTGAGCATGGACTCCTGGACGGCATAGACAACCTTCCGCTGCCTGGGGTCGTGATTAACCTTCTGCTCAGGTTCCTTCGGATTGAGATCCTCTACCTTTATAAACGGTGACTTTGTGTGCCTTTGAGTCACTGACACATGGGGACATGTGAATCTCATGATTTGTGAACCCACCTGTCAGTGACTCAAAGGCACACAAAGTCACCATTTACAAAGGTAGAGGATCCTAATCCGGTTCTTCTGTAACCAGCAGGTACATATATACGCGCGTAGTTGAGGCGGAACGAACCTTCCTTGCGCACCTCCTCCTTGATCTCTTTCGTAGAACGGCTCGTCGTATGCGTCGACGGCCTCTTACGACAAGCCCCGGCAAGGTTAAATGGGCAAAATGAATTATTCGAGAGAGAGTAAAATAGATTTTTTTTCTTTATCTCTTTGTGGAAGTTGCTAGACAATGTCACAGTGTAATTTTTAGTGGTCACCTATTCAAACCCTCTCTCTCTCTCTCTCTCTCTATCTGGATCCTTTTTAAGGTGTAAACTACTCTATCGTTTGAACTTTTTTCGCTATGGCCGACTCCATGTTTGGTGGTGGTAAAAGAAGAAATATTGTGACAAAAAATATTGAAAATTTACTGAAACAAATAAACACAAATGCATTTGTCTTCAAATATGCGCATCAAGATAAAAAAACAAACTTTATTTCATCTGAGTGAGATCGTACATGAAAGTTCATGCATGTGATCTCTTGTAACCTATTCATCCTATGAACTCGAAAGAGAGAAGTTTTGTCGGAATGCCCTGACTCGTCACAAACACCACCGCTCTATACTTATTACAAGAATCGCCAGCACGGCTCGATGCATTGATGATGAGCTTGTAGTTGTGATCGTCTGTGATGAAGTCAACAGTCTGAACCCAAGCGCTCTCGACCTTGCAGAAACTAAGCGTGGTGTGCTCCTCCATCACAGCCCACTTGCCAAGGCGTTGTATAAATGGGTCATTTACATAATACACCGGCCTCCAAGGAGTAACAGAGTTGGCCATTGGGACAATGGCACAGATGAGGAGGAAACATGCAACTATGAAGCGACACAAATCCATTGCTTTCCGGTAGGCTTGAAATAGCTTATCTAGTATTGTTCCTTGATTCAGCTGGGTTGTTTACAAGCTTTTAGTGGTTGTCCCTATAAGGCGGGAGTGGAATTGAAGGAAGAGAACTAAATATAAAGCTGGCGGGCATGGATGCATATATGAGTCAATTGGAGCCATATCTATATTGCTACGTTGTTGTGCCAATTATTGTCAAATGGAAGCAAATTATATGTTTCTATAAGTTGGACGCATATCCAAATAGGCCATTGCTGTATACTTTTATTACTGCTTTGATGTATTGCAGAATGAATGCTTCTTTTGACTTATTGGTGAATGAAAGCATGTTTTCTTTGGAGGCCTTGGTGAATAAATACTTTGCTTTATGTGCCTTGGTGCATGAATACGTGCTATGACCCATTTGCCTTTTTAAAATCATTTTTATTTAAGGGCGTGTTCGTTTCTTTAGGCCTAAAGGTCATATCAAAACTAATCTTGTTATTTAGACGTCTTAAATAAGTCTAATTACAAAACCTTTTTACAGATGTGCGCTAATTTGCGAGACGAATCTAACGAGCCTAATTAATCTATGTTTCGCTACAGTGATGCTACAGTAACTATCGTCTAATCACGGCTTAATTACCCTCATTAGATTCATCTCGCAAATTAGTACAAGATTCTGCAATTAGTTTTTTAATTAGACTTTATTTAACACCTCTAAATGATAAGATTCTAGTAGGCTTAAAATTAGGCCTAGAGAAACGAACACCCCCTAAAAAACTGAGATAACAAGGAAAACATGTTTGTTTTCCTTAAGACTCGAGCTCAAAGACGTCATCTAACCACCTGACCTATGAAAGCAACGTATGCTCATTTTGACGTACTATATGCATGGCTGTCAATTAATACAAGTACGAGAAGGACTTATCATATTGTCTAATTACTTGGATTAGGCAGGGTGCCGTATTATTATATTATTTCCTGTATTAGAAAATCCTAGCATGAGTTCTGTTTGAGTCCGGCCCAACTACTAGTGTCCAGGCCAGGTTGCTAGCTAGTTGGTCGAGTCCAACCAGATTTGTATGTCTGGTCTAGCGCAGGTTGAGTCCAGGTTCATGTCGTGCCTGCGTGCACATATTAGGAGCCACGGTTCCTTGTAATGGGACTTAGTATTAATTGACAGCCATGCATATAGTACGTCAACCTGAGGCCTCCTTGAGCTCAATATGGATATATTAAATCCGGCAACTGTGATAATTACCCTGCTTATACTCGTCAAATATCATGCTCAAAATCAAGTTGGATACCCGTCAATGATTTCAACCAGAATAGAACCAATCTCAATATATTTTGTTGAGGTCTTCTTCTCTTCTTTCTCGAGCAATGCTGCACCTTTAATAGTTATCTTTGATGACATGCCAGCAATAGTGAATATCTCCTCATTTGCATTATATTTCTCAGTAAAAGGAATAGTACCAAATTGAATATTTGAATATTTTGAAAGACTACCAGCAGCGATTCTTGGATCATTGCACTTCCTTGGAGATTCCATAGATGTTACAATGTTAGGAGCCATGGGCTCATCATCCTCTCTCCCTTGAATCAAAGCCGTCCTCGGCTTTGAGTGGTTGTTAAATACTTCAATTAATTTGCATGTAACTCCACCGTCATCAGTGACATTATTTGTATCATTGTTAAGAGCAATAGCAGCTTGTACTTGACCTGGAATAATCACATCATTCTCCCCTTCTTGAAGCAAAGCCGTCCTCGGCTTTGAGGAATCCATTGGCGGGTCCTTTTTCTTCTTCCTAACAGCAGGGAAAACATTCACCTTGTATTAATTGACAGCCATGCATATAGTACGTCAACCTGAGGCCTCCTTGAGCTCAAGTCTTCTGGACAGTTTTACTTAGTATTTGGTCAGCGTCTGCATCCCTGTGTAGAGGCTTGACATTTACCATGTAAGCAACATGGTGTAAAACGGCCATGTCGGTCTCATTGGTAGTCATCGTCGGCGACGCTGCTGTTTCCTTCTCTCTCCTCTCCTCTCCCTCCCTGGTCAAGCTGTGTCTCATTTTTCTTTCCTCATGACTGAATAGTGACTCTGAATTTTGCACTCCATTTGGTTGACTACCTGCACCTGCATGTGCTGTTGTGTTCCATCCTTGACGGTGGAGACAGTAGAGAGAGGTCGGCAGAGTAGAGGAGCGCCTGCTCTGCTCCGCACGCCGGAGGCCCTGGTATCAGGTAAACTGAGGCCAGACCGTCACCGCGGCCCCATGGCGGGCGGCACCTCGTATCTTCGACAGCGGCAAAAAGCATTACCACAGGCTCACTCATAGAAACTCATAGAGACTATTAAATTAAATAAAAATGTTCGAGGCCAACGCCGTGCCGTGGCTGCTGTGCCTCCTGTCCTCCACAGATGCATTTTTTTTTTAGCTTCAGGTGCTCATCATCACTGTCTTGAGCTTCAGTCACTTGTAAACACCGTAATATAGGAGTATCAATGAAAGTTAAGCTCCATTCGTCAAAATACTTATCTTGAGGTCTTTCGAAAAAATATTTAGCTTGAGGTACATCAATCAAGTGGACTTGAGCGCAGGCTTTCTTGACGTTGATGGGGTAGATGTCACGCTTGGTTAGTTTGTTGCTGTCTAGGTAAATGCGTTGTTACGTGTTGCAACCAGAACGGTCTGCATGGTGGGCAGATAGAACTATTTTGCTCGTACTTTGACCTCAAATTTATAGAGCATTATTTGGCGTCGTGGCAATATATAAAAATTAGTTTTGCATCGAGTTTACAGTGAAAATAGGGATATAATTACGGTCCAGATAGCTACGCGGCTGATGCCAGTGTTGGCAAAAAAAAAGTTCACAAGAATCCTTTCTATGATCTGCCTGTGGATCCGGCAAGCGCAATTTTCTCTTTTGCCACTGGCAGAGCCAGACGAGGGTCAGCCAATACCTCGGCCTTGCATATAAATTTCTTCTGTTTATACGTGAATTTGCTTGAACAAAAAAAGTCCAATTTTTTTCTTGTGCATGGTCATTTGAAGAAACATTCACGAAGGAATAGAATTGGTCGTTCCTCTTTTTTCCTGTATTCTGCATCCGTCGTTGCCTTTTGAGCTTCGAACTTTTACAAAAAAAGACGTGTGACCTGGGATAAATATTTCTTGGCTCGTGTCACACTGAGTTTTGTACAGAGAAAGCATTTAAAAGTCGACTAAATGGAATGGTAACTTAGTCCACGGACATATTGGTGTTCTTAATTCAGTTGACAATATTTTCCAAAGCAATTAATGTGGCCTTTGACGCATGGTCAAATTTTGAGAATCTATTAGCTCTGTATAGACGTGCTTCTACAAGTGCTGTTTTCTACCCGTTGACAAGCTCTAAAAGTCTATGTACATTAAATCGACGCTGTGAGCATGTGGGATTAGATAGAATTTTTGCATTGACCATCTTCAATGACCCCTTTACCATATGTCTGTTCTTCTGTGACCTTTTTATCCATTTGGTTGACACCGTGCATCTGCGTCGTTTTTATCTTTTCTAGCTTCTGCACCGGAAAGGGAGACAGTTGGTGTAGTTCGCACCTTTTTTTCAAATGAAGAAACAAAGTGGTAGACCTTGACGCGTCCAACACCAGCACAAAGTGAGGAAAACAACCTATCCATTATGAGGCTGCCCAAATGTCAATGATGTATGACTTTGACTCCCATCACGGCGTGCTGCTGCCGTTGGGCTGTGTCTTCTCGTGTCCATCGGGTGCTACTTCATGAAAACTTGGTTGTTTGGCATGTGCGACCAGGGTGATTTGCTGGTTTTTTTATGGAAGTGATTTGCCTGGTTTAAGTGACAGTGTCGTTGGCGTCTGTCATTCGTTCTAGACGACGAAATTGGGACGTGCTGCGCGGTTAGTTGGCTTGGCGTTGTTGTTGTGTTTCAGAGACTTGTGTTTTCTGCGGTTGTCAGGGCAGGTGTCGTGGCTGGTTGAATTCGTGAGTCGTGGAATAGGTCCGCTGCTACGTGTTGTGGATAGAGTGCTTCCCTTGATGAGTAGGATCGAATTTTCTCACACATTTTCCACCGACTGAGGAAATGATCCTTGGTCGTTGCAAGACTCGTCAAGTGTTCCTCGGCGTTGCATGAACTGATGCCAGCCAGATTTTCTCTTGCTGTGGCATTGTTTCAGTATGACTTTGTTTCCTGTTTCGTTGACATTGTGCATTTGTATGTCCTGGTCGCGGAAGGTCAATGCATCTTGCTCTGCATGGAACGTAGTGTCCATATGCTTCTTCCATTCAAACTGTGTTTCCTCATATTTGACATTCCATATACACACCAGTTCATCACGGCTGGATCATACAGACTAGACGCTGCGGCGCGCCCTTGGCGCGCCCATCTCTCACTGTAGACGAGGTTACGAGGTTCGAATATTCAACGATGGGCCTGAGTGTTTAGATTCGAAAGCAGCAAAAGCACATGCAGGTGTATATGGGCCTGCTTTGTTTGTATCATTCGTTGCCCATGGCATTGGGCTATCGAGCTGTAATTGACACGTGACCGTGTATTTTTGTATGATAAGAACCGATATATCGGTATCGCTGCATGGCTGCGACGTGTTGCAATGCAGGAAGATGCATTCTTGTAATGTATTTTGCTCCGATCTCAGATGATGTGGCCGCTCATCCTTGGTGTTTAGCCTGCTAGCTAGCGTTGCTTGTTGCGTGTAAAAAAATTGTCCCTCTCCCGGCCCCGATCTCCAAGACCCGCCCCAGGGGATGGGGACACGAAGTCAATTTGGATGCGAGATAGCTGTGCCAAGGAGTCGTGGCCCAAGAAAGCGGCGCCATTGGTGACGAAGAAAATGGAGAAATCGTCAAATAAAGAGGCATTAAAACCAAAGGCTCCAGGTGATAGAAAAACACGCAAAACTTCAAGCCCGCAGGAAGATCGGGACGTCCAGCCGCAACTGACCAGACGAAATTAAACCTGCACTCGTGTCACATAAAATACCATCCACTCTAGGTCAAAAGCATGCAACCAACAGCATGCGACCAGATGTCGATGCATGGAATTTGTCTCAAACAATAAACCTGCATGCTAACGAAGCCAGCCCTCCAAAAGTCAAAAGGAAAAAAGAATGAGCACGAAGTCAACAAAAGACAAACCGTCTATAATATGAACTGCCCAAATGTCAGTGGATCTTGACTTTAACATACAAAAGGATAGAGGCCATAAAGAAGGAACTGGGCGCAGAGTGAAAGAGTAGGGTGATCAGTTACTTATTCAAATAGTATGTTACAAAGTCGTCTATGGCTGGCGAGAAAGGTGAGAGCGGAAAGAAGGAAACATATAGGTGAATTTGACAGTCATGATTTTCCATTTCAAACTCCGAGATGGTCACTGCCACTCTACAAAAAATGAAGAACAGGTGCTTGATGTCTACATACTGGCTGGAACAGGTTCAGTAGCATACAATTGTGGGAGACAAATCGATTATAGATGACCATGGACTCTAGCTTTAGGTAAGCAACTTCATACACAGATTATAGGGAACAGAAAATTCTATGACACGTGACTTTTAGCTTTGCAAAAGTACAAAAACAATTGAGTGTAATTATATAGAGGGAGTGTTGAACCTATTTGTTTTTATGAAAAAATGCAGTATCTAGGCGTCCAATTTTTTGCAAGGAACGATTCGGTGGGAATTGATAGAGAAGAAAAGAATTGGTTCTTGGGGTTGAAAAAAGTTGTACATGGTTAGAGAAATTTTGGTAGGAAGAAATGGATCAAAAACACATTAGCCGATGATTCAATCTACTTGGTTCGTGTTTCCTTGGCCAAATTACTGTCACAATCGTGTCTGGTATCTTGAACCTCAGCACATAGCAAGAATTATGCTGAAATTTGCATGATCAGCAGGTCGGCGGTGGTATGAAGTCACCTAGCGCGGCATGTTCATCAGTTAGGGTAGGAAAGAATATGATCAGCGCATCCACAAGGCACATGCCATGGAAGCGTCGTATCTCACTCCTAATGATCAAATCAGTGCTTTGATAGCTCCGTCCATCTCGATGGCTCAGCAGGTCAAGGTCCTTCACCATGCTTCATTCATGCAATTGCAAGATCTGTTGTTCTTCATCGTTTTCAACACGTCACCGTCTTGTGCGACTGCATGCATGGGAATAAAGTCTCCATGTTCAACCTTCTGCCATCGCGTCGTTCCTTCTTGACGTGGTTTTTCAATCGAGATTGACTTCTCGGCACCTCCATTTGCCTGCGTCGTGGGTGCTGCTTCTTTGGGACTTGGCTGTGGTCTTTGGCGTTTGTTCAATGTGTCATATATCTCTACTTCATTGACCTTATGTGCTCATGCGTTGAAAGTGAGGGAATGGTAGCTTGGATTGTTGACTATATGTGCCGTATGCGTTGAAAGAGAGGGAGTGGCCGGCGCTTTTGCGACCGAGGAGGTTACTCATAGTCTGTTGCAAATATCACCGATTAAGAAACCAAACAATCAACAACTTTTTCTTTTCTCGAACATGCATAGAACTGGGCGTCTTTGTATTAAGGAGAAGAACAATCCCAATAATTTTTTACTAACCTTTAAAACTTGCAGGTTTGACTTGGGATGTACAGATTATTGAAAACACCATACTGATCAGGAAATGCAAGCACGAACATAGATATAGCTTCTTTTTTTTTTTTGATAACTTAGATGATTATGGCATGCCCATCTTTCGTTCCAAATTGTTATTAGTGGCACGCTTCAGTTAGCGAAAGATGGGGGCGTTCTCTGAGCAAGAGGAGTGGGGTATATGGTGCGACCCTCGCTGAGGTAGACACAGCAATCCTAAAAATGGATAGCAATGGCCAGCTGATTTAGGTTGCTTCAGAGTTTTAGTTTGACATACATGATTACGACTTTAGACATTAGTAGTTGTTGAAGTTTCATCTGATATTTTTGGCAAAATAGACAATCAATTGTTCCAACATCCATGCGTGCATCAGCAAGCTTGTGCAGTTTCAGAAATTTTCTGGTGGTATTTAACTAAAATATTAATCAGGCAAAGTTATATATATGCTGCATACATTTATTTCAGTGCCAACCGGTACTATAATAGGATAAGCAAATAGTCAGAACATGTTGCAATCTTTCAGCATCAGCTAGATTTATTAAACCTTGCATGTGTATTGTAGATTCTTTCCAGCTGATAGAATATGCAACTTTTTAAACAGGAGGTATTCGGTAACGTGTTGTGAAATCTGTATTAAGTTCAAATGACACAATCAGATGGCTGAGTGTACATCCCCAAGTTTAGGCTTCAGAAATCAATTTCTTCACAAGTTAAATCTTCAAAAGCCTGCTCTTCGAAAGCATGGTCTTCAAAGACGAACTCTTCTGAAGCTAATATATCTCTTCCGAAGCTTATTTCCTCTTTAGAAACATGCTCTTTGGAAGCATGCACTTTGGAGGTAGACTGGTAGACTCTTCTGAAGCTAACTCTTCGGAAGCTATCTCTTTTCAAGGCATGGACACATATGATCAACGATATAGGGTGCGTACAGAACACATTCAAGAAGAGGTGCCACAAAAGTCAATCAAATCACGTCAAAATGGGCAGCGAGGGCCAATATTGACTGTTTCTTTCTCCAACTAATAGGTAGTCAACTTGATCATGCCAAGACCAATTCAGCCAGCTGATTTTCTCTCAACGCTGTAGCTAGGAGTCAAGGTAGCATGTAGCAGTGTATTCATGTATGCTAGACTTTGAGTTTATTTGATAGCAAGTCAAAGGTAATGTGAACGCTATGAATTGACAACACCAAATTTTCGTCGACATACATTCTTGCATGGCAATCGGTGGCGAAAGACTTTATCTAGCTAGCAGCCGCTTACTTCAACTTTGATGGCTGCATGCATTACTTGCATACTGCTAGAAGGTTGGACTGATGGCTGCATGCATTACTTGCATACTGCTAGAAGGTTGGACGAAGTGCATGCATGACCATAATCTCGCTAATGCATATGCCAAGGTCTATATAGTATATACACACACATGTATCCATTAATTATTTTGAAAGGAGAGGAGAGGGTATTTCAACCCATATATAATTCTTTTCTTTTCATCTAAGCAATCATCACACATAATCTTTAACGAGACTCATTTTCTTTTATTTTACATGGGATGAGATCTGAGATAATAATCTTTTGATCGTAAATAAATTGTGACATAATGAACTGCTACTTCATAGTGATGGCTGAGAACTGAAAATAACGTTCAATTTCTGAACTTTACAGTGTCCATTCAGCTTGTGAGACTCAAACTATCAGGACAACCGAAACATAAGAAAGAACAAAAGAGAGAAATACTTCCAGCAGAAAGCTTGATTCTAATGATATTGAACTCTAATCAACACCTTAACCAACCTAGCTAATGAATCACTTTTTCTGACGACACGAAGCTGGTGTCACTAACTTAAGACTCAGCTGACGTGCTTATGAGGGAACACGAAAATAAGTCCTGACAACATGCCCCACGTCGGAACGCCGGCAACGCTCAGCGTGTAGCTCAGCATCTGGTGGTTGGCGCTGAACGCTAGCTAGCTCCACAACGCGACGGTGATCTTGATGCCCAGCGCCGGCGAGGTAGCACGGTAGATCCCGATGCCCTGACGTTGGTGACCCTTCGAGGAAACTCAGCGGCGAACAGCACGCTGTAGTTAATCACCGGAACGGCGATGGACGAGTAGTTGAGGTCACCAACGACGCAGAGGAAGGCGACGTGGTCGGCCTCGCCGGTGTCGTAGACGAGCCAGGGGTATCGGGCGGTGAGCGTGTTCATCTTGCCGGTGCTGCACCCAAACTCGGCCTCTGGCGCGGCAGTCACCAGCGTGGCCGTGGTGACGATGGCCGAGAGCACGGCCGCTGGTGACCAGTTCGGGTGGATCGACTTGATGTAGGCCGCGGCGGCGCCGGTCACATGCGGGCATGCCATGGACGTGCCCGAGATGATGTTGAGACGGGCGGTCGTCGACATCGCTGCCGGACACAGCGTGCCCGATGCGACATACCGGCAGCACTACTTGCATTAGTCGAACAGCAGCCGCAGCTCGACGTTGTCGCCACCTGCCGCCAGCTTGGCCTTGTAGCCCACCTTGGCCATCGCCTACCCGGCGCCTTCAGCACCTCCTCCAGCGTTAGGTGCAAGTGATGAGCCGGGAAGGAGCGAGGGGAGCAAGCAATATATAGAGCGATTGAGAGAGAAACAATCAAACAAAGCAGCCTCCCTCTTAGACAAAGCACGGTCAAGGAGTGCGGGCAGCGGTTGAAAAAAAGGAGAGAAACCTCCCTCTTTGTCAGGGCACGGTCAAGGAGTGTGGGCAGCGGTTGAAAAATGGAGAGAAGCCTCCCGGGATCGTTGGATCAGAGAAAGACTAATCGAACAGACGACGGAATTTAGGGCGACGTGTATAGCGCGAGCGGGGGCGAAACCCGTGCTATCTTTCTACTCTTAGATTACAAGCCAAGGTGTCCATCCATCAGTTTAGAAGGCACACTAGAGCAAAAGGGCCATACGGCAAGTTCGTCCGTAGGCACAATAAGAGTAGCAGCCACGGAATATACACATTAGTAATCAGTTGACCGCAGCTGGCTCATATAAATATGCTACAGACCAAAGTGTCCGTCCACCCGTCAGCTCAGGAGGCTCGCTAGCAGCAAAAGGGCCATACGGTAAGTTCGGGACAACACTGTCGTGCGTCATCCATTATAGCCGAGCAGCAGATCGGCAACACCCAGCTGAGACGCAGCAGCACAAAGTGGTCGGCAGCATGTGTTTCTTACTCCTAAGTGCTACTTACAGTATATGAACGGAGCAGGCAACATCCATATGCATATAGCAAAGGCAGTTCTTGGAAGGCGGGGAACCTGCCGAGGAAGTGGAAGCGTGTCAAAGGGCAACGGATGAGAACTTGTTTACTAATCTGACAAGAGCGACACGGAAACAAAAAGATACCTGAAGGTTACACCTTCCTTTCCCTCTTGTTCCCCACATGTTTTTTGGTTTCCTCAGCATCAACCAAGGGCTCACCAGATGGAACCTGGGACCTGCAAGACAAACGTTAAGAAAGCAGCAGAGAGGGCAGGATACTAAGACCGTAGATGAAACTAATTGGAAAACGGTGAGCGTTTACTTTAGAACAACAGCGTCAGGTGCACCAGCGTGGGAGGAACCCTTGGTAGCAAGAGAGAGCTCTGTTTCCTAAATCAAGTGAAGGGAAGACAAATGATACCATTAAAAAAAAGGAAAACGGAAAAAACGTGGAGAAAGAAATGAAAGTTCTCCTGGGATTGTTAAAAAACAGCATGGGACAGAAGAGAACCTGGTCACACTGACAAAAACTGCTGAATAAGCGACGACGTGCTGTGGTTTCTTTAAGATCATCTTTAGTGGGCTCGCTGCAAATATATTGCAAGGGACAATAAATTCCTGATGGAAGCATCGTAGATGGAAGAATAACAAAACACTAGGCATACTAATAAGCACAAACGTCTTAAAGAATCGAAGGACAGATCTTACAGAGATGAGTCTTCTTCTACGCCCGAGGCTCCCTCATCCTGCGTCGTCGGCTGTATCTTTTGGATATGGGACAGAAGGTCCAATTTCGAACTTGGGATGTTAGAGTTGGTATATTTGATGGATCCGGGACATTTCGGCTTCTCCAGCATCACGTTGAAGTTCAGGCAGTCAATAACCCTGCCCATTCCAGGTCTTGAATTCCGGTCACTTTGAAGGCACAGCAAAGCTATATGGGTACATTTTTCTGCTTGCTGGCGCTCTTCGCCTTCTGCAAAATTTTGCAGAATCCTATCCAACGTGCCTGCACTCCAGTGGTCCCAAACCTGTTCATTTCCATTAGTATATGAGATGAATGAACCAAACAGACTACGGTGGCCTCTCCTATAAAGATCTATGAGAGAATTTAATTAATAGTACTTACATATTGTATGATATCTCCGTGATCAGTTGCTGAGTACTGCTGTCGTTCTATGATCATCGTCAAAATTAACTTTCCAAAAGAATATACATCATATTCCCGGCTGCAATGCCCTTTGTTCCAGAACTCAGGTGACATAAATCCTCTGCATGTAAAAAGGAAAATAATATAATATCACATGCATGATTTATTCTACGCAGGGACTAGCCACCCCTATTTAACTTACATTCAACAGGATAACTTTTAGGTTGATGAATAATCTAAGAAACCATGAACAGTTATTTGTGTCACATCTCAAAATTAAATTTTTTTATTGTGAATAAGATTTCACTAATTTTGTTTTTTATGGAATATTTAATTTTTCCCTTTAATATCAGTGTTAACACATTTATTCAGGTCAAAGTAAATTATTTTCTAAACTAAATCATTTAATATAGGTTATCTTAAATTTACATTTTTCTTTCATGCCGAATAGATTGCATTAGACTTTTATTGGGTGGAAAAGTTTTCTTTTAAAATTCTTGAGAATCGATTCTATTGAAAAATACAGAAAATAGCAAAACCTATACGTACCTAATTCTAATCTAAACAGCCCAGCGCACCTGTCTCGTGCTCCTACTAGTCCTATCTCTCAATTTCCGCATGGGCCAAAGCCAGGCAGCTAGCCCGCCCCACGCGGCCACGCCTGAGCCAAATCTGGCGCCGCAGCTCGGGACTGTCGTGCCAGATAGCCCGTGGGGTATTCGGCCCAGTAGACCCAGCAGAAGAAACCAGCCACACGCGGCCCAGGTGAGGTCCTCGTCAAGCTTGTTCCCCCGCCATCGAGACAATTGTTCCGCCGCAACAAATAAATTGTTCCAATATAACACAATTGTTCCAAGCTCTGAACACAATTGTTCCAAGCATTTATTCAGGCCGGAGGGGGAGGCGGCGCCTTGCGCTCGGGGATGCGAAGGCCGGAGGGGGAGGCGGTGACCGGCGCACGGGGATGCGAAGGCTGGAGGGGGAGGCGGTGACCGGCGCACGGGGAGGCGGAGGCCGGAGGGGGGACACCGGAGACGGCATGGCGGCGCCCTGCGCACCGGGAGGCCGCGCAACGCTGGGATGACAAGCGGGGCAGGCGGCAGAGGTGGCGGCGCTCGGGCCAGGCGGCGGAGCGCGGGGCCGTAGCAGGGGAGAGGAAGGGAAGGAGGCGCTGGAGAGTGGAGAAGAGAGAGAAGCGGGGTGGTCGCGCTCGCGCGAATCACCCCGAGTGCTGGAAATCCTGCCAATCTCGCCCGCACTATTATTCACAAGTTAGCAATCCAGCAACTTTTACTTCTACTAAGGTGGTGCTTCAACTATGTATAAGAGCAAAACAGAGTCATGAATCATATTTTACACCGGGCCCAAAATCCAATAAGGATAATTACTATTGTACCTAGTCTCTAATTCTCTATCAACTCTTAGGATAATTACTTTTGTGCCTACACCTCCTCTATCTGATTGTGATACGTGGTCCTCCAAGTGGCATGTCCATGTCAGCATAGTGTACAATTTCTGGAAAGTTTCACATTTTCAATAATTATAATTGGTTGTCCTACAGGCATAGAAAACCTATTCCTTCAATACTGAAAAAATTTTAAAACGAAAGGTATTTATTACTTACCTTGTGCCGCGACGACTCTGGGTGGTCTGATGCGTTTGCTCCGGATCAAGTTTCCTTATGAGATCGTAGTCACCGATTTTCACTGTAAAATCGGTATCTAAAAGAACATTCTCAGGCTTGATGTCCATGTGCACAATGCTGTTTTCATGGAGATAGAGGAGTCCAGAAGCCACCCCTTTGATTATCTTAAGCAATATAGCCCAATCATGTTGCTGGTGTATTGAATTTGGACGAAACCCTGAACCATGAGAAGTTTAAAATTAGTATACAGCTGAAATATATTATGTATATGTTACAGGTTCTTGCTGAACAGCAACTTTATCAGATGTAATTAGATAAACGAAAAATAAATGCTACCAGGGGTCCTCATTCTCAATGAACATATTACAGGTTGTTGCTGTAAAGGAGCTTTATCAGTGATAGTTAGAACAGTAAGAAGCATGTCAAAAGGGGGGTAAAGCACAGGAAAGTCAGAAAGAGGGAGAAAAGACTGGGGAAGAACCAATGATCACCAATTGAGCCCCACATTACGAAGCACTGCAACAAGACACAGTACAAAATGGACAGCCAAGAGGAGAGAGACTACCTAAGGTCAAGCACGATAGTATCGAGAATTTCAGTCAGCCAAGAGAAACGGGAGGAATACATATGTGGAAGGGGTACCAGTTAAAGACAGAGCAAGCACCATAGCAGCGCAAAGAGATAAGTCGAAAAGGCAACACCAAACCCAGCCCTCCCTCTGATCCTACTCTTCTCTAGATGATTGACAGGATTAGACTTGGAGAGCTTTCAGATTTTATCAAGCTATAAAGGAAAATTCTGTCTAGGTGTGGATGTGAAACATAGGAAAAAGCTTTTAGGTTGACTTTGATAAATATTTATGGAGCAGCGCAAGATGATCAGAAGGATGAGTTCCTTTCTGAGCTGGCAACAACATATCATAGAGCGGCACACCCAATTACAGCAGGGGGGAGATTCTAATATATTGAATTCAGAACAGAAAAAAAAAAACAAAGTCACTTTTGATTTCACTATGCAGACAAACTGAATGCAATTATCCACTGCTTAGAATTAAGAGAACTGAATGCAACATACATGAGCAAACTCATTGAATAATCTCACTTTTGAGAAACTAATAGAGTTCTAATTTATACAGAGTGGCCTTATTGCAGCAAATCTCAATAACGCTACTGAGCAGATCGTCTGACATTTGTGCAAGCTTTATGCAGAGGAATTTCTGCTCTCAAATATCAAGGGCGCAATGCTCAACAAGAATGGCAGAATCAACTCAGATTTGGGTTGAATTGGGTGGAACATCCATAATTTGTGGACTAATCAAGAAAAACTGAAAAGCCCCAGTACAAGCAACACAAAACACCATTGGCAAGAAAAACTATGAATAAAACCGTTGCTAGTTACCTGTGGTGCAAAATCTTTCAAGACTGCCATTAGGCAGATATTCAAACACGAATAGCCTTGATTTCTTTCGGAAGCAGTATCCGATGAACCTGACCAAGTTTTGGTGCCTCAGTGTAGCTAAAAGTTGGATCTCTCTATGGAGTTCCTCCAGGCTCATCTTGACGTCCTTAAGTCTTTTTACAGCCACTTGTATCCCATTCTTCAATGTACCCTGGTACCGATATTTTCAGTTTTTCTATTGGCATGGTATGAAAATACATTCTTGAACTATCAACAAAGATGGATCTGATAAGCACCTTGTACACAATTCCAAAGCCACCACGCCCTAGTTCGTTGACATCCGCGAAATTGTCTGTTGCCACCTTGAGAACTTTGTAGCTATATGATTTATAGCAAGTATTCTCTCCAACTTCATTTGCCTCTGCTAGGAAAATGTTAGCTGCTGCTAACTGATACAGCTAGTGGAAAATTAAAACGACAACAAATAAATTGACTTACCAATGGAATCGCTACTTCCTCCATGTTGTTTTTTCCGATAGAACCAGAATGCAAGAAACATTAATGTAAGCAGAAGTACAGTTACAATAAGGACAATGATAAGTATAATTTTTCTTTTCCGTGCCCCACTGTGGCTGTGTTCTTGTTGCGGCGGTTCGACTGGTTCGATTACCTTCATTGCAGCCCCAATGTAGAAGGGGTACATCTCAAACCGGTATAAGCAGTGGACCCCAATAACAGCTCCGTTTGGACTTTCATAAAGCATTTCTCCAATTTTCATAAGGTTCTCGAGACACATCTGGCAGTCGTTCGCTGAATAGTCAGGTGTGCACTGCATCAGTCCATAGAGAGAATTATTGCTGCCCCTGATCACAAGTTGGGAAGTAAAAAACCAGTGCACAGTAGCGTTATCCACAGTTAATCTTGCTGTAGTGCTGAGCAACAGTTTCAGGTTGACTTGAAAGAGGATAGAAAGGTTCTATTCCGGGGGTCAAACGCAGGTGCTCCATCACTTCTGGCCGACACGACAATGTCCAACTTGCGCATTGAACCGAGGAAATTTGTGTTTGAATACCGAAAAAGGCAGAACTCGTGGAAGAATAAAGCTTCTTTCTTATATCTACAATGGAGCTGTAGGGTCGGCAAAATTGATCTTAAGCAATCAGAGCATTTGGTAGGATCAGAATCACCTCAATACAGAGCGAGGGCGAAGATGTGGTCAGCCCCCTTGGCACCAACAACTTGCTTAAAGTACATTCCGGGTGCAGAAACTGTGTTGTCAGGAAGGTCCAATAACAGCTTCTGAAGGAGTGCCTCAAATATGCTGTGTGGTCTGTAGGTATTTCCACTGCGACAAAATGCAGCTGGAATTGCTTCATTCCGGACCACTTGTGAAAAGAAAAGGAGCAACACAACATTATATGCCGTGAAGACATACGCTGGAGAAACTGGTTTACTCATATCTGCACAGCACAGGTAAATGATAAGAGAATGTGGGTGCATAAAAAGAAACAGGGTAAAAAGAAAATTCACATATCGAGTAGGAAAGGCGGTGTCAATAATGCCTTGTGCTACATTATCTCGATTATCGGACAATATAATTAATTTAGCTCATTACCGCTAGTCAGTTTATTTGGACTGTGGGCATTCTATTGATTAGACAGGATCGGGAGAGTAAGAAGTGGGAGATAGATTTTACTTATTTGGCGGCGACAATTCTAAGCATCACAAAAGTTGCTTGAACGGCTGTCTTGAGACTTCCTGCACATCCTTGAGGTGGTTGCCACCGGCATCCACACTGTACACACCCAAATTGGCCGGCTCCCCCTGTCTTGATGAAATCGAGGCTGGGACAGATAATGCTCTTGTAGCTACATTCTGCATGAATGAAACATGGAGGAACAGTAAGAATATTATACAGAGCATTATGCTGCGTTGATATGACATTAAAGAACAGGTAAACCATGTGGACATTTCAGCGAACAACTAACGGGTGCTATAATCGGAGCCGCTGCAGGTTCGTTTAAGATGTTGCAGTTGACCGAAGACCAGGCCCGTGGAGGGCAGCTGGAACCATGGGCCACGTGCGGTTTGATTGAGAGTTTGCAGATATTCCACCTACTCAAATCTCCCATTCAGTTCCACTGTCAGTTTACCGGAGGCAGTGCACAATGCAGTGACCGCCAATGCTGCTCGAGGGCATTGGGGATTTGGGAGAAGCACTAAGCGGGGGGCGAAGCAGATTGAGGACTCAATGGGAAGCAAAGGAGGCCTGGTGAAGGAAGTGAGACGCGAGGCAGTCCGGCAGTTCCCCATCTCTGCCGAACAGAGGCAAAACAGAGAGGCGGGGGAGGGAAGAGCCGAGCAGAGCAGGTTACACAGTGCTGAGGTTACAGGTACGTCAGCGTGCCGTTTTCTTTCTAAATAACTGGGTTTTAGGGTGAACGAAGTACACGAGAATAATCAAGCCGATCTAAAGTAGAAATAATAATAAAAAAGATCTAAGCATATGCATCTGCCGGTCTAACAAATCCATTTTGAACAAATAACTCTACTTACGCTTGACGTTCGGGAATCCTAAATAACTGGATTTTCTTTTTCTTTTCGGGTGAACGAACTACACAAAGAAAGTCGATCTCTAGTTCATATTAAAAAAAAAAAGATCTAAGCATGCATCTGCCGGTCTCACAAATCCATTTTGGAACTAAGGACTAATCCAAAGATTACAAACAGCTATTTAGAATTCCAGCTTACCCGTTCAGGACGAAGCGGTCGAGCACCTGCCGGAACCGCTGCCGATCGATCGAGGAGTGCGACGAGCTGAGGAATTGATCGGGGAGCTGCTAGCTGCGGGCGGGAGGTTGAGGGAGAGAGGGAGAGCAATAGCTAGCTCTAGAGAAGACAGCTGAAAGAAGAACGCACGCCACGCTGAGAGCAAGAAGACGCAGTGAAGGGTCAGCACCCTGATGGGAGGGTTTTTCACCAAAATGGCAAGGACGGGCAGAGAGTGCCACAAAGTTATTCTTTCCATCCTGTATTCAACTGACACCGGCCCCTAATCTAACCACCAACCTCATCTGTCCTTGATTAAGTCCGGCCCCACGGACACACAAGTTTTTACGCTCTCCACGGATGTTTACGACTTACGCCGTTTAACACTATATATCTACCGGAAATTTTCCACTTTTTTCACCGAGAGTGAGTCTTAATTACCATATTCGACGCTGGCAAGTTTGGAGGTGGTCAGCGCGCGGAGGACCTAGTTTGGAGGTGGTCAGCGCGCGGAGGACCTGGATCGAGCTGGTGTTTCTGAGGTGGTCACGGCGCCTCCGATACAAGTTCATCTGTGACGTCCCGCCTCCACGAGGCCGGGTCCGCACGCCTGGCAGCTCTCTAGGATCTCAAGACTGTCCCCACAGACCAACACACGTCTTTTCTGCGCACTTTGTCCTCACTCGTGCACACCCGGGAAGGACTTCCCGGTCGGTCACCCATCCCGAAATTGCTCCGGGCCAAGCACGCTTAACCCCGGAGTTCTTTCGAGATGAGCTTCCGGAAAAGAAGTTGCAACTGTTGGTATGAGTATTCTTATCAATCCTATTAAGCCCTGGGCCAGGATGTTACATTCTCATCCCCTTAGGAGATCGACGTCCTCGTCGATCAACCCCAGTCCAGGAACGTCCCCTTTTGGCCACGTCCGTGCGTCCAGTGCCAGCGCATGTGCCATGCTGTGTGACCAATTTGGGCCCACACCAGCCATGCACACCATGCCTGCGCAACTGCGCCCACACGCGCCCGTGAAACCGCGAGAGTCGGCTCTGATACCACTTGTGACGTCCCGCCTCCACGAGGCCGGGCCCGCACGCCTGGCAGCTCTCTAGGATCTCAAGACTGTCCCCACAGACCAACACACGTCTTTTCTGCGCACTTTGTCCTCACTCGTGCACACCCGGGAAGGATTCCCGGTCGGTCACCCATCCCGAAATTGCTCCGGCCAAGCACGCTTAACCCCGGAGTTCTTTCGAGATGAGCTTCCGGAAAAGAAGTTGCAACTGTTGGTATGAGTATTCTTATCAATCCTATTAAGCCCTGGGCCAGGATGTTACATCATCGTCGCCTCTGCCTGCTTTGGAGGTGGATCACGATCCGGTGTCGTCATGCGGTTCTGGGATTAGCTAGGTCGAGCCTCCGAGTCTCAAGATCGTCTTTCTAAACTCGTTCGTTCGACGGTCGAGTTTGAGCCTGCTCGCGCGTTTAAGTTTTGCATGTCGTACCCACCACCGTCTCGCTTGCCTTCTTTTAATTATTAGTTCAGGAAACAAAACTAAGTATTTGGTTGTTGCTGCAGAATTGCATTTGCTGAGGGATTGGTTGCAGAATTACATCACATTGAGAAGTCACATCTAAGTCAAATGTTAAGCTATCTTGGACCGTACCCCCTCGCTTGTCCTCCAATATTTTCATGCTTCCTGATCTTTACAAACTCACTCGAATCATTGACTAATTTCTCTCTCAATTTTAAGACTTGGGTTCTTGTGGCAACTTATGGTTAGATGGAAGGCAATAGCTCGTAGATGTGGTAAACGTAAGTTCTTTGTACCAAAGCTTTCATGATTTAGAAGCAGTTGTTGTTCCTGTCCTAACTTTAGGTAACTAACTCCTATTATTTTTACCACGTGTGTTTATCTTTGTTTATATATTCCTTTTTTTATTGAATTCCCAAAAATATGTTCCTAGAAATGCATCCTTATGATTTATTCACATTTTTTTATTCGTGTTTATTTATCTTTATAGTATAGATTAGCTATGGACAATCGCAAGACGAATGATGAGTGCACTCCGCTGAGTGATTGTACTAACGTGATTGGCAGTGGTGAATTGTGAATTGTTTACTATTTTCTTCACTCGACGCTCGTAAATATTTGACCTTGGTTGTCGCAGTTAATGAATTTCAGTTGGTCATCGAATGGAGGCATGAATTGTTAGGACTCGAGCTGATGCTCCAAAAATCTAGCAGTAACCATATATATAGCCACCTTTGGAGAATGTTAATTTAACATCTACGACAACGTTTTAAGTGATTCTGGTCAAAATGGATTAATTGTTGTCTGTTCTTTTGATTCCTCGAATCAGAATAATTTTAGAGCCCCAGAAGTCTACTTTTTTGAAGTTTTAAAGAGGAAAGAAGAACGAATCTTCAGGAGGCAAGACAACGTCCGGCTGTAGTCACCGGAGAAATTTGGGCGGGAGTTGCTGAGATCCAAACAAACTTGATGTGGGTCCCGCCTGGCAGCCTGACCACTCCTTCCTCCCTCTTTCCCCCTGTTTTCTTTCTCGCCGGCGAAGCGCTACCTCTCTGCTGTGCTCTGCTCTCTCAGTTGTTTTCTGCCACCGAGCAACGAACACGTCGGCAGAGCACTGCTTCTTATTCTCGCCGCACGCCCGGATCCCCGCGAGGGGCCTGCCACGAGATCAACCACCTCTCTGCTGGCCAACAGAGAGCTCAGCTGCCCGCACGCCCGGCTTCTTCCTGATCTGGCCACTCTGCTTCGAAAACCTTATACGCAGTCTGAGCCTCGCGCGCCGCATCCAGTCTAGACCTAGGTGATATTCACGTTGCTCCGATTAAAATATCTAACAACTCTTAAGGATAAAAAGGGTCGGGTAAAAAGAAATCCAAAGACTTATGTGCGGATGGAATTACGATGGGTTTATCGCGGATGGAACATAATCTTTAGTATTGTTGCCATCTCGGAAATTGCCAGAAGTAATTTTACATATCTAACTTCAAGAACTTACTCCCTCCGTCCCTATATAGATGACGTTCTAGCATATTTCATCCAAAACAAGGCTGTAAAAAAAAGACCTGCATGCCCTCACTCAATCATTGTGTAGCATAAAGAAAGCATTTCCATAGCCAACATCACCTGGGGAAAGAAATCCAATTTACTGCTCAGTCACATGCACATGTCCCTGCCCACTGACATGCACATGCACCGAACACATTTCTGGCCCAAAAAAAATTTTGCCTTGGCGCAAGAAAGGTCAACAAATAAATAAAATAACAAGGTTCTATGCACATTTACACAACCGGCTTGCAATAAGAGCACCAGACAACTCAAATTTTGGCCAAAAACTAAGATACGTGCTAAAAATTTCACCATTGCGCCAACACAACTCAAATTTGACAATCGTAGGCAGCCTATAAAACCCAGATTCCTCCCGCCTTCCACCATTTCACCAAGCTTCCTCCAACCTTTCACCATTTCACCAACAGCCTGCCATCCACATACCAAATCAAATGGCCATAACCAGCCACCAGATGAAGGAGATGGAGATGGTGCACCTCACCTGAATGAAGCACCAGTCGATCAGCAAGGTGGGCCGCCTCCTGCACATGGAGGAGAACATTTGCATGGAGTCTTGCCTTTCGATCTCAACGTTTCTGCTGATGGAGAAGAAGAAAACCTGCATCCAGGTACACATGCAAATTAGGAGTAGCACTTTCACTTGTACAACAGTAACCTTTGCACTTGTTTTGTGGTTTACTTCTTTCTGTTTAGTGATTAAAAGAGACTAATTTACTTCTACTTGTACAACAATAACACTTGTAAATTAGGAGTAGCACTTGCACTTGTACAGCTGTAACATTGGCACTTGTTTTATGGTTTACTTGTTCATGTTAAGTGATAAAAAGAGACTAATTTAGTTGCACTTGTACAACATCAACACTTGCAGATTAAGAGTAGCACTTGCACTGGTACAGCAGAGAGACTAAATTAATTAGCAACAGCATGCTTACATAACATTTGTTTTGAGAAGGAATTAGAACGTACTTGTTGATCAACAACAGTATCAGCAGCAGCATTATGTTCTTATGAATTGATAGAATTGAAACTCTCTTTGTAGATGGTGAGGCTGCCATGGAGAACTTGCAGAATGAACTGAATGCCATAGACGAGTTCTTGAACGACTATGGTGTGTATTCTGATGTCGTGGACGTTGAATTTGATTAAGAGGAGTGTCAGACTCTGATGAGAACCATGAAGTCCCTGAAAATGCAAATGAGCCAGCAAGAGGTAAAGAGATGCCAAATGATATGAGGCGGCAGGCACATGAAGCATTGCTTGCCACAAGTAACGAAGGGAAATTAAGAAAAAACAGCACAAGAGTAGTTGCTAACCAGTTCAATAAGAGCCAGCGTACAATCCAACATCTTGGGACAGAGCCGAGCAGTGTCGCCGAGAAGGAAGAGAATTGATGTATCATCAAAGAAAGCAAAACATTGTGGTAGAAAGAAGCTTCAAATTGACTTGTCACAGGTAGCTGCAATTGACTTGCTAGAAAGAACAAGTATACGAAAACTGGGCAAAGCAATAGGGGTGAATAAGAGCACGCTGCATAGATGGTACAAAAGTTGTCATTTAAGAAGACATTCCAGCTCGCTAAAACCTTGTTTGGGGAACAAAACAAGAAAGATAGGCTCAGATGGTGCGTGTCTATGCTAGATCCAAATACCTTGCCAAATGATCCCAAGTTTCAAGAAATGGATAATATTATCCATGTCGACGAGAAGTGGTTCAATGCCACGAAGAAGAATGGAAAATTTTACATGCTACCCGGTGAGTAGAACCCACATAAGACTGTCTTAAATAAAAACTCAACTGATAAAGTTATGTTCCTAGCTGGAATTGGAAAAACCTATCAAAGATGCAGCTGGTAATGTTATTTTTGATGGGAAGATATGCGTGTGGCCTTTTGTGAGAAAGGTAACACACCTCTTCATTTGTTTAATTAAACAGTAGTTTCTATTATACATTTGGTTAATTAAACAAATTTGTGTGTATAGGAACCAGCAAAAAGGCGCAGCCGTAATAGAGCGAGAGGTACACTAGTGACGAAGCCTATTAATGTTGACAGAAATACCATGCGCTCCTACATGATCTCCAAACTGCTGCCAGCTATCAAAGCAAAGTGGCCTAGAGAACTTGCACACAAGACTATATGGATCCAGCAGGATAATGCACCAAGCCATGTCCCAGTGGATGATGTGGAATTTGCTACAGCATTTGCTCAAACAGGGCTTGATATACGCCTAATCAATCAGCCTCCAAACTCACCCGACTTGAATTGCCTTGATTTAGGTTTCTTTGCCTCACTTCAATCGTTAACATTGGATACAATTTCTAGGAATCTGGATGAGCTAATAGGCAATGTTCTCAAGAAATTTGAGGACTATGATTCTAATCTGATAACAGGGTGTATTTAACACTACAAGGCTGCATGGTTGAGGTCATGAAATCTGATGGAGGAAACAGATACCCGATTCCTCACATGAACAAAGAGAGGATGGAGGCTCTAGGCATTCTTCCTAACAGGCTTGATTGTGATCGCCAGATATATGGGACTGCAATTCAATCGTTGGCAACCTAAGTGATGGAATGGGCAGGGGGTGATGCATAAGTTTTTGTTTCTAGAACCTTTTTAGCTAGTATCTTTTGTATATATGCCTGGAACTATGTATGGCTGCAAGTAGCTTTTGTATATACGCCTGGAACTATGTATGGCTGCAAGTATGTATCTATGCCTCCAAGTATGTATGGCTGCAAGTAGCTTTTGTATATATGACTGCAATTATCTATGAATGCAAGTATGTATGAATGTACTTATACATTCAGGTGAACAAGAGCTTGATTACCATATTTTTCATAAAAGAGTAATTAAGATTTACTATAGCTTGATTGCCATAATTTTAAAAAACATACATTCAGGGTTACTACGGCTTCATTGCCACAATTTTACATAAGACTAATTCAGGTTACTACTGCTTCAATGCCACAATTTTACAAAAGACTACTTGAGGTTTACTACGGCTTTAGTGCCACAATTTTACATAAGACTACTTCAGGCTTACTATAGCTTTAGTGTCACATTTTTGCAAAAGCCTAATCTGTCGTCACCATAGTTAGCACAGACTACCAATAGACATCACTTGAATTTACTCTTTAAGGGTTTGCCAATAAAACCTGGGATGCAGTCACGAAGGACGCTGAGCTCGTGATTATTCCAATATAGATCTTGTGACAGACCAGGATCATCGGCGTCCTTCATTTCATTCTCATCCTCAGTCTCAGCATCTGAAGAAACAACACCACTCAATTTACCTACCTCAGCCCCATTGTTGGGCGCAAACACTCCATCCCCACCACCACTCTGCCCTGCAGGACGGCTGAGCATGGCCATGGCTTCAATGTCTTGCGGCTTCGTCTCCGGCACGAATTCGTCGGCATAGGGATCGAGGGAGAAGCTTGCGGCACCATCTTCCTCGTCGGAATCAGAATCCTGGCTGCACAAGATTAACGAAAACGGATACACTTAATCGTCTCAGAAGAAATTGAAGAACATGTAATTTTCTACCGAGGCCAAAATTAGCTAGGAGCATCCATCAAGAACGCGGTTCACAGAAAGCATCAGGAAGTAGCTAGTACGAGCAGGGCATGAATTATCATCATCTAAGATTTCGTTTAGCAGTGTAAACCAACTTAAATTGAAGTGTCTCCCGACCACATCGAGAACTAACCTATTGTTTCACCGCCAGAACCTGCCACTCCTTCTCCGACCTCGCCGCCGCCGCCTCCTACACCTGCCGCTGGTGCACCGCCGCGTCCTGCAGCTGCTGCAATGGCGCAAACAGCAGGGACGGGGCGACGGCCGCGGAGGTCGACTTCCACGGCATGACGCCCTGCGCCAGGCACGGTGTGCCGTTCGACGTCACCCGCGCCGACGGAGGCACGGCGCGCTGCGGCGGTCGGACGGGCATCTCCGCCGTCACCAACTCCTCCTCGGCGGTCTTCTCCGTGCAGGTCGCCGACTAGTCCATGCTCCTCCCCGCCCGCGTCGATCTGGATGAGGCCCGTGCCGTCGGAGGCGCGGCGCGCTGCGGCGGTCGGACGGGCATCTCCGCCGTCGCAGACTCCTCCTCGGCGGTCTTCTCCGCTCAGGTCGCCGACTCCTCCCTGCTCCTCCCCGCCTGCGTCGATCTGGATGAGGCGGGCCTCCGCTCGGCCGCCACCCACCTCGGCGCCTCCGGCATCCATGCAGATCGATCGAGGAGGCTCCGCCTGGGGGAGAGACAGAGAGATTCCAGAGACGAGGGCGAGCGAGATTTTTCTTTTCCTTTCTTTTTTCTAGCGACGATGCGCTGGCTGTGCCCGTGACCCCAGGACTGCAGTCACCTGCCGAGATTAGATAGAAAGTGGGCCTCGACCGCAGACGACATCTATTGTTGGGATAAATGTTTTGCCCCAGAACGTCACCTATACGGGGACGGAGGGATATGTGCTGATAGGGACTTTTTATGGCATAATAAAGAGCCTAGAGTTGGTTATGAAGGCATTCTCTCAGGCATTGACTTTTTTTTTGGAACTGCTCAGGCATTGATCTTAATGTTTATGACATTGGTGCTATTAATGAGGAAAATTACCATGTGAAATTCCATTTGTTTAACAAAATAGAAAACTTCAAATGATGTGAATGTTATGATTTTGCTACTTAGGCTTTTGTCACAAGGAAAATGATGTTTACAATATTTTCCAATGTAATTTAAATATTATGTCAGCTAGGCTGAGTATATAGGGGCTAGGCCTAATTTTGGGCGGTTTTTGCGATGGGCTAAAGCATACAATATATCATTCCACCAAAAAGATTAATATGCTTAAGAATAATGGGACAAAATAAATGGCCTTAAAAAAATAGGCCTCATAATAAACGGGCCAAAAATTAATGGTCCAAAAAATAATGGGCTAGAAAACTTAATGTGCCTGACGTACAAAAATAAATGGGCTAGAAAACATAATAGTTGTGTGAAATCCAGTTGTATGGTCACATCAGCTTGGTCATAAGTGGGCAAAGCATCCGAGTGATTCATGCCTCTCCTAGCAAGATGTCCAGAGTCCAGCATCGGTCTTTTGTAGCTAGCCATAAAAACAAGTTGCATTTCAACGAAGCCTATGCCTTCCAAATATTGTGACCACAAACTTGAACAATTATTGCAGCAAAGAAAACACAAAAAACATTCATCTTAAAATATGCCCAGATAGATCTGTACCAAACTTTATTTCATTTGAGTGAGATCATACATGAAAGTTCATCTGATCTCTTGTTACATATTCATCCGATGAACACGAATGATAGGACTTTTGACGGTACAGTTTGGTCCTTTACAAGCACCATTGCTTTATACTTATTACAGGAATCACCAGCACGACTGGATGCATCAATGATGAGCTCATAGTCATGATCGTCCGTGATGAAGTCAACAGTCCGGACCCTACCACTCTCGACCTTGCAGAAACTGAGTGTGGTGTGCTGCTGTATCACAGCCCACTTGCCAAGGCCCTGGATAAATGGGTCATTTACATAAAAGATCGGGCTCCATGAGCTGGAGTTGGCTATTGGGACAATAGCACATATGAGGAGGAAACATGCGAGTATGAATTGACACAACTTCATAGCTTCCCGTAGGGTCGAAATTGTGTGTCTTGTGTTTCTTGATTTGTTGGGTGTTTACAAGCTTCCGATGGTTGTCGCTATTAACCGAGGGTGGAAGGGAACTTAAATATAAAGATAGCGGGCATGGGTGCATGCAAAAGTTAATTGGAGCCATATCCATATTGGCTATGTGGTTTAATTACTTCCTTTTAGTCATATCATCATTCTTGTGCCATTTTATTGTCAATTGGAAGTAAATTATAAGCTGTTATAAGCTTGCATACCCAAATAGGCATTTTTCTATACTTTTATAACCGCTTTTCATTTATTCAGAATGAATGCGTCATTTTGATTTATTGGTGAATGATAGCATGCTTTGTTTGGAGGCATTGGTGAATGAATACTTGTTTTGTGTGCCTTGGTGCATGAATGCTCCATGGAGTATTGGAGTTGGTCCATTGGTGAATGAATACTTGTTTTGTGTGCCTTGGTGCATGAATGCTTCCCAATTCATCGCTAGCCGGGCCACGAGTTGGGCCATAGCCTATGTTGCCTCCGTCTATTGTATTTGGTATTGTAGGTGTGGGTACGAAGAAAAAATAGATGCACAAAAAACAAGAAGGAGGGAGACAGTGATAGAGATGTATTGAAAAGAGAGAAATTTACATTGAAAAGTGAGAATAACAATTATTTTGAAAAAACTAGAGTATGTTAGAATGCCAATTATTTTGATATAAAGCGGTGGTGCTTGTGAAAGATCGAACGGACAAAAAGTTCTTCCATTTGCATTCGCTTCACCATATAAAATAGGTGATTCGAGATCACACGAACTTTCGTTTATGATCTCACTTGGATGAAATGAAGTTTTTTTTTTTAATCTAGTTGGGCATATTTTGAGACGAATGCTCTGTTTCTTTGTTACACTCAAAGTGAGGCCAAATGGTTACTTTAGATAAAAAAATGGGTAAAATCACCACTGAAACTCCAAATTAGGGTAATAATACAAACGTCCCTTATTTCCTATGGCATTCTGGCAACAACAATGTCCTTGGTTAAAAATATGCCCAACGGCAGCTGTTTGATCACTCTTGTAGACTTCTTTTACAACTACTCCTCAATCTCAAGAGCAAGGAACATATATTTTCGAGAAAGTCTATTTTTCAAGCGTGCATACATGGGAAGTATGATATTTTTAAGTTAAAAACGTTTGTGTTTTGCTTTCTTGTTTCCAGGATTTTGTTGCGAACAGCCTCCAATCGCAGCATCCCTTGGCTTATCCGAATCCATCTTCTCCCCTTCTTATCCCCCACAAAATCGACGGACCTCATCCTCCATGCCTCTTCCTCTCTTCCCCGCCATGGCTTCCTCCTTCTCCCCCACCACCGCGCCCGCCGCCGCCGCATCAGCGAGGGCCCTTCTTCCGGCCTCCACCTCCCGCCCTCTCACCATCGCGGGACGCATTCCGTCCAAGAAGGGGTTCCGCCGCGGCCGATTCGCCGTCTGCAATGTCGCCGCCCCCACCGCCGCCGAGCAGGTAGTGACACACCCCCAACCCAACCCTCCTTTCTTCGCAATCCGCGTTCCATGGTGAGGCTGTTTCTCAAAATGCGCGCCGTGGTCGTTGAACTCGACGCAGGAGGCGAAGGCGTCGGGCGCCAAGGAGAGCCAGCGCCCCGTGTACCCGTTCGCGGCGATCGTGGGGCAGGACGAGATGAAGCTCTGCCTGCTGCTCAACGTCATCGACCCCAAGATCGGCGGCGTCATGATCATGGGCGACCGGGGCACCGGCAAGTCCACCACCGTCCGCTCCCTCGTCGACCTGCTCCCGGACATCCGCGTCGTGGTCGGCGACCCCTTCAACTCCGACCCCGACGACCCCGAGGTCATGGGCCCCGAGGTCCGCGAGCGCGTCCTGCAGGGCGACCAGGACCTCCCCGTCACCACCGCCAAGATCACCATGGTCGACCTGCCCCTCGGCGCCACCGAGGACAGGGTCTGCGGCACCATCGACATCGAGAAGGCTCTCACAGAGGGCGTCAAGGCGTTCGAGCCCGGACTGCTCGCCAAGGCCAACAGGGGGATACTGTACGTGGACGAGGTCAATCTGTTGGACGACCATCTCGTGGATGTGCTGCTGGATTCTGCCGCGTCCGGGTGGAACACGGTGGAGAGGGAGGGTATCTCCATCTCCCACCCTGCTCGCTTCATTCTCATTGGGTCTGGTAACCCGGAGGAAGGGGAGCTCCGGCCGCAGCTGCTGGACCGGTTCGGGATGCACGCGCAGGTTGGCACAGTCAGGGATGCCGAGCTGAGGGTGAAAATTGTGGAGGAGAGGGCTCGGTTCGACAGAGATCCAAAGGGGTTCCGTGAGTCGTACAAAGAGGAGCAGGAGAAGCTGACACAGCAGATTTCATCCGCACGGAGTAACCTCGGCTCTGTGCAGATCGACCATGACCTCCGTGTCAAAATTTCCAAGGTGTGCTCTGAGTTGAATGTTGATGGACTCAGAGGTGACATTGTGACCAACAGGGCTGCCAAGGCATTGGCCTCACTCAAAGGAAGGGACAAAGTCACAGTGGAGGATATCGCTACTGTCATTCCAAACTGCTTGAGGCATCGGCTCAGAAAGGATCCTCTCGAATCCATTGACTCTGGCTTGCTTGTCATCGAGAAGTTTTACGAAGTCTTTAGCTAGATTAATCTTGAGGTAAATGTTTTTCTTAATCTCAAGTTTTACCAAGAGGCCTTATGTTTTGCTCTTATCGTATTAGCTGGAGCTTGAGTTTGGTAAAAGTTTTGTGCTTCTAGCATCATAATGTAGAATATATTCTCTTTCATTGTGGAATGGATGTTATGAGCCGAGGATGCTCTTTGCAGTTCTGTCTTCCTTGTAACTAATTGTTGCCATAATTGGACAGCAATAGAGTTTAACTTCTGCAATATATGCTAATATTCTAAGATCTGTTTGAATCTCTGAGCATATGTTTAATCGTAGTACTAAGATGCGGGCGCTCGTCTCAAGCATCCACATATTGGTTCTATGATTTGCTGGTACCTTGTGTCAAACGTGGGTTGCTTTGGTAGAAGTTGAAATAAACCATAAATTGTAAAGTGTAAGGAAGTGTTCTAGTGATTGTTGTTATGCTGACTTTTTCATTTTTTGAAAAAAAATGCACTCATTGATTTTGAGAAATGTAATTGATCCTTGTTTCTACTGGTGGAATTGGGTGCACCCTCAATGCACAGTATGTGAAGTGTAGTTTGGCATGTTTTCCTGATCACAGGAAGGTGAAAAAAGAGCCTAGTGTTAAAAGAGGAAATATCTTACTTTCTCTGAATTGTTACACATTGTTTACATCATTTCCATGGCACAAGCTACATAAACTGGGTTTTGATAGACCTCAACTGGATGTCTTCTGAAATCTCATCCATATATGGAACACTAGATCTCTCAAGATAAGTGCAAGTTTAAGAGCTCGGATGTGTTATCAGTTTCCATGAAAATGAAACCTACATTGACTAAACACATTTGTTGTCGCCTCAGTTTGCATTTGTCTTTTGTACTCTCTGTGGAACTGTAAAGGAGAGAGCCGGAAACCCCAGTGACACCTCCACCATTCAGCATTTAACCAAATTGGCGACGGAGACAAAGGTGATATCCCTTTTGGTGTTGGCCATAGCTTGTTTTGTTTTAGTTTTCGTTCAGAAGGGAGGCAGTGAGGTGTAGGCTAGGGATCCTGTTAGGTTGCATAGCAAAATTATAATGATAAATGTTTGAAATTGATACTAGCTCAGTTTAGAAATCAAAAGGGTGAGAAACAATCTATCACATTCCAACTCTACTTAGAGGGTCACTGTTGTCATCCACTGATCTCAAGCATGCATGATCCTCCTCAAACCCAATCTGATCAAATACTGCAGTAAAACAAAAATAGATTTGTTACCAAACACTTGTGTTCATTTCTCGCGCTGCCACTGCTATGGCTATGTCAAGCTATTATTAACAGGTGTTGATTCTTTTATTGTCCTGAACAGTGCATACAGTTGTGTTTCATAGGTGTTAAGTTTATTGGTCTGTGGTTTCGTAAGCTCAAAAATTCGTTACATTCAGTCTTTTGATTTTCTGCTTGGATGCTATATTATTCATATAGACATGTGCAACTGCAAACCCAGTATTTGGCACATAGCTCTATTTAAGAAATTTACATGATAGAATATATAGCCGACCACCATATCTTGAGACCTTATCCTTTGAGAAAGTGTATATAAAATGTATCTGCATATAAATTGAGGAAATCAGTATCCACTGTAGTGAAGTTTCCTTTTTTGTAATTTTTTTGATAAACTGATGTGCATCATTTCTTCTGTTTCCTCGTGTACAACCCCAAAACAACACACTTCCCTTGTTGTCCTTGCATGGTATATGCATTTGTAAATTACATTAATATCTAAATGCCTACTTGAGAAACTCTTTTTTACACTGTTGCAACAAAATATTGGAATGTACGCTGTATGGTTATATTACTATTTCTTTCATTAAGATTTTTTTTTCGAAAGATTGTGCCACCGAATTTCTGACCTTAGTTTGTTCATGGTAGATATTCTGTTATGTTTAGTAATGATTATAGCAAGTATTGGAGTAATGCATGCTTTTTATGGTGAGCAACGAGAAGCTGATGTATAAGCAATTTCTTGCAGCTCCAAGTAGTGGATGGTGATTGGGAGGGAATAATCTGATGACCTGATTACCCCATTCTCTAGCAGCACGAACAGAAGCTTGCAGACAGCATTTTGTTCTACTAACTTTCCCTGCGGGTTACTTGGCGGCAGAATCATTCTCAATTCATCCTATCGTGTAGTTAGTTGCCTGGTAACTGGCATTCTAGAAAACTGCACAATATTCAAGTGGTAACACTGTTGCAGCTCAGCTCCAATTTGGCGTCAACATTTAATTTTGAGACTGCAGAGCTTAACCTTAAAAGGAAAAAAAAAACAAATACTCATTTCCCTTGCTTCATTGGTGTGGTGTTTTATGGTATGTTGAATGAAGGTACTATGACAAGATCATGCACCATCCAGCTGTTGTTATTCTGATACTCGAAATTCAGGCGACGAACATGTGATTCTAAACGGATATTGATGTGCTGTTTGGTGTTTGGAGTTAGAGTTATCGGGGAGCGAACAATGGGAAACGCAGAACATAAAGCTTGCTTTACTGGTGACGTCTGGATAAAAAGATCACTTGGAGTGCGTCTAGGTGTTGTTTTGCAGCAACTTTGTACCATCTAGACATACATGAGTGGAATCGAGAGACAGCTACGAGCCGCTCAGGATTCAAGTCATTTGTTCGGTTTCCTTCACGTCCCTGTCTTAGACTGACTCTAACAACGAACTGCAAACGCATATTTGCATCACGAAGTGGCACTGTAGCCAACCTAGTCCTCTCCAACAGACGAGCCAAAGCGAGGCGGCAAAGTGCGTCGGAGGAGAGAGGCGACGCAAAGATGCGATCCCCCTCTCTCGAAACGCAAACTACGAGCATGGGCCCAGGGCAAGCTGGCTGCGGTGGGAGCCCGGAGAAAGGCGGCGCGGGAGCTGCGGAGGAGGGCGCCGAGGTGGGGCGGCGTGGGGGAGGTCACGGAGCGCGGCGGCGGCGCATCATGGCGAGGCGGGTCCGCGCGGCGCGACGCTGGGAGGTGGGTCCGCGCGGCGTGACGCTGGGAGGCGGGGTCGCCGCAACAGGGCGAGGCGGCCCATGAAGCAACGCGTGAACCGCTGTCTGCTGCGGCTGCCGGGATTCGTCGTCGGGGAGCACCTGCGGGACGCCGCCGCGGGGCGCACCTGCTCGAGCACGACGGCCAATTCGACATGGCCGCCGCCCAATTTGCCATGGCCGCCGCCGAATTCGTCATGGCCGCCGCCCAATTCGCTATGGCCGCCGCCGAATTCGTCATGGCCGCTTCAATTCGCCATGGACGTCGAGTCTCCACCTGCCTCTCCTGCCTCCGCCGCCCAATTCGTCACCGAGCGGCGCGGGCTCCGGAGGGCGGCGCGGGGGAGGGCGGCGTGGGCGGGAGCGCAAGGGCTCGAGCGCTCGAGCGCGCGGAGCCGCATCCGGAGCGCGGCACGGACGGAGCGGAGGAGGACGGCGGCGGAGAAGCAACTGCAGCAGCAGGCAGTTGAGGCGGGGACGCGGCCTGCTCCAGGGCCACAGCGGGACGGGGATGGCAGGGCGGGGGAAGGCAGGGGTGGCGCAGCGTGCGGCGGCACCGTGCGTGGCGGCAGCAGCTCGCGGCACGCGGCAGCAGCACCATGCGCGGCGGCGGCAGCTCGCGGAGCAGGCGCGCGGGGGCAGGCTCTGCACGGCGTGGCAGGGGTGGAGGCGGCGCGCGCACGCGGGCAGGCGCGGAGGAGGAAGGCGGCACGCAGGTGAGCTGGGCCGCCTCGACGCGCTCTTTTTCGGCGAGTCCTGACGCGCTCGCTGTTGTTGTTGGCTCTCCTTGTTGCATCTGCTGTTGGAGACGCTCGGATGAGAACGAAACGCAAACCACTGTTCACGCGAGGTAAAGGGTAGTTTGCATCTCCAAATTGGGTCTCTTTGTTGGAGTAAGTCTTAGGCTGGTAAGACTGTCATTAGCAAAGCGATGGATCGATCATCCGCCGGCGCCAGAATCATGCTTGATGGTCGCCACCAATCCAGTAAGCATGTTTTTGGCGAACAACGAGAGGTTATGGTAAGGTCGTCAACGTACATGTGTGTGG
This sequence comes from Eragrostis nindensis, assembly GCA_012490785.1. NCBI lineage: Eukaryota > Viridiplantae > Streptophyta > Magnoliopsida > Poales > Poaceae > Eragrostis > Eragrostis nindensis. The sequence goes on from JAAXCT010000128.1 coordinate 855,523, forward strand.
GGAGATCAATGATGACCTGGCTGCCGCCGCATTTGAGATAGTACATCACTGCAGCTAAGCATAAATCTTCATGTCGAAGCTGAAATCGTTCGCAACTGTCATTGGCGCCAAACCTTGGGATCTGACGAGCAGAGCGTTACTTCATTCAGACATCAATCCATGACGCGAGGAAGCACCACCATGTTCGTTGTCAAACTGCTCATAAGCTCAGATGCAGAGGACATCAGTGGGAAGCTTCAATCACCATGGACTCGGCGGCGACCAGGGAAGGGGACGGCGAGGTACGAACGACGTCATCGTGATGCAGAGCACTCGAGCTAGCTTTCTTGCCGGTGGCGCTGCCGACGACGACCACGCAGCCGCGGTTGCGGCAAAGTGCCTTGGACGAAGCTGCCATGCCCATGCCCGCCGCGGCCGGGCCGCGCGAGCTCGAACGCCCGGCGGCTTGGGTGCTCGGGTCGGGTCCTTTCTGCGGAAGCCAGGATGGGTGCTCGGGTCGGGTCCTTTCTGCGGAAGCCAGGATGGATGGGACGACGTCTCGTGATTCCGGTGGGGACGGCGCGGCGACGGTCTGGAGCCTGGAGGAAGAGGAGCCGGACGGCGGCGGGAGATGGAGCGCCGCTGTCAGCGGAGCCGGCCGTCCAAACTAGGGGCAGTTTTGCAAATATTTAGGTCGCGACTAATAATTGTGATCCAATCTAGGGGTGTATTTATAAAAATATGGATCGCGGTTAATACTCACGATCTAAATTAGAGGGCTCCGTGTAAATATTTGAATCGTGACTATTAATCGCGATCCAAATTAGGGGCCATTTTGCAAATAGTGCCGCGTGCCATCGCCGCCGCCGCCGGCGCGGACCTCCGCTGGCTGCGCCCGCCGGCATCCCGCGCTTTCCTGCATCCGCCCACCGCCCGCGGTGCCCTAGCTAGTCTGGAGGTGCTGCCGTGGCAACGCCGGCGGCCCGACACCGCGACGAACCCCCGCGCCGGGGATTCTCACCGGAGCTCCGCCGTCTTACAGGCGATGGTTGCTTCTTCGCTCCCTCCATCCATGGCGGTGCATCCGCTCGCACGGACCATCGCGTGAGGACCTCGTGCTTCTCGCCACATAATACCAGCAAGAGGAACAGACAGGCATGTCTGTGTTCCAGAATGTGAGTTGGAGGACAGAGCCTGGGTGTGCATCGAGTTTCGCCCATGATTGCAGGTGATTGAGAAGAAGAACGACGGCAGTCACGGCATGGATTGCTACACATCAAGAGTTCCTTACAGTCGCCAACGAGGAATTCGGTTGATGGGGTACAAATCAGGATCTATGGAACCAAGGACAATGAAGTGAAGGTAGATTCTGTTCTGTTGATGGGGTGTTAACCATTTGGTGATGACATGGAAAATGTTGCATTTATGATGTACTTACCGAATGGACAACAGAACCAAGGAGTATTTAGCATAAAGGATTTTGATCTCCTTGTTTGAGTGTCGAATGCATTAAAAGGGCTGTGATGATAGAGGATATTTGAGGATGATACTGGGCTAACAAAGCTCTTCAGTTATTGAAAAAAGAAGATGAAAAGGTAACCACTGTATTTTGCTACCGAAGACAGGTAATCCTTGTCTACGTGTTTTACTCTGAGAAATTTCCTTAGCACGTAGTGGCAGTATCTACTCCTATGTGAGTCGTTTTTTTTTTTTTGGAATAAAGGACTTTTTATTAAGCCCCTGCTTCTGCTGAAGCCTGTCAGACCAAACCAAACAGTTTACAAAAACAAGAAAAAAGAAAAGGCTACGCCAAGCTATTCTCCACAGTCGTGGTAAAAGACAGAAAATACAATCACAACCAACGAACAGTGAGTCCTTAATCTCACCAATATCCTCACTCCTTCGTGCATCCTCTCCCCTGATCTCTTTACGGCATGCATCTGGTACCTCCATCTTCCTCCTGCATATTCCTTCTCCGCTTCTTCTGTCATCTATCTAGCCACAAAGCACCTGTACATGAAGTCACAATTATTTCTCCCCCATTCCACGCCACAACTGACGCTCAACCACCGGTGTTCACCGCACAACATCCTAATCTTCTTGCCCATCCAAGACCAGAAATCACACCAAAAAACACAGAAAGCAACAGCCATATACCAACCCAGAATATCAGGCACCGCTTCATAATCTCACTTAAATTCAACAAAACAGAATCTGGAACTATTACATGCCTCCCATTACTCAAACTTACTGAATATACCACTGTCACCCTCTCAACTGCCATTGTACTACTACCCATTGGACGAAGGAAGGAAAAGATTCTCTGTTTATGCCTGTTGATGACCCCATTCATCATATCCACCTTCTGGTCCACCCATGATTTCTCACCTGCAGACAAAAGAGCACTCCAGAGTTTCATTTACCCAACCGTAGCAGAAATAATTTGATCAAGTGTCACAAAGATTCTATTTCTAAAGGTAATGTTGTTCCGCCACTTTCACAACGCCCACAACAAGGCTATGCAACAATATCTACTCCTATCCCCTTCTTTCATCTTATTTCCATTAATCCAGTCATCAACATTGATAAGTAAATCGGTGCACACCGCAATTTCTACCATGCATACCCAACCATGGATAGCTGCTGAACAAGAGAAGAACAAATGTGTGATAGTTTCAGTTTGATCACAGAAAGTGCATCTAGCATCTCCTTTCCAGGCCCTTTTCAACAATTGGTCCCTTGTTAGTGTTTTATGCTGATACAAAGTCCAAAGAAAAATTTTGATTCTAAAGGGTATTTTATACTTCCACATTCCCATTTGTTCTCTAGAAATAACTATCACTCCTTCTTTCAACCACCTATACCCCTCACTTGTGGAATAAAGCTCGTTTCTACCCTTCCACTTCAGTATATCTTTATCCTTTGATAAACTGAACCCATCAAGAACCTCCATCAACTTATCCATTCCCCTGCCCTTCTTCGTCCTTGTATCTACGCAACTTAATATTATAGGGACTAACACTCATCACCTTTACACTAATATTCTGTTCAGTAGCAATCTAAAAATATTTGGAAATTGATATTTCAGAGGGCAATCACCAACCCAACAGTCAAGCCAAAACCTAATACTTTCCCCATTACCCAACTGGAACTTTGTAAACCCATGCATATCCTTGATAGCATCTAAAACCCCTTTCCAGAACTGAGAGTCCCCATTTCTTTTTGGTATGTCAAAAATATTTATATCTTTCTTTTTAAAGTATTTAGTGTGTAACAGCACTGACCAAAGCTCTTCCCCCTCACTGTTTTGAATATTGAAACCCCATTTCCCCAACAGGGCAGTATTGAAAGCATCTAAATCCCTAATCCCCAAGCCACCATTCTCAATAGGTTGTATAACCGTTTCCCAATTAACTAAATGATATCTCTTATGTTCAGGTGTATTGTTCCACAGGAACCTAGCGCACTTCCTCTCTATTTCCTTAATCCACTCCTTATTTGCCTTATAAAAGCCCATCATAACCATTTTCCTCAGTTGTGGATTAATTGGGTGGCCAGCATTCTGAAAGGGGGTTCTTCTTGTGTGGAGGTAAATGGGCATTATGGTTCTTACTTTAAGAGCAAGAGAAGTTTGAGGCAGGGTGACCCCCTGTGAGTCGTCAAACGAGTGACAACTGAATCTGAGCAAACTCCAACCAAAACATTTGCATCCCGGCGCCTTACCTATTCTATACTCATCAGAACATGCATTTCTTCAGGTGTCAATTCTCACTTTCATGTTGGGGTCAACTTTTCTGAGACCTCGACCTGAAATGAAATCGACAGCTCCTCACGTCATTTTCTTCCTCTCGAATTTCATTTGACCAGTCAAGACACGAGTGCAATATGCAAGGCGCTGGATCATCTGCCGGCGCCTGAATCCTTCGCTGTCGATGTCTGAGACTTGTTTGGATCGAACTCGCCTTTATCTGCAGTCATGAGCACAAGCAAACTGTTCTGCAAGCTTCGTCTTCGCGGTCTGGCTGGGGCGGCTGGGGCGTCGTTTTGCGGTCGCCGGATTGCCGTGCTTTGCCGTACCGGGGTAACTGAAGCTGCCGTCCTGGTTGGTCCTGTTCTCCGGTGATGGTGACCGTCATGAGGGAGTTCTGTCATGTGGTTAATGCTGTACTCCTAACCTCCTAATCGAGCTTTGACCTATATAATTCCGATGAAGTTTTATTGTCAAAAGTAGGAACTTGTTGGTGGAACGGTTAGGATTAGTTGCTGCATTTGCCAATGTCGAAACACTCGAAAGCAAGGATGCATGGTAGTTTAAATAGGACTGCTTGGACTGCTGGCTGCATAATTATTTGTGACGGAGAGACCGTTGTGTGAACTGTTGGAAGAGTTCATCGCTGTTAAAATTCTTCTTGAGATGATGGTCCTATTTTATTGCGTGAGAAGAAAAACACCGCAATGTTCACAACCTTTATTTTTTTTATCTGAAACGAAGGCTTCTCGTTTCTGAACTTTGTCCTGGCTCTGTACTGAATCTCAAGGCAAAACGTGTTTCTCATGCCACTTTGGGTAAACTGTCATCTGTGCAGTCTCTCGAAACATTTAAAGATAGATCAGGTCGGCAACTTATTTAAGTAGCAATCCCTCTCTTTTCGAAATACAGATTATGACAACATCATAAAAGGGACCAAATGTCAAATTCTATTTGTAGATGCAGCGATGTATTCTTGACCACCCAGTAAAGGTATATAAACTCGAATTTAAGGGGCAACTAATTAAGTTACTCGCGCGTGTTCGTCCAATCTGAACATCTACAGTCTAAACAGAGGTGGAAGCCTGCTTGACGACATTCATGAATCCTCTTTATTCTCTCATTTCCTCCTAAAGAGAAGCTTTGTTCCTTTTCTCACTGCCATTATAAACGCATCTGACGTGCACACCCATTTTGATCCACATTAATCTTTGTCAAACCTTTCTACCACCAGATCGCGAAGACATCATCTATCCCATCAGCCCAAATATGTTAATTATCACCAAATGAAGTGTGAAGTCTCAAATCTATTTGTACTTTTTTAGAACGTGCATGAGCACACATTTCATCATTAAGTAGAAGTGAAAAACATGCAGATCGAGGTTGTTCAAAACAAACGACATCCCCTCACAAACAAGGAGTTATTAGTAGTTGGTATGGCAAAGGGCAATTTAACTAAGAGTGGTTCTACAACATCTGTTTACAAATAATCATCACTTTGTGCCCAAAGTTTGACTAACAATATTTCTCAAGCATTGCTAACAACAATACTTTGTGGGGGCTTTTCTAAGGTTATTGGCATAAATATCCCCAGAAAAGACAAAGCCGAACATTGAATAGTGAACTTTAAAGTTGAAATTGTTTTTAGTACTTGTTTATAGTTGGAGAACAATCTTTCGAACTTGGCTACCTTTCCAGATTAAATATTGATACACGTTGCTTGTCATGACGAAATGAAACTTGTTTCTTTTTTCGTTTGCAGCTCGCTACAATTGTCTCGCAATTGATGTTGTCGCAGTACACGTGCGCATTGCGGAGCGACGCCGAGATGCAATGGCGATTGGCGAGAAGCGAAGACCAGCAAAAGTGGAGCGCTCAACTTCCGACACGTGTACATGGTCTTAGAGAATGGTTTTAGCTAGTAAGTACACTTGATCACGCACGAGTGAGCCACGTGTGCACGCATGATATGACGCGTTACCAAACATATTCATGCTTAGGTTCCCGTTTCGACACGTTGCCACTTAAGGCTCGCTATTATTGGAAGGTACAGTAAACAATCTTTAGGCAACGCTAGCTGCCCAGCAATACCTCACGAAAGAACAGAAATGCAATTTTATTGGTTTTTATAATATGATATTACTTTTTTGCGAGTTTATAATATGATATTACTTTTTCGTCAATAATAATAATACATATTATATTACTATAGTTACTCCTATTTTCGTGTTATGCTTGGTTGCATGGCATTGTTATAAATGCAAACCAGAGGAATTTGTTTATCCAAAGTATGCTGATAAGCTGACCTATGGTTGTGTGCTTTTAAGCCGGTTCTTCTCGCTCTATGTTGCACTATGATAGGCGTCTTCTAGCGATCGAATTTACAGCTAAATTATAGATGGGATAGGCCGGTCGGATAGCTAAATTGCATACATATATTGTGAACCATCTTGGTTCGGCCAACTAATCATTATTTACAGCTAAGTTATTAGAAAGTACAGTAAACAATCTTTAGGCAACGACTTGACAGTCTGACAGATGACCTGTCAAGTGATATACTCCGTACTATCTACAGTAGTAGTAGGGTCGTTAGCAGGACAACAATAATTCGCGTAGTGTTTGCAACACGTGTTTATCCGCCATTTTAGGAAAGTTCTTACCTAAGACGTGTGTTATGTGTGTGGTGTGAGGACGCAACATCATCATGCGAGCTTTACGACTGGTCGTCACGGCTCAATATGAAGTGTGTTCAAATATTTTGATGTGGTTTCCACGTGTTGCTTGCCCACAACACTCAACAAGAATGAAACTGGAAAAAGAGTTACTCTCTCCATCTTAGGAAAATGGCATTCTGGTTTTATCCTAAGTCAAACAATCTTACCTTTGATCAAATTTATAGGGAATAGTATCAATAATTATGACACCAGATAGGAATAATATAAAAATATATTTCAAGATGAATCCAATGATACTAATTTTAAACTATAAATATTAGTATTTTTTCATAAAAGTTTGGTCAAACTTTAAACGATTTGACTTAGGACAAAACTAGAATGTCATTTTTTGTGAGACTGAGGAAGTATAAAAGAAAATGATGAAATGTCACTGGCTGCCCAATTATTGATGAAACCGCAGTATCAGTTATTGTGGTCCAGGGAACAACCTATTAAATTTTTTTTAGAAAACGTGCGAAGCACATATTTCGTCAAGGAGAGGAGAAAAAAATGTTACAACAATCTTAAACAAAGAAGGAAAAAAGAACACACACCAACCGAAGGCCTCTATACACCATTGATCATCATTTCAATAGGTTGCTATAATGCTATTTAGATTTTGTATACTCCTATTTTGCCTAAAATCACTTCAATCATGTTTTCCCCTTTTTTTCCCTTTTTGCAGGGTATTACGAGTACAGTTTCCTAGTGCATTATGGAGAAACCATACTTGCTGGTCAAACATCCAGCCTGAGTTTATTGGCCCCTTCCATACCAAACAAGATAGTTCTGGCATACCCACTCGTGAACATCCCAATCCTGAGTGCTCTGGAGTCTGCTACATTAAACATCACTTTTTTACAAAAGGGTTGCCAAAAGAAAATCCAGCAAATATTGTTACACGGTTTTTCTCCAACAAAATGGTAAAGAGAAAGACAAAAGGTTTGCTCCAACCAAATGCTTACCAAGACACTAACCTCACTAAAGCCACACACATGGAAGTCTAAGGCACGATAAAGTTATTTGAGTTTTGTATTATTGCAAAACACCAATATGTTTATAAAGATAACATACTTTTTCATGTTCTAAAACTAAATAAAATTTAGTGATAATCAAAGTCACGCCTTTCTACCCGATATTTGAAAGTAGGAAGGCGTGTGTGACCGGAGGCAGTAACTAAGAAGAGTGTATTCAATTTTACCGGAGCTAGCTAGTACTTAGCTCCATTTATTTATCCAACCATCGTTCTAATAGAGCAGGAATCACGAACGAAGCCTACCCCACAAGTTAATGTCCATGACTTCATCCTTTCCGCTTGATTCCACTGGCTGAAAGGACACGTCAGACAGACAGGTAGCCAGATAAGTGCTTCGCAGTTGCACGCACCAGTCCCTGGTCAAACGAATGTGAACCTAACCTGATCCAGTCAAAGCCAATTGCCATTTTAACTTCAGTTCCTTCTTCTTTTTTGCGCTCGAAATAGAAAATCAATTTGCCGGCCATGACAAAAGTTGAACCCACCACACCTAATTGTTTGATCTGAAACCAAGCTTGATTACTTAAAAAAGCACACTTGAAGTAATTTTTGTTTATATATTTGCGTTGAGTTTTGTAAAGTGTAAGACAAGGCGACAAACAAGCACATTCTTTGAACTTATTTAATTGCTATAAGCATACGCACAAGTAAAAAGTTAGAGACAGGTAGGAACAGAGTTTGAAAATGCAGATTCTGTCATTCCTCATTAGATGAAACTAGGGATGTAGCACCCTGGATAAACAGATCGATAGCTGTTCCATTGACGGCACACAAGTGGCATGTCGACAAATACTTATCCTTTCTTGCTGTAATGCTTAAATTTGTTGCTTTCTCTATTTGCAATGTTATATGTACGAGGTTGAATTCAATCGAATTTACTGTGAAATTATATCAAACTTTGGATTGATGTCACGGATATGAAATTTTTTATATAAAATATAAAAAAAATTTCAGGACATACATGTTACTTGTATATTTTATAAATATCATGTATTTCTTTCCACAATAATATATTGATAAATGACAAATTGAGGTCTTAAATAATTAATTATAGCGTGCTCGTTTATCTTCCTTGCGCGCACCTGCATATATAATGTACTACTACTACATATGCAGGTCTATATATGTCCACCACATGTTGCTCAAGGAACGAAACCATTTGAGAAAAAGGTCGCTCCTGTCACGTATCTACCTGGCTAAGTATCTCGACTAGAGACCCTGCCGGCCGGTGTGCTGGTCTGTCCGTGTGCCACGCCACGGTGGCGGACCCGGGGAAGCAGCGCCGGCGGCTTCTCGCCGCTGTCGACTACAGAGGAGAAGGCCAGCTCCCGCCGCCGGAGCCCGTGATGTCGTCGTCGCCGGCGCTCTCGCGGAGCAGGCAGGAGGAAGAGATGTCAGCAATGGTGTCGGCGCTGGCCAGGGTGATCGCCGGCTCGGCGCCGCCTCCGCCGGCGGCCACGAAGAGCGTTCCCGCCGCCCAGGGCGCCTTTGCAGAGAAGGAGGAGGCGTGGTGGCCGTACGAGGAGCTCGACGACGCGCCGCCGTCCTCGGCGTTCGTGCTGGACGGTGAGAACCACGAACTTGAACACACATGCTGCATTAGAGTAGGCGCGACATGCATGAGAGATTTTCTTTATTACTTTTCTCGGCGATGTTCTGTTTCTGTGTTTACGACGTTGATTTGTTAGTATTTGTTCTAGAATTCAAGGGAGACGTGCACGAGGTACTTTAGACGCATCGTGCAACATGCATTTGCAAACGGAGCCGTGTGCGTCCACACACGATAATGATCGTGTTTGTTTAATAAGGGGTGTTAGCGACTCAGCACGTGTCCTTTCTTCTGGCTCTTTATTTTCTTTTCAGCTCTCTTGTTTGTTTATCGCTCTGTGGAAGTTCTGCAAGCTTCATTTCTTTTTAATCTCTGCTTCAAATGGATGGAATGAACTCAGCAGCTCGTATTAGCAAAGAGCTCTAAATTTCCGCCGTCTTGCTATTAGGACCGAAAAACTCACGAACTATCCCATCATACACTGTTTTATCAAACTAGGGTATTCTAAAACAAAAATTCAGCACACTAACAGGTTTTGACTGCATTACTCTACGAAATTTTCTCTACCTAGGTCTAAAGATTTTATATGAACTTCAGAACTGTCTAAACATCCAATCAGTCTCTACTGAGTCTACTCTGTTTCTTTCTTGGATGGCTGCGGAAGCAAATGCGAAACAGAGCATGCTAGAAGCGAAGGCGGTACAGAGCAAGGAACAAAACAGAGGAGCCAATCTAACACATAATCTCACAACACACTAATCATCGTTCATTCGTTCGTATTTTTTGCTGCGTTATTTAATCTTCATTAGCAGTAGCAACTAGCAATCACAGTTTAATGTTATTCTGCTGACTAAACTCCTCTGTTTCTTCTGCGATGCGCAGGCTACGGCGCGTCGACGCAGCCGCCGGAGCAGCAATGGCCTGCGGCTCCTGCAGAAGCGGCGGCGGCGGCGGCGGCGACAGGATCGTCGTCCTCATCGTCGCAGTACCGTGCGACCGCCGAGGAGCTCCCGTCTCCGTCGTCTGCAGGGGAGAGCAGCGGCGGCGGCGGCGGCGCGCCGTCGCGGAAGCGGTACCGCGGCGTGCGGCAGCGGCCGTGGGGGAAGTGGGCGGCGGAGATCCGGGACCCGCACAAGGCGGCGCGCGTGTGGCTCGGCACCTTCGACACCGCCGAGGCCGCCGCGCGCGCCTACGACGCCGCCGCGCTCCGCTTCCGCGGCAGCCGCGCCAAGCTCAACTTCCCCGAGTCCGCCACGCTCCCTTCGCCGCCTCAGCACCAGCCTCGGGCGGCGCCGCCGTCGCGCGCATTGCCGCCGCAGCTGTCGCGGCCGGAGGTGCTTCTCGAGTCGCAGGCGGCGCTCCCCAGCGCGGAGCCGTACGCGGAGTACGCCAGGTTCTTGCAAAACGCCGGCGGCGATCCAGCCGGGACGGCAAGCGCGTCGCCTTCACTTGCAGCTTTCGGCTTCGGAGCAGACGGCGCGAGCGGCGGGGCCGGCCTCCACCCGGCGACTTCGCCGCGGTCGTCGGCAGCGGCGTGGGCGCACTGCTACGGCACGTACCTGCCGCCGTGGCGGTGGGACCAGTCAGGTTGACCTGCGTCAAGTCGTCAACGAAGGAGCCATCCTCTCACTGACAGGTCGGCCGTCGTTCGTCCAGCTCGTACGATGCTTACGTGGAAAGATACAAAATGAACTGCTACCACTAGTGGTGTCCGTGTGCGGCGGTCAACCAGTTCACACGGCACCTGGTCGCATGGCCGGCACAAGACGGCAGGGTGATTGCGACGGCGGATGTTGGAATCAACGGCCGAGATGGACGGACATTGGGAAGATATGACTCCCACGTGTTGAATTTGACTGGGCCCCATCCAATTGTATCGACCACTAATAAAACAGAGCCCCGCGAGGAATTTTTCACATTTGAAATGTTAGTGCACGAAACTAAGTAGTGCTATAGGTTTAACTCATATGTTAGACTTCATATGACCGTGAGTTCTAATGACAAAATACTAATCGGGAGTACATGATACTGGTTAGCTTACTATAGGCCTTGTACTGACAAATTTGGGGCACAAGGGTTACTGTTGTTTGAGTTCGTTTGGCAACGCTATGCCATATGATTTATCTTGAAAGTATGTGGCTCAACAAGTTTTTCTCCATGCTCGAAGCAAGGCATACGATTCCCACACTGGAATTCCTGTTCACAAGGTTGAATTGTCACAATGTTAAATGAGCGATGTGATGTCTTACGTTAACAAGCTTAGATATTCTCTTACGTGATAGCGCGAGGTCAAAAGCACATGGCAGCAGGAATTTATATGTAAGCGACGAAGTTCATTGCATAAGCTCTTCATTCACATTCTGAAACCTGATCTACCCTTCTTTCTCCTTTCTGAAGTTTGAACTCAAAGATGCAAAGTACATTCCCCAAAGGCTCACACTCTCCAGCCCTTAACTAGGTTAGCAGTTTTTCCTTTTTTGGAGAAAAAAAACCCTTAAATTCAGCAACATGACATGGACTGAGATTTTTAAGAGGGAATAAATTGGTTAGATCATTGTCTTGATTTTGGCATGCCTGCGTGTCATAGCCTGGAACAACCTCCCGTCGCCAAAAAAAAAAAAAAAAAAAAAAAAAAACCTGGAACAACCTCTAGCGTGGCGTGTACGATGCTGGACAAGTTTATCCAAGCTACCATCTTGTCATACTAGTTACGAAGTGTTTGGCAATTCAAAAAAAAAAAAAAAAAAGAAGTGACAAAGTTTTGGGGGTACCAGAGGTACAGCGTGTAGAAGCATGAATTAGGATATGGCACGGGTAGAAGAGAAACAATTGATGGTTCACTGTCTTCCTGATAATTTTATCGGTTTGTTTCAACACAATAACCAACTCAGCAGTTGGGGAGCTTAAACAAAAACTCATGGGGCCGTCTTACTAAATTTGTCTACAAAAATTACTGTTCCAACAGTTTGACAAGGGGGGGGGGGGGGGGGTGCATTTGCCACCTTTTAGGCAGAATAGTTTCTAACGGCGCGAGTGAATTGGCAAGTCAATATAGTACATGCTAGGTGCACTGAACGTCTAAACTTCTTGCAAGAGTGGCATTCATTTCCAAAGCAGTAAGGGCATGTAAGAGCATCTCCAGCAGTTCCCCTTTCCCATCCTCTATACCAAAAAAACTGTCATTTGATGCATGAGAGGGGGAAAAACTTGCTCCAGCAGTTCCCCTACTCCATCCCCTCTTTTACTCCATGCATCAAATCTTCTCCTCCATCCCCTCTATTCAGGGGATCTCTCTCCTCTCCCCTACTCTAACTACCCGTGGCGCGAAACCGTTTGACCTGTCTCCCAGCCTTCCCGCTCGCGCCGGGCTCTGCTTCCCGCTCACATCGCCTGCGCCGCCACCCGTCGGAGTGCCGCCGCCCGCCGTCCCCGAGCCCTGCCATGGCCGCACCTTGGCCCGCCGCCTACCAGCGACCCGATTTGGGGTTCGTTTCGCCCGAATCGGGGGCCGCAAGAGGCTGGCCGCCATGGAGGACGGTGACGGCGCTCCTTCCTTGGTGCACGGGAGCCCGGCCGCCATGGAGGACGGCGACGACGCTCCTTCCTTGGCGCACTCGCCCAAATTTGGAGCACGAGAGCCCGGCTGTTCATGGCGGCTGCCGCGAGCAGCAAAGCACGGCCGCTGGGGTACGCGCAACCCATTCCGCAGCCGGCGCAACGAAGAAGATGAAGGCCGACGGACGTCGCGGTCCCCTTCTCGTCGCCCCGTGCCGCCGCCGCATGCATCCCCGAGATCACCGGCCTCCCGCTCCTGCCTTGCGACCCCGCCCGCCATGGATCTTGACCAGGGGAGCGCGTCGTCTCCGTTCACCGTCCATGGCGACGGGCGCGTCGGGGGTGCGGCTGGAATCGACGTCCCCTCACCGGTGTCGCCCCCTCCTGCTCCCCATCACCGGCGGCCGCTCATGGAGGGGCCCGCCCAGGGAGCCTGGCCGCCGGAGCCGGCCTGCGCGCCCCCGCCGCCCATGGCCTGCGCTACGTGGATGTCGCGCGCCTGCGATGGCGCAGAGGCACGCGACGGCGAGTGGGGTGGCATCCGCGACTGCCGGAAGAGGCAGTGGCTGGAGGAGCAAGAGAGCGCAGCCAAGGTGCTTGACGAAATGAACCAGAGAGAGGGAGGGGAAAGGGAAGGGTTGGGTGGTGACGTGGCATAATGGGGTCCACAAGAAGGGGATGAGATATAGGGGAATTGCTGGAGCAGCCATACATCAAATCCTGAAAATGGATTTGATGCTTCCCCTGAAGGAAGATTTGATGCATAGATTTTAGGGGAACTGCTGGAGATGCTCTAAGATTCCAAAAGAGTGTCGTCCTTGAGTGCTTTGAACTTAGAATTGGAGTGGTTTGTAACCTGTTCATGTAAATGGATCTGTCGTCGCTCGAATAATCGAGAGAACGGCAAATATTTGGTTCGGGGAACAACGATCAATCGAGGAATCAATCTAGGGCACACAGAGAGTTTTTATACTGGTTCGGGCCTTCCGGAGGATAATAACCCTACGTCCAGTGTATGTCGTGTTGAATATGGTGGTGTGTATGATCTATGATCTGATCTCTCCTCATCGGAGGGTTACATGTATATTTATAGTCCTGTTACCGCCTCTAAGAGTTCTTGCCTTGTTCTACAAGATTTCCGATCTGTAGTAACAGATTCGGAGTCTATCTACAAATTTCCTTTCGTGCGATACAAGTCTTCGGAAAATACCAAATTAAGTCTTCGGGAATATCTGAAAATATGGGTTACGACATAAGCCCCCGAACATGTCACTTGGCTGATTCGTCTTTGACACGAAGAGGTCTTCATCTTCATGCGAACTTCTGACAAGGGATATGTTCTGTACTGAGCACACATACTTCAGATATTCTCATCTTTAACTTTTAAGTCATCGGAACAACCGATTGAACCGAGCCTTCGGAATAACTATCTAAGCCAGGTCTTCGGAACAGCTGAACGAACTGAGTCATCGGGACAACTATGTCGAGTGATCGGAATACCAGGTCTTTAAGAGAACCGTCAATCCAGGGAGTTTGGAGAAAACAATAAATAATTCTCAACCTTATCCCTTTTTCTTGGTCCAGCCATGGCATTGAATCCGCTTCAGAGTTGAAAAGACTTTGACGCGACCCTTCGGCTCTTGTTTTTATTCTCCAAACCAGGCCCACCAAGGCTTCCTCTGGATTCACCGCGTCGCCGCACGGTTCCCCAGAAAGAAACATAAAAAATCCATTTTGCACTTGACCTTTCGGTTTCCAAAAAGCCACCCTTTGGCTATAAATGATGGAGAAGGCGGAGCTCTCAAGTATCACTTTCGCATCCACCATCCACCATGGGCAAGAAAAGACCCACCACTCCACAGTTCATGAAGTGGTTCGATGACGAGCTCGCCGGCGGGTCGGGATCCTCCTCCGAGCATCCCGCTGACGCTCCACCGCCGATAGCTGCTGCTCCTCCTCCGCTCTCCGCGGAGGATTACGGGCTTCCTCCTCCGAGTCCCCCTCCAGATCCATCTCAGGTCGTTGACCTAGAGGCGGACACGGCGGGAGATGAAGAGTTCGCGCGCCGCCTCCACGTTGCCCTGAACAAGGGGCCACGCGGGATTCCGGCGGACGCCAAACCCATCCTCCTCGACGACTCCGACGACGACGACGACGATGACAACAGCAGCGACGACGACTAGCCGGCCAAGAAGAAGGCCATGGTCCTGTACAACCCTGGCTGGGCTCCTTGGACGAGCACCCAAGCCGGGTCCAGTCCAGCGGGTGGCTCCATTCCCGTCGCCGCAGAAGATCCTCTCCTTTCTACCGGGATCATCAACCCGGTCATGGCATTGAACGAGGGTTCTACCCTCTCCACCACCGAGGCGCCCCTCCCGCTCATCACTCTAAGTGAGGGCGGCGTAGGTGCAGGTTCTGCTGCTGCTGCTGCCGAAGCCTCCTCTCCCCTCATCACATATGAGGAGGACGAGGTTGATGCTGATGCTGCTGTTGCAGCCCCTGAGGACGCTGATGATCAGCGGAACTAGGGATAAGGGGATGGCTATCATGCTATTCTCTTTGCAGTAGCCTAGGTTTTCTTATTTTTTCTTCTTCTCCTGTTTTATTCTTCTATCAAACAGGACGGAGTGTAGAGCTTAGATAGTTTTCTGCATGTCTTGCTTGTAATATGTTTTGGCTACCTTACGGTAGGCCTTCTTGAGGTCGTCCTGGGACGTATCCTTGGGCACATCAAGGGCTGCCTTCAATCCAAGATTACAATTTCTGAATGATATCGCATCTGTGATGTTGGCTTCTCCTTTGTCTTGACAATATGCCTTGCATGAGTCTTCATAGCAACTAACAGATCACTCGGCCGAGAACTCTTCGGGAGTATTACTCAACACGTTTTTAACGCACCGAAGGCTCTTTTCAATCCGGATCATTAGTCAAGATTGTTAATTATTTGAGCAACTGATCCCAAAAAATATCCCAACTTCTTAGCTCATATCCAGGTAGTTATCTTTCCAAAAACGAGCACAGATCCAAACTCATTATTTTAATAACAGAAAATAGCATCACCGCAGTATATTCCGCGCGTAACCCAAGGAAGAGAAATCCCGCATTTACGGGGAGGCGAACCGTCACGCCGGGTTTTACTTGAGCCCTTCACGCCGTATTCTTTTTCCTCCATCCTCTAGTCCGCACTTCTTTTCATTTCCTCAAACCCTAAACATTTCTCATGGCCACCGCATCCTCGTCCGCCACAATCTCTGGCAATCCCAACGAAAATCAATCCTCCGACTCCCAAGACTCCAACATTTCTCTTACTCAGGCGCAGCAGAAGATGAAGAAGGGAGAAATCCCAAATCTGCAGGAGTACTGGAAGAAATCCACTCTCACCTTGAAATACTTAGATGAACTGGAGAGAAGGGAATGATCTCTGCTTTCCTGACCCGGCGGAACAACGGCGACTACGACTATCATCATTGCAACACCACGGAGCTCCCGGTATTTGAAGCTCATGTCATGTGTGGTCTCAATCTTCCTCCTTCCAAATTTCTTGAGCAGGTCTGTAGATTCTACCATATAGAGCTTGTTCAACTCAAACCCAATGCTGTGATGATGCTTAGCATGTTTGCTATCTTGTGCGAATGTTGGTTGGGCGTAGCCCCCTGCTTGAATCTGTGGCGCCATTATCACCAGCCCCGGTATTACAAGGGTCAGATGATGGTCTTCTCAGTGGGCTTTGTAGTTAGGAACAAAAATGAATTCATCCCGTACAAGTACAAGTCTTCTTGGAGCTCATATGACACCAAATATTTGATCTTGGACATGGGGAAGAAAAATACTATAATCAAGCTTGACGGCTTGATGCCGAACCATGAAAAGTGGGACAAGGGTCTTCCGACCTATGTTCCTCGATTAAATAAGATGATAGCCAGGGTCAATGAGTTGATCAAGTTGGGCTTGAGAGGAGAACATGTTGTGGAAGAGTTTGTCCGAAGACGCATCTTCCCTCTTCAGAAGCGTGATCCACTGGCTATGCATTACACAGGTCCTGGTGAACCTAATTGGTTACCAGTAGGAGGTAGATATCCATTACTCATCAATATATCAGTATATACTTGATATCTGATTTCTGTTTGATAAGCCTGTCATCTTTTTCTCTCGTTTGCAGCTGTTGAGCTCTCCGAAGACGATGTCTTCAAGAGAGTATACGATATCATGGGTACTGGACCAAAAGATAAGCCTCCGACAGTACCTCTTCCTTATAGTGCAGAAAATCCACCTCCCGAGGTATGTTGGTCGTAGGTCTCCTCGCTTTGCTTGAAGATATATTTTCCACCATACTAATCTTGTATTCTGCAGAACCTTTATGAACCTGGCCCCGACGATGTCCAACCTGATGTTGATATAGTCATCGGGGATAGTGACGAAGAAGACAACGGCAATCAGGAGAAGGACATGACCGTTGCTGATGACGCTACCAGCTCTCTTGAGCGAAAGGTGGCTGCTGTTGCTGCTGGCGAACAATCTGAGGCGCCTGGAGAAACTGAGAGGGTTGAACCGGCGGCTGATCCCACGCTCGGTAATATCCCGATGGGTATCGAAACCTCCAATCTTCCTCCACCTGCTGTCGAGTCTTCGAAGCCCCCAGCTGGGACAAAGACAAAGACGACGACCCGCAAGCGCTTCCGAACAGCTACTCCTGCAACTCCAGCAGCTCCAGCAGCTTTAGCAACTCCAGCAGTTTCAGCAGCTCCAGCGATTCCAACAATTGTTGCCTCCGACATTTCCCTGAACTGCCTCCAACTCGCGTCGCTAATCCTCGTACCGGTGATCAGGTACCCATCGAAATAGTTTTCGGCAGTCTCTTTAAAGGGTTTTCCAAAATCTCTCAAGTCTTGTCTTCCCAGGCGACATCTGCTTCTAGCCCTGCCTCCAAGAGAAGACGCTTCCGCACCAAGAGAGATACTTCGTAAGTATTCTTGCTAAGTTCCATTGCTGTTTGAAATATTTTCATACGATCTTCTGATGTGTGAACATGCTATAGTGTTCCATCCTCTTCTGCTGAACCTGCTCCTGCCACCAACCCTCCGGCCTCAAATGTACAACCAGTGGCTGAACAAGCTCTAGCTGTTTCTGCTTCGGCATCCGAAACAGTTGGGGAGAACTTGGTGTTCGACAAACTAAGCCAGGAGGTAGTAGCTGCCAAGAAGTGGCATCTGCAGATTTGCAAGCGCCTCACTGACAGGATAAAGCAGAAGGACGGAGAACTTGCTGCTCTTCAGAAAAAACTTTCTGACACTGAAGCTGCCTATGCCTCATCTGGGAAAGATGACAAAATTCGAGAGCTCGAAAGCTGCTCTTATTGCTTTGAACAAGACCCACGATGAAGCGAAGACATCTCATGCCAGGGAGATCACAGATATGAAAGCTGAACATAAGGAGTACCTCAAGGATCTGCGTGTGGAAAGAGAGGCTTTATCGAAAACAGTGCAGGGTAATTCTTCCTGTCATATACTGTTTACTTTTTGCCTTTTGCATATCCCTGAAGTAATCGGACATTTTCTGTTGTAGACTTGAGCTCTAAAAATGAAGCCTTGAGCACGGAGAACACAGCCAAGACTCAAGTGATCCAAACTCTGCAGGGAGAGGTGAAGAAACTGAAGGATGCAAACAAGATCCTGACTGCAGAGAAGGCTAAACTTGCTGACAATGTAGCTGATAGTTTAGTCAATGGCTGTGCCTTTGCTTTGGCTGCTTTGAAGAACCGTCATCCTGAATTGGATGTGAAGATTGTAGAGCAAGGCTTTACTTGTAATGTAGTTGAGCGTGATGCACTTGTTGATGGACTGATGGGTTCAGCCGACAAGTTCATCATAGATTTGAACTTAGAAGCACCTCCTTCTTCTGATGAGGAGAGGGCTTGAACTGCTTGTAAAGCCCTGCAATCAAACAATATTTTGATGTAATACTGGAGCTCAAGCTCCTGTTAATTTATTTTAGATATGCATAGTAGCCCAGCCCCCAGCTTTTTTGGATACAGTTTTAACTGTATGCAGGAAAGCATTATGTCTATTGTGCAATATCTAAATGCATTAATTCATTGACGCTTTGCTTTGTCTGTGACAAGCTACGTTTGAACTAATTTTGCTGTTGCTGATATCTTGTCTCCATATTTGGAGCTGATGATAGCTGTATAACATTTGACTTTGCCATGGCAAGTTATGTTTCAAGCTAAATATTGTTAGGTGTTGATCTTGCAACGCAGTCTGAAGTTGGCACTTATAACTCGATGGCTAAGGCTCTTACTTCAGACACTCGGGGAGACTTACGAAACTTATGAACCATCGGCAGCTATCGTGTAGCACCGCATGACATAAGACTTGCAGTCTGTTGGTTGGTTGATCGTGCAACCGGCCTAGGGAGAGCCACTTATTAACCTCATGGGCTAAGGGTCCCTCGCTAGAACATCATAGGGTCAATTAACTTATGAACCACAGTGTGGCTAAGCCTTATGACAAAATTTTGCCTGAAAAGGCTGTTCGTACCGATGCCTTATAACCCTCATGTGGCTAAGACATCAGCCAAACTAGTAGACCGACCTGGGCCAGCCTTTGTGATCTTGCACAGTAGATGAAGAAACTGAACACATCTTTATTCATCAACAATGGATTACACATAAAACTTTCTAAGCTGATCAGTGTTCCATGTTCCAGGCAATATATCGCCATCAATATGGGCTAAGATATAAGCCCCCATGCCAGCATCTTCGACTACTATGTATGGTCCTTCCCATGGAGAAGACAACTTGTGCTTATCCTTGGTAGTGATATCTTTCTTGATCACCAGATCTCCCACATCTAAATGTCGGCCAACCACTTTGCGACTGTACTGCTTCTTCAGAACCTCCTGATAATGTTCCACATTATGCAGTGCTGTGTTGCGTTCTTCTTCGAGGAGCAGTAGATCAACCTCTCTAGAGATCGGTTGGTCGTCTTCATAGAAGTTGATGATCTGATGAGCCCCCAAGTGAATAGCGGGTGGTAGCACTGCATCAGCGCCGTAGACTAGGAAGAATGGAGTTTCCTTTGTAGCTCGACTGGTGGACGTCCGTGCTGACCACAGAACGGTCGGTAACTCTTCGATCCAATTCCTGCCTTTAGCTGCTAGCTTCTCGTATACTCGCGCACGCATCCCTTTCATAAGGATCCCGTTGGCTCGCTCAACAGCACCATTGGTCTGAGCATGGGCAACCGAAGATGTTGGATGAATGATACCATGATCGGCACAGAATCTCTCGAACTGGCTACCAACAAATGTTGACCATTGTCTGATATCAGCTTTTTAGGGACGCCAAACCTTGTGACTATACTCCTCATGAACTTGACAGAAGCGATCTGAGTGATATTCACAACTGCCTCTGCCTCGATCCACTTGGTGAAAGTGTCGATGGCGACGTATAGAAACTTGTAACCTCCTTTCGGCTTTGGGAAACGGTCCCAGTATATCGATCCCCCAGACAGCAAAAGGCCAAGTGATTGGAATTGTATGCAACTCTTGAGCATGCCTTGTACTTTGCCTACCGAAGAATTGACAGGACTTACATGTCTGCACGAGGTGGATGGCGTCCTGCTTCGCTGTGGGCCAGTAGAATCCGTGCCTGAATGCCTTGCCGATGAGAGTGCGATAAGCTGCATGTGCACCGCAGATCCCACCGTGTATATCATGCAGTAGTCGAATACCATCCTCTGTCGAGACACACCTCAGCAGAATGCCATTGAGACCTCTTCTGTAGAGTATATCATCGATCAACACATACTGCTTGGACTTGCGTGCCAGCCGTTCCGTGGCCGCATCGTCATCTGGGATAGGATTGTTTTCGAGAAACAGGCGGATTGGTGTACGCCAGTCTTCGACAAAGCCTTCCCCCGCATCGATAACCATCATCTCTACTTCAGCATGTGTACTTGCCGCCGATGGCTTGTGGAGCTTTTCTAAGAACACATCGTCTGGGACTGGAGATCGCGACGAAGCAATGCAAGCTAGATGATCAGCATCACGATTGTCCAGCCGTGGTACGTACCGCACTTCGAGACCATCGAACCCTTTCTCCAGCTTCCGAACTTCTTCAAGATAATCAGCCATCTTCGGATCAGAGCATTGATACTCTTTCTGTACCTGCCGGGCAACTAACTGTGAATCCCTTTTCACGAGCAGTCGGCTGATACCGAGAGATTTGGCAATGCGGAGACCTGTCACGAGGCCCTCATATTCTGCAACATTGTTCGTAGCTTGGAAGAGCAACTGGATGGCGTACTTCAATACTTTTCCTGCTGGAGATATGAGAACAACTCCAGAACCGGCACCTTTCAATGTGAAGGAGCCATCGAAATACATGACCCAGTGATCTGGATCTTGCTTGTCGTCATCACCATCATCGGTCCACTCTGCTATGAAATCCGCCAGAGCTTGTCCTTTGATGGCTGTTCGAGGGACATATTCAATCTGGTATTGACCAAGCTCTACAGACCATTGAGCAATTCTGCCGATGGCATCCTTGCATTGCAAAACAGTCTGGAGCAGTCTATCCGAGACCACGTTGATTGGATGAGCTAAGAAGTAATGCTTCAGCTTTCTGGATGTCATCAACACTGCATACAAGAGCTTCTGTACCATCGGGTAACGCGTCTGGGCATCTTTCAATATCTCGCTGACGAAGTAAACGGCGAACTGTTTGGGCCCAGCTTCTGTTTCTCGTTCAACTGTCAGCGCGGCGCTGACAACTGAATCTGTTGCAGCAACATATAGTAGCAGTTCTTCATTTGGCTGTGGGGGTTTCAGGGTGGGCATATTTTTGAGATAAGCTTTGAGCTTTTTGAATGCCTCTTCTGCCTGGTCATCCCACTGAGAGCCATCTTGATTTCGTAGTAACTTATAGAATGGCATACCTCGTTCTCCCGATCTCGAGATGAACCAGTTCAGGGCCGCCATCATGCCTGCTAGCTTCTGGACTTCTCGCCAGGTTCTCGGAGGCTTCAGCTTTTCAAGAGCCGCGACTTTTACTGGGTTTACATCAATACCTCTCTCAGAGATCATATACCCCAGTAGCTTTCCGGACTTTACCCCGAAAACACACTTGGCAGGGTTAAGCTTCATCTTGTACTTTCTCAGATTGTCGAAAGTTTGCTTCAGATCTGCCAGGAGATCGTCAGACTTCTTGGTCTTGACAACGATGTCGTCAATGTATGCTTCGACGTTCTTCCCGATCTGATCTTCGAAGACTATGTTCACGCACTTCTGATAAGTACACCCAGCATTCTTCAACCCGAAGGGCATTGTGATGTAGCAGAATATTCCGAACGGCGTGATGAAGGCCGTTCTTTCTTGATCATCGATATTGAGGCTAATTTGGTGATATCCAGAGTAAGCATCAAGAAAACTTAATAACTCACTAGTAGATGTAGAGTCTACAATCTGATCTATCCTCGGAAGAGGGTACTCGTCTTTAGGACAAGCTTTATTCAAACTAGTGTAATCGACGCACATGCGCCAGGATTTATCTGGCTTAGGAACTAGTACAGGATTTGCTAGCCATTCAGGATAGTCCACCGTTCTGATGAACCCGGCTTTGAGAAGCCTAGTGACCTCCTCATGTATGGCGTCGCGTTTGTCCGGCGTGTACCTTTGCTGCTTTTGCTTGATCGGCTTGAAGACCGGGTCGATCCCCAATTTGTGCTCGATCACCTCCCTGGGGATCCCGGGCATATCAGATGGTTGCCATGCGAACACATCGATATTCTCCCGGAGGAAGGCTACGAGCGCGTCTTCCTATTTAGGGTCGAGATCGTCCCCGACGTTGGTCTTCTTGCCGGGGTCGACGAAGCTGAGGCTGATCTGCTTGCTGCCCTTTTTAGCAGTTTCATCTTCCTTCGTGCTTGGCTCGTTGACAGTCTTTGCTGGCGCTTGGGCGGCCGCTGTCGACGGGGATGCCGCATCTGAAGCCTTCGTGTCGGCGACTGCTGCTTCCTGCCTCTTATCCTCCCGGGGGGTTTTTGTCTGGCGCTACGAGTCAGGGTTCTTCGAGTCGAAGTGCCCAGCTATGATTAGCGCGTTTACGTCGCATCTCACGGCTTGATCCTGATCAGCATACAGCGTAATAACACCCGCAGGTCCTGGGATCTTGAGCATGGCGTAGGCGAAGTGTGCAGCAGCCATGAACCTGAATAGGAACGGTCTTCCCAGAATGCAGTTGTAGGCAGATTCGAAGTCAGCCACCTCGAACATCAGGACTTCAGTTCTTCTATTCCCTTTCGGGCCCACCGTCACTGCTAGCTCTATCTTCCTAAGAGGACGTGAAGACACCCCAGGCAAGATGCCGTGGAATGACTCCTCCACTGGTCGGAGAGCGGTGATCGGCAGACCCATCTGGTCGTATGTCTTCTTCATCAGCAAGTTGAGACCGCTTCCGTTGTCGATCAACGTCTTCGCGATCTTGTTCTTGTGGATGATGATCTTGGCGACGAAGGGCAACTCTGGGTTGCTCAGTAGAGTCTTCGGGTGGTCATTGGCATTGAACGCGATCGGGGTGTCCGACCACTCTAGTCTTCTAGAACAGGGTTCCGCCATAGCCACCTCTCTCTGCAGCTTCTTGTACTGGCTCTTCGACGACAGAGCGGAGCTCCCTCCGAAGATCATGTTGATCTCCGGGTACCTCTCCTCCTCGTCATCGTCATGATCTCTGCGACTTCTGTAGCGTGGGCGTTCATCGCGGTCATCGCGTTCCCTGGACTCCCGATCTCGGTACTCTCGACGCCCACGATCTTGGTGCTCCCGATCTCGGTGTTCCCGATCCCGGTGCTCCCGATCTTGATTCTCCCGGCCCCGATCCTCTTCTCTAGCTGTCCGCAAGATCTTGCCTTCTTCCAGACGCTTCTTTTCGAGCTTGAGGTAATCAAAGCACTCTTCTAGTTCATGGTTGGGGGAACGGTGTATCGGACACCATTTA
Source organism: Eragrostis nindensis (assembly GCA_012490785.1). Classification (NCBI taxonomy): domain Eukaryota; kingdom Viridiplantae; phylum Streptophyta; class Magnoliopsida; order Poales; family Poaceae; genus Eragrostis; species Eragrostis nindensis. The sequence continues at coordinate 879,097 of JAAXCT010000128.1, forward strand.
GCCACGCCTTCGGGACGACCTCGCTTCTTACGGAAGTGGTTACGATCTGGCCCTTGTCGATCCACCGCGTTCACCTCCCTGTCTTCAGACTTCTTCTTCGGAGCCTTGCCCCGGCCATCGGAGAGGCGAGCACGGGCATCGGCAGCCTTGGCGCAGATTTCTGCCAATCGGAACAGCTCTGCGGTAGTCTTGGGCTCATTTTCTGCTATGGTTTCCACCATCTTTACATCCAAACACCCTTCTTGGAAGGCAAGGATCACCTCCAGATCAGAGATGTCTGGAATCGTGTTCTTCATTAGGCAGAAGCGCTTGATGTAATCTCGGAGGCTTTCATCAGCTTTCTGTTTAACACCTCGGAGCTGTTCTGGCGTTGCGTTGCGATTGTACGATCCAAGGAAATTTCCCTTGAAGACCTCGCATAATTCCGCCCAGGAGTCGAAGTGATATGCCGGGAGGTTTAGCAACCACGACCGCGCTGCTCCGGTCAGGGCGGTAGGCAGGTAGGCGCACTTGATTCTTTCATCTCCTCCCGCAGCATCTATCGTTGTGGAGTAGATCGACAGGAACTCCTCTGGGTTGATGGTGCCGTCGTACTTGTCGATGGATCCCACTTTGAACTTGGCTGGCCACTCAACAGTTCGGAGATAACGACCCAGAGCCCTATACGGGGGCGGCTTAAGAGCCGTCTCTGAGCGTACCCCTCTATGACCTGTAGCGCCCGGGGTTTGTCGGTCTGGTTCCTCCCTTGGGGGATTGCCAGTTTGATTCCTCCGCTGATTCAGCTGATGTCTTGCGTCCGAAGGCTTTAGGTCACGCCGACGTCGCCTGGGGTGATTGGAAGACGATCCATGCGAAGATGAGTCGGCCCTTTGATCATTGGTGGCTCCTAGGCGTCTATGTACCGGAGTCCTGGCCGGTGCCGCCACATCTTGTTCTTGCTGTGGGATCACATGGCTAGCGAGTTCCACGACCTGTTGTACCATCGGAGCTAGTGGTGTTCCGTCGGGAGCCATACGCGCAAGGGAATCCAGCGCGGTCTGGAACCGGACGGCATCGAAATCGGTGTTGAGGTTTCTCGGCGTCACATTGGATGGCGCAACCGAACGAGATCTGATCGAATCGATGGTGCGCAAATCACTGGATGCCTCATCGTCACGCCCCGCCATAAAAATTTCCCTGGCCGGGTTATGACCTTGGTTTGGATCTTCTCGGATCTCGGGGCAGTCATCGTCGCTGAAGTCGGACTCGTAATCGGGATAGCCGAGCCCGAACCCAGGAAAATACCGCCCCTCGATGATGTCGAGAGCGATCTTTTGCATCCTCGCTTCTAGGGCAGAGCTAGGTGGCGGATCCGAGGTGGATCCGTCTTCTAGGCGGGTTCCAAACAGAGAGCCCGATACCCGCGAGGCGATCTGAAACTCGGCCGCGGAATTCCGCAGTCCGAACATTGTACATGTAGCCGCCGGCGACACGCGTGGTGCCGTCGACGAACTCTTTTCAGCAAATCCGTCCGGGGACGGAGCCTTCGTGGCCGCCGGGGACGCCTCCTGCGCCACCGACGACATCTTTTCTCGGAGGTTTCCTCCCTTGTCCGCGACGAACGTAAAAGATCCGAACTTGAATTCGGCGCCCGCCGGAAACTTCATCTTGTTCGCCAATGCCATCTGATGCTCTAGACGGATCCTCAGCGCTGCGCCCCTACCTGGCGCGCCTCTGTCGTCGCTCGAATAATCGAGAGAACGGCAAATATTTGGTTCGGGGAACAACGATCAATCGAGGAATCAATCTAGGGCACACAGAGAGTTTTATACTGGTTCGGGCCTCCCGGAGGATAATAACCCTACGTCCAGTGTATGTCGTGTTGAATATGGTGGTGTGTATGATCTATGATCTGATCTCTCCTCATCGGAGGGTTACATGTATATTTATAGTCCTGTTACCTCCTCTAAGAGTTCTTGCCTTGTTCTACAAGACTTCCGATCTGTAGTAACAGATTCGGAGTCTATCTACAAGTTTCCTTTCGTGCAATACAAGTCTTCGGAAAATACCAAATTAAGTCTTCGGGAATATCTGAAAATATGGGTTACGACAGGATCCATGCCACAGATCAACCAACGATTTGGAAGCTTAAAGAGAAAACAGAACAAAGTAGCCCACCGCCCACGACGGCGAATCATCGTGCTCGCATACGCGAGCCCAGGACAAATCTCGCACACCCCGCTTCTATCACTGTCCTGGGGGCCCACATACCTATTCATCTTCCACCTTCAGTTCTTCCTCGAGGCGAGCTCACCGAGACCGCCATGGATCGGAGAATCCCTTATGCGTGTGGATACATGCCCTCCAAACTCACTCTCATCTCAACAGACATAGAAAAGAGGCAGAAGGTTGGCCCGACGGTGGTCGGTGGTAGTCGCCGACGGTGGACGAAGCCAGGGTGGGGGCGTTGAAGCTGATGAGTTAGCGAGGGAGGAGGTAGGAGGGTCGTGGGAGGTCGCCGGACAGCACGGCGAGGGCGCCGCCAGCCAGGTTGGTGGTCGCCGCCGACGAGCTGAGGCAGGGTGGAGGCGTCGGAGCTGACAGGTTAGTAGAGGGCGGAGGTAAGAAGGCCGTGGGGATTGGGGGGGGGGGGGGGGGGGGGGGGGTTGCAACACGGCAAGGCACCGCGACGCCCTGTCGTCGGCGGGGGATGGGTGCACGAGACCTGTGTTGGGCTCGAGCCCGCACCCACTTGCGCCCCGCTCACGACCGGGATAATTTCAGTTCCTCTGAACCGCGGCCTACCTAGGCAAACAGTGCGAGCGAGCGGTGCCTCCGGCGCTTCCCACACCATCTCCCGTATCGCCCACTTTCACGCCACCGCGGCCGTCTCCGGCGAGGCAGCAAAACTCTGATCTTCGCGATGGATTCCGTGGACTCGTTCACAACTGTTTTCTTGTTTCTTAAGTCTTATTTCTTGCATTCCGGCGACTACCAACAAGTTGACAAACCCGCCAAACAAAGTGGACAGTGTGGTTAACTATTTGCCGCCGCTGAAATTGCCGCGAAAATTTAAAAATCAACTTGAATTTTTGTCACTGTAGCCGGTTACCGTACTCGGATATCATCCGAAAAGTGATCTGATGTACAGAATCAACCGTTGAAAGTTCACAACACCCGAAGCGATAAAAACTCAGATAAAGTTGATCAAACCGGTGTGAGGAGGATTATACACTTTCAGATAAAGTTATGTATAACACGTGTTAGATGTTAAGATAATTATCGTTGGCGTTGCCGCCGTCTTCGTCTTCGCTGAGCTGTTGGTGGTAACTGCTCGGAAGGCCCGCATGGAAGAATAGTTCCTGTCTCATCCTCTATGCGCCTCTTTAGCTCTCTTAAAATCCGGATTTGCCCCAACTTTTCTGGTGATAATTTTTCCCAGTAAATCCCTGCATGCATATGTTTCGGAGAACTGATCGACGGCAGAAGGATCATTTTTGCAGATTAAAGAAGTGAAAGAAGTGATAGCGATCAGGCAAACCTTGTGGCTTTGGTATTGTAGTGTTCGTGAAGATGACCTGCGTTGGCGTGCAAATAATGTCAACCGGCACATCATGGACGAGCAGCTTCTCAACTGGGATGTCATCCACCAATTGCTTGTCGTGGACTATACCCAAACACAGTTTACAGACAATTAATGTCAGCGATAGTAAAGCGCTAAAGGAGCATGAATCAATCAGTCTGATTCCAGTCAACGGAAGAAGAAAACAGCATATTCCTTCAAGTTCAAGGGGTAAAAAAAGCATATATATACATGAATTTCAGTCACTGAAAACATAACTGGAAATTAGCTGTGACTTAGTGATTACTGATGACTTGTCATCTGTATATGTGGACATTATATTTAAGCCTATGTTAGAATCAGAACTGTGTCCAATTAACCACAGGTTAATAGATCAGTGCGCTTAGTATATATGTTTTGACTAAATAAGAGGAAAAGTTGTCGCTCATGCTCAAGAATAGTCAGATTGGATTTCTATAGCAATCATAATACACTACTAAACGAAACAAGTTACAAAAAAAAGGGATTAGCAGCTAAATCAATAGAAACTCACCACTAGTAACTATCATGGTTGAATCATCTATAGCTCCCATAAAACGAAGCATCCCGTATTCCAGCTCAGCAAATCCCTGTAGATGTTCAGAGGTAAAATTACAGATTGGGGAACAAGAAAATTTTAACTTTCGGAGACAATGCCTAGTTTGTCATTTAAGGCAGTTTTGGCATTGGACACAACACAAGGGCACCGATCTAATCAAGTTTATTTCCTGCTAAAGGGAAGAAACAGAAGCAGTTTCAAAGCTTAATGGGTGTTCTATGAATTATTAAGCGTCGAAATGTAGAAAGGAATAGACGGCAACTGACCCAGTGTACAAGAAGAGAGAGTATTTACCTCACCCTTACCCAGCCGTGCTCCTGAATTTGGATCAACTGCAACTGACCCAATCACAATCAAATCCACCTTAATCCTTTCGTCTAGACCAATTGGCCTCCCATACTTGGCCGCACCAACAGAAGTGCACGCTTCAGGAATACATCCAGCAGGTATCATTGAAGACTCCAGAACTGAGAAAAATCCCGTCCTTAGCCGAGGCTGTGGCGTCAGCAGCTTTTTATCACCTGGATGACACATGTAACACCATTTATTAATAAGCAGTATGTATAAGAAAGGGAGAATACAACTTATTTGCAAGTACCCTAGATAAGAAGTTCAACAATGATTTTTACAGCCTAGTGACCTCACAAATGTAAAAGCTAGCTCCCTAATGACTAATGTTGTTGATCAACATAAGGTAAATTTATAGAACTTTAGCAGGATACAGAACCATGTACTGACAAAAGCAGCAGCGAGCAAGAATCTATCAAGCTGCATCAACAGAAGCTTGACAGTACTGTCAGATTCTTGTTTAAGAAAACAAGGGAAAAACTGAAAGCCAACATAATGCAGGTGCATGTATTTCATGTGTCTTAAGGGGAAGTTTACGCGTACAATCTAATCTACATTTGAGCAGTCATAATAGTTGCAGCCATAGCTAACTGACCTGACAGTGTCAAGAATCGAACTTGCTTCTGAGGTGTGTCAGGATTGACCTTCACACATTGCGCATTCTGAAACACGTCCAGCCTCCCCAACTGGTGACAGATTGAAACACTTCCGATATCAGTGAAGAAATACAGGTACAGGTACAATTCTCTGAATAGTATATGATCAAGGATCGCATGTGCAGGCGCCATGGAGCACAGCAAACTGCTTATGACAGTGGAGTGGCTAGGCTACAGCTCTGCTCTGTAATACATCACGTTGCCATAAACAGTCTGAGTTTTAGCGGCACGTTTCCGCAGCAAACTACAACTAACATACCGAATTGTAAGTGCGTGATGTAAGATTATAATTCCACATTACAAGAGCATGCTGCGCCTGCACGTTCGCTGGGGGAAAGATTAGCATAGCTGCAGGAGAGCAGCGGGTGATAAATGTGTGGCTTGGATTGCTTTACACGAGGCCCCGGCGAAATCTAAAGTAGACGATCCAAGGGCCAGGGGGGAGAGAACGAGCGAGCAAGCGCACCGATTCCGCCGCCGCGGCGGCGCCGTCGAAGTTGGGGATGCGGTGGTGGACGGGGCGCGGGTCGCGCGCGACGCCCTCAGCCTCCAGCGCGTCCCACACCCGCTTCCGTATGGCCCACTTCCACGCCCGCGGGTCCGCCGCCCCCGCCTCCGCCCCAGCGGCGGCCGCCGACGCCATCTCGTCCCGCGCCGCGGCGTCCAGGCGGAGGCGCTCGGCCTCGAAGGCGGCCGGGTCGAACGCACCCGAGGAAGAAGACGTGGAGCTTCTCATGGCCACGGATGCCACCGCGGCCATTGCACGGCGGGAAGCGGCCGCTGCGAAGTGCAGCGACAACGGCGGCGATGGGAAGAGGAGCGGCATGGCTGGCTCCTGTTCTCGCCACTCGTGTCAGCTGCTAGATGGCATAGTTTTGGCTCACCTCGTGAGGCTGTCATGTGGGGCCACAAGGGAAGCGGATACAGAGTTTCGAACATCACACAAACGAATGATGAACATGCGTGTAGAATAGTCGATTAATCTGAGAACCATTGCACGGTAACAGAGTAAAAATAACCAAACATACTACGGACTACCGAGTTCAAAATTCTTAACTCTCGACGTAGTATTAATCAACCGCGATGGCAGCAGCTCAGATCACATAAACAGGTCCCCTAAAATTTCCAACAAAGCTTGAGAAGAAAAACGAAGACTGAGAACGCTATCAGGGTGAGACTTGTAACAGCTCACACCTTGAGCTTGCCGAAGAATCTCTGCTCCTTTTACCGATCCGAATTAAGCTAAAATAGACTTGTCGTAAATTTTCTTATGGTCTTACTACCCAAGAAGTAGATTCAGTCAACGCAAAAAATGACTTAAGTTTGATCACACACTTATGATTTTCAACTGTGTGGTGGATAAGATTGTCTGAATGAGTTTTTGAGTTTACTTTGTAAACTCTGGTTTTCAGAAGGAAAAAAAAATCAAACTAGCTAGCCCTAAAATCCTTATTTTCTAAATAAAACCCTAAAACCCCTCCAATCAAGATCTTCGTCTTGCTATGAAATGAAAAGAGAAGATTTCGTTAAACCCGGGGTCTTTTTTTTTGGAATTAAACCCTGGGTCATTTTATTTCCACCAACAATATCATTCATTCACTGTCTGCAAGACATAAGTGTTGCATTTCTAGAAAGGAATCCAGCAAGTAGCATTGTGTTACCGACGGGTAAAGGAAAAAAAAAAAGTATCACACGAGCAAGTAGCATTTATAAATAGTAATCCTTCTCTTTATTTACTTTACTAGAGGATCAAATCCAAGATTATAACCGAGGACACTTGACACATGTAGGGGATGGGTGGTAGCTAGACTCCTATTTTGAGTAGGAATCTAGATTTAGCAGTGAAGTTGACATATATAGGCGGTATACATGACTAGTTAGTAGAGATGGATGCTCCTGAGCTTTATGGTCAGGGAACTACTGTTACATTTTAAGCCACAGAACATAGTTCTGTGGCATGTAGTGACAGATTTCCTCACCGCGATTGGCATTCAGCATGGTGAAGTACCTTTGGTCCCAGGTCTTGGTATTCTTGTGGCAGATCGCTGCAGCTGCTGCGCCGTTGCCTCCGATGCCGCCACTGATCGAGCTGCACCATGAGCGCCTCCACCTCTGCAGGGCGGTGGCAGTACCGCACCAGGTATGGATACGGCATGGGGTGGCACGCCACCAGGTCAGCTCCCCCGATGCGTGACACGCCATTCGGCGCGACCATGTACTGTGCGGGTTCCTTGTTGTCTTCTCCGTGAACCACAGTGACGACACGGCGAGGGTTGCCGGTGCCCAGGACTTGTGCGGCGAACTCCACCTCAGCCTGCTGCGACGTCGCGCATGTGTGGGGGTCGGCAGATGAGAAGCCTTCACCGCAGGTGCGGAGTGTTGCCGCGACCTGGTCAGCTCGCTCTGATCCTGGCACGATCCTGAACAGAGTTAGGATTTTGTCCAGCTTGCTTAGGCTGAATGGAACGCCGTCGGCTTCAGGCCTCGAGGCGAATCGCGTCGCCATGGCAGCTGTTCCGGCAAGCCTGGTTCCTCGGGGAAGAAGCGCCCCTGGGTAGAGGCTCTTTCGGAGGAAAAGCATCCCTCGCTGAACGTGCAGACCGCCGGCACCGTGCGCTGGCACCTCTGCAGTACGTACATACAAGATTGATGGCGGCAAGTTAAACAACTGTTAAGGTAGGCAATGCCGCAAGGTAATAACCTGAGAAACTGAATTCAGAATGCAATTCAGAAATTCACCTGCAGGCTCCTGATGAGCTTTGAATGTAGGCGCATCCGCTGCAACTGGGTTGTCAGCGGCACTTGGCCAGGTGACGGGGTAGGCTGCAGCCGCGAAGCGATCCTCGGCTGCAACAGGGGTGTCACCGGAACTCGGCCAGGTGACGGCGTAGGCTGCAGCGGCGAAACGGTCCTCGGTTGCAACAGGGGTGTCACCGGAACTCGGCCAGGTGACGGGGTACGCTGCTGCATCGACGAACGGACCCTCGGTTGCAACAGGGGTGTCACCGGAACTCGGCCAGGTGACGGGGTACGCTGCTGCGTCGACGAACGGAAACGATACTGACGATCGCCAGCAGGAGAAGGGTGCCATGACGTGCCATGGCTAACTGGTGAAGGAAGGGAGATGGTGAAGAGCTGTGGGGGACTGAGCGTGTGAGGTTGACATATTTATACAGGCGAACGCTCTTGCATGCATAGTACTACAAGTATCACACAACACGTACGTTGCCGTTCCCTTTACGATACAAATAGGACGTTTCAACCTCCACCGTGCTTCCCGGACCCGGGAGCTCAGGTCCAGGATGCATGAGATCCTTTAATTTTCAAACTGCAACTGCATTTTGGACGTTGGAACTTGGAACTAATTGTGTTGTTCACTGCTGTTTCGATCCGAATTTAAGAGGGAACCAAGTTATTTTGCATACTACGTACTCTGAATTAGTTAAACTGATCAAAATATAACATTTAATTTCTCTTCTATTGACTTGTGTATCTCCATCCAAATCCATGTTTCATGACTTCCTTTCACCTCCACCTCTGAAAGAATTATAAAAGAAACAATTGTTGAGCCGTTACTACTGCCATGCATGTAAAGACTTAGTATAAACTGATCAACTGACACTCTCTTCGTTGTACTGTTAGAGGATTTCTTGGACCTTTTATATATACATGAGCTGAGGAGCCTGGCTCAATCTTTACTTATACCATTAGATGTAGCATTGGGGCTAACAAGGCATTGCTGTCATACGTTAGCTATGAAGCACCTCCTTCATCCTGCATATCTGAATTTTTGTTGGCCCTTATCTTTTGAGATACTAAATTTTATTTTTCAGATGCTATTCTTGATGGAAGAATCTCTCACGGAGGATTGCTCCAATTGAGCTTTTTGCATAAAATAACACGAATCCCAAAGCAGGCTAACGAATTTTTTTTCCTTATTCATCATGGGCCCGGTCCAAGACTGTCCGATCCAATCCAGACCAGCCCCAGCCCAGCCCAGCCACCAAAATCGTATCAAATCGTCGTCATCCTCATTCGCGGATTAATAAATGATTGTGGGTTCTGTTTACGTTATAGCTTAGAAATGATCCTAGAAAATCTACATCTGAATTTAGGTATGAAGAACAGCAGGGGAAGTTCTTCATGATCATGAATTTTGTCACAGGCTCAGATCCTCGGAGCTGACATAGGTAGCGTCAACAGTAAGCATTTCGGAGCAATTTTCTTCGGCTTGTGATGCAGCAGGGGCATAAGAACATGGTGTGGGTATGGCACAAGCATTCATGCACAATGGTAAGTAGTACATAGCATTCTGAACAGATTTATGAAACGGCAGAATTTTTAGCTCCAGAATACAAAGAACTGTACTCATTTGCAAAGAACAGACTGATGAGTGATGCTAGTGGAAAGGGTTATCAATCATAAGGCTTTGCATAACCTCTTTAATCTCATTCTATCTGTTGAAGCATATATAGTGGTCAATTTATCAGGAGCTTGAGCAAATGATTGAACATAGCAGATGAATGGGCGGTATGGACGGAGGACATGAGAGGGCCCACAGCTTCTGATCACGTGGGGGAGATGGACGTACCGATGATCACCACGTACCCGGAGACACAGAGGTTCCGACGTTATCGCGTATCCCCGTTGGCACGTAACCGAAATCGCTGGTCGCACGGAGTCCATCACTCAGCGATTCCACCCGCACTGATCATCCAGACTTCCGCCAGGTCTCCAAGGCCACCAGGCGTCGAGTTCCGGAATCGCATCCAGATCGAGTCGCGACCAGCAAGACACGGATCTGGAACACCACCCTGTGCTAGCTTGGAAAGGTCGGCAATTAATCATCTATCCATGATTGTGCATCTGTTGGACATCAGGTAACGTTGAAAATGCCTACTTGATCCAAGAATTAGTGTCTGTTGGACATCAGGTAACGTTGAAAATGCCTACTTGATCCAAGAATTAGTGATGTCGATTGCATCATCGAATCTGTTTGGTACTCTTTGTTGGAAGAATATGTTGTTACGTTCTCTTGTTTGAAATTGTTTTTAGGTTTTTAGGGTTTGGAACTGGGGTTTTGCAAGATGTAAATCCGGAAGCAGGAATTGCACTTTGCAAACAAACAAACAAACAAAGATAAAAATATACTTTCAAATGTGGATGCGCCACGGTGTACAAATCCTAGTGGGTTATTCTGTAGCCATGATCTGGCTTTATCCTTTTCCCACCTTTAAAATGTTATTTTTTATTTTTTATTTTTTGAAACGATTTAAAATGTTATTTTAGTTCACTTAGATTTGCTTCATCCACTTTTCATCTGATGAGGTATCTCATTTTGATTTTTTGGGGCTCTCGATATATGTATGCTTTTGCATGTGGATTCCCCCACCCCCCCCCCCTGAATATGCAGTAGAGTCGTGTAGCATTTCATTAAAAAGAGGAATAAAGCTACAAGGAGAGCCGCAAGGTCCCTCGCAAATCATGGGCAGCCCAGCCATGAGCCCATGATACCGAACAATTTGGCAATACAGTGCATTTATAGCAAGTTACATATGCGTATATCTACCAGGTAGGCCAAAAAAAATTGAAAATACTTCATAATTCGTTTTATTCTTCTAGACTGGATTGAAATTCACAACATTTAGATGAGGCTTAACACGAATTTATGGATTGTTGTTGCAAAAAAAAATGTTGGGAATACCCTACTGCTGAATCCTGGATCTGCCATTGTAACCCAAATACCCCAACTCTCTCACAAACATAATTTCGATCACTAATACATTCGCCACAAACATTTTTAAACGACCTGCAAGCTCAACAGTAGAAGATAAGCCTCTAGTAATAACGTGCATGTGAAAATTAAAGCATTCTATATGTTATAGTGAACTTATGCTATTTGAGGAAACCTGATCTGTTGAAACTAACACTTTCCCTAAGTTTCTTTTTTTTTCTGAGACCAACATTCTTCTTAAGTTGATCTAAGAATTTTGTATTATGCTTGTAGAATTAATAAATAAGTTTTATCTTTATGAGTTTATTGATTTTCTTTCAGGAGATATTCATTATAATGAAGGAACCGCTTTTGGATCGTGAATCTTCTTGCTTATCTTATGACGCAAGAGACCATACATCAATTTTCACAGATGCTGGATTGTTTAGTAGTATCACCTTTTCATGGATGGCTCCTTTGCTTGACCTTGGGAAGAGGAAAGCACTAGACCTTAATGATGTGCCATTCTTGGATGACAGTGACAGTGTCTGTGGAATTAGCCCTGAGTTGAAATCACATATTTCCTCGATGTCTGCTACAGGACAGTACACTGATGTTACAACAGTTATGCTAGCTAAAGGTCTCGTGCTCACAACATGGAAGCTAATCATTGTAACTGCAGTTTATGCCCTATTCCGTACTGTCACTTCATATGTTGGTCCCTATCTGATCGAGTACTTTGTTGACTATCTGAATGAAAACCCACGATCAACTAAACAAGGGTACCTTTTGGTGTTGGCATTTATTGTTTCACAGCTCATGGAAGGTCTCTCATCTAGGCATTTGCTCTTCAGATCGCAACAGCTAGGCATACGTGTGCGTTCAGCTCTTATTGCTATTATTTTCCGGAAGGGTCTTGCCCTCTCTAGTCAGTCCAAGCAAGGTCGCTCAAGTGGAGAGCTGATCAATGTTGTGAGCCTTGATGCTGAGCGCGTAGGAAATTTCAATTGGTGTATGCACGAACTTTGGCTGCTCCCCGTGCAGATTAGTCTTGCAATGGTTATTTTATACTCTACTCTTGGCTTGGCAGCATTTGCTGCCCTTGCTGCCACTGTTTTGATAATGTTGGCTAACATACCCTTGGGGAGGATCCAGCGGAATTACCAGGAGAAAACTATGAACGCCAAGGATGCTAGAATGAGCTCTATGTCCGAAATAATGCAGAACATGCGCATTCTCAAGCTTCAAGGTTGGGAATTGGCCTTCTTGTCTAAGGTAAAAGAGTTGAGGAAGGTAGAGATGAGCTGGATAAAGAAATATGTCTACAGCTCATCAATGCTTATATCTGTGTTTTTTGGTGCTCCTGCATTTGTTGCTATGATAACATTTGGAACTTGCATACTTTTAGCCATCCCATTAGAAGCAGGGAAAGTATTATCTGCTCTGGCAACATTTAGGCAGTTGCAAGGCCCTATCTACAATCTGCCGGACACAATCTCGTCAATCATTCAAACAAAAGTGTCACTTGACAGGATTTGCTCATTCCTACGCCTTGAGGAATCAGCAAGTGATGCTGTAACAAAGCTTCCAAATGGTAGCACCAACAAGTCCGTTGAGGTGAGGAATGGTTGCTTCTCTTGGGATAAATCTTCTCAGGTGTCTACTCTCCAAGACCTGAATTTTTCTGTACGACAGGGAATGAGAGTTGCTATTTGTGGAACTGTCGGATCTGGTAAATCAAGCTTACTGTCTTGTATCCTTGGTGAGATACCAAAGCTATCTGGAGAGGTTCAAACTTGTGGTAGAATTGCTTTTGTCAGCCAGTCGCCATGGATACAAAGTGGAACAATTGAGGAAAATGTACTTTTTGGTACAAAAATGAATAAAGAAAGATACGAAAAGGTCCTTGAAGCATGCTCTTTTAAAAAGGATTTGGATACATTACCTTTGGGTGACCAAACAATTATAGGAGAGAGAGGAATCAACTTAAGTGGAGGACAGAAACAGAGGATACAAATAGCCCGTGCCTTGTATCAAGATGCTGACATCTTTCTGTTTGATGATCCATTTAGCGCAGTTGATGCTCGTACTGGGCTACACATATTCAAGGTATGTCCTTTAATACATTTTACTAGTAAAATTCATAGCCTTCGTCACGACATTCAATACTTGCGATTTATAGTAGGGTTTTAACTATCTCTTTTCACTACTTAAGATTTGTGCTAGTGTTTTATCTATCTCCTCTGCTATTTTGCGAGTTGTAGTAGTGTTTTATCTTATATCCTTCATCCCGCTTGACTTGATATCGCACTATTTGTCGGTTCTAAAGTCTCCAAAACAAAATTCTCTTGTGGAGGAGATCATTCAACATTGACATTGTCACATTGTTCAAGAGTTGCAGGCTTCGACGACATCTTCTTATCAAATTTTGGATGTATTTTATTTTGTTAGTGTTTAGTGTTGAGTCATGTAACCCATATATATTTCCCTTATGATGGTTATTATTTAATACAAGTCATATTCATAACAATTCCTGATTCTATACACAGTTTCTAGATCTTAATGTCAAAATTCATGTTTTTTTTACAGAAATGTTTATTTATTTTTCTGGTCCAATGAGAATTTAGTGTTATCATTCATTTTGTTGTTCTTGGCAGAGTTCACCCAACTATGGAAATAATCAACATTATATTATTTTATATTAGTTATTAATACGTGCCAAATATGTAAGAAATAGACAGCTTTGTCTCTGCTCCCAGCAATAAAATATCTATAGATTGATGCTTGAAGAAAGTGTTCTATTGCCAGTATTCCCTAGTTCGCTGCTGTAAGACATTGAGCTGTACCATCATCTCTTCTATTATTAATCTTGGCACACATCTGAGGCACAAAAAAAATGGTTGTTAAGAGATCTGGGACAAATTACAGCGTCCTTTAGCAGACCCATTAACACTAAACAACTTATCAATTTGATTGACATGATGTTAGCCATGGGCGGAAATCTAATCTGTACTTGAACTTGATTATACAGTTTGAAAAATTACTTGCTTCTGTTCTTTGAAACTTACAGGCTATATATAATTGCAATGTGCAGGAGTGCTTGCTAGGATTTTTAGCTTCAAAAACTGTTCTATATGTTACCCATCATGTCGATTTTTTGCCTTCAGCTGATCTCATCCTGGTAAGTTGTCATTGTCCAGCCTTTTGTTGTTTTGCTATACACAACTTACAACCGTTCCAAGTTCCCTCATATTATTGCTAAGAGAAAATTTTCTCTCATCTCTTTCAGGTTCTGAGGGATGGAAAAATAACACAATCAGGGAACTACAAAGAAATTCTTAGATCTGGTGAAGAGCTTATGGAATTAGTTGTATCCCATAAAGATGCTTTATCAATCCTTAACATGCTGGAGCGCCCTAGTGGCAATTTTGATAGTACATATCATCCCGGTCGTGATGGAAACAACCTAGTCATAGCAGAGGATAAACAGGATGATAACAATGAAGAAGAAATTATTGATAATGGTCAGCTGGTAGTAGAAGAAGAGAGGGAGAAAGGCCGGGTTGGATTTATTGTCTACTGGAAATGTATTACGATGGCATATACTGGAGCACTTGTGCCACTTATTTTGCTAGCTCAGATCATATTCCAAGTTTTTCAAATTGGAAGCAATTTCTGGATGGCCTGGGCTGCTCCAATATCTAAAAATGTGAATCCACGAGTCAGTTGCTTGCTGATGATAAATGTATATGTTGCATTAGCACTTATTAGCTCATTCTGCATCTTCGTACGGTCACATCTTCTTGTCATGGCTGGATGTAAGACTGCCACAATTCTATTTGAAAAGATGCACGACTGCGTATTCCGAGCTCCAATGTCTTTCTTTGACTCCACTCCTAGCGGTCGTATCTTTAATAGAGTAAGCATAATGGCATTCAGCGTACTGTTTTCCACTGCATATCGTGTTTATGTATTCCTTGGAATTAATATTTTTTTCTCCCTTATTGTTATTTTTAATGCTGAAAGTTGAATTAAACTCTATAGGCTTCAACTGACCAAAGCACAGTGGATACTAGAATTTTCGACCTGATGGGATATCTTCTATTTCCCGCCATTGAGATTCTAGGCACAATTGTTCTGATGTCACGGGTTGCATGGCCAGTATTTGTAATTTTTATCCCCGTTATTGTTGCATCTCTGTGGTATCAGGTTAGTTTTATGTTAATTATTTTCTAAATTAATTATGCCAAATTCTTGTTGATTTTAATTATGAGTTTTTTTCCTGGAGGACTTAATTACATGAGTGTAGGAGAATAATCTAAAACAATTGTTATAAACTTTTGAACTCAGTTGGCATCGTATATATGTGTGTGTGTTGGATAGAGTAGTAAAAGTTTTATTAGTCAAGGTATTTTTTTACCTTATATGATGTTCATTAGTTTTACCTCACAATATATTATGTGTACCGCTTTCATTATTTGACACCTTATCATATCCTGCCCTTTTTCCATTTTAGCAATACTATATAGATGCTGCTAGAGAGTTGCAAAGGTTGATTGGAGTTTCCAGAGCTCCTATAATGCAACATTTTACGGAATCAATAGCTGGCTCAGATATCATTAGATGTTTTCAAAAGGAAAGGCAATTTATCAGTTCTATTGGAAATTTGGTAGATAATTTATCTCGTCCAAGTTTATATAATGCTGCTGCAATGGAATGGTTGTGCTTTCGCTTGGATATTCTTTCATCCTCAATTTTTTCCTTCACATTGATGCTTCTGGTCTCCTCACCAACAGCTCTAATCAACCCAAGTGAGTATATCAGTCCTTTTCTAGCCAGATCAAAACTGTTCTTAATGACTTCTAACAGCCTGATAATATTTTGTACAGAGACCGCTGGTCTTGCGGTGACGTATGGACTAAGTCTCAATATGCTACAAGGGTGGGCAATTGCCGTTCTCTGCAGTTTGGAAAATAAAATCATATCCGTAGAAAGAATCTTCCAATATACAAATATTCCTTCTGAGCCACCGCTTACACTATCTGAAAGTAGACCAGATTGCCAATGGCCAATAAAGGGCGAAATTGAGCTCCGTAACCTGCATGTTTGTCTCCTCAACTTTATGCATTATGTATAACTGTTACCGTACTTGCATCAATATTTTTGAAAATTCCACTACTTTATGATCAAATTGATTCCGCATGCTTCAATTACAAGGCCACTAAAACTTGTTTCATTAAGTCGTTGACTTTTTTTATTCTTCTTTTCATACTTATTAGCGTGATGTGAATCCTAGGCTATACTGTGTGCTCTTTTCTAGCACAAGGAATGCAGCGCTCTTGTCTTCTCTTTCTTGAAAAAAGAATCTTTATGATATAGTTTTCACTTTTCAGAACAGTAACACTGTAAAAAAATGTTTTTATTGTTCGACATTCTACTATTAAAATAATGTTTCTGACCTTATTAGTACTATATTCTGATATTTAGAAAATTAAAGATATGCTTATAAGGTTGATAGCAAATAGTATCACCTGATAGAGACCGTTCTAGTGGATTGTCCTTTTTCTCAAGTGCTTTTATGCGATGCAGGTACGTTATACATCACAGTTGCCTTTTGTTTTGAAAGGCCTGACCTGCATCTTACCAGGGGGGAAGAAGACAGGTATTGTCGGAAGGACAGGTAGTGGCAAATCAACCTTGATTCAGGCATTATTCCGCATTGTGGACCCATGGTCTGGACAAGTGTCGATAGATGGCATTGACATCTGCACTATTGGACTGCATGACCTTCGGACAAGATTGAGCATCATTCCACAAGATCCTGTTATGTTCGAGGGGACCCTGCGAAGCAATATTGACCCTCTGGGGGGGTATAGTGATGAACAAATTTGGGAGGTACTAACATATCGTTAATTATTAAATTTATCTCATTGCTTCATTCGTGCACCGACATGTTTCTTTTCCCTTACAGCATTCATTTTTGGTTTTGCTGGCTAAAATATTGTATTTATGTTAGGCACTTAATTCCTGTCATCTTGCGGATGAAGTTAGAAAGGATGAGCTTAAGCTTGACTCGATAGGTATGATATCTTCCAGAAGGTTCCAAAACACTGCTCTATCTCAGCCATAACTTTTTTTTTTAATGCAGTGATGGAAGATGGCAAAAACTGGAGCGCAGGTCAACGTCAGCTTGTCTGTTTGGGAAGGGTGGTTCTTAGAAGGAGAAAGGTCTTGGTTTTGGATGAAGCTACTTCTTCTGTGGATCCAGTAACAGATAATTTGATTCAAAACACATTGAAAAGTCAATTTCCTGAATGCACAGTTATTACAATAGCACATCGTATTACATCAGTTCTTGGCTGTGACAAAGTCTTGCTTCTGGACAACGGTTAGTTATACTCAGACTTGTGAGCCAAAAATGTCGGTTTTTGTTGCTCCTTCCATTTTAATTCTGTTTACGTATTGAAACAGGTGAAATTGCAGAGCAGGATACTCCAGCTAATCTGCTAGAGGACAGATCTTCCTTATTTTCCAAACTCGTATCTGAATATACCATGGGATCAGATTACAAGTAGCAGACGAAAGAACAAATAATAAATTATTGCTTCACTGATGCTGTTTTGTAGTAAATTATTGTGTTACCCCTGCCTTTAACTCCTTTATGTTCCTTCTCATGCGGAGAGTGGCACACAAATTTTACAAAAGTCTTTGACTAAAAGGTTAAAGCACTTAAACCCCTAGAATTGTGAGTACCTAATTGTTACTTGTTTAGTAGCCTAATACAAAGCAGCTTTTGTAAAATATGAATGCATATTGAGGAATTCCCTTGTATGCCACCGAGAAAAGCTTTTAATAATACCCCCAGAACATGAGTTACGGCACTGCAAGAACTATATCCTACGCAAGAACATGGCAACGATTGCTATTAATCCGGAAGCTCAAGCTGATTTCCATGCTAATGCAATAGAGCTACTGGCATGTCAATTAATTAGTAATCAGTTATATGGCCACCTCCTACAATAAAGCGGCTCTGAATGTCCATTCTTTCTACATGTACAAATGGTGTTTGCATTTCAGCGTTTCTTGGACTTTGATGTCCAAAAATGTGACTATCGTCTTCATTTATTATTGGACTCCGTTATATTTTACTTCCTCACATTTTTCATTCACATCTGCAGACTGCAGTTCAGTAAATGTGAATCGTGCATGTACAAATTAAGTCAAAGTGTAGGGACTGGCTCGCCATTTCACCAACAGAATATTCATAAATACGTGGAGTACTCGACACCGTAAGATTGTACACATCGAATCCCTATGCATTCATTCTTCCGAGAATTGCATTGGCAAACACTACTTTTGAGTAAATTTATGCGCTAGCTAATTTGTCAACTTGGAGAGGCAGAACGTCAGGAAAGAAATTCTAACACACGTCTGAAAAAAAAAATTCAAGAAATGCAAAACATGGCCGGCAAGAAGATGGTACTATACCTCAACAAGAAGGATACCATCAGCGCCTCTATTGTCTGCCATCGGGAGGAATGTTTTGGATACTGACGCCAGTATCTTGCTATAAGATCAGATGCCTGGCCCTAGCTAGTCGCCACTCGCCACCATCATTTTTGCTGCAAATCATCGATTCAATGACGGCGACAGAGAAGCGTCCACTTGCTTGAAGCGCATTCACCGTCTGTGGCTGAGGCTGCGGTTCCTGCTGGACGAGGAATGCTTCAGCGTCATCAGGCGACGCACCAGGATCGAATCGCTGCTGCCGGCGCGGCAAATCGGCCAACCACGTCCTCTTGTTGGAACTGAACATTCAGACGGTGCGCGTGGCTGCATCATTGTCGTGTCCGGCTGGGCTATGGCGGCGTAGTGCTCCGCCTGGGCGAGGTTCTGTTGCTTTCCGGCCACGTTATGCTGCATCACCATCATCATCATGTCTTGGCGGAGGCGGCGGCCTGCCGGATCATAATCAACAGGTACTTTTTTGAATGGTCAACGGGAGGAGAGTATCCCCATCTGAATTGTATTCAAAATATGACAGAGCACAGATCAACGGCCTCGTTCATTCACATTCTAAAACATGAGACTCGAACAACTCAGCACCCAAATGCTTATATCCCTCGGAACACAAAGTGGCATGTAAGAGTTTCAACAAGTAAAAACCTGTGGCATAAACCCGGTGATATATGTCCGATGATAGACGCACAAAAACGCACAAAGTGATGAACGGAGATACGTAGGTATAGCACTAAAAGTTTAAGGCAAAGCAAAAACGTTTCATTTGGCAGTTCCTTTCCCCTTCTGTTCTTGTTTCTGATCATTCTTTACTGCTCCCTTCTGCAGACACCTTGCATCTTTTCGCTGATCCTGATGAAAAGGCAGGAGAATGATGTCAGAGCGTGAAATAAATTGGCTTCAAGAATTGCATACATCACATGCCCTGATGCCAAGAACAAATGATGTCTGGGCATTATAAGACCAAACTGGTGTACTAGAATATCACTCTGCATTATACAAATTAACTGGTTAATCCAAGGAACAAAAGTAATGTGCACTTTCAACTTCTTTCTAGTGGAAGAAACTGTACAAAGTGTTGGACACTTGTGAGTGGCATAGCTAGACACAAAAACAAGGAGGGGCCAATTGACCAGCTTGGAGTTGATAAGTGTAGTGTTAGTGAGAAAATCTATTGGAATGCTACTTCAGTTTTAAGAGAGCAGGGAAGGCGATTGAGCCATGTGAGATTGATACATTTGCTAGCTGTTGGTTGTTCATTCATGCATGTATAGGGGAAATATATACTAATCTGTCAATCCATGCAAAATAAGGGGTCTGGCTGGCCCTCTTCTATCATGACTCAGGAACCAACACGAACGCACTAGCATGTCAATCTTCATAACAATTATCAAGCTATTTGATGGCAGGGTCACAATGTAACTACAGCTTTCTATTGACAGAAATGTTTTCAGAAACCAATATCACAAACCAAATTCAAAAATGGCAGTAATGTGTTTTCAGATCTTGCACACTTTTAGCATACCTGATACGTGATAGTTATGTCTCTGTATTGCTCCAGAGGGACAGTAGAAATCGACGCTATGAATCAAGGAGGTCAAGCTAGCATACCAATGGATTTTTCTGAATTGCTAATAAGTCATCTAAGGAAGCCATTTCATGAAGCCAAAACATCATATATCAAAAGGGCACTCTGTCATAACACAATCTCCCTGAATCTCAGTTTACATGTACTCTTACTATTTCAGTTGTGGTGTTTCTCCGATGTCTTCCCTGCATGTACAAATTAAAGCAGACTCCCAGCCAGATAACTATCACCCTCTGAAATTTCTATGTAAACCGGGTTTTTTTTTTTTCCAATTGCTACGTAAACCGTTGGTTAGTTCAAAATTGAACTACCCAAAGTGGTACATAGAAAGTCGGAGGGATATAAACTAGGTTCACCACACCAATTCCAGAGAACTGCGGCAGTCTCTTGTGATGTTCGGTGCAAAATCAGATAAGTAACTCAGATCAGTTCGATCAGGGCCTCAGAAACATATGTAATGTTTGCAATAGGCATTGCCTGGCAAACAAGTTACGTTGCATTCACTCACAATTTTTTACTGAACGGAACGAACGGAGTGGTGCAGTTAACATCACGAAATATTTCTTGAGATAATCGATCGAGATGCTACGTTCACGCACTAATTAGTTGTTTCAGAGAACAGGAATGGCACAAGACAATCAAACACAGAAGACGGTCGAGAAGCGAAGAGGAAGGAGACTTTAATACCCTGATGAGAAGGCTCGTCGGCGTCGTCGCCTGCATCTTCTTCCTCCTCCGGGAGGCCTGGATCCTGGACTGCATCTGTCGCGGGCTGAGCTGGCCCCGGGACCGCCGCCGTGTTGCTCCCAGGCACGTCGGCGGCCGCCATGGCCTTCACCACATTCTCGTGCAGCGGCGTGACGAAGTTGGTGACCCCCGCTGCCGCGTCGGACTCAGCCAGCCGCCTCACCAGCTCAGCGACTTCCTGCATCCTGTCTGCCACTTGCTGCATGGTCGTAGTCGCAGGCGGCATCGGCGTCCAGGGTAGCGCGCCGTACCTGGACGCGGCCTCCTCGCCGACGTAGGGCACGAGCTTCTCGCGCACGGTGGCGAGATCCCCCTCGGCCTTCTTGATCGCCGTTTCGAGCAGGAGCACGTCGCCTGTGGCGCCGTACACGGGATCCCTCTGGCGACGACGAGCCTCGTAGGCGTACGTGGCGGCAGCCTCCTGCCGCAGCGCCTCCGGGAGGTAACGGAGCCGCCTGTCCAGATTGCTGGTGCCGTACAACGAGTGCACGGCGGCGAACGTCCCCGAGGTGTCGTCCGGCGGGAAGTAGGGCCAGAACAGGCAGTTGGGCACGCACGGCCGCCGGAGATACCGGCACGCCGCGCACGGGCGCCTGCCTTCCTCCGGCGGCGGCGCTGGCCGCTGAGCGATACGGACGAAGTGGCGGACGGCCTCCTCCTGCTGGTCCGGCGAGAGGCCGCAGAGGAACACGGCGACGTCGTCGCCGCCGAACCGGGCGTCCACGGCGGCGAACCTCTCCGGGTCGTCGCCCGCGGGGAAGTGGCGCGCGAACACGCAGAGCTCGCCTGCGCACGGGTCCTGGAGGTGCAGGCACGCCACGCACGGCGGCTGTGTCCCTCCCGACACGCCCGCCAGCCGCCGCGGGGCGTTGAGCACGAGCCAGCGGGCGGCTTCCGCCCGGAGATGCTCCTGCCGGATGCAGCGGAGGAAGCGGGCGACGTTGTCGGCGCCGAACGCCGTGTGCACGGAGCCGAACCTGGCCGAGTCGTCGCCCGCCGGGAAGTGGGGCGCGAACACGCACCCTGGCTGGCACGCGCGATCGAGAAGCTCGCACGCCGCGCACCGTCCTCCCGGCGACGAGGGCGCAGCCTCCTTCCCCTTCAACGACATCGCCTCCTGATTCCGGAACCTTCCAGCAACGAAGAAGACTAAGATTCGGAATCACCACGAAACAAAACGAAAGAGAACACGAAGCGAGCAAGCAGCAAGCGAAGCAGAGCTTCGATTCCTTCCTTACCAAGGCAAGGTTGATGACGAGGGAGGGAGGGAGAAATGGAGGCAAGGCGGATCTGCTCTGCGCGGAGGAGGTGCTCTCTCTCTTCTGCCGGACGACGGCCGCAGTTCGACAGCTTATATAGAGGTGGAGTGGGGCCCTCGGCGCTGCCGGTTGGTTGGGAAAGCGAAGCGAGCACGGCATCCATCCCGTTTCTCTTTTTACAGCACGAAGATTTTACACACCCTGGTAAATTCTTCATCTGGAATTTTCACTTGCTCCAAAAGTAGAGCATTTGTTGTTGCACAGCGCAGTTGGCCAGTTCAGGTTACGTACAGTTCAAAATCCGGGCCATACATTTTGGGTGTTAGGTCTTTTTGTCGTGACACTACGCTAAAAATTCTTGAAAAATGTTGACTGACAATAATATTATTTGAAAAAAATATGAAACAAAAAAAATACGTGGAGAATCAGTCTTTATTTACTTTGTTTCTTTGATTTGTATAACTCGCAGCGTTTGGCACCTACATGTGTTTTCTTTTTACCTAGATGTGATGACGGCTAGAAGCAGCTTGTGAGAAATGAAATACACAAAATTTGCCCATTTTTCCCGCAATCGTTCGCTCCCCTCATCGCTTTGTGATGCTATAATAAAACGGAATGAAAAACGCAGCAGTGAATGCAATGTAACGGAACGTGGAAAAGAATAGCACCCCTTTTCTTGTCTCTACTCGCATTTCACCATCCTTCTCACGGGTTCGTTCCTATCTTTTTCCCCCTAGACTAGTACTAGAAAGAAAAAATTTTGTTGCGAAAAGATCAAGCTGGAACTGTCCGTCCAGCCAGTCAAAAAGAACCTACTGTCCTCCCCTCTGTTCTGTACCCTCAAAGAAGAAATATCCTCCGCTACCATCCCAAAAGAAATAATGATAGAAAAGCTTCTCTGCTACAAACTGAATCAGAAAAGCTGGGACGATCATCCTATTGCTTCCCACCATCTCCAGCAGCACAAATGTAGCTGAATGCCAAAATGCAAAGCATACAAGTTGCAGCCAATAAAATAGTTGATCAATCGAAGTATATAACCTTCTTGCATCTCATTTCGATAAGCAAAGCACCCCTCTGAGATCATCTCATCTCTGCAAAGGTCTGGACGAGCATGCAACGGAAATCACAACAACTCCATTTTTAAATAGGAGATTTGAATGTACAAAGCGAATACTAAAGGTATTTCCTAGGAGGTACTGCATGATGTATTTGGCTCAAACTGGTGTATAAATTGTTGTGCGCATTTTAAATATACTTTATACTTGCTCCCTCCGAGTTCGCGAAATGAAGTTGTTCAGATAGCACGATTAGTTCACAATGGAACTAATCTTCGTGTCCTAACGACATCAATTTCCAAACGGAGGGAGTACGTAGCCGTCCTAGGGAGTAGGAAAATGGGATATTTGCTCGAGGAAAAAAATGTCGTGGACGAAGACACTTGCAGCATTTGCCCTGATGGGAATGAAACACTAATCATATCTTCTTTGGTTGCGGATTCACTCTCGTTCTAGGCCCCTATCGGTGTCGGGTGTCGATGCATTTTGAAGAAGCAACTGGGACGGCAATGGCGAAGCTACAACAAAATAGATGGAGGGGGATCGAGGCTTGTAACACAAGTATAACATCATGCTCCAATGAGGTAGATATCTGAAGCTCAACACTTGGATTGGTTTTTTCTGGGTGCATATGCACCCATGGCTGACAACGTAGCTCCACCACTGTGGGACGGCGGTGTCTGTGATCCATCCATCCCCTGATAAATAAAGGTGGTGACCGGTGATCTTTCACATTCTTGATTTGGGACCTCTGTTATACTGAAAACATATGCTCCTCGACAACTCATTAGAGCATAGAAATGCTCAAATGTCATCATAATCAATCTGAATCTCCACAATTTTTTTTTGATGCTTCACGATGTTGATTGTGTCAGTCTGCCTAGCAAATTTTTCTGTGTAAATATATGCAAATTGATCGAGGTGAATTGTTGATTTTTTTTTTATCAAATGAATGGAGAGGGCCATACTTGGGTTGTCATAGTGATATCTTTGACGGTTAGTTGCTCACTTGTAGAAGTGTCGTGTCAAGACAAAAATGGCTCCAGATGACTTGATGACTATAGCTTTCTTACATTTGCATGGGAATCAGCTTGAGCTCCTGGATTCTTATAGTTTGTGTTCCCTAGCAAGGCCCAGAAGCAATTCTGGTAATTTTAGCATATATCTGCATGTATGACACGGATTCACTGTCAGGTAGTATCAACCTTGTTAGCAATAATAAACAAGGTTGAGTACTGCAGAGATGAGATGATCTCAGAGGGGTGCTTTGCTTATCAAAATGAGATGCAAGAAGGTTATGTACTTCGATTGATCAACCATTTTACTAGCGGCAACTTGTATGCTTCACTCATTCAGTTACATTTATGCTGCTGGAGAGATGGAGGAAAGCAATAGGATGATCGTCCCAGCTTTTCAGATTCAGTTTTGTAGCTAGAATCTTTTCTATCATTATTTCTTTTGGGATGGCGGCAGAGGATATTTCTTGTTCGATGGTACAGAACACAGGGCAGTAGGTTCTTTTTGACTGATCTTTTCGCAACAAACCATTAGTACTTTCTAGTCTAGGGGAAAAATGATAGGAGCCCATGAGAAGGATGGTGAAATGTGAGTAGAGACAAGAAGAGGGGTGATAGTCTTTTTTCACGTTCCGTTACATTACTGCACTCACTGCTGCGTTTTTCATTGCGTTTTATTATAGCACCAAAAGTCGATGAGTGGAGGGAAGGATTGCGGGAAAATTGTACTCCTATTTCATTTCTCAGAAACTGCTTTTAGCCGTTATCACATGTAAATATTAAAAAAAACACATGTAGCTGTGTCAAACGCTGCGAGTTATACAAATGTATAACCAAAGAAACAAAGTAAATAAAGACAGGTCCTCCACATATTTTTTGCAACAATATTATTGTCAGTTAACATTTTTCAAGAATTTTTAACCAAACACCCAAATGTATGGCCCGGATTTTGAACTGTACGTAACCTGAACTGGCCAACTGCGCTGTGCAACACAAACGCTCTACTTTTGGAGCAAGTGAAAATTCCAGATGAAGAAATTTACCAGGGTCCCCTCCGTAAAATCCTGGTGCTGTAAAAAGAGAAACGAGATGCCGTGCTTGCTTCGCTTTCCCAACCAACCAGCAGAGCCGAGGGCCCCACTCCGCCTCTATATAAGCTGTCGAACTGCGGCCGCCGTCCGGCAGAAGAGAACGCCTCCTCCGCGCAGTGCAGATCCGCATCGCCTCCATTTCTCTCTCCCTCCCTCGTCATCAACCTTGCCTTGGTAAGGAAGGAATCGAAGCTCTGCTTCGCTTGCTCGCTTCGTTCCGTTTCTCTTTCGTTTTGTTTCAGTTCGTGGTGATTCCGAATCTTAGTCTTCTTCGTTTCTGTGTTTCTGGAAGGTTCCGGAAGCAGGAGGCGATGTCGTCGAAGGGGAAGGAGGTGATGCACTCGTCGGGAGGACAGTGCGCGGCGTGCAAGTTTCTCGACCGCGCGTGCAAGCCCGACTGCTTGTTCGCGCCCCACTTCCCGGATGACGACGACCCGGCCAGGTTCGCCTCCGTGCACGCGGCGTTCGGCGCCAACAACGTCGCCCACTTCCTCAGCTGCGTCCAGCCGGAGCATCTCCGTGCGGAAGCCATCCACTACCTCGTCCTCAACGCCCCGCGCCGGATGGCCGTGTCGGGAGGGACGCAGCCGCCGTGCGCGGCGTGCCTGCACCTCCAGGACACGTGCGCGCCCGAGTGCGTGTTCGCGCGCCACTTCCCCGCGGGCGACGACCCGGCCAGGTTCGCCGCCGTGGACGCGCGGTTCGGCGCCCACGACATCGCCGTGTTCCTCTGCGCCCTCTCGACGGAGCAGCAGGAGGAGGCCGTCCGCAACTTCGTCCTACGCGCGCAGGCGCCGCTGCCGGTGCCGCCGCCGGTGCAAGAGGGGAGGCGCCCGTGCGCGGCGTGCCGGTATCTCCGGCGGACGTGCGTGCCCAACTGCCTGTTCTCGACCCACTTCCCGCCGGATGACGACCCGGAGAGGTTCGCCGCCGTGCACTCGGCGTACGGCGCCAGCAACCTGGACAGGCGGCTCCGTTACCTCCAGCCGGAGCTGCGGGCTGCTGCTGCCGCCACGTCCGTCTACGAGGCTCGTCGTCGCCAGGAGAACCCCGTGTTCGGCGCCTTGGGCGACGTGCTCCTGCTCGAATTGTTGCTCAAGATGACCAAGCAGGAGACCGCCGCCGTCCGCGAGCGGCTCGTGCCCTACGTCGGCCATGACGCCGCGTACAGGTCCCTCACCTCCAGACCCCGGACGCAGATCGTGCCTCCGACCATGCAGCAAGTGCAAGACAGGATGCAGGGAGCCGCTGCGCTGGTGATGCAGCGGGTTGCGGCCGATGCGGCCGCGGGGGTCACCGACAACTTCCTGACGCCGCTGCACGAGAAGTTGGTCAGGTCCATTGCGCCCCTCAACTTTCCTGGGAGCAGCACGGCGGTCCCGGGGCCAGTTCAGCCCGCGACAGATGCAGCAGCCCAGGATCCAGGCCTCGCGGAGGGGGAAGAAGATGCAGGCGACGCTGATGCCAACGAGCCTTCTCAAGGTATTAAAGTCTCCTTCCTCTTCGCTTCTGCAGCTCCTTACTGTCAGATCTCGGTTGTCGTCTGTGTTTGATTGTCTTGTGCCATTCCCATTCCTGTTATCTGAAACAACTAACTAGTGCCTGAAAGTATCATATCGATTATCTGAAGATATATGCTCAAAAAGATTATCTGAAGATATGTTTATTGATGTTAACTGCACTGCATCAATCTGTTCTTTCAGTTCAGTAAAATTTTGTGAGTGAATAAAATGCAACTTGTTTGCCAGTGCCAATTACGAACATGTACATGTTTCTGTCTCCCTGAACTGTTCTGAGTTACTTATCTGATTTTGCACATAGAAATTTCAGAGGGAGATAGATGTTATCTGGCTGGGAGTCTCTGTTTTGTTCATGCTAGGGAAGTCTCTTTTTGTGGACAACGGTGCCGGAGTAACGCCACAACTCAAATAATAAGAGTACATGTAAACTGTGATTCAGGGAGATTATGTTATAACAGAGTACCCTTTTGATATATGATGTTTTGGCTTCATGAAATGGCTTCCTTAGATGACTTATTGGCAATTAAGAAAAATCAATTGGTATGCTAGCTTGAGCTCCCTAATTTATAGCGTCTGTTTATACTGTCCCTCGGGAGCAATGCAGAGACATAACTATCAAGAATCAGTTATGCTGAAAGTGTGCAAGATCTGAAAATACATTAGTACCATTTTTAAATTTGGTTTGTGATACTGGTTTCTGAAAACATTTTTGCCAATAGAAAACTGTAGTTACAGTGTGACCCTGCCATCAGATAGCTTAATTGTTATGAAGATTACATGCAAGTGCGTTCCTGTTGGTTTCTGAGTTATGACAGCAACAGTGTGTGTGTGCTGCTTAATGGAGTGTATAATGGTTGTTCTGTGAGTAAACTCTGTTCGTTGGATTAATGCAGCCCAGGATCCAGGCCTCCCGAAGGGGGAAGAAGATGCAGGCGGCGAGCCTTCTCAAGGTATTAAATCTCCTTCTTCTTCGCTTCTACAGTTCCTTACTTGTATCAGATCTGGGCTGTCGTCTGTGTTTGATTGTCTTGTGCCATTCATGTTCTCTGCAACAACTAAGTAGTGCGTGAAAGTGTCATCTCTAATTCTCTATTATCTAAAGAAGTATCCATTGATGTTAACTGCACTGCACAACTCTGTTCGTTCAGTTAAGTCAAAATTTGTGAGTGAATGCAACGCATTAACGCAACTTGTATGCCAGTGCCAATTACAAACACTTACATGTTTCTGATGAGCTCCCTAAACTGTTCTGAGTTACTTATCTGATTTTGCACATCTATCGAACATCACAAGAGACTGCTGCAGTTCTCTGGAACTGATGTGGTGAACCTAGTTTATATCCCTCCGATTTTCTTTGTATGACTTTGGATAGTTCAATTTTGAACTAACCAACGTTTTACATAGAAATTTTAGATGGAGATAGAAGTTATCTGGCTGGGAGTCTATGCTTTGTTCATGCTAGGGGAACCCCTTTTTTTTGGAAGATTGTGTTATGACATAGTGCCTTTTTGTTATATGATGTTTCGGCTTCATGATTGGCTTCATTAGTGATGATGACTTATTAGCAATTCGAAAAATCAATTGGTATTCTTGCTTGAGCTCCTTGATTCATAGCATCTGTTTCTACCGTCCAATGGAAGACATAACTATCAGTTATGCTGAAAGTGTGCAAGATCTGAAAACACATTACTACCATTTTTGGATTTGGTTTGTGATATTGTGTCTGAAGACATTTCTGTCAACGGGAAGCTGTAGTTACAGTGTGACCCTGAGATGAAATAGTTTAATTGTTATGAAGATTGACATGCTAGTGTGTACGTGCTAGTTCCTGAGTCCTGACAACAACAGTGTGTGCTTTTTAATGAAGTGTATAATGGTTGTTCTGTGAGTAAACTCTGTTCCTTTGATTAATCAGTAATTGATTGGACTACTATTTGTTTCTTCCACAAAGAAAGAGTTCAGGGTACACCAGTTTTGAATATTTTGATGGTTAGGACTTAGGAAACACAAGTGTCCAACTCTTTGTACAGTTAATCTGTGTATAATGCACAGTGATCTAGTAGTTGTTTATTCCACCAGAAAGGAGTTGAGAGTACACATTACTTTTGTTCCTTGGATAACCAGTTAATGTGTATGCAGAGTGATATTCTAGTATACCAGTTTTATAATGCCCAGACATCATTTGTTCATGTGTAATGAACTGTGGTCTTGGCATCAGGCATGTGATATATGCAATTCTTGAACCTGATTTATTTCACACTCTGACATCAATCTCCTGCCTTTTCATCAGGATCAGCGAAAAGATGCAAGGGGTCTGAAGAAGGGAGCAGTAAAGAATGATCAAAAACAAGAACAGAAGGGGAAAGGAACTGCCAAAGGAAACGTTTTTGCTTTGCCTGAAACTTTTAGTACTATATTACCTACATACCTCCGTTCATCAGTTTGTGCGTTTACTTGCGTCTATCACCAGACATATATCGCCGGGTTTATGCCACAGGTTTTTACTTGTTGAAACTCTTACATGCCACTTTGTCTTCTAAGGGATACAAGAATTTTGGTGCTGAGTTGTTGAGTCATCTGGTACTAGTATTATGAGATGTTGATATTCCTTTTAACTTTAGACAATGCATTTGCAAATGTAGTATCTCCCTGAACTCAAGATGCATGATCCGATGGTGAATGATCTATGATGTTTTTGTGTTTTCTATGTGAGATGCACCAACCACATACTGAATCCGGTTGCTAGGTCTGGTCATTGTTCATGAATCATCATGCCAGATTCATCAGCTAGCGACAATATTTATATGCGTGCCAATCTTGTCATAAGCATAAGCCCTCGATTGTCTGTAAGGTGGAGGCGCAGAAGAAGTGCGCCGGCAGCCCGGGTTTGGTGACGGCGACGATCGATCGAGCTGCACCAGTCGAATTGGCCCTCTATGCTCACGTCACGTCCACCGGCGCAACACCGTCCAGTAGCCTCCAAGAGAACCCGTGCACCAGCAGGTTAGCCACGCCGACGGCTCAATGCTTTGTTCCTTCTCTCATCGCGATTACTGCTCGGCGGGTCTGGGACTACGCCACGGCGTGGCTAGTCACGCCTATCAGTTTGACATGGCCGTCTAGTCAACCGAGTCAGCTATCGATCCAACCTGGATTCGTCTTCCAACGTGACATTGGTCATGACTCTGTTATTTATCACATCAAACGCTCAAGGTCTAGATCTTAACAATTTAGTTTCCCACGTGTTTTTATTGAAATAAGTTCAACTATAAAAGAAAAATCTGCAAGTCACTACATCCTCCACGAACCTTTCTAGGCACCCATTGCGATGACCCCAAGGTCTGACTGGTCTGATACAAATTTTAGCAAGTCACTATATACAATGTCCAATATTAGAGGGGCTGAGAGGAGTAACCAGAACCAGAGTGAGAGAGAAGACAGAAGGATGGAAGATGCAGCTGTTTCCATCTGAAATCCAATGCCTTCCTTTTGTGCTGCTGTTCTCCTTTCGTACTTCTGAAATCCAATGCATCGCTTGTTTGTTGCCGTTCTCCATGACCCATGGCACAACCCCGACCAAACCACCGGATGGAGTACCTTCGTTTATTTGTGCTGGGAACTTTGAAACACAGCAGCTTGGTGCCGATATTATTGCCTCTTCGCCTGTCGCTTCGAGAAATACCTGAAGCAAAAGTAGAGTTAATACACTGAAAGATAACGACAATATATAAAAAGAAAAGAATAAGGTTTTTATCAACTTCATTCGTTTCTTTTTACATATTGTCCAAAGATACATTCCTCTGCTCAAAGAGGTCGCTTGGAAGAATACATTCAGCAGAAGGGAATTCATTGAAATGAGCAACACAGTGAGCTGTTCAATATGGAATCGTAGTACTAAAAGAATGTTCTACTGCAGTGGGCAACATAGAAAGTTGTAAAACAGCTATAGGACAATTCTTTAAGACTGGCAAGAGAACACTAAAATAATGACGAAACAATTAATACATGGAGAAAAACTTCACTCCCTAATTGAGCAAATAAGAGTAAACAAAACTACAATAAAAAAGTAAGGAAATACAGGCACTACAAATCAATAAAGAAATTACCACATCCAGTAGCATCCATCTTTCCACACGAAGCCTTGAGGTCTTTAGAATGCAATGGTGTTCTACTTCCACCCTCACAGGCCACTTTATTAGAATTAGTCTGGCTGTTATGAATTCTGTCTTAGAAAAACCAGACCAACATTTTCACAATATATAACTCATATATATTCTAGAGGTTTCTCGAAAGAATTTACTTACGCCGTGAAATTTACATCCATCAACAAACTTAATTGATTAGATGCACTCTGTTCTTCATGGCTGGCCTTCGGTAATCCTAAACATCCAGTTTGTGTGGGTATCGTTCAGATAATAGTATATAGTCACAACATATAGGCTGCACATAAATTATGTAGGAAAAAATAAATCGGTGGGTGAATAAAAGGGGCATGATACCGTATACCTATTTGTCCATTATCGTGCTGGCATGGATATACAAAATTGCCATGTTTAGAAGCCACAGAACCAGCTACATTAGTGTCGTGCGAAACATATTCTGGTAAAGGAAGCTTTTTTACTCCACTTATAATATGGCAATTTTTTGATTCATCAATGCCATTCTCATCATCAACTGTTACAGAAGCAAGGCCATCATGTGCCACAGATATTCCTTTGCTCTCCTGTGAGAATATGGAATGCAGACCAACTGGTGACTGCTCAGCATTTGATGAACATCCCACATTCTTCTGCAAGTCCAGCATTGCTTTCTTAGGTATATCACATTCATGTGTACCCTTTGTTGTTGCCAACCCTAGTGAAAGCTTCACAACAGTACCTGACATGTATTCATGAATTCATCTCAAATAAAACACTTACTAGTATAAATGAATCACTCTTTTATTTTTGCGACTAGTATAAATGAATCACTCGCTTTCTAATAAATATATAGTGGGTCCTTACCTTCTTGTGCATCATCCTGCTGGACCCGGTCCATATCTAGTTCATTATCAGGATTATCTGCAACAAGCCTCGTATTGTTTTCTTCAAGGCTACAATCCGATTCCTTATAAAGATTAGTAAGTCCATTACCAAACTTCTTTTTGCCGAACAAGGAATGCCTTAAATCTGATGAGCACATGTCAACATGGTTGATTGTCAGAAGCATACTTCCATCCTCAGCAACACCTTCTGCATGTAGATATAAATCAAATGGTCGGAAAAGGAGATATCTCAAGGACCAAGGTTTCGATCAAGTACATCAACAAACTTGCAACAAATATGGTGACCAAATAATTGCAAATTTCAAAATCAGTGAAATACTTAGATGACAACTTTTGAAGTTAGTAAATTAATAAATTATCATCGTTAGCTTTCTCGGAACAAGATCGATGATGTCCTGTTGCAACAGACAAAACTACCTCACAAAAGCAGCTGAAAAGGTACTACCTCAATTTTTAAATACATAACAATTTAGGACAGCTATTTCATTTCACGTTAAATTAGATTTATTGTCCTAAACGTTGTATATTTTAGAACGGAGGAAGTAATAAGTTAACAATTAACAGGGATACCACATAGAGATAGCTAGATTACATAAACTGAAACAATTGGAAGTTGCATGAATTACCATGTGTCCTTGCACCATGAATATTGCTCTGCCTAGCAAATTCAGGTTCTATTGTGGCTTCATCACAGTATGACGATGGTGAAGCGACTTCTGCAACACAAACAAGCATTGAAGTAGGACTTGCATTAGAATTTCCAGTCTAACCATCAATAGTGAAAAGGAAAAAAAAACAATAAAAAGGTACCTTCATTATGTTGTTTTGCTATTTTTGCATATACAGGAGCTTGTGCCTCAAAAACAAGTACATCAGTGTGCGATCTTGTTTCTTGTGTAACACTAACCCTAAACCCCAACCCTATTGAATCTTCACATGAACGAGTACTACCTGTCTACCTCCAATATTTATCTCGAAGTTAACCTTACTTTCATCCATCAATGATTTATTCTCTGAGACAGCACCGTCATCTGGCACAGCTGTTCGACTACACTCTGCAGCCTTTCTCTTCGAAATCATTGGATTTGATGAAAGCTGCTCTTTTCTCACTGGCTTCCCATGAGTAACCCCTATGCCATCTTTTTTCTTTAGAGTTTGTGCTTTCTTCTGCTTCCAGGACTTATGCCCATCAGAAACCACCTTATTCAGGGAACCATCGGCTGCTGAAGATACTATCTCGACTAAAGGCCTTCCGCGTTTTCTCAATTTCAAGCCCCCTTCACCAACTTCCTCACATTTTTTAAGAACGACCCCAACTTCCTCACATGAAACATGCTTACCCACACCAGCGTGTGATTTGTTCACATCAACCAATTTTGCTTTGAAGATAACTTAGATAAGAGTGCTGACCGCCGTAGGCCTTCATCTTTCTGCACAACCAATCTGTGTGCCGGTGTTGTAGCTGCAGCAGGATCTGTAACTGTAAACAGGGTTCTTGCTTGCAAATTCCTTGCTCGAGTGCTTGACCGTCCCCTTCCAACTTTTTCAGTCTGATCCCTGTTCTCATCCTTCTCAACCGCATTTGGCGCAGCGCATCTACTACGCGTCGATCTTCTTGGAGGAATTCCAGTTTTCTTCTGGCCACGAAGAACAGTGCTATCTTTCTCAACCACCGACGTGGCAACTGATTTACTCCGTGATGATCGCGTAAGGGGCCGCCCCCTTACCACGGATTGAAGATTAGCACCTCGAAGCCCCTCCTCCACGCCGCCGCCGCCCTGCGGAGTGAAGCAACCGAACCCACTCACCAAAACATACATGAAGAACAGGAAAAAATGGGCCTCCCTCCCTCGGTCCCTTCCCTGGCCGTTTCCCAGTGCGTCGATTAGTGCAGGGGGTGGTAGTGCGTACCAGGATAGTGGAGCCGAGGCGGGCTATGAGGTCGGCGTTGGAAACCGTCGGCGGCGAGGCCGCGGCTCTTGCAGAGTGCCTGCAGCTCTCGCCGTGACATCGTCGCGGAATCCGCCGCCGCCGAAGTGGCTCCCGGCGACCTCGGGTGGGGACAACGGCTCTCTGTTTAGAACACTGGACAGTGGGGCCTACAACGGCTCTCCTTATGAGGAGGAATACATGAACTTCGTCCGTATAACTGACGGCACAACGGGCTAATAAACCCACTCAGAAAGTCAAGAATTTAATCTAAATAAAGGGAATAGTACTGGTTGAAGCAAATTTGTATAACACACAATTTTTTTTCATGTTGTTAAAACAAGAAACTTAGTTCACCTTGTCCTGACGACAAGGAAAAAAAACTATGTAGAAAGTATTTGGTGGAATACAGTAACTCAAACAATATAAATCATGATATATGTAATTATAAGGCCTCCTCGCAAAAAAATAAAATAAAATTATAGGGCCTCATTTGGCAAAACGGATTATGGATTCTGCTTTTGGTACTGTAGCTACAGTGTCAAAATCCACTGAAAGCCACGTTTCACCGAATTATGGATTCTACCAAGAAACATATTCTGCTACAGTGATTTTAATGTAGCTACAATGTCAAAAACAAAATCCATAATTCACCGGAAAAGCCGTGCCAAACGAGCCCTAACTCGACTTTGCATCCTGTCTAAATTTTGGGTTAGCTAGAAAATGACCACGACGTGTCGACGGTGCTTGAAAAATCACACACGTCCTATACATCATGTCGATATCGGGAGTACTTAGGGTGTGTTCGTTTCCTCTGTGCTAAATTTTAGAGGGTTTTTTCCAACGAATATTGTGATTACAAATAAAGTTTAATTACGAAACTAATTTCAGGACTCCGCTCGAATTTGCGAGACGAATCTAATGAGGGTAATTAAGGCGTCATTAGACGATGTTACTGTAGCATCACTGTAGCAAAACAGTGATTAATTAGGCTCATTAGATTCGTCTCGCGATTTAGAGGGGGGTCGTGACATAGTTTTTGTCATTAAATTAAAAAATATTCTTAATAGCAAGATTCTCTTTGATGTGATGGGTGCTAAAATTTATAGGGAGGTTGCCGAACACACCCTTACTTAATCGCCCTCAACATACGACATCCATACTGCCCAAGTGCAAATAAGGACCCTCATTATCCTCGTGAACACTCGTGTATTAAGGACGTACTTAGCTGATACTTTTCACTCAACATCAATGAATGATCCTATATTCCTATGACAGTACTCGCGCGCCCGCCGCCCGGTGGTCTCTGCTGGTACAAGGCCGCGATTTCAAAAATCAAAATGGGAATTTCAAAATTCAAACCCCGTCTTTCTTCTTCAGGAAGCCTCCGCCTGACTGACAGACGGCCCTACCACGACCGCCTGACTGGCTCCACCGGTCAGCGGCACCACCGCGGTCTCACGGTCTCACCCGCACCTCTCCCGAGGCGCCGCGCCGCGGCACGCCCACGACCGCCTGGGGCATCAATTCCTCAACGGAGGGACCCCTTCCCACACCGGCACGGCCACACACAGAAGCCATCATCGATCGTGCAGCGCCAACCCACGCCACTCCGCCTCGTCGGCGACGTCGCCTCCGGTGAGCATCCCGGGACCGGAATCGGGGCCTCGCCGCCCATCTCTCTCTTTGGCGGGTGCGGCGCGGCGCCGGGGATGGATTTCGCGAGGATGAAGCGGCATGAGCTGCAGGCGCTCTGCCGGGAGCACGGCCTCTCCGCGCGCGGCTCCAAGGACGACCTCGCCGCCAGCCTCGCCGGCGCGCTCTCGGTACGGACACCCCCGTAAAAGTAAAAATAAAAATCATCGCTTGCCTCGCCGCTGGTAGCCAGGGTGCTCGCGGAAAGGCTCCACCGGGCTATTCTCCCGGGGGACCGTCCGCTGAGTTCTTGTTTGCGTGGTTCGAGATGTTTTGTACTAGAAAGAAATGCTTCTGTTGAGGTGTCGCTTGTTGTTTAGGCTTTAGAGTGTGTCTCCTGCTGGCTGAAGTCATGACATGGTTAGCGCCAAATGGCCGTCTGTCCAAACCAGAAAACATCATATTTTCTTATCTGGTGAATCAACAAAACCCAGGCCAATGTCTGCAAGTAGTATTACTTACTGTATTAAATGTATTTGAGTCACCATTTGTATGCACAATCCTTCTATATCAGCACGTGCTCTGCAATTTCGGTTGTTATAGATCAACAACAATCAGAAATCGCTAAACCGTTGCAATGCGCAGTTGTGCCTGATGCTACCCAATTTTCCTTCTACGTTCTCGAATAACCACCTCGAAGACGAACCTTACCTAAATGGGTACAGATATCATTAGCAACAGCAACAAATTGAGCAATTTCTTTTGTACTGATGCTCCTGCTGCCTTTTGTGTTTGGTTACCTGTTTTTTTGCAGGCGGCGGCTGCTGGTGCTGTGGAGAAGGTGGTTGAGGTAGTGCCAGGTAAAGGATGCTTGAAGCGGAAGAACGATGATCGGAGCGGCGGCAGTTCCGGAGCAGCCAAGAAGGTGACCTTCATTTTCGAGGAAAAGGAGGAGGCTGGGGAAGCACTTGTTGCTGCTCAAGTAAGTGGGGGGTGCGGTGCGGCGGAAATGACACGGCGGGAGCTGAATGCGCTCTGCCGGGAGCACGGCCTCTCCACGCGCGGCTCCAAGGCCGACCTCGTTGCCAGCCTCGCCGGCACGCTCTCGGTATGGACACACACGCCCGCACGTCCCCATAAAAACACATCGCTTGTCTCTGCTGCTGGTAGACAGCCGCGTCACCGGCAGGTGCTTGCGGAAAGGTTCCACCAGGCTGTTCTCCTGGGGTTCCATCCACTGCATGCTCACGCGTTCTTGTGTGCATGCTTGGAGATCATTCATAGGAAGAAATCCTTGTGTTGAGGTGTTGCTTAATGACATTTGATTAAAAAAAAGGAAGTCCTAATGGCATGGTCAGCACCGAATGGTAGACTGCCCAAAGCAGGGAATCAAGAAAATTTCAGATTTCTTCATCTCGTGAATCAACAAAAACGCTGGACATTTTTCTAGAAGTATCACTCCTTGCTTAGATGAAGTCATGAACCGTACTGATTTGAGTCGCTCTTGTATCCTGAATACCTTGTTTCAAGGACAAAGAATTTCCTGCTGCTATCGTTATCATATAATATTCATCTGCACAATCAGGAAATCATTTTTATCAGCATGTGCTCTGCGATTCTGATTGTTAATAAAATACAATCAGGAAATGTGAAACCGTTGCAATGCACTGTATTAATAAAGAAATTGGCCACTTTGTTAATTTTACTTTCTATGTTCCTGATGAACACCGCCCTGGAGATGAACCTTACCTAAGTTGGGGTACATATACTGTTAGCAACAGCAACAAATTGAGCAATTCCTTTTGTAGTGATCCTCCTTCTGTCTTTGTGTTTGATTGATTATTTTTGCAGGCGAAATCTGCTGCTGCTGCAGCAGCATCAGAGAAGGTGGTTGAGTTGGTGGTGGTTAAAGGATGCCTGAAGCACTCTGGCGATGGTCAGAGCAACGTCAGTTTGGGAGCAGCCAAGAAGGTGACCTTCATTTTCAAGGAAAAGGAGGAGGCTGGGGAGGCACTTGTTGCTGCTCAAGTAAATAGAAGGGGCCGTCGACGGGAGCGCGTGGAAACTGGTGCGCGGAAACGTGTTGATACTGTTGGTGTTTCTACTGATGGAAATGCTGGTGGAGTGGTGTGTCCAGATGCTCGAGTGACACGGTCCAGGACAAACACAATGAACTTGCGTGAGGGCAGTGGGGTTGAAAGACACAATAATATTGTGGAGGAAGAAACGGAGATGATAGGAGCAACTATTGATATCAAGCAAAGGATCCAGGAAACTTCTAATCGTGTTTCTGCCAGTGCTGAGGCTGGAGTTTCTCGTAGAAGCACAATGAAGTCAAGCTCGTGCACAGCTGCCGACACTAGAATTCAAAGTCAGAATGATCCAGCTGAGGAAGAAGGTGAGCTGATAGGAGAAGTGGGTCGTACGAAGCTGAAGCGGAGGACTGCAGGGAAGCACAAGGTTGGGGAGACACTACCTGCTGCAGCAGTAAGCGGAAGGGGCCGTCAGCATAAGTGCACTGAAGAACGTGGTAGGAGTAATTCTTCTGCTGAAAGTGTTACTGGAGAGGTGGATGGAGATGCCCAAGAGACGCGATCCAAGAAGAATGTGGGTAATTTGCATGCTGGCAGTGGAGTTGAAAGGCGGGATATTCTTGCTGAGGCTGGGGGCGAAGGGGGGGTGGTACGAAAAGCTGTTGACACTAAGAGGAAGCGAAAGGCCCCACAAAATGCTGAGAATGTCGCTGCCAACACTCCTGCTGGAATTTCTCGTAGAAGCACACGGAGTACAAGCTTGTCAGCAGATGATGTTATGTTGTGCTCCATTGTTGAGAAGAAAAGAGGGAGGAGAAAGGCAGGAGATTGTAGGTATGAACTGTATGTAGACAAGAAGGCTGCTGAAGTTCAAGATTTTGCCACTTCAGAATTACCTGAGAGTAAGAGAAGTCAGAGGGAAGAATATTGCAAGCTTAATGTGCAGAAATCAGCTCAGGTAGCAGTATCTGGCAGAGTCGCAATATCTTGCTCAGTAAATGTTGCAGTGGCGTTGCCCACTGTCATCGAGAACAAGAGGAATAGGAAAACTGAAACTGTGCACCAGGATAGGATGGTGCCTATAGTTTCGAAGTCGGATGTGCATAGAAACGATGCTCCTATTACCAGGTCATTGAGAAATAAAGCTCTTCAGAATAACAACAATATGCTGGAGGAAACTCATGTTGTGAAGAAGCTGGAAAAGAAGAGGCAGCCCAGAGGGCGAGCTATTAGCAGGCATCGACCGTTTGCATCCTCTGTTGAGGAAAAAGAACAAGCTGTTGTTCCCTGTAAGTCTACCCCACTGCTTGAAAATGCTAGAGGTGATGGGTTTCAAAACGGTAAGTGTGAAGATGTGGGGAAGCGACCTCCTGTTAGGCGATCAACGCGTAATCGTGTTGTGACGGGTTGAACCTAAGGCGACTCCTTCAAGTGGCATCCACGTTCCCTACTGCAGCGAACTCGTGGAGGTAGGGTGGCTTTTTGTTAGCTTAATCGAGATCCTCTTGCTCCTGCAATGTTTTCTCCTGCAATGTTTTCTATACTGTTCGGAAACTGGTGGAGGTGGGGCGGCCTTTTGTTAGCTTAATTAGGGTCTTGCTTCTGCAAGATTTATCACCTCTGGATGCCATCAATGCGCTGATTTCCCTCGCAAACTTTTGTGAGTCTACTTTGAGAAAAATATGTATCTCAAAGTGAGAGGTTGGAATGGTACATTTTAATTTTCCCTTGGACACCCGGAGAAACTAGTATCTTTTCTGTAGCTATGGAACTCACAGTGCTTGATAATGTAACCTTGTATGTTTATATGATCATAATTAATGTTAACCACAGTAGTTGTTTCCTTTATTTTGAGCCTCACATCTGTGAAGTATGTGAATTTGGTAAACGCTTGAATCAATGAATCGAGATTTGAGATTTAGCAATGATTAGTTGACGGGAACGAACATGCCCCTGCAAATAACACAGAACGGTGAAAGTGAATTATTATAGCAAATGGAGAACAAGTACATGACTGCATTTCGATATCAGGGAAATCACAAGAAGTTCACTGCAAAATTCTTTGAATTGATGCATCAGTATGCTTGCAAGTGGTAACATTTTCAAGACGGCAGGTGTCCAAGGTTTCATGATCATGAATAGGAAACAGCAACCGATGTTTCAAGGTTTAAACCAGTTTTTCCAAACTCCAGCACATTATGATGCATTGCTAAGTGAAAAAGCTACCTCAAGTCAAATAACACATTGATAACTAAACAAGGCATGGACACTGACAAGTGACAACCAATCCATGCCAGCCATATGTTCCGTCAGAAAGACTAGGAAAATATTGCATTCAACAGGAACAAGATTACTGCATATATGCCAAAAGAAGGGACTCGAAAACAACTCACAAATGAAAACAACACTGTCCACCGACACCATCAATTCCACATCACTAGATACTTACTGAAACACTTCATTTCCTTGCAACTCACAAAATATACCAAGTTACTTAAAGAAAAACTTCGTTCCATTGCAACTCACAAATATTGGCAGGGGAGAACCACAAAATTACATTCAGTAGGTGAACCTCATTATGTGAATCAGATAAAATCATGTAAAGTAGACTAGAAGCAGATATAGACCAATCTAGGTCCTCAGGCCAGACGAGAATCATGTAAAGCACATGACTTTTGCAATACTTCAAACCTTCAGTTTACATTTGCATCTAGTGCCACACACATCGGCCATCCTTCAAACCTTCAGTATAGGTCATTCTCATGACTTGAGTGACCGATACAATCACTACTCAAGCCGTGTGCGCGGTCGACATAGCAGGCGAGATACTGGTCAAGGTTGCAGGGCCTGGCACAGGGAAGAAGCCTGTAATATTCGTCTAAGCGGAACTGGTGTGGCGGCTCAGTCCCCCTGCTGTTGAGATCGTAGGTGCTGAACTTCACAATGCGTTGATTCCGGTAGCCCAAATATACCGTGTCAGCACCAAGAGAGGGGAACGTCTCGGTGGAGACGAGCACGCAATGTGTCTCGCCGGCGAACACCGCGTGGCGGCCAAGGCTCCTCACGGGGACCAGCCTCCTCCCGGCGAGGTCCAGCTCCAACACCTCTATGCGGCCGGTGATGCCGTCCACCGTGAACAGCTCTGACTGTTCGTAGGCTTCCCTGCCGCCGAAAAACTTGATGTTTACCCAATACCTTACCATCAGCATCCTCCCGTCGCCATTGCCGTCGTGCACCAAGAAGGAGAGCACACGCCTCAGGTGATGTGTATCTGGCGCACATAAGGTCCGCTGGTCGACTACTTCCACCAGCCGAGGCAGCGGCTGAAGCTCTAGCATGTAGACCGACCCCTCCGGCGAGGTGAGGTAGCAACGTCCTCCATGTGACAGCAAGGAGTAGAAGAGGACCTTGCCTGCCGCGTCATACTCGGGGTAGGAAGCTTCACCCGGGCTTACCAGCGTCCAGTGTGCGTCGCCAGGCTTGGCGACGATGATGTTGGACACCATGTACCTCAGGCAGAGCACGAGCGTGGGCGGCGACGTGGAGTCGTCGAAGCAGGCGCCATTGATCACGCGGAGGTTGATGCCCCAGCGTTTCTGGAACACCTTGGCGACGCTGTCCGCCCTTGCGCTCGAGGAGGAGGCAGTGGCGGCGGCATCGAAGACGCAGGAGA
This sequence comes from Eragrostis nindensis, assembly GCA_012490785.1. Taxonomy (NCBI): domain Eukaryota; kingdom Viridiplantae; phylum Streptophyta; class Magnoliopsida; order Poales; family Poaceae; genus Eragrostis; species Eragrostis nindensis. The sequence continues at coordinate 920,064 of JAAXCT010000128.1, forward strand.
CGGCGGGAAAGTCGGTGACGGCGTTGCTGAGAGGGTCGACGAGGCGGATGGCTGTTGAGTCCCTGTCGAGGAGGACGAGGAGGCCGTCGGCGGCGCACATGTGGCAGTGGGAGGCGAGTGCCGGGATGTCGACGCCGAGGGAGGCCGCCGTGGAGAGGTTGAGGAGGCGGCGGGGGCGGGGGCGGCGGGGGCGGCTGGACCTGGCGCGGCGGGGAGTGATGGTGAGCACCGCCCAGTTGCGCGGGCGGAAGCGGCTGTCCAGCGGGGTGGTGCGCGGGTCGGCGGTGAGGTCGCGCCAGCGGCTGCACACGGCGCGGAAACGGCGGTACTCGGTCACGTCGACGGAGAGCAGCCGGCCGGAGATCTCGTCGACGAGCTCGGGAAGCAAGTTGTTGGCCCAGTCTCTCCAATCCTGTGGATCGGGGTCATGCGCTTTCTTCTTCTTCTTCTTCTTCTTCCTCGCCAAGCTCTCGGAAGATTCTGCGAGGGGGCGGCGGCGGCGCGCTCGCGGCAGCATTCCTTCAGATCCGTGGGCATTGGATCCCATAGGGGGATCCGCAATGCTCAGGCGCAGCGAGCGTGCCCTCGTCATCATCAGCCTGAGAGATGTCTGAATTGGACACAATAAGCACCTGCGGGATGGTAGAGGATGAGGAGCCGGGGGAAGAGAACGTTGGTGGCGGCGGCGGAAACAGAGATTCAGGAGGCGGCCGAGTTGTGTGGGATGGGAGAGGATGAGGTCATGATGAGGACCCGGGGTGTGGGGGTGCGGGGTGGGGATTTAAGGATTTGGGTCCCTTCCAAATGGGCTATTCCCAGATACCCCTCTCCCAGGTGGGCTTGCTAGTTTAGGTCCAATATATGAGTCAATCTCTCTTAGGCTCCGTTTGGATGTCGGAATTCGCATGGATGAATTGCATTGGGGTTCAAATCCAAATCCAAGAGAGAATTGCATTAGCCTCCAATACCAATTTTTGTGTTTTGGTTGTCACATGAACTGTAGAATTGAAATCGAGGCACTAGCAAATTCCAAATAACGTTTGGCTGCAAGATATGCGAAATTTATTTGAGTTCTTCTCGATGTGCAGCACAAAGTCGCTGGTGAGGACAGAGTTGGATGGAGAGGGGCTCTTTAAGGTTTGGCAGCGGGCGGGGCCGAGGTCCAGCGGCAAGCAGGGTTGAGGTCCGGTAACTGCGGGTTGAGGTCCGGCAGCTAGGGATGGAAACAGATTGAATGGAGCCTTTCCCAGATCCATACCCATATTTGTAAACGAATATGGATACAATACAAATGTTTTCAAATACGAATACGGATCGAATATTAAATGAATGCGAATACAAAAGCGAATGTCACTGTAATTCGGACGGATATGGATACATCTAACTTTCTATGTTGTTAAGGCAATTACTACCTTTTCGTCTCTAAAGTATCTTTAGTAGCATTTTTTCACATGGTCTACACTAGTTCACATCAAAATTGAATCAATTTTATAATATTTTTGATATAATATATGTGTATATTTATGATATAGTGGCGGATACGAATACAAACACGGATATGTCGGATATCTGATATCAAAACCTCATCCACATCCATATTTTCTAATCAAATTCGAATACGAATTCGAAGTGTGAAAATATTAATCGGATGGCAAATTTCGTACCATATTTACATTTTATCGGATTCGGATATCGAATAATGCGGATTATCCGTATCCAATTTCCACCCCTACCGGCAGCGGCTCCGGCTAGGTCGAGGTCCAGCAACAGGTGGGATCTAGGTCCAGCGGCGCGGTCGAGTTCGCCGGAGCTGACGGCGGCGAGGTCGAGTTCGTCGGAGCCGGCAGCCATGGAGTACGCCCCTGGAGGAACCGCCGCTGCCATGCGCGGCTCTTCTCTGTGTTGCATGCAGGTCGAGAGGAAGAAGGTTGCCCAATTCTGTCCAAATCGAAGGGGTGGAGCTCAGTATTGGAGATGGACTGCTTTAGTTGTTGTCAAATCCAGCAGGCATTGGGCTGCAATACCAATTCCAATTCGTGCTGCATCCAAACAGCCGCATTTGCCCAAGCCCAATGCCAATTCGCCAATTCCGAGCCCAATACCAACAACCAAACACTACCTTAAATAGGACTCTAGTAGTGTATACTGAGTATATACTTCTTTAAAAAAATCTATTTATCATTCCTCTTCCTCCAGCTACCCACCTCCGCTTCCCGCTCTCGGCGCGACCGCCTCTTGTCGAAGCGCCACCGCCCGCCGTCCCCGAGCAGCAGTCCGACGACAGGAGCCAACGAGCTACGCTAGCTGCTCCGCCACTTTCTCGCGCTCAACGTGCCGCACCACCACGACGCCATTCTCCGCCCCTTCACCGAGATCTGGGACGAGGCCTTCTCCTCCAAGGCCGCCCTACGCCGCAAGTCCAGGCCAGGTCGCCGACGTTGTTTGCTGCCATCCGCGGGCGAGGAGGCGGAGCAGCACGGAGTGGGCGAGCGAGGTGGCGGCGGGGCCCAGGAGCGGTGGTGCGTCAGCGTTTGGGACCAGGAGAGGAGCACGAGGGCGAGGTCCGGGTCGACGACGGAGGAGACGGCCGCGCCGAGGCATGCGTCTGAGTTTGACGAGCGGCGACCGACCTGGCGGCGCTCGAAGGTTGCAAGGGCAAATAAGACATTTTACTTATTTCAGCAAAGTTTATCAGAAAGGACTTATTTGAGCTATTGACGTAAATTGTCTCTTTCGCCGGGTGGGGGAGGGATACATAGGGTGTGTTCGTTTCTTCGTGCTAAATTTTAGAGGGTTTTTGCAACGAATATTGTGATTACAAATAAAGTCTAATTACGAAACTAATTTCAGGACTCCGCTCGAATTCGCGAGACGAATCTAATGAGGGTAATTAAGGCGTCATTAGACGATGGTTACTGTAGCATCACTGTAGCAAAATATAGATTAATTAGGCTCATTAGATTCGTCTCGCGATTTAGAGGGGGGTCGTGACATAAGTTTTATCATTAAATTAATAAAAATATTTTTAAATAGCAAGATTCTTTTTGATGTGATAGGTGCTAAAATTTAGAGGGGGGTTGCCGAACGGGGCCATACAGCATTCAGGTGCCCATATAGCACATGGAGCACTCGGCCCAACAGGCCAATCAAAGCAATACAGGGCGCAGCCCAGCTAGCAGGCGGACGAAGCAATTTGTTCCAGTTGCCTAAACCGACTGTTCCAGTCGCCTAAACGAAATGTTCCAGCCAGTTGAACCATATGTTCCAGCCGTCTGAACCAAATGTTCCAGCCACCTAAACATAATGTTCCAGCTATGTGAACTAAATGTTCCGATAAACACAACAACTTGTTCCAATCATCTTGGAGGAGCTCTTTGTGTCCATGGCGGCGGGGCGTGGCGAGGCGCGCGGGGGCAACGACAGCGGTTGCGGCGTGGCGTGGGACGGGAGCGGCGGGCGGGAGGCGCAGGCACGGCGCGAGTGGGCGGCATGGGGCGGGCGCGGCGGCTGTGAGCAACGGCCAGGCAGGGCGTGGCGGCAGGTCGACGGCGAACGGGAAGGAGGAGAAGGAAGAAGTAGCGTGCCTATTAGATTTTTATTTGCACTAATCTCAAACACTAGGTGGTGCCTCAGCGACTCTTGGCAATCGATTGTTGTATAGAAAATCCTGGTGGGGGAGACCTCCTACCAGATTTTTGGTCTACATGCACATGGGGCGGGGGCAAGAGCTACACCATGTCAGGCTGCAAGGCCCGTTTTTTTTTTTTTTTTTGCATAACACTTTTCTGTAATACCATTCTTAATAAATTGCATCAAACATTATAAATGACTAGACTCAACATTTGGTAATAACTAGTTCAACATTTTGAATATTATATTTCAACATTAGTTGAAACTGTACAAAATAAAAGTTGAAACGATACATTCAAAATGTTGAATTTTAAAATTTTAAAATTATGAAAATAATATACACATGTGGGATCTTTTTTTTTTTTGCATTAATTATATCACGGTTCAAACCGATTCGAAAACTGAATTACGATTGTGGAGAAAATCAATTTAAAGTTTGCATTCAAACCATAGATCCTCTCAGCCACTGACAAAATGACACGTGTCGCGCTCTCCTCAGCCCGCCTGTTTGCACCATGCCCTCTCCGCAGGTCCTCGTGACGCGTTCTGCACCGCACATCCACGCCATGCACTCATCTCAAAGCGCGCTACATATAAGACCCTGTTCGGTTGGAGGCTCAAAAGCCCGTTAGTGGTAAATTTTAGTGGCCTGGCAGCCGAACGGGCCACAAAACTTTAGTGCTAAAGCCCTTTTGAGGCCCCAAATCGTTTGTGCCCCGGGAGGCCGTAAACGTCGCTAAAAACTGCTCTACCCCAACGCAGGACGTCGGTACCCCTGTCGTCCTCATCCGCAACCCTGGCTCACTCTAGGTCAAGGCACCGCGTGTGCCGCCGCAGCCGCACGCCCGCCACTGCCTTGCCGCTGACTTTCCCGCGCCTCCTGCTGCGCCTCCGCGTCTTCTCTGCCTGTTCGGGTAGCTGTACGGGCCAAGATCTCTCGCCGTGCTGCGCCCTCCGCATCGACCATGGACGGCTTCGGGAGAGACGGTACCCGTGATTTGTTCTCCCAGGCGGATCCGTATTCCCCATCCATTCGGTCTTATCCGACGACGGAAGCCGCCGAGGTAGCAGAGGCAGTGCCTCGCGGGTGGAGTTCGACGGCCACGATCTCAACTCCCAGGGCCACGGCATCCCCCATCTTTCGCAGTTTCAAGACTACCTGCAAGTTGGGGGTTCGTCCGGGGCTACATACGGTGGAAGCGCTGCCCACAGAGGCATGTGCACCGGAGGAACCGGATCTGGCGGCTTCGACGTCGGATCCGGAGGCTTCGGCGGCGGAAGCGGAGGCTTCGGCGCCGGATGCGGCGGCTACGGCAGCGGATCCGGTGGAAGCGGAGGAAGTGGATCCAGCGGAAGCCGAGGCCGTCCTCCAAACTCTCGCCGCAATCTCGGACTACGTCCTGGTCGCGGTGGTGGAGGCGGCCCTCGAGGCGGTGCAGGCCGTGGTGTTGCTCCAGGCCGACCTGGTCGACGTGTCGCGGCTGGAACCAGTCGCCTCGCAGGCTCGGGAAGAGGTAGACGGTTCGTCCCTCAGGAGGACGAGGGCAATGACGATGACGGATCCGAGGCTCCAGATACGCAGGTATAGTATTCGTCGCTACATCTTCTAGTATGGTACTCGATTATGATCCCATGAATTCAATAGTTGCTGTGCTATCGAATTTGTAGACTAAAACTGACAAGGCAAGTTGGTCCCGTGCACACAATAATCAAGTTCTCTGTGATTTGCTTTTGGAGCAAATGAACTAGGGTAATTACAACAATGGCATCATGTCATCTAGAGGTTACTCCCTCATCTGTGAACGTTACTTTGCTGCAACAAATTTGCGGCACGACACGTCACAGATCCAAAATAGGATTGGGCAATTGAAACAAATGTATCTCTTCATCAAGGATATCACCACTAAAAGGACTGGCTTAGGCAGGCGTCCTGATGGATGGCCGCAGGCAGATGCAACTTGGTGGGAGCAGAATACCAAGGTTTGAATTGGCTGCCACGTTGATTTCAATAACCGCATCCTTTTTGTAAATTGATTATTAAAATGTCCTACTAATTTCAGGGAATCAGTGAATTGAAAAGGCTGCAGCATGGTCCTCCTCCATATCTCGAGCTACTTGAGGAAATTTTTGCTGCAGTTGCTGTTGATGGTTCGACCTCATTTCTTGCTGGGAGATATGGAAGATTTTGGCGATGGTAGGGACGATGACGAAGGTGATGATGGTTATGAAATACCTGAGCAAGATGTGCCTATGTCATCCGGGAGCCAGAAGAGGGCGAGCAGTGGTAGCACGACGGCAACAAGCCCAGCCAAGAGGAGAAAGAGCCCTGTCGCGCGAATATTAAACAAGTTCCTTCATCTGAACACAAAGACGGCAGAACAGAGGAGTTCTTTCATGGAGAAGCAGGCAGAATTAGAGGCAGAAGGCAGAAAGAGAGAGGCAGAAGGAACTGAGGTTGCAGGAAGAAAAGGAGAAGCTGACGGCTGACTTCCACACAATTAAAAACATTGCATTGGAAGCTGGAGTCCGTAAAGGCAGTGCGCAGTACTATGCCATTGGATACCTTTGCAAGGATGAATACCTAAAGGGACTTTTCATGGAGTTGGAAACAGGACCTGAAAGGGTTGACTTCCTAACAATTTTCTGTTGGCTTCCTCTAGGGTGTCTGTAATCTGCTATGGCATTGTATTAACTATTTATGTTATGATTCCTCCTTGGTTTGTATCACCTTCATAAGACACTGTGTCATGGTTTGTTCTGGATTGTATGAACATGTTAAGACATGGGCTGTTTGTGTTGTCATGTTAAGACATTCATGTACTGCTATGTTTCAGTTTATGCTATTCATTTTGTTGGTTCAGATTATTGAAAAAAATGTTATTCATTTTGAGTTGCATATTTTTCTGTTATCTAATGCTATGTTGTTGTTGTATGGCAGGATGAGGGATCCTCATGGAAGAAGTGGATGTTTCATGTACTTGAGGATGAAGAAGAACAAGCCCTAGCACAGTCAGCAGTCCTCATCTATGGTTTGTCCCATGACTGCCACTTCACAAAAGTTAAAAGGAATAGGGGGAATGAGACTCCTCTTGAGTTTGTTACGAGAATGCTTTCGGATCCAACATATTTCTACACCATGTTTAGGATGAGTAATCCATTGTTTCATCAACTGCATGATCTTTTGGTGGAGTCATATGGCCTAGAGTCATCCACAAAGAGTACTAGCATAGAGGCGTTAGGGATGTTTCTTTGGATGATTGGTGCGCCTCAATCTTATACGCAAGCAGAAACCATATTTGGAAGGTCACTTGATACCGTGCATCACAACTTTGAAAAAGTTTTGGAGTGTGTGGTCAAGCTAGCAGCCGAAAATATTAAGCCACTTGATCCAGACTTCCAAACAATACACCCTCGCCTGCAACAACCTAGGTTCAGTCCACATTTCAACAATTGTATAGGTGCAATTGATGGGACTCATGTGTCGGTGGTTGTTCCAAATGACAAGATTGTTCAGTGCCTTAACCGCAAGGGTAAGACATCACAAAATGTGCTGGCTGTTTGTGACTTCAACATGAGATTCACCTTTGTCCTAGCTGGTTGGCCCGGCTCAGTCCATGATATGAGAGTATTCAATGATGCATTAACCAAGTACGGCGACAGATTTCCAAAACCACCCCCAGGTACAATGTTGTCAAGCTTGAATGTAGTGCATGTTTGCTTTCACTTCATTATCATGGACAAACTCATGCAATGACTTTGTTAAATGCAGGGATGTATTATCTAGTGGACTCTGGCTACCCAAACCGTCCCGGATATCTTGCACCTTAATTACAAGGGAACGAAGTATCACCTGCCTGAGTTTCACCATGGACCAATGCCGAGAGGTATGAAAGAGACCTTCAACTTTGCACATTCATCTCTGAGAAATGTAGTTGAGCGGGCTTTTGGGGTACTAAAGGAGAAGTCGAGGATTCTGAAATTGGTGCCGAGTTTCCCTCTCAAAAAGCAAGCAAAATAATAGTAGCATGCATGGCACTTCACAATTTTGTTAGAGAAAACTCTGTAGATGATCAGGACTTTATCCAATTTGAGGCAGATGATGAGTACGTTGGTGACAGCCAAAGCGACGAAAGCACAAGTGTGTGGGATGATAATGCAGAGGAGGAACCAAGTGATGTCAACATGAATGCCTTCCGTGACCAATTAGCGCATGCTTTTACTATAGGTTTTAATTTCGGACTTGTATTGTATTGCCACTTTTATGGTGCTTCATTTAGGCCCTAAATGTTTGTTGAATTCTGCTTGATTTCGGACTTGTATTGTGAGAACTCGGTTTGTTTGAATTCTGATAATGTATTGCATGTTCGTGGTCCATGATCAATGCTTAATGGTGCTTCAGTCATGTATATGGTTTCTCACAAGGAGAGGAGGGCAATTTTGTCAATTTATATGGCTTTATTGTTGGGAGACTGAACGCCTCCCACTAAAATTTAGTGTGCTAAAGCTACAGTTACCATTGCAGTTTGCCATTAAAATGTTGCATGCAAGAGCAACCGAACAGGCTCTAAGGATTCCGGGGTGGGGGGACGGGGAGTCGGGGACAGAGATACTAGCTGCCGATTTTCCGTGGTCCTTGCAGGCATGCCTGGATTAAAACGAAGTGCAACAAGGAGGCCCTCTGAATGTCTGATGGCCCAGATTTAAAAGCAATTTTGGCCCAGAATAACATTTTTCCTGATTTTGACACATACTCCATATAATCACTAGTTGAATGCCCCGTACGTTGCCACGAGAGCCGAAGATTGTGTTACAACACCAACGCTCTATGCATAGATTGAACCGTGAACCTTCCATGTTGTTTAAGAGACCATCTAAATGTATTTTTTTTAACATCTCAGGTTCCCAACATGGCTGGACCTGCCCACACGCTGTGCGGACCTCACTCGCCCCACCAACCTTTTACGCTTTCGACCTTGTAAAAGGGTTAACCTAAGGTGGTGGGTGTTGGACAACCTAAGCTTATATATTGGTCTTTCTCCCACTAGACTCTAGTAAGGTGGGACTAAACTCCCAATTCCTCATGCACACTAGCGCACATGGGCCACTTAGGCCTAATCTCAAATGGGCCAGATGTCACAAAAACCCCCGTTCAAAGGATCCGACATTCTCGTCAGAACACCGGCACAACATACCCTAGTGTGCAAACAACCAATATCCAGTGTCAGCCTATACGCCATGCCGTGTCCCACTCACGGGGTCCACACGCACCATGCGCCATTGTAAGCTTCATGACCATTGGAGCACTTGAAAACACCAAAAGTATGAATGTTTTGGTGATTGGATGACCCTTCCTATGTGACTAACATTTTCATGTAGGTTGTTAATCATGGTCACATGTGAAGAAAGCTTCGTCCGATGGTGAACACATTATAAATCTCGATGAAAAGGATGATTGGTTGCCTCAACAACTTGGGACATTGGACTTGATGAAGTTGCGGTTGAGAAGATGGATCAAGGCCAAGGACATGCTAGATCCAAGCAAGTGTCGCTTGGTTAGATGTTAGCTTGAGTTCATAGGAAAAACCGGACTATCAAGGGGGTTCAAGTTGGTTCTCTTAGGTACTCAATAGTGTAGAGATCTTTGGATGCATTGGGAGTCTCTCGGACACTTGGAGTAGAAGATGAGAAGTGGAGGAACCAAAAAGGATGAAGTTGGAGTCAAGGATCGAGGAAAGATCAAGATCAGCTTCAAAAGAAGCCACCGTATTATATGGTGCCAGTCACCGTATGATGCGGTGACTAAGAGAGAAAAGTCCAGAGAAGAAGAGGATCTGGCAGGATGAGCTGAAGGCACCGTATGATACGGCGAGGTGGTCACCGTATGATTTCAAGAGGAGGAGGAGTTCCTGGAAGACAGATGAGATGAAGCCACCGTATGATATGTACGGTGGTGGTCACCGTATGATATGGTGACCACAAGAGATGAAGTCCAGAGATGGAGGTTCCTCTGGCAGGTGACAAAAGAGTCACCATATGATACGGTGCTCCTACGGTGACTCTGTCGACAGACTGCTTTTTGGTAACGGCTAGTTTGAGGTTGAAGGCCTATATATAGCTGGTTACTGTTGGCGGTTCTTATGCGTGTACATTAAATTCATTAATTCCGTAAGCACACGGATCACCATTGTAGCATTTCACCTTGGAGTATTCCAGGGTTATCATATTTATATTTTTCGCAGGGAAGTAGAGCGAAAGGAAGCTGAATAGTAGCAATGCATTGTATACATTGGAGAAAATAACATATCAACGATACTTGAGACGGGGGTTAGGTTTGCATGATATATGGGTGGCACACACCATCTAATCCTAGGTGATAAAAGATATATACGTAGTATACATTTGGGAGAGCAATGAGATAGAGTCAAAACTTCCTATATGTTTATCTATTAATTACTTTTCCTAGCAGTCAAATCTACAAAGATTATCTACTCTAGCTAAGCTCATACACATACAAGTCATGTCATTTCGGGGCACGCATGTGCTAGATTATATGAACCGATGCTGCTAGTTCAACCTAGGGAAACGTACGTTATAATTAAGACCCTGCCTGTCCAACCCAGACGTGGTGGATTACAGAGACTGGTGTAGCTGTCACATACACTCACGGCTACCATCCTCCGTGGGGTTGGGTTGCAAACGTGCATAGGCCAAGCTCTAAGCTCCATGCTTACAACCCGCCTAGAGGAACTACTCTTGATCAACGGAGCAGTCCTATCTAAGAATAGAGCACAGATTTCACCAAGCGGGGACGCCATCTCTGACGGAGGCACTCCCTCGTACTCTTTAGACAACAATCATGAATCCCACAACAAGACTTCTACGAGCACTTACTTAACAGAATAAATGAACTAAATAGAAAAGAACTACTAAAAGAAATAAATAAAGATAAAGCAAAATATAAATATATTGAATAAATAATATCTGTAAAGAGTCAAGATACAAAGAGCTATACCGAAACTCCGAGAAGATTCCGGAAGCCCGAGAGAGCTCTCACTCTACTCTAACTCGCAAAGTAACTACTAAACAAGAAATAAACACTTGGATGAAGTGTGGTGTGGGTTGCTTCTGCAGCCAATGGGGCTATTTATAGCTTCTCCGTGACGGTGGGGTACTTATACCCGAAGATGGAGTGGCGGGGCCGCCAAGCTTGGCCGGTCGGCAAAGTAGGGTGGCCGGCCGGCCGTCCCTTCCCTTGTGTGGGCTCGCCACCGCCTCGCTCCTGGACGCTCCTGATTCACTCCTGGTGTCGGTCAGAAGGCCGGCTACTTTGTGGGGACGGCAGAAGAGAAGTGAGGGCCAAGTTAAGGCCCATTTGGTCCACTTTCTAGAACGTCGGTGGAATTATTCTTAACAGTCTTTTGATTCTGCATTGTGGGCCTGTTTGCAGGCCACTGGAGGAAGCCCAGGGAGAAAGGCCACCAGGTGGGGCCGGCTGGCCAGGGATTTCCCTGACTGGGCCCACTTTCCTCCATTATTTACTCCTGCATCCAAATATTCACCAAAACTTGTGGAGTAGTGTTATTCCTATCTACTATGCACAGAATCTTGGTGACATGCTTTTATTTACCGGTAGGATGGCGGTCAAAACGTGGTTTAATGACCGCCAACAACCTCCCCAAGCCTAAACTTTGCTCGTCCCGAGCAAACTCAACTCAGGGTATCGACGGATCAGGAGTTACAAAGAAGCGCCCCATGGGTAATAAAGATGCAACAACATACTCCCTAAACAGTGGTAAGAGCACAAACTATTCATGAGTGTTGCAAAAGTCGTGGGGCTTATATGTCACACCTTGCCATGTAGCATTGAAGATTAGAACTGTACTTTCAGACAAGTAAACAATTCTAGCAGTTATGCATTTAGAGTTTTTATGTGCTGCAAGGTAAGGTGTAAAAATTCTCCTTCGTTTTTTATGGCACTTCTCTTACCATCCCTCATGTGAGCCTATTCCTACAAGTTTCACTCATCCTACTTTCTACCAAATGAGGCTTTGTATGTGGAGCTTGGTAGGGAATGCGCAAATACCATGTATATGTTGTAAAGCTAAAGAATGAGTCTCAATCAACATAGCAACTCCTTATATTTTAGTCATAGGGGAAGGTGTGATGGAAATGGAGAAAATGAACTCACACTTGTGGAAGGGGGTTTTGAAAACATTGGTCCTTTATTTTGCTCAAAATGTTTATGATAAGAACCATATAGTCCTTTGGCTTTTGTCATGCAACCATAGAGTTTTTTTTTTTGACTACTCCATGGTGCAAGGCCATAATTTTGCATGGTTCAAAGAAACATTTTGAAATATTCTTGAGCTTTTTGAATGGACCAATGGTTTTGCAAACTCTGAAAAATGTTTGGTTGATTTGTCCAAACATACCCCTTTTTATTTGGGGAAAGAATTTCGAAAATACACGCGAAGGAATTATGACCAAAGTTAGGAGTGCTTAGTTTCAAGAGTACATCAAATCTTAACTAAACTCAATACATGAACAAATGGCTATGAGTGGGGCTGTTTCAAAAATTATGATATGGCTCTGGTAGGTAAATAAATCCTCACACTAAGAGAAGTGTGCCAAAACAGAAGGGTTTTAGGTACTTGCAGCAATTTAAGAAAAAAATCTCTGGATGAGACCATGCTAAAAAATTGTAACAAGTCCTAATAATGCCATATCATAATCCACAATGCTCAGACTTGGTGTAACAAATGCAACCTGCGAAAAAATAAGCAAGACTCATGATGTGATCATGCTCGAATAAAAATAACACATATGTCAGGAGTAGAGGTTGCATCTATGCGACACATGGGAAGCTTATTTGTAACTCGATCATCATTTCCCTTAAGTATATCAGTTTACCAAGATTCTAGCATTTATTCGAAACAGGGAGTTTATTATTTATTAAGAAAGGTAGAGATACTTACCTGGGGGTCCTCCCCAAGCTTGAGTCTTTGCAAGACTCGAGCTAGTATTGAACTCCTTCTTACCTGTCGGCCCTCCCCAAGCTTGAGTCTTTGCAAGACTTAAGCTTGATTAGAGCTTCCTCCTCCTTCTTGATCTGCAAAAAGAGTGAGGATGATACAAGTGGCTAGCCCTTAATGGACATCGCTGAGAACCTAATATTTTTTAATATATTTTTCTCATTTTTATTTTGTTTTTATGGTTTATGAAAGAAAAACAAGTGCTAGGCCTAGCTAGGATAACGATTGGGATGGCCTCCCCAATCGGAGGGCTCTCATTTTTACGTCTTGAGCTAGACGTTCTCCATGTCGTTTACCTAGTCTGGACCTCACTCGCTGGAGAATCTGGCGAGGCTGAGGTTCCTTCTTTCTTCCGTCACACTTTGGTTGTCTTCTTTGTGCTAGTGGCGGCGACCGTTTCGTTTTTGAGCGCCTTGGTTGTACTCTCCTCGGTCGATACCTTGGCTGCCTTCTTCTTAGGCGATTGTGATTCTCCTACTCCTTCTTGCGGTAGAGGAGCAAGAGGGACTTGTGGTGCTTTAGGTTGCTGAGGCATCTTCCTTGGAGTTCTCCACTAGTTGTCTGGCCTTCTTTCATTCTCTCTTGCCAGATAATTCCTCGGCTGCGGCATGGGCGGAGTGATCTCAATCTTCTCCACTTCCCGTGGGTCCTGTCCATATATGACCCTCACTTGCTTGCATTGCTCAACCTAGGCCTGAAGTTGAACATTTCTTCCCTGCCGTTGAAATCCAGGTGAATTTCTCCGGCCCCCATGTCGATGTTGGCGTTGGTGGTTGTAAGCTTCATGACCATTGGAGCTAGGGAAACCTCAAGGTATGAATGTTTTGGTGATAGGATGAGAACCATGAATGTGACTAACACTCTTGTGAGATCTTATAGTTCACACATACATAGAAAGAAAGCTCCGTCCGTTGGTTGTGAACGCCAACACACCATGAACTTAATGACAAGGATGATTGGTTGCCTTCATCGACACAAGAACGGACTTGATGGAGTCGCGGAGAAGACTTGGACCAAGGCTAAGGACATGCTAGATCCAAGCGAGTGTTGCTTGGTTAGATGTTAGCTTGAGTCCATAGGAAAAACCGGACTATCAAGAGGGTTCGAGGTGGTTCTCTTAGTACACACTAGTTATAGAGATCATTGGATGCATGGTGAGTCTCTCAGGGGCTAGCGTGGCAGAAGAGGAATGAAGGAACCAAGTTTGAAGATGTTGGAAGCAAGGATCAAAGAAATGGTCGAGTTCCTGCAGGAGTGAAGCCACCGCATGATGCGGTGCCAGTCACCGTATGATACGGTGACTGCAGCAGAAGAAGACCAGTGAAGCAGGGTTTCTGGCAGAAAGGAGAAGGAGCCACCGTATGGTACGGTGCCAGTCACTATATGATGCGGTGACTGCGAGAAGAAAGTCCAGAGAAGGTGATATTCTGGCAGATGAAGACTGAGGTCACCGTATGATACGGTGATGGAGTCATCGTATGATACGGTGGGCACCGTATGATTTCCAGAGAGTTGGCAGTTGCTGGAAGCTGAAGAAGTGGAAGCCACCGTATGATATGGTGGGGGTCACGTATGATGTGGTGATACCTGAAGATCGAAGTCCAGAGATGGAGTTGCCTCTGGCAGACAGACGGACAGTCACCGTATGATACGGTGACTAGGGTCACCGTATCATACGGTGAACCCTACGGTGACTTGGTTTCTGGGCACTTTTTGGCAACGGCTAGTTTGAGGTTGGTGGCCTATATATAGCTGGTTGCTCGCCCCTTTGAGCTGCTCTTGGACCCAGGAAAGAGGGGAGGTGCTGCCAAGAAGCCAAGAGGAAGAAGTGTGAAGCACTTGAGAAGGATTTGGAGTGATCCTAGTGCTTGAGAGAGTAACAAGTTGCATCCTTTGATCTCTAGGCTAGTGTGGGCTTGAGAGAGTCATCTAGAGCTGTTACTCTTGGTCTATGGCAAGGCCTAGACCGGTTAGGCGTCGGTGTTGAGCTGTCCAAGAAGAGTGTGGAAGCCGACACAAGTTTGTACACGGTCTTGGAGCTTCCCGTGCGAAAGAAGCATCACTAGTGGAGCGCCCTTTGGCACGCATCAAGTGCGGAGCCTTACCTCCGGAAGAGTAACCGGGAGAGAGCCCGGCGGGACGTGCCCGCGACTTCACTCGGAGGGTGAAGTGTGCTCTAGGAGGGATCGCCATCGAGCGGAGGGACGGGGTCGAGACTCCGGCGGGAGTGACCCAACGTGGAGTCGGGGAAGGCGCCATCCTTCCGAGACCACGGGAAAACATCATGAGCATTCTCTATCCCTTCTCCTTTACTACTCGCATTTACTTATCGCTCTATATATGATTGCTTGTAGTACTTGAGTAGTGTTCTTATCTTGCTTGTGTGTTTTCTTTGGTACCTACTAGCTTCACTAGGTTTCTTGTTTGCCTTGCTTGTGTGTTTGCTTGTTGTGGCCTATCTAGTAGCTCTAAGGTCTTTACTTAGTGTGCCTAGTATCTTTGGTTGTCTTGTTCTCTAGTTATCTTGTTACCTTGACTTGCCTAGCTTAAGTCTTCCGCTTTCTATGTATCTTGTGCTATGTTGCTAGTGTGGTGTGTTTGTGTTATCTATATCCACTAGCTATTTAGGTTAAGGATACTCCTTAGTGTGGTTTACCTTGTTACTAGAACTACTTGCTAGGAGTTGCTTAGGTGTTAGTGTTTGGAAATAGATTCTAGAGTGCACCGATTCACCCCCCCTCTCAGTCACATGATCCTTACAGTGGTGCTCAAGAATGGCCTCCCAAGGATGAGAGGGGTCTTGACATCCACTTTCATGTCGAGCACAACGAAGTCGACGGGGACGAAGAAATTTCTGATCTGCACGGGAACGTCTTCGGCAATACCCGCAGGATGACGAACGGACTGATCTGCAAGCTGCAAGCACATAGCCGTTGGCGACAACGGGCAGTTTAACCTGTCATATACCGTCTTAGGCATAACGCTCTTGCTCGCACCCAAGTCACAGAGCGCCTGAGAAAAATGCTGGCTGCCAATTGAACACGGGATGGTTGGACACCTCGGATCCTTCTTCTTCTCTAGAAAGATGTTCAGAATGGCTGCACTGCACCCTTCTGTAAGCTTTACCACCTCCATTGCTGGAATAGGGCGCTTGTTGTTGAGGATGTCCCGGAAATACCTAGTGTAAGTAGGTACCTGTTGGTATTTTTTACACCACGAATAAATCCACAAGCCCACGGAATACCGTTGTAGCACTTCACCCGGGAGTATTCCAAGGTATCATATTTGTTTTCCCTAAGGAATGGAGATATTCTGCAGCAAGGTTAGTTTTTACCCAAGAACAACAAGAATGATAGTAGTATAGGATTGAGAGGATGAATAAAGATCTAGTTGTCCGGTAGGACAGATGCACTCAAGTTCTACTTGTTTACTTCGGGCACTGGTATAGACCTGGTCTGCCACGTCACGCTAGCCTGTAGCTCTACGACGGAACCGAACGTGGAGGATTACTGTTGGTGGTCGTTAAACCATGTTTTGACCACCACCCTGCCGGTAAATAAAAGCATATCACCAAGATTCTGTGCCTAGTAGATTGGAATAACAGTACTCCACAAGTTTTGATGAATATTTGGATGCAGGAGTGAATAATGGAGGAAAGTGGGCCCAGCCAGGGGAAATCCCTGGCCGACCGGCCCCACCATAGGCCGGCCGGCCCCACCTGGTGGTCATTCGCCCCAGGCTTCCTCCAGGGGGCTGGAAACTGGTCCACCATGCATAATTGAAGGCCCAGCCCAGCAAACTCCACCGCCATTCTAGATGGTGGGCTAAATAGGCCAAACTTGGCCCTTACTTCAGCTGTGCCGCCCCCACAACGCCACCGACTGGACAACCGTCACCAGGAGGCAATCAGAGATGCTCAGGAGCAAGGCGGTGGCGAATCGCCACATTGGGCGGCCGGCCGACCTCCCTACTTGGCCGGCCGACCTGCCTTAGCTGCCCCGCTGTTGGCGGTCGTTAAACCGTGTTTTGACCGCCACCCTACAGGTAAATAAAAGCATAACACCAAGATTTTGTGCATAGTAGATAGGAATAATGCTACTCCACAAGTTTTGGTGAATATTTGGATGCAGGAGGAAATCCATTGAAAATGGGAGCAAAAGCCTACCGGCCGGCCCCATCATAGGCCGGCCGGCTTATGTTGGATCTCAACATGGTCCAGCAGCCCCAGGCATCTCCCAATGGGCTCAAACATCAAGGATCAAATGGCCAACAAATATTTCCCAGCCCGGAGTATCGACCACTGCGCAAGGCCCAACAAACAAGCCCATCAACCACTCAAAAAGGCGTCAAATCACCGGGCAAAACCGTGGATATTAATGGGCACATCATGAGAGGCCAGCCCACAAAAATTCGAGGCATTCCGAGAGAAAAGCCCGCCGGCCGGCCTAGGCCTAGGCCGGCCGGCCAACTATTTTGTCCGAATCGGCCCATCTTTTTCCAGTCGGTTCCAGAGGCGGTTGCAAGCTAAATTGTCGCGCCGACTAAGTGAGGAGACGTCGGCAAGTGAGGAATATCCACAAGATTCTCCAAGACCTTCTCCACTCTCCCAAGGCAACTCATCTATAAATAGAGGACCTCCCCCTCACTTCCAACCTGCACCATCACACTTGAGAGGAGAAGACCCAATGTAGGGTCACGCTCCGCTCATGGAATATCATTCCACTTGTGTAGTTTAGAGTAGGCTAGTTGGTCATGGGAGTTAGAGTAGAAGTGAGAGCTCCCCTCGACGTTCCGGAGTTTTCTTCGGACATTGGGTAAAGCTCTCTTGTATCTTTTCTTTTTTTTTGGATATTCTTTAATATAATTATTTTTTTATTTCTTTCTTATTTATTTATTTTAGTTTTCTTTTAGTTTACATTTATTTATTTAAGTAATAATTATAGAGAACTTCTTGTGTTGGTTCCACGTCTGTGTATGGTAGGTCTATCTGCATGGGTTGTTTGCACCGCAAATGCTTACACAATCCACATAGATTTGTTATGCATGGTTGGCTTGCTCTTACGTACGAAGAGTAAGCTATCTAGGATATTTGCTTGTGTGGCTCAAGGAACTATTCTAGTCGTGAGTTTGCTCTACACCCCACGGAGGATGGTAGCCGCGAGTACGTGTGACAGGCGTACCGGTCTCTGTAATCCACCACGTCGGGGTGATGGTTAGTAGGGAGGTCAATAGCACGTAGTTCTCCAAGGTAGTTGAACCTAATTCTCGGGTTGTTGCCTTGGCATGCGTGTGCCCCGATATGCAGGAATGAATCTATAATGAAAGCTTAAGTAGATATTTGTAACCCTAGGCTGATACCCTTCTTCTCGTTGTCCTCCCAGTTGACTAGTTCTATCTCTTATTCTCCATATGGAATCATTGTGTGTGTTTGGTTGCCACCCATCATATACGTATCCCTGCTCTGGTCTAGTTTGCAAGTTATAAATAATAGATGATTCCTTGTTAATTCATGATATTCTTAGCCCTGCTTCCCTGTGGAAATATAAATACGATACCCTTGGAATACTCCTGGGTGAAATGCTACGACGGTGTTCCGTGCGCTTGCGGAGTTGATATTTATCTCTGTGCGTAAGAAACGCCAACAAGCATTTCTGGCGCCGTTGCCGGGGAAGCAATGGTTTAAGATATCTTTGATTGACATCGATTATCTGTTATATTAATTTGCTGCTAGCCTAAGCATCCACCTGCATTTCGTTTGAGCATATCACCATCGCATTTGCATTGTTTTCTTTTCAACCCATCTGCATATTTAATTCCCCTCCATCCCACCCCGCTGCAAAAAAAAAAAAAAAAAAACCCGAGTGCCCAATCATAGGCCTCGGACTCAAAAAAAAAAAAAAAAAGAGAGAACCCGAGTGCCCAATCATAGGCCAGGGATTTTGCAAGAAAGGTTGGATCTTTATGACAGGAAGAAGGAAACATACGTGGCGGAACCAAGACGTTCAATGAAGAGATCTAAGAGCTTAGTCTTGCATTTCAGTGCAAAGACTAAGCTTGGGGAGGAACCGTCAGGTACGAACACGCAATTATTCCCTGTTTTCTTTGTCATATACCCTCTCCTTTCGAAGAAAAAAAATAATAATAAAAAAAAATTATAATAAAAATGCTGCCTGAATCGTTCCATGCTTTGTCAATGCGAAGTACATTGAGTTGCTCTTTGATGAAAATATGCTGCATCTTTTTGACCATACCCGTGCTCTCGAATTTCTTTTGATGATGTGGGTTGTGGTTAAATTGTTAGTCATAAATCAATCGCCTGCGTCTCTTTCTGTTGGTTGGGTGAAGATCACTTCTGTGCCTCTGTTCTCCATTGAGATTATGCCCGGTGGCCGTTCAACCAACAGAAAAATACACGTCTCCATGATGCTTTAATGACAGAAGGAGAGTATTCCTCTGCTCTCCTCACATAATTGATCGAATTAGACATGGTGTCTAGGTTGATCAATGGAACTATAGAGATGTGTCGATTGTAGACGAATAGATTTGTACTAACCATTGCAGGGATCCTTGAGAGCAAACCAAGTACATCAGGCAACATGAAAGGCACATAATTCAAGAAGGAGATACCAACAAGGCGGACCCAGTGCTACCACATGAAAGATTTAATCGCTTAGCTTTGCACATAGTTGCAAGAGCTAAGCTTGGGGAGGGACCGCCAGATGAGTACTTCTGTATACGATATTATACTCTTCTTGAATTGTGCCCTTTCCCAAAATAAATAAATAAATAAATAAAATAAATAAATAAATATATATATATATATATATATATATATATATATATATATATATATATATATATATATATATATATATATATATATATATATATATATATATATATATATATATATTAGGTTCTCGGCAAAGCCCAATAGGGCTAGCCACCTGTATCACCCTCATTCTTTTTGCAGACACAAGAAGAATGGAGGAAGCGGCCTATTCAAGCTTAAGTCTTGCAAAGACTCAAGCTTGGGGAGGACCCCAGGTAAGTATTTCTAAACTTTCCTTGAATAAATAAACTCCCTGTTTCGAATAAATGCTAGAATCTTGGTGTTATGCTACGCATAAGGGAAATGATGATCGAGTTACAAATTAGCTTCCCATGTATCGCATAGATGCAACCTCTACTCCTGACATATGTGTTATTTTTTATTTGAGCATGATCACATCATGAGTCTTGCTTATTTCTGTGGGTTGCATTTGTTACACCAAGTCTGAGCATTGTGGATTGTGATATGGCATGATTAGGACTTGTTGCAATTTCTTAGTATGGTTTCATCCAGAGATGTTTTTCTTGAATTGCTGCAAGTACCTAAAACCCTTCTGTTTTGGCACACTTCTCTTAGTGTGAGAATTTATTTACCTACCAGAGCCATATCATAATATTCGAAACAGCCCCACTCATAGCCATTTGTTTATGCATTGAGTTTTGTTAAGGTTTGATGTACTCTTGAAACTAAGCACTCCTAATTTTGGTCATGATTCCTTCGCGTGTGTTTTCAAAAAAAAAAAAATTCTCTCCACCAAATAAAAAGGGAAATGTTTGGATAAATCAACCAAACATTTTTCAGAGTTTGCAAAACTTTTGGTCCATCCAAAATGCTCAAGAATATTTCAAAATGTTTCCTTGAACCATTCAAAATTTATGGCCCCTTGCACCATGGAGTAGTAAAAAAAAAAAAACTCTATGGTTGCATGACAAAAGTCAATGGCTATATGGTTCTTATCATAAACATCTTGAGCAAAATAAAGGACCAATGTTTTTCAAAACCCCCTTCCACAAGTGTGAGTTCATTTTCTCCCCCTCCATCACATCATTTCCTATGACCAAAATAAATAGAGTTGCTATGTTGATTGAGACTCATTCTTTAGCTTTACAATAAATGCATGACATTTGTGCATCCCTTACCAAGCTCCACATACAAAGCCTCATTTGGTAGAAGGTAGGATGAGTGAAGCTTGTAGGAATAGACTCACATTGGCTGGTAAGAGAAGTGCCTGCCAAAACGAAGGAGAATTTTTGCACCTTACCTTGCAGCACATAAAAACTCTGGATGCATACCTGCTAGAATTGTGTACTTGTCCGAAAATGCCGTTCTAGTCTTCAATGCTGCATGACAAGGTATGACATATAAGCCCCACGATTTTTGCAACACTCATGAATATTTTGTGCTCTCGTAAACTTACCACTGTTTAGGGAGTATGTTGTTGCATCTTTATTACCCATGGGGCGCTTCTTTGTAACTCCTGATCCGCCGGTACCCTGAGTTGAGTTTGCTCGGGACGAGCAAAGTTTAAGCTTGGGGAGGTTGTTGGCGGTCGTTAAACCGTGTTTTGACCGCCACCCTACAGGTAAATAAAAGCATAACACCAAGATTTTGTGCATAGTAGATAGGAATAATGCTACTCCACAAGTTTTGGTTGGGGTGGGACCGGTTAACCGAAAAATCGGTTAACCAAATTA
The DNA here is from genome assembly GCA_012490785.1 of Eragrostis nindensis. Taxonomy (NCBI): domain Eukaryota; kingdom Viridiplantae; phylum Streptophyta; class Magnoliopsida; order Poales; family Poaceae; genus Eragrostis; species Eragrostis nindensis. The sequence goes on from JAAXCT010000128.1 coordinate 941,252, forward strand.
GCCGAACCGAGAAACTAAACTTTTTGAAAACTTCAGTTAACCGGAAAAAAATCGGTTTCAGTTTTCAGCTAATACGGTTAACCGTAAAAATTCGGTTTTCACCCTGGATTAACCGAATCACCGAATAAACCGAAATTAGGCCCAATTTAACTCGCGTAGCCCAGTAAAACGAAGCCCAATAGACCAAAGCCTATCTCCACCGGCCCAATAAACAGCTAACCTAACCTAACCCACTAACCCCCACAGGCCACAGCCGGCCTCTCTTCCTCCTCCCCTCACGCGCCGCCCTTCCCTCCCCTCGCGCCGCCCTGGCCCCTCACCCTCCCCGGCCCCTCACCCTCCCCTCACGCGCCGCCGCCGCCGCCCCTCCTCCCTCCATTCGCGCGCCCGCGGCAGCGCCGCCCGGCCTTCCGCCCTCACCTCGCGCGCTCGCGGCGGCGCTCACCCCTCCCCCCCCCCTCGCGCGCGGCGCACCTCCTCTCCTGCCTCCACGCCACGCGCCGGCGCGGCGATTGCCACCTCCGCCCTGGGTGCCAGCCGCCTCCACTCCGTTCCTCTCGCGCTTTGCATCGGCTTCGGCGGGCAGGCGGCCATGGCGCATGGCGGCGGTGAGCAAGCGGCTGCCCCGGCCTTCTTCTTCTTCAAGTTCGATTCGAATTTTTCTTTGTGGATTTGCTTGATTTTGGTTTGTTCGGGGATTAACCGAATAACCGAACAAATAACCGAAACCGAAATAGTCGGTTATTGCTTTTTTTGTTACAATTTCGGGTGTCATTTTTGCATAACCGAACTCGTCTCTAACCGATTTAACCGAACCGAACAAACCGAATTAACCGAAGTCCCAGCCCTAAGTTTTGGTGAATATTTGGATGCAGGAGGAAATCCATTGAAAATGGGAGCAAAAGCCTACCGGCCGGCCCCATCATAGGCCGGCCGGCTTATGTTGGATCTCAACATGGTCCAGCAGCCCCAGGCATCTCCCAATGGGCTCAAACATCAAGGATCAAATGGCCAACAAATATTTCCCAGCCCGGAGTATCGACCACTGCGCAAGGCCCAACAAACAAGCCCATCAACCACTCAAAAAGGCGTCAAATCACCGGGCAAAACCGTGGATATTAATGGGCACATCATGAGAGGCCAGCCCACAAAAATTCGAGGCATTCCGAGAGAAAAGCCCGCCGGCCGGCCTAGGCCTAGGCCGGCCGGCCAACTATTTTGTCCGAATCGGCCCATCTTTTTCCAGTCGGTTCCAGAGGCGGTTGCAAGCTAAATTGTCGCGCCGACTAAGTGAGGAGACGTCGGCAAGTGAGGAATATCCACAAGATTCTCCAAGACCTTCTCCACTCTCCCAAGGCAACTCATCTATAAATAGAGGACCTCCCCCTCACTTCCAACCTGCACCATCACACTTGAGAGGAGAAGACCCAATGTAGGGTCACGCTCCGCTCATGGAATATCATTCCACTTGTGTAGTTTAGAGTAGGCTAGTTGGTCATGGGAGTTAGAGTAGAAGTGAGAGCTCCCCTCGACGTTCCGGAGTTTTCTTCGGACATTGGGTAAAGCTCTCTTGTATCTTTTCTTTTTTTTTTGGATATTCTTTAATATAATTATTTTCTTATTTATTTTCTTATTTATTTATTTTAGTTTTCTTTTAGTTTACATTTATTTATTTAAGTAATAATTATAGAGAACTTCTTGTGTTGGTTCCACGTCTGTGTATGGTAGGTCTATCTGCATGGGTTGTTTGCACCGCAAATGCTTACACAATCCACATAGATTTGTTATGCATGGTTGGCTTGCTCTTACGTACGAAGAGTAAGCTATCTAGGATATTTGCTTGTGTGGCTCAAGGAACTATTCTAGTCGTGAGTTTGCTCTACACCCCACGGAGGATGGTAGCCGCGAGTACGTGTGACAGGCGTACCGGTCTCTGTAATCCACCACGTCCGGGTGATGGTTAGTAGGGAGGTCAATAGCACGTAGTTCTCCAAGGTAGTTGAACCTAATTCTCGGGTTGTTGCCTTGGCATGCGTGTGCCCCGATATGCAGGAATGAATCTATAATGAAAGCTTAAGTAGATATTTGTAACCCCTAGGCTGATACCCTTCTTCTCGTTGTCCTCCCAGTTGACTAGTTCTATCTCTTATTCTCCATATGGAATCATTGTGTGTGTTTGGTTGCCACCCATCATATACGTATCCCTGCTCTGGTCTAGTTTGCAAGTTATAAATAATAGATGATTCCTTGTTAATTCATGATATTCTTAGCCCTGCTTCCCTGTGGAAATATAAATACGATACCCTTGGAATACTCCTGGGTGAAATGCTACGACGGTGTTCCGTGCGCTTGCGGAGTTGATATTTATCTCTGTGCGTAAGAAACGCCAACACCCGCCACTCAACCTTCCGCTATAAAGCTCCCTGGTCCTGATCAAGCTATAAATACCCCTGGCCGGCTCAGAATCAAATCGCACAACACTTCATCCAAGTGTTTACTTCTTGTTTAGTAGTTACTTTGGGAGTTAGAGTAGAGTAGAGTAGAGTGAGAGCTCTCTCGGGCTTCCGGAGTCTTCTCAGAGTTTTGGTATAGCTCTTGTATCCTAACTCTTTTAGAGATATTATTTCATTCAATATATTTATATTTAGTTTTGTCTTTATTTATTTCTTTTAGTAGTTCTTTTCTATTTAGTTTATTTATTCCGTTAAGTAAGTGCTCGTAGAAGTCTTGTTGTGGGATTCGTGATTGTTGTCTAAAGAATACAAGAGAGTGCCTCCGTCGGAGATGGCGTCCGCGCTTGGTGAAATCTGTGCTCTATTCTTAGATAGGACTGCTCCGTTGATCAAGAGTAGTTCCTCTAGGCGGGTTGTAAGCATGGAGCTTAGAGCTTGGTCTATGCACGTATGGCACCCAACCCCACGGAGGATGGTTGCCGCGAGTGTATGTTACAGCTACACCGGTCTCTGTAATCCACCACGTTTGGGTTGGACAGGCAGGGTCTTAATTATAGCGTACGGTTCCCTAGGATGAACTAGAAGCATCGGTTCACATATCCTAGCACGTGCGTGCCCGGAAACGACATGACTTGTATGTGTATGAGCTTAGCTAGAATAGATAATCTTTGTAGACTTGACTGCTAGGAAGAGTAAATAATAGATAAACACATAGGAAGTTTTGACTCTATCTCGTTGCTCTCCCAAATGTATACTACGATTTATTTCTTTTATCACTTCGGATTAGATGGTGTGTGCCAATCCATATTTATCATCCAAACCTGACACCCGTCTCAAGTATAGTTGATATATATTGTTTTTCTCCAAATTGTGCAATGCATTGTTATTATTCAGTTTCCTTTCGCTCTCCTTCCTTGCGAAAATATAGATACGATAACCCTGGAATACTCCCGGGTGAAATGCTACAATGGTGATCCGTGCGCTTGCGGAATTAATGAATTTAATTTACTCGCATAAGAACCGCCAACATGCATTTCTGGCGCCGTTGCCGGGGAAGTAGCAGCTAGGATTCTGAATAAATGCATTGTGTTTGTGAGAAAATAATTATCACTTACTTTTGCAGGCTTACCCTTGTCCTGTTTTCTTCTTGTGGAAAATTAAACAGGACGCTGCATGACTGGTTTTTCGACCTACCAGAAAACTTCCACCCAGATCCCGAACAGTTCTTGAGAAGGGTGAGGGCCAGGCTTACCCCTCCTCCCACCCACGCTCGATCGAACGTTCTGGCTCTCGAAGGATCCCTTCCACCGACCGTTGGTCGCCCTCTGTTTTCGTCAATGAACAACAACATGGGTGATCCAGTCGAGAAGACGATCAATGACTTCTCCGCGCCAACCACGGAGAACATCCGCATGGGGCCCAACCCGCACATTACCAACAAGGACTACGAGCTCAAGCTGGCCATCATCAACATGATCCTGGCCAGTCCTTTCTGTGGGAAGCCGTCGGATGATACAAATGCTCACCTCTAGAGATTCCTGGTGACGTGTAACACCTTCGCCATGAAGGATGCACCTCAGGACGCCATCCGACTACAGCTTTTCCCGTTCTCTTTGTTGGGGAAGGCTCTCCAGTGGTTCTATGCGAACCAAGAGTCCCTCGACACATGGATGGCATGCTCCAATGCCTTCCTCGCCAAATTCTTCCCGCCGGGCAAGACGACTGCCCTACGGAACAAGATTTCAGGCTTCCAACAGCTCGCAGATGAGTCGACCGCGGAAGCCTGAGATAGGATGCAAGAGTACGTTCTCTCATGCCCTCATCATGGCATGGAGGAATGGCTCCTTATTCCAAGCTTCTACCACGGTTTGAGGCCGTCCGCTCGAGAGCACCTCGACGCCGCAGCAGGCGGCTCCTTATTCTCTCTTAGCGTGAAGAACGCTAAGAAGCTGATTGAGAAGGTGGTGGCCAACCAGACTCATGGTGAACGCCAAACGGCTACCACCAAGACCCGTGGAGTGCACCAAGTGGAGACGATGGACATGCTCGCCATCAAGCTCGATCAGCTGCTCCGCAAGGTGGACTCTCCACAGGACCTACAAGTTGCAGACTCCGCATGACATGTGAAGAGTGCGGCAATGTTGGGCACGTGGGCATAAATTGCCCAAATGCAAGAGAGGAATGTAACTTCCTCAACAATGGCAATGGGTACCGCTCCCAGAACAACTACGGCTGGAACTCCAGGCCCGACCTCTCCTTCAACAAAAATCAGGGAGGTAACAATTTTCCCGCTATGAGCCTTCTATCAAGGATCTTGTTCTCGGCCAGGTCAAGATCAATGACAACATTAGTAAGGAGTTTCTTACTACCGACAAGGCTTTAGAGAGCATAGATGCTAAGCTAGAATCGTTCAGCACTGCTCTGAAAAACCAGCTCAACCATAATAAGATGCTAGAGACTCAAATCGCGCAGATTGCTTCTGCTGTGCAGTCTCCTCGTGCGGGAAAACTTCCTGGGCAACCAGAAGTCAACCCCAAGGAGAGTGTAAATGCAATAACCATCAGGTGTGAAGAGAGCGACTTGGATGCCACGCTTCCCAAGGATGTGATCAGGAGAGATCCCGGATGTCCAACCATCCCGTGTTTGGTCAATGACCGGTGTTTCGCTCGGGCCCTATGTGACTTGGGAGCAAGTGTGAGCGTCATGCCGAAGGCGATATACGATGGGTTAAACCATCCGTTATCTCCAATGACCATGCGGCTCCAGCTTGCAGACAGATCACTACGCCTACCCTTGGGGATTGCGGAAGATGTTCCAGTCCAAATCAGAAACCTCTTCGTCCCCGTCGATTCGTTGTGCTCGACATGGAGGTGGATGATAGAACCCCTCTCATTCTTAGAAGGCCTTTCTTGAGCACCACCAACACCAACATCGACGTGGGGGCCAGAGAAATACATCTGGATTTCAACGGCAGGGAAGAGACGTTCAACTTCAGGTCCAAGGTTGAGCAATGCAAGCAAGTGAGGGTCATATATGGAAAGGACCCGAGGGAAGTGGAGAAGATTGAGATTACTCCACCCATGCCGCAGCCAGACAAGCTCATTGCATACATGAGGAATTACCTAGCAAGGGAAAATGAAAGAAGGCCAGCCGACTATTGGAGGGCTCCAAGGAGGATGCTCCAGCAGCCTAAGGCACCGCAAGCCCCTCTCACTCCTCCACTGCAAGAAGGAGTAGGCGAATAACAATCGCCTAAGACGAGGAGAGCTAGGCGCTCAAAGAAGAAGAAGGCAGCCAAGGTATCGATCGAATAGAGTACAACAAATACGCCTAAAAAGGAAACGGTCGCCGCCACAAGCACAAAGAAGACAATCAAGGTGTGGCGGAAGAAAGAATGAACCTCAACCATGCCAGATTTTCCAGCGAGCGAGGTCCAGACAAGCTAAACGACATGGAGAACGTCTAGCTCAAGACGTAAAAATGAGAGCCCTCCGATTGGGGAGGCCATCCCAATCGTTATCCTAGCTAGGCCTAGCGCTTGTTTTTCCTTTCATAAACCATAAAAATAAAATAAAAATGAGAAAAATATAAAAACAACAAAAATATTAGGTCCCCGGTGATGTCCATTAGGGGCTTATCATCCTCACTCTTTTTTGTAGGTCAAGAAGGAGGAGGAAGCTCTAATCAAGCTTAACTCTTGCAAAGACTCAAGCTTGGGAAGGGCCACAGGTAAGAAAGAGTTCAACACTAGCTCGAGTCTTGCAAAGACTCAAGCTTGGGGAGGGCCCCCAGGTAAGTATTTCTAACTTTCTTAATAAATAATAAACTCCCTGTTTCGATTAAATGCTAGAATCTTGGTGAATTGCTACACTTAAGGGAAATGATGATCGAGTTACAAATTAGCTTCCCACATGTCGCATAGATGCAACCTCTACTCCTGACATATGTGTTATTTTTATTGAGCATGATCACATCATGAGTCTTGCTTATTTTCGTGGGTTGCATTTGTTACACCAAGTCTGAGCATTGTGGATTGTGATATGGCATGATTAGGACTTGTTGCAATTTCGTAGCATGGTCTCATCCAGAGATGTTTTTCTTTAAATTGCTGCAAGGACCTAAAACCCTTCTGTTTTGGGCACACTTCTCTTAGTGTAAGGATTTATTTACCAACCAGAGCCATATCATAATGTTCGAAACAGCCCCACTCATAGCCATTTGTTTATGTATTGAGTTTAGTTAAGGTTTGATGTACTCTTGAAGCTAAGCACTCCTAATTTTGGTCATAATTCCTTCGCGTGTGTTTTTAAAATTTCTTTCCACCAAATAAAAAGGAGAATGTTTGGACAAATCAACCAGACATTTTTCAGAGTTTGTAAAATCATTGGTCCATCTAAAAGCTCAAGAATATGTCAAAACGTTTCTTTGAACCATGCAAAATTTTAGCCCCTTGCACCATGGAGTATTCAAAAAAAAAAACTCCATGGTTGCATGACAAAAGGAAAGGCTATATGGTTCTTATCATAAACATCTTGAGCAAAATAAAGTACCAATGTTTGTAGAACCCACAAGTGTGAGTTCATTTTCTCCCCCTCCATCGCACCTTTTTCCATGACCAAAATACAAGGAGTTGCTATGTTGATTGAGACTCATTCTTTAGCTTTACAATATATACATGGCATTTGTGCATTCCTCACCAAGCTCCACATACAAAGCATCATTTGGTAGAAGGTAGGATGAGTGAAGCTTGTAGGAATAGACTCACATGAGGGATGGTAAGAGAAGTGCCGTCCAAAACAAAGGAGAATTTTACCTTACCTTTGTTGGCGGTCGTTAAACCATATTTTGACCGCCACCCTACCGGTAAATAAAAGCATAACACCAAGATTCTGTGCATAGTAGATAGGAATAACACTACTACACAAGTTTTTGTGGATATTTAGATGCAGGAGGGAATAATGGAGGAAAGTGGGCCCAGCCAGGGAAATTCCCTGGCCGGCCGGCCCCACCCAAGGCCGGCCGGCCCCACCTGGTGGCCGCAGGCCCCGGGCTTCCTCCAGTGGGCTGTAAACTGGTTCACCACGCACAATTCAAGGCCCAGCTCAGCGGATTTGCGCCGACTTACTAGAGGTGGGCCATTTGGGCCTTAACTTGGCTTCCATTGCAATTCTGCCGACCCCATGAAGAAACCGACCTTCGGATCGCCTTCAGGAGACAATCTGGAGCGTTGAGGCAGAAGGCGGTGGCCAACCGCCACAATGGACGGCCGGCCGGCCACCCTATCATGCCGGCCGGCCGACCTTGGCGCCACCGCCTCTCCAGCTTTGGCTATTTGGTCCCCTGGGTCCTGGAGAGGCTATAAATACCCCTGGCCGCCTGCTGAACCAATTCGCACCACACTTCATCCAAGTGTTCATTTCTTGTTTAGTAGTTACTTTGAGAGTTAGAGTAGAATAGAGTAGAGTGAGAGCTCTCTCGGGCTTCCGGAGTCTTCTCGGAGTTTTGGTATAGCTCTTTGTATCCTTACTCTTTAGAGATATTCTTTTATCTAATATCTAATTAGTTTTATCTTTATTTATTTCTTTTAGTAGTTCTTTTCTGTTTAGTTTATTTATTCTGTTAAGTAAGTGCTCGTAGAAGTCTTGTTGTGGGATTCGTGATTGTTGGTCTAAGCAAGTACGAGAGAGTGCCTCCGTCGGAGATGACGTCGGGTGAAATCTGTGCTTGTTTATTCCGAGATAGGGCTGCTCCGTTGATCAAGAGTAGTTCCTCTAGACGGGTTGTAAGCATAGAGCTTAGAGCTTGGCCCATGCACGTTTGGCACCCAACCCCACGGAGGATGGTAGCCGTTAGTGTATGTGACAGCTGCACCGGTCTCTGTAATCCACCACGTCCGGGTTGGTCTCAGCAGGGTCTTAATTATAGCGGATGGATCCCCAGGGTGAACTAGCAGCATCGGTTCATAGCCTTGGCACTTCCGTGCCCCGAAATGACATGACTTGTATGTGTATGAGCTTAGCTAGAGTAGGTAATCTTTGTAGACTTGACTGCTAGGAAGAGTAAATAATAGATGAACATATAGGAAGTCTTAACTCTATCTCGTTGCTCTCCCAAATATATACTACAGTTTTATTTCTTTTATCACTTCGGATTTGAAGGTGTATGCCACCCATATTTATCATGCCAATCTTACCCCCGTCTCAAGTATAGTTGATACATTATTTCTTCTCCAAATTATTCAATGCATTGCTACTATTCAGCCCCCTTTTGCTCTACTTCCCTGCGGAAATATAAATACGATAACCCTGGAATACTCCAAGGTGAAATGCTACAATGGTGATCCGTGCGCTTGCGGAATTAATGAATTTAATTTTATTGCATAAGAACCGGCAACAACCTTGCAGCACATAAAACTCTGAATGCGTACCTACTAGAATTATTTACTTGTCCAAAAGTACCGTTCTAATTTTCAATGCTGCATGACAAGGTGTGACATAAAAGCCCTACGACTTTTGCAACATTAATGAACATTTTGTGCTGTCGTAAACTTACCACTGTTTAGGGAGTATGTTGTTGCATCTTTATTATCCATGGAGCGCTTCTTTGTAACCCCTGATCAGCCGGTACCTAAGTTGAGTTTGCTCGGGACGAGCAAAGTTTAAACTTGGGGAGGTTGTTGGCGGTCATTAAACCATGTTTTGACCGCCACCTTACCGGTAAATAAAAGCATATTACCAAGATTCTGTGCATAGTAGATAGGAATAACACTACTTCACAAGTTTTGGTGAATATTTGGATGCAGGAGTGAATAATGGAGGAAAGTGGGCCCAGCCAGGGGAAATCCCTGGCCGGCCGGCCCCACCTGGTGGCCATTGGCCAGGGCTTCCTCCAGGGGGCGAAACTGGTCCACCACGCATAATTGAAGGCCCAGCCCAGCAGATTCCACCGCCATTCTAGAAGGTGGGCTAAATGGGCCAAAACTTGGCCCTTACTCCAGCCGTGCCGCCCCTACGACGCCACTGACTGGACAACCGTCACCAGGAGGCAATCAGAGACGCGCAGGAGCAAGGCAGTGGCGGACCGCCACATCGGGCGGCCGGCCGGCCTCCCTACTTGGCCGGCCGGCCTGCCTTGGCGGCCCCACCACTCAACCTTCCGCAATAAATAAACTAAATAGCTTGATCAGGACCAGGGGAGCTTTATAGGGAGGCCGGCCGGCCACCTGATGTGGCGGTTCGCCACCGCCTTGCTCCTGAGCGTGTCTGATTGCCTCCTGGTGACGGTTGTCCAGTCGGTGGCATCGTGGGGGCAGCACAGCTGGAGTACCGGCCAAGTTTTGGCCCATTTAGCCCACCTTCTAGAATGACGGTGGAATCTGCTGGGCTGGGCCTTCAATTATGTGTGGTGGACCAGTTTCCAGCCCCCTGGAGGAAGCCTGGGGCCAATGGCCACCAGGTGGTGCCAGCCGGCCTATGGTTGGGCCGGCCGGCCAGAGATTTCCCCTGGCTAGGCCTATTTTCCTCCATTATTCACTCCTGCATCCAAATATTCACCAAAACTTGTGGAGTAGTGTTATTCCTATCTACTATGCACAGAATCTTGGTGATATGCTTTTATTTACCGGTAGGGTGGCCATGACCTCCTCCACTTGATATTCCTCAAGTGGTTCATCGGAAAGAGTGTTTCGTGAGGTGGTGATTGGTATGGAATATGACTCTTTTTCGAGGGTGAAGTCGAGGTTTCCAGATGGTGGTGCATCAATGAGGAATTTTTCTATGGGATGCCCAATCATCATGTCGAAGTCTGGGACTTCGAAGACATAAAAATCCAGGATAACCTCAAAGACTTCATGACAGATTGTCACATCTCTGACAATCCCCAAACTCTCAAGAATGTGGCCTGATGGGTGCTTGAGAAGTTTGTCTGTTGATGCCCATGCTCGGTTGCCATAGATAGACAACTGCATAGGAGTCGGAGATGACATTGGAACAAACAAGGGGGTTGTAGAGTGCATCCACCTTGGTTTCTTTGATGGAGCAGCATAGGTTGGTTGAAGGTGGGCAGAGCCGAATGATATCCATGGATAGCTCATTCTCCCTCAACCATTCATCGCTCACGATTGAAGTAAGCTCCCGAACAGTCTCCACAAGATATTCTTTTTCTATTGGTTCGGGAGGTGGCAAAGGAACATGCGGTCTCTTTTGAAACAAATAGTTTGAGGTGTTTCCAAAATCTTCAAAAATTTCTTCCTCGAACTCAAATGGGAACTCAAGAGGTTCATCATCCTCAGTCATTGTTCTTGAATCAGATGAGGACTCGGATGTTGGGTCTACCAAGGCACATACCTTTTGTTGTGTTCCCACAATGAGTTTCTCATCTTTTGACTCCGGCGCCTCAGGTATTTCAGCGGAAAAAGGTGTGTTTACAAAAATTCTTTCTAGCAAATCCTTTGCTTCCGCTATGGTCTTATGAGAAAAAGAACCACAGGCAGCAGTGTCAAGATAAAGTGCGGTGTCTTTGCTCAACCTTGAATAAAAATGTTGCAAAAGAACGGGTTCTGGGAGCAATAACTCTAGACCGGAATCTGTTAATGAACAGAACCGTATCCATGCCGCACTAAAGATTTCTTCCTCCTCTTGGCGAAAGTTAATTATTTCCGCTCGTAGAGCAGTGATACAGGTTACGGGGAAAAATGCTAGACAAAATTTGTCTCGCAATTCTTTCCAATCACCGTTCACTCTCTTAGCGGTGTAAGTGTACCATTGCTTCGCCTTCCCATTGAGGGAGAAGGAAAACAATTTCCACTTTAAAGTTTCATGTGTCATGCCATTGATCATTCGGCGTGCACAAAATTGCTCAAACTCTCGCAAGTGTTGAAAAGGATTTTCATCTTTAAAGCCAGAGAAAGAAAGACCTTTGATCAAAGAAATAAAATTGGAGCAGAGCTCATAGCTTGTTGAAACAATAAGCTGAGATGAACATGGTGGCTCTAAGAGCTCGCCCCGTGGAGTGGAAAAAGATTGGATGGTAGGTGATGACTCCATGTGTGTATTTTTTTCTTTTAATTTAAATGAATGGGAAATGTAAAGATAAGTTACGAGGGCAAACCTGGTTCGCTACAGAGATAGCAACCGCTCCCCGGCAACGGCACCAGAAATGCTTGTTGGTATTTCTTACACCACGAATAAATCCGCAAGCGCACGGAATACCGTTGTAGCACTTCACCCGGGAGTATTCCAAAGTATCGTATTTGTTTTCCCCAAGGAACGGAGATATTCTGCAGTAAGGTTAGTTTTACCCAAGGACAACAAGAATGATAGTAGTATAGGATTGGGAGGATGAATAAAGATCTAGTTGTCCCGTAGGACAGACGCACTCAAGTTCTAATTGTTTACTTCGGGCACTGCCAAGTCACGCCAGCCTGTAGCTCTACGACGAACCCGAACGTGGAGGATTACACGGGACGGACAGGGCTGTCACCACCTACCGTCTACATCTACAAACCGTGGGGCACGCTGCAAACAAAGGTAACCTCTAGCCCAGACACCACGTCTATGCCGTCAATTACTACTCTAACCCCGGTCCTGATACCAATCTGGAAGGCTAGAGCACTCCTTGCGGAGCGATGATCCCGTAAACAAGTATAACAACAATAACGACTAGTAAATAAAGCTCGCTAGATCAATATCACCATGAATACTAATCTTATGAATAAGAACGACGAACGAACTATGAACGAACGACGAACGAAGAACGAACGAAGAACGAACGTTGAACTATTAATAAGATAAATATCCGTCAAGGTACAAGAGAAGGAAATAACTAAAACAAAGCTATCCCTCTCTTCTCCCTTGCCCTCCCCCCTATTCTACTACTGTACAAGAGGCTCTAGGTCTGAGATGTGGGAGTGGTGCTTTCCTCTTGGGATTCTTGTGATGTCTTTTGGAGGAGGGGGGTACCCCTTTATTTATAGGCTTGGAAGGTCGGCAACTTGAGGCGGTTCCCGGCATTAATGGCATTGATTGCAGGCTGAATCGACCTTAGTACGTCGGTTGGGAACCGCCATAGGAAGATGGGCCAGTGGGGCCACCACAGGGGGTCGGTCGACCTAGGTTTTGGGGTCGGCCGACCTGTGGCTGGCCCCTCTAGGCCTGGGCCTTCTCTGGTGGGTTCCCTGGTTGCCTCCTCCTCTGATCCACCTGCTATGGGTGGACTTGAAGCCTTTTTATTGGGATTTTGGGCTTTATGGGAGATATCTTTATTCCGGAGAAATTCGGTGTTTGCGAAGTCGGCCTTTTATGCTTCCTTTTCCCCCTTTTTATATGAAATACACCTGCACTCACAAATTCACCAAGACTTGTGGAAATCATTAGTTTAAAGACCTAAGTCTACCTTTGGTGTTTGATTTAAGGTCAAAGAGTGCAGATAGTTGACGGTAAATTCTTGCTCTAACAGCCGTCAACAGTACCCGCATGGCATCAAGCAGAGGAATATGCACATATATATGCCGGATGGCCTCAACAAATTTATCAAAGCGCTCATCCACGGTGAGCTTTTTCCTGCAGTCAGAGTAAGGTAAGCCTGTCGTGTCAAAAGTGTGTTGATCCGAAAATCACACACAGACGGCCTGGGAGATCTGCTTAACTCCAGTGCAGGACCATAGCTCTTTGATGTCTTCGAGGGCGTGCCAGTCAGTTTGATCCCGCAACTGACAAGATAATGAGGTGACGTCGCATCGGCTGGTTAATAGAAATACAATGCCAAGCCGATACAACGAAAAATACATGATGATGTCGCATCGGCCACAGTTTATAGAAATAGAATTCTGTGCCGATACAACCGAAACACAAGATAAACAACCAGCTAAACACTCTGGTAGAACCAAAGAACTATCTATCGGTTAAGCCACGTCACAGAACTACTCTGATAAAACCCGTAGGATCGGACCCAACCGAGACAGCAATAAGGTTCTATCAGAAATATTAGGTGGAAGACTTAACCAATAAATAATCCAATGGTGACTCGAATATACTCAATCTATCTATTATGTTCGTCGAACAGACACTGCGTAGGATCGGACTTAACCGAGACAGCAATAACAATGCCGATTCTTTTAACAGTTCTAGATAGATCTAATATACCGGATAACTAGCAATTATGCCGACCAAACATTAGCAGATTCGATCAACCCAATGCAGTGAGATAATTCGATCAAAGCATCAGACGAGAAGGTTACTAGAAGTCGGCATAATTACCGGGGGTGATGAATCCTTATCTCACGAGGAGATCGGAGCCGATGCAGCCCGCTCGAGACAAGAACCCATCGAGGGAACAGGGTGGCGATGCGCCGAAGTTGTTTGATGATTGAGAGATAGATTACAATGTGCCACTACCCTTTATATTTATAAGGTACGGTGGACTTGATGTACAAGCAAGACTTCAAGCTAAACCGACTACGTACAAGAGATAATTATGCTAATCTAAACAAGTCGGTTTGCTACTACCTAAACAGAATAAATCTTTCTTTATTCGGCCAGACGTACAAGTGCTGGTGTTTCCATATAAGCATCCACGGCCAATCTGTTATTGCTTCGTATACGCCATGAAGTCTTGACCAATGGAAATAATATAATAATCCGGCAAGGATGCTAATCACGTTAGATAATGCATATTTCCTTTCCAATGAAGCGCACGTCCTTTTCTCATCTTCTTTCAATTCCCAAACCTGCCTCAATCGTCTTTCTTGCCAAATAAACTCATTCACAGGTCAAATTCCGGTGTTAACACATGCCCCCCAGTTTCGGAGTATAAGATATTATATTCCGAAATTATCCCTTGAACGATCTTGAGTGCTGATGGCCCCTGAGTCTGATCAGAGTTGCTTACCAGGAAGCAAATCAGCTTCTCCCTTGTCATCCACCACATCAGTTCTTTGTGGACACCAGAATTTTGTATGATAAGGAAATTCTGTTGTCAACACATATATGCCCCCCAATTTCGAAATATAAGATATTATGTTTCGAAATTATTTCCTTGCACAATCAATTGCCGATGCCCCCCCAGTCAAACTTGGCTACAAGGAGGAAAATCGGCTTGATGTATCTGATCACCACATAAAAGGCTCCATTGCATAATCAGCCGATGATGAAGTGCACAACCCATGTCAGCCGATGGAATGAAAAACCTTCCCTTCAAAGCTTTGGCCGTAGATGTTCAAGCGAAAGCAACAAGCTGATGAAGTATGCCCCAGCAATAGATTAGCTTCTTATTGTCTCCAACCCTCTGGTGGCCAGCCTTCTCATATAACAACAGAAAAGCACATAGCCGATGAAGGCCTCCAGATGATTAGTCAGCTATCCTCCACATAGAATATTCCATCGAGTCCCCAAAATATTGCAGCACCAGAATAACAGACGACCGATGAAGAGGAAAAAGCCAGAAAGAGCAGTCAGCCGATGTCCAGAAGCCGATATTCCAGCCGATGCAGAAAACAACGGCCAACAGCCGATGCACTGATAACAGCCTGATGTGCTGCCATTCTCCACAAGCCGATTGATTAATAATATAATAATCCAAATACCAGTCGATGCACTTGTACACAGCAGCCATCAGGTCAAACAGATATTATTTAAATACTAACCAGTGAAGGATTTCCATGAGCCGATGCACACTAAATTTTCCAACAGCCGACGCAACATGAGCCGATGTACAAAAATCAATAGCCAGCCGATGCACTTGAATTTGCAACCAAGCATGTACTAACCAGCAACCGATGCAGAATAATAGCTCAACAATAACAATAGTTCAATGAGCCCGCCAATGCACTATCAATCCAATAGCCGGTACATTAACAATATAATAATCCAACAGCCACTCGATGTACTATCAGCCGATGCTAACACTCCAACGGCCGCGAGACCATATAATAGCCAACACATGATGCACTAATAATCTGGACCGGCAATTAACAAAATATCTGACTTCTAATCAGGCGATTGTAAAATAAGGATACCTCCAGATGATAGAAGACGAGTCCCACCGGGCGTGCCAAAAAGTGTGTTGATCCGAAAATCACACACAGACGGCCTGGGAGATCTGCTTAACTCCAGTGCAGGACCATAGCTCTTTGATGTCTTCGAGGGCGTGCCAGTCAGTTTGATCCCGCAACTGACAAGATAATGAGGTGACGTCGCATCGGCTGGTTAATAGAAATACAATGCCAAGCCGATACAACGAAAAATACATGATGATGTCGCATCGGCCACAGTTTATAGAAATAGAATTCTGTGCCGATACAACCGAAACACAAGATAAACAACCAGCTAAACACTCTGGTAGAACCAAAGAACTATCTATCGGTTAAGCCACGTCACAGAACTACTCTGATAAAACCCGTAGGATCGGACCCAACCGAGACAGCAATAAGGTTGTATCAGAAATATTAGGTGGAAGACTTAACCAATAAATAATCCAATGGTGACTCGAATATACTCAATCTATCTATTATGTTCGTCGAACAGACACTGCGTAGGATCGGACTTAACCGAGACAGCAATAACAATGCCGATTCTTTTAACAGTTCTAGATAGATCTAATATACCGGATAACTAGCAATTATGCCGACCAAACATTAGCAGATTCGATCAACCCAATGCAGTGAGATAATTCGATCAAAGCATCAGACGAGAAGGTTACTAGAAGTCGGCATAATTACCGGGGGTGATGAATCCTTATCTCACGAGGAGATCGGAGCCGATGCAGCCCGCTCGAGACAAGAACCCATCGAGGGAACAGGGTGGCGATGCGCCGAAGTTGTTTGATGATTGAGAGATAGATTACAATGTGCCACTACCCTTTATATTTATAAGGTACGGTGGACTTGATGTACAAGCAAGACTTCAAGCTAAACCGACTACGTACAAGAGATAATTATGCTAATCTAAACAAGTCGGTTTGCTACTACCTAAACAGAATAAATCTTTCTTTATTCGGCCAGACGTACAAGTGCTGGTGTTTCCATATAAGCATCCACGGCCAATCTGTTATTGCTTCGTATACGCCATGAAGTCTTGACCAATAGAAATAATATAATAATCCGGCAAGGATGCTAATCACGTTAGATAATGCATATTTCCTTTCCAATGAAGCGCACGTCCTTTTCTCATCTTCTTTCAATTCCCAAACCTGCCTCAATCGTCTTTCTTGCCAAATAAACTCATTCACAGGTCAAATTCCGGTGTTAACACATGCCCCCCAGTTTCGGAGTATAAGATATTATATTCCGAAATTATCCCTTGAACGATCTTGAGTGCTGATGGCCCCTGAGTCTGATCAGAGTTGCTTACCAGGAAGCAAATCAGCTTCTCCCTTGTCATCCACCACATCAGTTCTTTGTGGACACCAGAATTTTGTATGATAAGGAAATTCTGTTGTCAACACATATATGCCCCCCAATTTCGAAATATAAGATATTATGTTTCGAAATTATTTCCTTGCACAATCAATTGCCGATGCCCCCCCAGTCAAACTTGGCTACAAGGAGGAAAATCGGCTTGATGTATCTGATCACCACATAAAAGGCTCCATTGCATAATCAGCCGATGATGAAGTGCACAACCCATGTCAGCCGATGGAATGAAAAACCTTCCCTTCAAAGCTTTGGCCGTAGATGTTCAAGCGAAAGCAACAAGCTGATGAAGTATGCCCCAGCAATAGATTAGCTTCTTATTGTCTCCAACCCTCTGGTGGCCAGCCTTCTCATATAACAACAGAAAAGCACATAGCCGATGAAGGCCTCCAGATGATTAGTCAGCTATCCTCCACATAGAATATTCCATCGAGTCCCCAAAATATTGCAACACCAGAATAACAGACGACCGATGAGAGGAAAAAGCCAGAAAGAGCAGTCAGCCGATGTCCAGAAGCCGATATTCCAGCCGATGCAGAAAACAACGGCCAACAGCCGATGCACTGATAACAGCCTGATGTGCTGCCATTCTCCACAAGCCGATTGATTAATAATATAATAATCCAAATACCAGTCGATGCACTTGTACACAGCAGCCATCAGGTCAAACAGATATTATTTAAATACTAACCAGTGAAGGATTTCCATGAGCCGATGCACACTAAATTTTCCAACAGCCGACGCAACATGAGCCGATGTACAAAAATCAATAGCCAGCCGATGCACTTGAATTTGCAACCAAGCATGTACTAACCAGCAACCGATGCAGAATAATAGCTCAACAATAACAATAGTTCAATAAGCCCGCCAATGCACTATCAATCCAATAGCCGGTACATTAACAATATAATAATCCAACAGCCACTCGATGTACTATCAGCCGATGCTAACACTCCAACGGCCGCGAGACCATATAATAGCCAACACATGATGCACTAATAATCTGGACCGGCAATTAACAAAATATCTGACTTCTAATCAGGCGATTGTAAAATAAGGATACCTCCAGATGATAGAAGACGAGTCCCACCGGGCGTGCCAAAAAGTGTGTTGATCCGAAAATCACACACAGACGGCCTGGGAGATCTGCTTAACTCCAGTGCAGGACCATAGCTCTTTGATGTCTTCGAGGGCGTGCCAGTCAGTTTGATCCCGCAACTGACAAGATAATGAGGTGACGTCGCATCGGCTGGTTAATAGAAATACAATGCCAAGCCGATACAACGAAAAATACATGATGATTTCGCATCGGCCACAGTTTATAGAAATAGAATTCTGTGCCGATACAACCGAAACACAAGATAAACAACCAGCTAAACACTCTGGTAGAACCAAAGAACTATCTATCGGTTAAGCCACGTCACAGAACTACTCTGATAAAACCCGTAGGATCGGACCCAACCGAGACAGCAATAAGGTTCTATCAGAAATATTAGGTGGAAGACTTAACCAATAAATAATCCAATGGTGACTCGAATATACTCAATCTATCTATTATGTTCGTCGAACAGACACTGCGTAGGATCGGACTTAACCGAGACAGCAATAACAATGCCGATTCTTTTAACAGTTCTAGATAGATCTAATATACCGGATAACTAGCAATTATGCCGACCAAACATTAGCAGATTCGATCAACCCAATGCAGTGAGATAATTCGATCAAAGCATCAGACGAGAAGGTTACTAGAAGTCGGCATAATTACCGGGGGTGATGAATCCTTATCTCACGAGGAGATCGGAGCCGATGCAGCCCGCTCGAGACAAGAACCCATCGAGGGAACAGGGTGGCGATGCGCCGAAGTTGTTTGATGATTGAGAGATAGATTACAATGTGCCACTACCCTTTATATTTATAAGGTACGGTGGACTTGATGTACAAGCAAGACTTCAAGCTAAACCGACTACGTACAAGAGATAATTATGCTAATCTAAACAAGTCGGTTTGCTACTACCTAAACAGAATAAATCTTTCTTTATTCGGCCAGACGTACAAGTGCTGGTGTTTCCATATAAGCATCCACGGCCAATCTGTTATTGCTTCGTATACGCCATGAAGTCTTGACCAATGGAAATAATATAATAATCCGGCAAGGATGCTAATCACGTTAGATAATGCATATTTCCTTTCCAATGAAGCGCACGTCCTTTTCTCATCTTCTTTCAATTCCCAAACCTGCCTCAATCGTCTTTCTTGCCAAATAAACTCATTCACAGGTCAAATTCCGGTGTTAACACCTGCTCAACAGGAGGATCTGTCGTTGGTTCCTCCTCGAGTTCTCCTTCTCGGCGGCTTCCTTTTCGGGGACCTTCTTTTCGGGAACCTTTTTGCCAGCCTTCTCCTTTCTCTCTGCACCTTTGGGGTATGGTGGGTACACAGTACCTCTTCCACCCCTGGTGGTGATAGCACTAACACTTTCCTTTGTGTTCACCTCCGGCTGTACAGCTGAAGCTATTTGCACAATCTGCATCTCTAGCATCTTGTTATGGCTTAGCTGATTTTGCAAGGCAGTGCTGAATGACTCTAGCTTAGAATCTATACTCTCTAAGGCCTTGTCCGTAGTAAGAAACTTCTTACTAATGTTGTCATTAATCTTGACCTGGCCGAGAACTAGATCCTTGATAGAGGGCTCATACCGAGAAAGATTATCGTCGTTACCTCCCTGATTCTTGTTGAAGGAGAAGTCAGGCCTGGAGTTCCAGCCGTAATTATTCTGGGAGCGGTACCCATTGCAATTGTTGAGGAAGTTGCATTCCTATCTTGCATTTGGGCAATTAATGTCCATATGCCCAACGTTGCCGCACTCTTCACATGTCATGCGGGAGTCCGCAACTTGCAGGTCCTGTGGAAAGTCCACCTTGCGGAGCAGCTGATCGTGCTTGATGGCGAGCATGTCCATCGTCCTCACTTGGTGCACTCCACGGGTCTTGGTGGTAGCCGCTTGGCGTTCACCATGAGTCTGGTTGGCCGCCACCTTCTCAGTCAGCTTCTTAGCGTTCTTCACGCTAAGAGAGAAGAAGGAGCCGCCTGCTGCGGCGTCGATATGCTCTCGAGCAGACGGCAAAACTGTGGCAGAAACTCTGAATAAGGACCCATTCCTCCATGCCATGATGAGGGCATGAGAGAATGTACTCCTGCATCCTGTCCCAGGCTTCCGCGGTTGACTCATCTGCGAGCTGTTGGAAGCCCGAAATCTTGTTCCGTAGGGCAGTCGTCTTGCCCGGCGGGAAGAACTTTGGCGAGGAAGGCATTGGAGGATGCCGTCCACGTATCGAGGGACTCTTAGTTCTCGTAGAACCACTGGAGAGCCCTCCCCAACACAGAGAATGGGAAGAGCTGCAGTCGGATGGCGTCCTGAGGTGCATCCTTCATGGCGAAGGTGTTGCACGTCATCAGGAACCTCTGGAGGTGAGCATTTGCATCCTCTGACGGCTTCCCACAGAAAGGACTGGCCAGGATCGTGTTGATCAAGGCTGGCTTGAGCTCGTAGTCCTTGTTGTTGCCCAGGCGCGGGTTGAGACCCATGCGCATATTCGCCATGGTTGGCGCGGAGAAGTCATTGATCGTCTTCTCGACTGGATCACCCATGTTGTTGTTTGTTGATGAAGACGGAGGGTGATCAACGGTCGGTGGAAGGGATCCTTCGAGAGTCAGAACGTTCGATCGAGCGTGGGTGGGAGGAGGGGTAAGCCTAGCCCTCACCCTTCTCAAGAACTGTTCGGGATCTGGGTGGAAGTTTTCTGATAGGTCGAAACCAGTCATGCACCGTCCTGTTTAATTTTTCACAAGAAGAAAACAGGACAAGGGTAAGGCCGCAAAAGTAAGTGATACTTATTTTTCACAAGCACAATGCACTTCTTCAGAATCCTAGCTGCTACTTCCCTGGCAACGGCGCCAGAAATGCTTGTTGGCGGTTCTTATGCGGGTAAATTAAATTCATTAATTCCGCAAGCGCACGGATCACCATTGTAGCATTTCACCTTAGAGTATTTCAGGGTTATCGTATTTATATTTCCGCAGGGAAGTAGAGTGAAAGGAAGCTGAATAGTAGCAATGCATTGTATACATTGGAGAAAATAACATATCAACTATACTTGAGACGGGGGTTAGGTTCGCATGATATATGGGTGGCACACACCATCTAATCCTACGTGATAAGAGATATATACGTAGTATACATTTGGGAGAGCAACGAGATAGAGTCAAAACTTCCTATATGTTTATCTATTAATTACTTTTCCTAGCAGTCAAATCTACAAAGATTATCTACTCTAGCTAAGCTCATACACATACAAGTCATTTCATTTCGGGGCACGCACTTGCTAGATTTTATGAACCGATGCTGCTAGTTCAACCTAGGGAACCATACGCTATAATTAAAACCCTACCTGTCCAACCCGGACGTGGTTGTAAGGATCGTGTGACCGAGAGGGTGGGGGGGGGGGGGTGAATCGGTGTACTCTAGAATCTTTTCCTTAACACTAACACCTAAACAACTCCTAGCAAGTAATTCTAGTAACATGGTAAAGCACACTAAGGAGAGTCCTTAACCTAAGATGCTAGTGAATATAGATGACAAGAAGCACTCCACACTAGCACAAAGGAAGTCACTAGATAGCACAAGATATAAAGCGGAAACAACTAGCTAGGACAATTAAAACTAGAGACAAGACAACTAAAGAAACTAGGCACACTAAATAGAGTCCTTAGAGCTACAAGATAGACTACAACAAGTAAGCACACGAGCAAGGCAAACTAGCAATACTAGTGAAACAAGTAGGAACCAAAGTAAACATACAAGCAAGATAGGCACAACTCAAATACTACAAGCAATCATATAGAATGCGATAAGTAAATGTATGTAATAAAGGAGAAGGGATGGAGAATGCTCATGATGTTTTCCCGTGGTCTCGGAAGGACGGTGCCTTCCCCTACTCCACATTGGGTCACTCCCGTCAGAGTCTCGACCCCATCCCTCCGCTCGATGGCGATCCCTCCTAGAGCACACTTCACCCTCCGAGTGAAGTCGCGGGCACGTCCCGCCGGGCTCTCTCTCGGGTACTCTTCCGGAGGTAAGGCTCCGCACTTGATGCGTGCCAAAAGGCGCTCCACTAGTGATGCTTCTTTCGCACGGGAAGCTCCAAGACCGTGTACAAACTTGTGCCGGCTTCCACAATCTCCTTGGACAGCTCAATACCGACGCTTAACCGGTCTAGGCCTTGCCATAGACCAAGAGTAGCAGCTCTAGATGACTCTCTCAAGCTCACACTAGCCTAGAGATCAAAGGATGCAACTTGTTACTCTCTCAAGCACTAGGATCACTCCAAATCCTTCTCAAGTGCTTCACACTTTTTCCCTTTGGCTTCTTGGCAGCACCTTCCCTCTTTCCTGGGTCCAAGAGCACCTCAAAGAGGCAAACAACTGGCTATATATAAGCCACCAACCTCAAACTAGCCGCTGTCCAAAAGTGCCCAGTCTGCGTAGAGACCGTACTATTGACCGTATGGTCCGATCCTCATTTGACCGTACGGTCCGGTCTTCATCTGACTGGCGTCCAGGGAGTGCTGCTCCACTTCTCAAAGTAGACCGTACCGTCCGGTCCCTAGGACCGTACCGTCCGGTCTCCATCTCTTCTTCTGCCAACAGAAACTTCTCCTTCGCTGTTGCTTCTGCCTGTAAGACCGTACCATCCGGTCCTTGACCGTACCGTCCGATCAATGGTCCGGTCTTCATTTCTCCACTTCTAGAAACTCCAGCTTCTCTGTCTGGAAAACTCAATAGAGACCGTACCGTCCGGTCCCTAGGACCGTATCGTCCAGTCAATGGTCTGGTCTCCATTTCTCCACTTCCAGAAACTTCAGCTTTTCTGTCTTGATTTCCAATGTAGACCGTATGGTCCCGTCTCCTTGACCGTACCGTCCAGTCTCCTTTTCTTCCATCAGCCCAAGAACCTTCTTCTCTGCCTGAGAGCTGCCTATAGATCGTATGGTCCGGTCTCCTTGACCGTACCGTCTGGTCTCCTCTGACTTTGCAGCTTCAATCTTCTTCTTGATCCTTACTTCCAAACTTGATCTTTTTGGTTCCTTCAAACCTCTTCTGCCACCGTAGCCCCTGAGAGACTCACCATGCATCCAATGATCTCTATAACTAGTATGCACTAAGAGAAACACCTCGAACCCTCTTGATAGTCCTGTCTTTCCTATGGACTCAAGCTAACATCTAACCAAGCAACACTCGCTTGGATCTAGCATGTCCTTAGCCTTGATCCATATCTTCTCCACGACTCCATCAAGTCCGTTCTTGTGTTGATGAAGGCAACCAATCATCATTGACATTAAGTTCATGATGTGTTGGCGTACATCACCACAGACGGAGCTTTCTTTATATGTGACATATAAGATGTCACAAAGGGTGTTAGTCACATTCATGGTTCTCATCCAATCACCAAAACATTCATACCTTGGGGTTTTCGAACTCCAATGGCCATGAAGCTTACAATCTCCCCCTTTTTGGCGATGGATGATAACCATGATAAAAATGATCGAGAAGATAAAAAGGTAATGACAAAAGCCAAGATAAGGAACGCAACTCGATCACCACACTAAACAACAAGTATAAGATAGAGAGATATTACCTTGTTGATTAGGTCGAGGCAAATCATAGCTCAAAGAGAAGTCACAAGTTAGAGCAAAAACTCATACCACAAGTGAATAAAAGCACAAGGAGCTATGACAAGCACTAAAACTCCTTTATCAAGGATACAAGAAAGTTAGAAAAAACAAGCTCCCCCTTGACAAAAGCACTCACCTCAAGATTGTTGAGAAGATCGATCATCTTGATCACTTGATCTTCTTTAGCACTAACTCTCTCTTGAGGTGATGTCTCCTTTTCCTTTGATACCTTGCAACTCTTCCACTCAATCTTTCTCATACTCGATCATTAAGTCCAAACCCTTCTCCCCCTTTGGCATCTATCACTCAAAAAGAGTCCTCCACAGAAGAGAAGTATTAGTGTGAAAATATGAGACAAGTGAGAGGACGAGTTTACTTGATGTGGCGTGAAGCTCCCCTTAATCCATGATTCTCCATCTTCCCAACATATATCCCTACACACATTCTCAAAAGAATATTGTCTTGAAGTACATAGGGGTTAGTTGTTGATGATGGAAATGATGAACCCTTGGACTTTGAGCCACGCAAGTGGATTTAACCTTGGAGCTCAAAAATCATGGTTCAATGGGTATGAAGCTCATATAGCATTGCTATCTAATCGTCTTAGAAGGCCATATACTCATATTGTGAATAAGCAACTCCCCCTAGACAGGTGCTCGGCGCTGAGACACTTATGCAAGAATGCATGCTAATGCAAAAAGGATGATAAGTGTACAATGCATGATGCTAGAAAGATAGAAAAGAGAGAAAGCTAAGAGCCAAGTTACCAACAACAAGTTTGAACCCTTCTTAAGCTTGATCACGATGAGCCTTTTCATCAAAGCCTTGGGAGCCAAGTGCCACCAATTCCAAGCTTAACCTATGCTCATTGCTATCTTAAAAAGGTTGGTTGCCGGTCCTACAAAACAAGAAGAACACACAAAAACAACAACACAAACAAAACAACCAAGATATACATATGTACTAACGTAAGCTCAAGGATACTCAAGTGAAGTCGGAAAGGTCGAGAACATTAAGTTCTCCCCGAAGCTTACAAAAGGTCTTTTTGTCAAGTGGCTTGGTGAAGATGTCCGCCAATTGTTCATGAGTCCGAACACCAATCAATTCAATATCCTTTTTGACCACATGATCTCGGATGAAGTGATGTTTTGCCTCAATGTGCTTGGCATGGCCCTGATCACCCTTGTTGAGAGCCATATTGATAGCACTTTTACTATCACAATAGAGAGGTACTTGCCCATAGGATAACCCATAGTCCAATAAGGTTTGCTTCATATATAAAAGTTGAGCACAACAAGCACCGGCTGCCAAATACTCCGCATCCGCTGTAGAGATAGCCATACAATTTTGTTTCTTGGAACTCCATGAGATAAGTGATTGTCCAAGAAATTGGCATCCACCGGAGGTACTTTTCCTACTCACTTTGCAACCGGCGAAATCCGAGTCTGCATAGCCAACAAGTCCGAAGTCTGAGCCTTATGGATACCAAAGACCCATTGTAGGAGTGTTCTTGATGTACCTAAGAATTCTTTTCACGGCACTCGTGTGGGGTTCCTTAGGGTTAGCTTGATATCGTGCATAAAAGCACACACTAAACATAATATCCGGTCGAGATGGGGTGAGATAGAGGAGTGAACCAATCATTGAGCGATAGAGTTTAGGGTCCAACGGTATACATTTTACATCCACATCAAGAGGGACACTTGTAGCCATTGGTGTATCATAACTCTTGGAGTCTTCCATGCCGAACCTCTTAAGAAGATCCCGAGTGTACTTCTCTTGGTAGATGAACGTGCCCTCCTTCATTTGCTTTACTTGGAAACTGAGGAAGACATGAAGTTCACCTATCATGGACATCTCAAATTCTTTCTTCATGAGAGCACGGAACTCATCATTATAGATTTTGTTAGTTGAACCATAGATGATATCATCAACATAGATTCGACAAACAAAGAGATCATCACCAACATGCTTAGTAAAGAGAGTGTTGTCAATACTACCGATCTTGTAGCCTTTGCCGATGAGATGATCTCGAAGTCGTTCATACCATGCTATTGGTGCTTGTTTTAGTCCGTAGAGAGCCTTCTTGAGCTTGTAAATATAGTCCGGATGCTCGGAGTCCTCGAAGCCGGGAGGTTGCTCTACATAAACTTCTTCATTGATTAGTCCGTTGAGAATAGCACTTTTCACATCCATTTGATGAAGTTTGCAATCGAAATGAGAAGCATAAGCGATAAGGGTTCTTATAGCCTCAAGACGAGCGACGGGGGCGAAGGTCTCGTCAAAATCAACGCCTTCAACTTGGGAGTAGCCCTTCGCCACAAGTCTTGTTTTATTCTCACGATTGCTCCCTTCTCATCTTCCTTGTTCTTGAAGACCCATTTTGCACCAATCACATTAGCTCGCTTGGGTCGCTTCACCAACTTCCAAACACCATTCCTCTTGAAGTTGTTCAATTCCTCTTGTATGGATAGCACCCACTTGTGGTCTTTCGAAGCTTCCTCGATCGTCTTCGGCTCTAGGGTAGAGACAAAAGAGAAATTCTCAACAACATTAGCTTGATCAACATAGTTAGCTTATATTGACTTCTCCTTGTCTTTATCCCTTGAGAAGGACTCCCAATGATAAGATCACGTGAATGATCCCTTGAAATGGGTTTGTGCTTCTTAGGAGGTCCTTGTCGAGGAGGAGGTGGAGCCGGCGATGTGTCTTGCGCATCCCTTGCGCTTGCTCCTTGAATATGTGGGTGTCTTGTTGTCGAAGAGGTGAACCTGAGCCATCATCTTGAGTGGAAGTAGATTGTTCTTGTTCTTGATTGCTCGGTGAAGCTTGGCTCGAGGATGCATGAGGTAGATCACTTGATGGTACTTGTTGCGGTTCACTTGGAGTAGCTTGACTCGATGATGCTTGTTGTGTTCACTTGGAGTAGCTTGACTCGATGATGCTTGTTGTGGTTCACTTGAAGGAGCTTGATGTTGTTCAATTGAGGAAGAGCTTGGATTCTCTTGAGATGTACTCGTAGAAGGTCCACTTGTTGAAGTTGTTGAAGGAGGTGTCGGAGGTTCATCTTCTCGAGGGAGAACTTCACCAATGGGCATGTTCCTCAAGGCTTCATCCACGGGTTCATCACCTACAATATGTGAAGATGGAAGATCTTCTTGAGACCAGTGAGATTCATGAAATTGTACATCATAAGTTTCTTCAACGAAACCGGTAGAAGTGTTGAAAACCCGATAAGCCTTGGCCGAGCCCGAGTAGTCGACAAGAAAGCCCATGTCGGTCCTCTTCTCGAACTTGCCAAGCCTTTCCCTTGTAGCATTTGCAACCAAACACTCGAAAGTATGCAACATTCGGTTTTCTTCCAACAAGCACTTCATAGGGAGTCTTGTTTGCAACTTGTGAGGATAGATCCGGTTGGAGGTGTAGCATGCAGTTTTGATGGCCTCCGCCCAAAACTTCTCCGGGGCGTTGTACTCATCAAGCATAGAACGAGCGAAAGTGATAAGGGTCTTGTACTTTCTCTCAACAACACTATTTTGTTGAGGAGTGTATGTAGCCGAGAACTCATACTTGATGCCAGTCTCATCACAATTGTCCTCAATGATAGAGTTTTTAAACTCCGTCCCATTATCACTCCGAATCTTCTTGATGTGATGCCCATACTCAACTTGCACTCTTCGAGCGAACTTCTTGAATATCCCAATAGCTTGTGCTTTGTTCTCAAGAAAGAACACCCAAGTATACCTTGAGTGATCGTCCACTACCACCAAACAATAGAGATTTCCACCAATGCTTACGTAGGTTGTAGGCTGTTGGTATTTCTTACGTCACGAATAAATCCGCAAGCGCATGGAGAATACCGTTGTAGCACTTCACCCGTGAGTATTCAAGGGTATCGTTATTTATATTTTCCCAAAGGAACGGAGTGTAATTATCTTCTAGTCTAGCTCGTCCAAGGACACGAAGAAGGATGGTAGAAATGGGTAGAGAGGATTCCTATGGATGAGGTTCTTTCTAGAGAAAGAGAGGATTAAACACAGCAGGGCTGTCACCACCTACCGGCAACCCTCTACCACTAGGACACGTGACACTAGGGCTATTAAGTCCCTATGCCGGTCCTAAGATCACGTGACAACAAGGAAATCAAGTCCTCACTGCCAGACCTATGATAGATCCCTCCTCTAATTGCTTACTTTGGGGGCCGGCTTAGACCTGGTCTGCCAAGTCACTCCGGCCAAGGGGCCTACTACGTACCCGAACGTGGAGGATTACGAAGGACGGATAGGGCTGTCACCACCTACCGCCTACCTCAACAAGCCGTGGAGCACGCAGCACACAAAGGTAACCTCTAACGTAGACACCACGTCTAAGCTATTGATTACTACCTTAACCTGTGCGAGAGGCAAGGCACTCTAGATGAATAGAGCGATGATCCCGTAAGCAAGTAAAGAAAGAACTTAATCTAGATAAGAAGTACTCAAATCATAAGCAAGCCAAGGATCCACAACCAAACAAGGAACGCTTAACCACGGCTAGGCTATATCCAATAGGAGATCGAGAATACTTACTTTGATGAAGATGAACGAACGATGAACGACGAACGAACGATGAACGAACGACGGACGATGAATGAACGACGAACGAACGATGAACGAACGACGAACAATGTATTATAAATAAGTATCCTCAAAGATACAAGATGGGGCTAAGTCCTCACAAAGGGAGGACTACCCTTCTCTTCTACCCTACTCTCTCCCTACTCTACTAGTATGCAAAGGACCCTAGGCCCTTGGGAGTGGAATGAGGCTCTCCTTCTTGTGTGTCTTGAGGGAGGGGGGTTCCCCTTTATTTATAGCCTCCAAAGGCGGTGGAATTGAGGCGGTTCCCGGCATTGATGGCATTGATTGCAGGCAGAACCGACCTTAGTACGTCGGTGGGGAACCGCCATAGCAAGATGGGCCTGTTTGGCTACTGTAGCAGGTGTTGGCGGTCGTCAAACCGTGTTTTGACCGCCACCCTACCGGTAAATAAAAGCATAACACCAAGATTTTGTGCATAGTAGATAGGAATAATGCTACTCCACAAGTTTTGGTGAATATTTGGATGCAGGAGTGAATAATGGAGGAAAGTGGGCCCAGCCAGGGAATTTCCCTGGCCGGCCGGCCCCACTCTAGGCCGGCCGGCCCCACCTGGTGGCCGTAGGCCCCGGGCTTCCTCCAGTGGGCTGGAAACTGATCCACAACGCATAATTCAAGACCAGCCCAGCAGATTTCCACCGCCATTCTAGAAGGTAGGCCATTTGGGCCTTAACTTGGCCCCCACTGCAATTCTGCCGACCCCACGAAGAAGCCGACCTTCAGACCGCCTTCAGGGAGTGATATGAAGCATCGAGGCAGAAGTCGGTGGCGAACCGACACAGGGGACGGCCGGCCGGCCACCCCCTAGGCCGGCCGGCCTACTTTGGCGCCACCGCCTCTCCAGCTTCGGCCAGCGGGCTCCCACCGCCATGAAGAAGCTATAAATAGGACCCCCCGGCCTCAGAAGCAACTCGCACCTCACACTTCATCCAAGTGTTTACATTTTCTTGTTTTAGTAGTAGCTTTGGGAGTTGGAGTAGAGTAGAGTAGAGTGAGAGCTCTCACGGGCTTCCGGAGTCTTCTCGGAGCCTTGGTATAGTTCTTTGTATCCTTACTCTTGAGATATTATTTTATTTAATATAATTATATTTAGTTTTATCTTTATTTATTTCTTTTAGTAGTTCTTTTCTATTTAGTTTATTTATTCTGTTAAGTAAGTTCTCGTAGAAGTCTTGTTGTGGGATTCGTGATTGTTGGAGTAGGCAGGTACGAGAGAGTGCCTTCGTGGTGATGACGTCGGGTGAAATCTGTGCTTGTTTATTCTTACATAGGACAGCTCCGTTGATCAAGAGTAGTTCCTCTAGGCGGGTTGTAAGCATGGCGCTTAGAGCTTGGCCTATGCACGTTTGGCACCCAACCCCACGGAGGATGGTAGCCGCGAGTGTATGTGACAGCTGCACCGGTCTCTGTAATCCACCACGTCCGGGTTGGACTCAGCAGGGTCTTAATTATAGCGGATGGATCCCCAGGGTGAACTAGCAGCATCGGTTGCCCTGGCACTTCCGTGCCCCGAAACGACATGACTTGTATGTGTATGAGCTTAGCTAAGAGTAGATAATCTTTGTAGACTTGACTGCTAGAAAGAGTAAATAATAGATAAACATACAGGTAGCCTTAGCTCTATCTCGTTGCTCTCCCAAATGTATACTACAGTTTCCTTTTATCACTTTGGATTTGAGGATGTGTGTGCCACCCATATCTATCATATCCTTTTATCATACCCTTGTAAGATAGGCATGATATATATGGGTGGCACACACATCCTCAAATCCAAGGTAAATAAAAGAAAACTGTAGTATACATTTAGGAGAGCAACGAGATAGAGTCAAGGCTACCTGTATGCTTATCTATTATTTACTCTTTCTAGTAATCTAGTCTACAAAGGTTATCTACTCTAGCTAAGCTCATACACATACAAGTCATGTCGTTTTGGGGCACATACGTGCTAGGTTAACCGATGATGCTAGTTCAAACCTAGGGAATCGTATGCTGTAATTAAGACCCTGCTGAGTCCAACCCGGACGTGGTGGATTATAGAGACCGGTGCAGCTGTCACATACACTCGCGGCTACCATCCTCCGTGGGGCTGGGTGCCAAACATGCATAGGCAAAGATCTAAACGCCACGCTTACAACCCGCCTAGAGGAACTACTCTTGATCAACGGAGCAGTCCTATCTAAGAATAAACAAGCACAGATTTCACACGACGTCATCTCGACGACGGCACTCTCTCGTACTTGCGTACTCCAACAATCACGAATCCCACAAGAAGACTTCTACGAGCACTTACTTAACAGAATAAATAAACTAAATAGAAAAGAATTACTAAAAGAAATAAATAAAGATAAAACTAAATATAATTATATTAAATAAAATAATATCTCAAGAGTAAGGATACAAAGAACTATACAGAACTCCGAGAAGACTCCGGAAGCCCGAGAGAGCTCTCACTCTACTCTACTCAACTCTAACTCCCAAAGCTACTACTAAACTAATGAACACTTGGATGAAGTGTGATGGTGCGAGTTGCTTCGGAGGCTGAGGGGTCCAATTTATAGCTTGTGAAGGCGGTGGGAGCACCCTGGCCGAAGCTGGAGAGGCGGTGGCGCCAAAGTCGGCCGGCCGGCTAGGGGGGTGGCCGGCCGGCCGTCCCCTGTGGCGGTTTGCCACCGTCTTAAGCGTGAACGCTCCAGATCACTCCCTGAAGGCGGTCTGAAGGTCGGCTCTTCGCTGGGGTCGGCAGAATTGCAGTGAGGGCCAAGTTAAGGCCCAAATAGCCCACCTTCTAGAATGGCGGTGCAAATCTGCTGGGCTGGGCTTGAATTATGTGTTGTGGTTCAGTTTCCAGCCCACTGGAGGAAGTTTGGGGCCTGCGGCCACCAGGTGGGGCTGGCCGGCCTAAGGTGGGGCCGGCCGGCCAGGGAAATTCCCTGACTGGGCCCACTTTTCTCCATTATTCACTCCTGCATCCAAATATCCACCAAAACTTGTGGAGTAGCATTAATCCTATCTACTATGCCCAAAATCTTGGAGTTATGTATTTATTTACCGGTAGGGTGGCGGTCAAATCATAGTTTAACGACCGCCAACAACCTCCCCAAGCTTAAACTTTGCTCGTCCCGAGCAAACTCAACTCAGGGTACCGGCGGATCAGGAGTTACAAAGAAGCGCCCCATGGGTAATAAAGATGCAACAACGTACTCCCTAAACAGTGGTAAGTTTACAAGAGCACAAACTATTCATGAGTGTTGCAAAAATCGTGGGGCTTATATGATACACCTTGTCATGCAGCATTGAAGAATGGAACAACACTTTTGGACAAGTGAACAATTCTAGCAGGTATGCATCCAGAGTTTTTATGTGCTGCAAGGTAAGGCGTAAAAATTCTCCTTCGTTTTGGGTGGCACTTCTCTTACCACTCCGATGTGAGTCTTATTCCTACAAGCTTCACTCATCCTACCTTCTACCAAATGAGGTTTTGTATGTGGAGCTTGGTAAGGAATGCACAAATGTCATGCATATATTGTAAAGCTAAAGAATGAGTATCAATCAACATAGCAACTCCATATATTTTGGTCATAAGAGATGATGTGATGAAGGGGGAGAAAACGAACTCACACTTGTGGAAGGGGATTTTGAAAACTTTGGTCTTTTATTTTGCTCAAGATGTTTATGATAAGAACCATATAGCCATTGACTTTAGTCGTACAACCATGGAGTTTTTTTTTTTGACTACTCCATGGTGCAAAGGGCTATAACTTTTGCATGGTTCAAAGGAAACATTTTGAAATATTCTTGAGCTTTTTGGATGGACCAAAAGTTTTGCAAACTCTGAAAAATGTTTGGTTGATTTATCCAAACATTCCCCTTTTTATTTGGTGGATAGAAGTTTTCGAAAACACACGCGAAGGAATTATGACCAAAATTAGGAGTGCTTAGTTTCAAGAGTACATCAAACCTTAACAAAACTCAATACATAAACAAATGGCTATGAGTGGGGCTGTTTCGAATATTATGATATGGCTCTGGTAGGTAAATAAATCCTCACACTAAGAGAAGTGTGTCAAAACAGAAGGGTTTTAGGTACTTGCAGCAATTCAAGAAAAACATCTCTGGATGAAACCATACTAAGAAATTGCAACAAGTCCTAATCATGCCATATCACGATCCACAATGCTCGGACTTGGTGTAACAAATGCAATCCACGGAAATAAGCAAGATATCATGATGTGATCATGCTCAAATAAAAATAACACGTATGTCAGGAGTAGAGGTTGCATCTATGCGACACATGGGGAGCTAATTTGTAACTCGATCATCATTTCCCTTAAGTGCAGCATAACACCAAGATTCTAGCATTTATTCGAAACAGGGAGTTTATTTATTTATTAAGAAAGTTAAGAAATACTTACCTGGGGTCCTCCCCAAGCTTGAGTCTTTGCAAGACTCGAGCTAGCGTTGGCTCCTTCTTGGGGGCCCTCCCCAAGCTTGAGTCCTTGCAAGACTTAAGCTTGATTCAGGCTTTTCCTCCTCCTTCTTGACCTGCAAAAAAGAGTGAGGATGATACAAGTGGCTAGCTCCTAATGAGCATCACCGGGAATCCTATTATTGTTGTTGTTTTTAGTTTTTTCTACTTTTTATTTTGTTTTTATAGTTTATGAAAAGAAAAACAAGTGCTAGGCCTAGCTAGGATAACGATTGGGATGGCCTCCCCAATCGGAGGGCTCTCATTTTTACGTCTTTGAGCTAGACGTTCTCCATATCTTTAATTTGTTTGGACCTCGCTCGCTGGAGAATCTGGCGAGGTGGAGGTTCCTTCTTTCTTCCGCGACACTTTGGTTGTCTTCTTTGTGCTTGTGGCGGCGACCTTTTCTTTGTTAGGCGCCTTTGTTGTACTCTCATCGGTCGATACCGTAGCTGCCTTCTTCTTTCTTGAGCGCCTCGCTCTCCTCTTCTTAGGCGATTGTGACTCGCCTACTCCTTCTTGTGGTGGAGGAGCAAGAGGGGCTTGAGGTGTGTTTGGCGGCTGAGGCATTCTCCTTGGAGTCCTCCAATATTTTGCTAGCCTTCTTGCATTCTCTCTTTCCAGATAGTTTCTCATGTATGCAATGAGCTTGTCTGGCTGTGGCATGGGTGGAGTAATCTCAATCTTCTCCACTCTCCGTGGGTCCTTTCCATATATGACCCTCACTTGCTTGCATTCTTCAACCTTAGGCTTGAAGCTGAACGTCTCTTCCCTGCCGTTGAAGTCCAAGTGAATCTCTCCTGCTCCCACGTCGATGTTGGCGTTGGTGGTGCTCAAGAAGGGCCTCCCAAGGATGAGAGGGGTCATGACATCCACTTCCATGTCAAGTACAACGAAATCGACGGGGACGAAGAGATTTCTGATTTGTACGGGGACTTCTTCGACAATCCCCAAGGGCAGGCGTAGTGACCCGTCTGCAAGCTGGAGCTTCATGGTCGTGGGGGATAATGGGTGGTTTAACCCATCGTACATCGCTTTCGGCTTGATGCTCACACTTGCTCCTAAGTCACACAGTGCCCGAGCGAAACACCGGTCGTTGACCAAACACGGAATGGTTGGCCATCCGGGATCTTTTCTGATCACGTCCTTGGGAAGTGCGGTATCCAAGTCGCCCTCTTCACACCTGATGGTTATTGCATTTACACTCTCCTTGGGGTTAACCTCTGGTTGCCCAGGAAGTTTACCCACACGAGGAGTCTGCACAGCTGAAGCTATTTGCGCAATTTGCGTTTCTAGCATTTTGTTGTGGCTTAGCTGATTCTGCAGAGCAGTGCTGAACGACTCTAGCTTAGCATCTATGCTCTCTAAAAAAAAGCCTTGTCGGTAGTAAGAAACTTCTTACTAATACTGTCATTGATCTTGACCTGGCCGAGAACTAGATCCTTGATAGAGGGCTCAAAACGGGAAAGATTACCACTGTTACCTCCCTGATTTTTGTTGAAGGAGAGGTCGGGCTTGGAATTCCAGCCGTAGTTGTTGAGGAAATTGCATTCCTCTCTCGTATTCGGACAATTGCTGCCCATATGCCCTGTGTTGCCGCACTCTTCACAAGTCATGCGGGAGTCCGCAACTTGCAGGTCTTGCGGAGATTCCACCTTGCGGAGTAGCTGATCGAGCTTGATGGCGAGCATGTCCATCGTCTCCACTTGGTGTACTCCACGGGTCTTGGTGCTCGCCGCTTGGCGTTCACCATGAGTCTGGTTGGCCGCCACCTTCTCTATCAATTTCTTAGCGTTCTTCACGCTAAGAGAGAAGAAGGAGCCGCCTGCTGCGGCGTCGAGGTGCTCTCGAGCGGACGGCCTCAAACCGTGGTAGAAACTCTGTATAAGGAGCCATTCCTCCATGCCATGGTGTGGGCATGAGAGAACGTACTCCTGCATCCTGTCCCAGGCTTCCGCGGTCGACTCATCTGCGAGCTGTTGGAAGCCCGATATCTTGTTCCGCAGGGCAGTCGTCTTGCCCGGCGGGAAGAACTTGGCGAGGAAGGCATTAGAGCATGCCGTCCACGTGTCGAGGGACTCTTGGTTCGCGTAGAACCACTGAAGAGCCTTCCCCAACAGAGAGAATGGGAAAAGCTGTAGTCGGATGGCGTCCTGAGGTGCATCCTTTATGACGAAAGTGTTGCACGTCATCAGGAACCTTTGGAGGTGAGCATTTGCATCCTCCGACGGCTTCCCACAAAAAGGACTAGCCAAGATCATGTTGATCATGGCTGGCTTGAGCTCATAGTCCTTGTTGGTGATGCGCGGGTTGGGTCCCACGCGGATGTTCTCCGTAGTTGGCGCGGAGAAGTCATTGATCGTCTTCTCAACAACGGGGTCGGCCATGTTGCTCGATGGGGAGGCCCTGACAACCGGTGGAGGAGACGATTCAAGAGCCAGAGCGTTCTTGCGGATCTGTTTGGTGAGTTTCGCTCGAACCTTCCTTAAGAACTGCTCTGGGTCTGAGTGGAAGTTTTCTGGTAGGTCGAAACCAGTCATGCACAGTCCTGTTTCAAAATTTCCACAACAAAGAAAGACAGGACAAGGGTAAGCCCGCAAAAGTAAGTGATAATTATTCTTCTCACAAACTGCAATGCATTTATTCAGTTCCTAGCTGCTACTTCCCCGGCAACGGCGCCAGAAATGCTTGTTGGCGGTTCTTATGCGATAAAATTAAATTCATTAATTTCGCAAGCGCACGGATCACCATTGTAGCATTTCACCTTGGAGTATTCCAGGGTTATCGTATTTATATTTCCGCAGGGAAGTAGAGCAAAAGGGAGCTGAATAGTAACTATGCATTGGACAATTTGGAGAAAGAAATAATGTATCAACTATACTTGAGACGGGGGTAAGATAGGCATGATATATATGGGTGGCACACACATCCTCAAATCCAAGGTAAATAAAAGAAAACTGTAGTATACATTTGGGAGAGCAACGAGATAGAGTCAAGGCTACCTGTATGCTTATCTATTATTTACTCTTTCTAGTAATCTAGTCTACAAAGGTTATCTACTCTAGCTAAGCTCATACACATACAAGTCATGTCGTTTTGGGGCACACACGTGCTAGGTTAACCGATGATGCTAGTTCAAACCTAGGGAATCGTATGCTGTAATTAAGACTCTGCTGAGTCCA
This sequence comes from Eragrostis nindensis, assembly GCA_012490785.1. Taxonomy (NCBI): domain Eukaryota; kingdom Viridiplantae; phylum Streptophyta; class Magnoliopsida; order Poales; family Poaceae; genus Eragrostis; species Eragrostis nindensis. The sequence goes on from JAAXCT010000128.1 coordinate 977,127, forward strand.
ACCCGGACGTGGTGGATTACAGAGACCGGTGCAGCTGTCACATACACTCGCGGCTACCATCCTCCGTGGGGCTGGGTGCCAAACATGCATAGGCAAAGATCTAAGCGCCACGCTTACAACCCGCCTAGAGGAACTACTCTTGATCAACGGAGCAGTCCTATCTAAGAATAAACAAGCACAGATTTCACACGACGTCATCTCGACGACGGCACTCTCTCGTACTTGCGTACTCCAACAATCACGAATCCCACAACAAGACTTCTACGAGCACTTACTTAACAGAATAAATAAACTAAATAGAAAAGAATTACTAAAAGAAATAAATAAAGATAAAACTAAATATAATTATATTAAATAAAATAATATCTCAAGAGTAAGGATACAAAGAACTATACCGAACTCCGAGAAGACTCCGGAAGCCCGAGAGAGCTCTCACTCTACTCTACTCTACTCTAACTCCCAAAGCTACTACTAAACTAATGAACACTTGGATGAAGTGTGATGGTGCGAGTTGCTTCGGAGGCCGAGGGGTCCAATTTATAGCTTGTGAAGGCGGTGGGAGCACCCTGGCCGAAGCTGGAGAGGCGGTGGCGCCAAAGTCGCCCGACCGGCCTAGGGGGGTGGCCGGCCGGCCGTCCCCTGTGGCGGTTTGCCACCGTCTTAAGCGTGAACGCTCCAGATCACTCCCTGAAGGCGGTCTGAAGGTCGGCTCTTCGCTGGGGTCGGCAGAATTGCAGTGAGGGCCAAGTTAAGGCCCAAATAGCCCACCTTCTAGAATGGCGGTGCAAATCTGCTGGGCTGGGCTTGAATTATGTGTTGTGGTTCAGTTTCCAGCCCACTGGAGGAAGTTTGGGGCCTGCGGCCACCAGGTGGGGCCGGCCGGCCCAACGTGGGGCCGGCCGGCCAGGGAAATTCCCTGACTGGGCCCACTTTTCTCCATTATTCACTCCTGCATCCTAATATCCACCAAAACATGTGGAGTAGCATTAATCCTATCTACTATGCACAAAATCTTGGTGTTATGTATTTATTTACCGGTAGGGTGGCGGTCAAATCATGGTTTAACGACCGCCAACAGTCGTTTCGGGGCACGGAAGTGCCAGGGCAACCGATGCTGCTAGTTCACCCTGGGGATCCATCCGCTATAATTAAGACCCTACTGAGTCCAACCCGGACGTGGTGGATTACAGAGACCGGTGCAGCTGTCACATACACTCGCGGCTACCATCCTCCGTGGGATTGGTGCCAAACGTGCATAGGCCAAGCTCTAAGCGCCATGCTTACAACCCGCCTAGAGGAACTACTCTTGACCAACGGAGTTGTCCTATCTAAGAATATAGAAGCACAGATTTCACCCGACGTCATCACGACGAAGGCACTCTCTCGTACCTACCTACTCCAACAATCACGAATCCCACAACAAGACTTCTACGAGAACTTACTTAACAGAATAAATAAACTAAATAGAAAAGAACTACTAAAGAAATAAATAAAGATAAAACTAAATATAATTATATTAAATAAAATAATATCTCAAGAGTAAGGATACAAAGAACTATATCAAGACTCCGAGAAGACTCCGGAAGCCCGTGAGAGCTCTCACTCTACTCTACTCTACTCCAACTCCCAAAGCTACTACTAAAACAAGAAAATGTAAACACTTGGATGAAGTGTGAGGTGCGAGTTGCTTCTGAGGCTGGGGGGTCCTGTTGACGGCCATTAAATCATAAAATGACCGTCAACTTATCGGCGAATAAAAGGTATGCACCAATGTTTTATGCATTAAACTAATAAAGTTCCACAAGTTTTGGATGTGATCTTGTTTTGCAAGGTACATAGGAATATTGGTGCAATTGTGCTTACAATCATGGATAAAAAGCAAATATACAAAAAGCACAAGATAAACAAGGTCCTACTCGGACATCTCGACAACATTCAAAGCAAGAAACAAGGAATGACTTGGACATCAAAGAATAAATATTCAAATGAGAAATTTGATCCCTCCATGTCAAAGGCCTCGTCAAGATAGTCGAAATGGACTTTTGGATCACCCAATTCGGAGTTCGGGAGCAGGAGTTATGCCTCGCGCAAGATTGGAGGAAAAGCAGGAAAAAGCAGGCCGGCCGGCCCAAACTCCAGGCCGGCCGGCCCAAGCCAAACTCCAACCGCCTCAATCTTGCTCCAGTCGGTTCCAGAGGCGGTCACAAGCCACTTGACGCACCCGTCAAGCCAAGAGGACGTCGGCAAGAAGGAATATTCCACGAAATGCTCCAAGACCTTCTCCACTCTCCCAAGGCAACTCAACTATAAATAGAGGACCCCTCCCCTCACTCCAACCTGCACCATCACACTTGAGAAGAGAAGATCCAATGTAGGGTCATGCTCTTTCTCATGGAAGATCATTCCACTTGTGTAGTTTAGAGTAGGCTAGTTGGTCATGGGAGTTAGAGTAGAAGTGAGAGCTTCCCTCGGAGTTCCGGAGTTTTCTTCGGATATTGGGTAAAGCTCTCTTGTATCTTTTCTTTTTGATATTAGTCAATATAATTATTTTTCCTATTTATTTATCTCATTTATTTATTTTAGTTTTTCTTTTAGTTTACATTTATTTATTTAAGTGATAATTATAGAGAAATTCTTGTGTTGGTTCCACGTCTGTGTATGATAGGTCTATCTGCATGGGTTGTTTGCACCGCAAATGCTTACACAATCCACATAGATTTGTTATGCATGGTTGGCTTGCTCTTTTACGTTGGAGTAAGTTATCTAGGATAGTTGCTTGTATGGTTCAAGGAATTATTCCTAGGCGTGAGTGTGCACCCAACCCCACGGAGGATGGTAGCCGCGAGTGTATGTGACAGCTACACCGGTCTCTGTAATCCACCACGTCCGGGTTGGACAGGTAGGGCCTAGACGCGGTCCGTTGCCTGGATACGTTGAACTTAGTTTCCGAGTTGCGTGTCTTGGCGGCGGCCGTGCCCCGATGCACTTGAATGTATCTGTAATGAAAGCTTAAGTAAATAGTTGTAACCCCTAGGCGGATACCCTTCTTCTCGTTGTCCTCCCAGTTAACTAGTACTATCTCTTTATCTTCATATGGAATCCTTATGTGTGTTTGCCACCCTATCATCACTCATCTTTACCCCTGCTTTGGTTTAGTTTGCAAGTTATAAATAATAGATGTTTCTTTGTCAATTCACGATATTCTTATCCCTGCTTCCCTGTGGAAAATATAAATACGATAACCTTGGAATACTCCCGGGTGAAATGCTACAATGGTGTTCCGTGCGCTTGCGGAAATTGAATTTAATCTTTTTGCGTAAGAAACGCCAACAAGCATTTCTGGCGCCGTTGCCGGGGAAGCAATGGTTTAAGATATCTATGATTGACATTGATTATCTATTATGATTAATTTGCTGCTAGACTAAGCATCCACCTGCATTTTGTTTGAGCATATCACCATCGCATTTGCATTGTTTTCTTTTCAATCCATCTGCATATTTAATTCCCCTCCATCCCACCCCGCTGCATTTAAAAAAAAAACACGAGTGCCCAATCATAGGCCTCGGGCTTTCAAAAAAAAAAAACCCGAGTGCTCAATCATAGGCCAGGGATTTTGCAAGAAAGGCTGGACTTTTATGACAGGAAGAAGGAAACATATGTGGCGGATCCAAGACGTTCAATGCAGAAATCTGAAAGTTTAGCCTTGCATTCGATTGCAAAGGCTAAGCTTGGGGAGGTACCGTCAGGTAAACACCGTATTTATTCCATGTTTTCCTTGTCATATATCATCTCCTTTCATCTAATAAAAAAATAATAAAATAATAAAATAAAATAAAAAAATGCTGCCTGAATGATTCTTTGCCTTATCAATGCAAAGTACATTGAGTTGCTCTTTGATAAAAATATGCTGCATCTTTTGACCATACCCCTTGCTCTTGAAGTTTCTTTTGTACATGGGTATTGGTTGAGATGTTAGTCATAAATCAATCGCCTGCTTCTTTGTCTGTTGCTTGGGTGCGTCACTTCTGTGTCTATGGTCCTTCTAGACTATGACCGGTGTCTGTTTGAACAATAGAAAAAAAAACACATGCCTCTATGATGCTTTCATGATAAAAGGAGAGTATGCCGAGTCCCTGCTCTGCTTACACAATTGATCGAATTAGACATGGTGTCTAGGTTGATCAATGGAACTATAGAGATATGTGCAATGTAGACGAATGGATTTGCACTAACCAATGCAGGATCTTTATGAGAGCAATCAAAAGCCTATCAGGCAACATGAAAGGCACACAATTCAAGAAGAAACCAACAAGGCGGGCCCAGTGCTTCAAAATGAAAGATTTAATCGCTTAGCTTTGCATATAGTTGCAAGAGCTAAGCTTGGGGAGGGACCGCCAGGTAAGTACTTCTGTATACGATATTATACTCTTTTTGAATTGTGCCCTTTCCTTAAAAAAAACCCAAAAATATTAGGTTCTCGGCAAAACCCAATAGGGGCTAGCCACCTGTATCACCCTCATTCTTTTTGCAGACACAAGAAGAATGGAGGAAGCGGCCAATTCAAGCTTAAGTCTTGCGAAGACTCAAGCTTGGGAAGGACCCCTAGGTAAGTATCCCTATCGATCATAAAATACTCCCTGTTTCGAATAAAATGCTAGAATATTGGTGAATGCTGTACTTAAAGGAAATGATGATTAGTTACATGATAGCTCCCCTGATGTCATTGATGCAACCTCTACTCCTGACATGTGTGTTATTTATACTCGAGCATAGTCACATCACTAGCGTTTCTACATTTTCGTGGGTTGCATACATCACACCAAGTCTAAGCATTGTGGATTATGATATGGCATGATTAGGACTTGTTGCAATTTCTTAGTATGTTGAAAGTCCAGAGATGTTTTCATTTTTATTGCTGCAAGTACCTAAAAACCCTTTCGTTTTGGAACACTTCCCTTGTGAGGATTTATTTACCTACCAGAGCCATATCATGAAAAATATTCGAAAAAGCCCCACTCATAGCCATTTGCTCATGCGTTGAGTTTAGTTAAGGTTTAAATGCTTTTGAGAGTAAGCACTCCTTTTTCGGTCATAAACTCTTTCGCGTGTGTTCTTGTTTTTCTTTCCACCAAAAAAAAAAGAGAGGGAAATGTTTGGAAAATCGACCAAGCATCTTCCTACATTTGCAAAACTTTTGGTCCATTCAAAAAAAAAAGAGGGCTCAAGAATATTTCAAAATGTTTTTACGGACCATGCAAAGTTATAGCCTCATGCACCATGGAGTATATCAAAAAAAAAAAGATCCATAGTTGCATCCCAAAATAAAAGGCTACATGGTTCTTATCATAAACATCTTGAGCAGAATAAAAGGACCAAAGTTTTCAAAACCCCCTTCCATAAGTGTGAGTTCATCTTCTCCCCCTCCATCACAATTTTCCCTATTACCGGAATACAAGGAGTTGCTATGTCTCTTAACATTTATTCTTTAGCTTTACAACATATGCATGACATTTGTGCATTCCTTACCAAGCTCCATATAAAAGCCTTATCTAGTAGAAGGTAGGAATGAGTGAAGCTTTGTAGGAATAGCCTCATAAGAGGGAGAGGGGAAGTGTGAACCAAACAAAGGAGAATTTTTTTTTTACCTTGTCTTGCAGCACATAAAAACTCTGGACATACACCTGTTAAAAATTGTTTGACTCGTCCAAAAGTGCTGTTCCAATCTTCAATGCTATATGACAAGGTGAAGCATACACGCCCCACACATGTGCAACACTCGTGAATATTCCGTGCTCTTGTATACTTACCACCATTTAGGGAGTACGTTGTTGCATCCTTATTACCCATGGGGCGCTTTCTTTGTAACTACTGGTCCGCCGATACTTAAGTTTTGTGTTTGCTCGGGACGAGCAAAGTTTAAGCTTGGGGAGGTGTTGACGGCCATTAAATCATAAAATGACCGTCAACTTATCGGCGAATAAAAGGTATGCACCAATGTTTTATGCATTAAACTAATAAAGTTCCACAAGTTTTGGATGTGATCTTGTTTTGCAAGGTACATAGGAATATTGGTGCAATTGTGCTTACAATCATGGATAAAAAGCAAATATACAAAAAGCACAAGATAAACAAGGTCCTACTCGGACATCTCGACAACATTCAAAGCAAGAAACAAGGAATGACTTGGACATCAAAGAATAAATATTCAAATGAGAAATTTGATCCCTCCATGTCAAAGGCCTCGTCAAGATAGTCGAAATGGACTTTTGGATCACCCAATTCGGAGTTCGGGAGCAGGAGTTATGCCTCGCGCAAGATTGGAGGAAAAGCAGGAAAAAGCAGGCCGGCCGGCCCAAACTCCAGGCCGGCCGGCCCAAGCCAAACTCCAACCGCCTCAATCTTGCTCCAGTCGGTTCCAGAGGCGGTCACAAGCCACTTGACGCACCCGTCAAGCCAAGAGGACGTCGGCAAGAAGGAATATTCCACGAAATGCTCCAAGACCTTCTCCACTCTCCCAAGGCAACTCCACTATAAATAGAGGACCCCTCCCCTCACTCCAACCTGCACCATCACACTTGAGAAGAGAAGATCCAATGTAGGGTCATGCTCTTTCTCATGGAAGATCATTCCACTTGTGTAGTTTAGAGTAGGCTAGTTGGTCATGGGAGTTAGAGTAGAAGTGAGAGCTTCCCTCGGAGTTCCGGAGTTTTCTTCGGATATTGGGTAAAGCTCTCTTGTATCTTTTCTTTTTGATATTAGTCAATATAATTATTTTTCCTATTTATTTATTTCATTTATTTATTTTTTTTTTCTTTTAGTTTACATTTATTTATTTAAGTGATAATTATAGAGAAATTCTTGTGTTGGTTCCACGTCTGTGTATGATAGGTCTATCTGCATGGGTTGTTTGCACCGCAAATGCTTACACAATCCACATAGATTTGTTATGCATGGTTGGCTTGCTCTTTTACGTTGGAGTAAGTTATCTAGGATAGTTGCTTGTATGGTTCAAGGAATTATTCCTAGGCGTGAGTGTGCACCCAACCCCACGGAGGATGGTAGCCGCGAGTGTATGTGACAGCTACACCGGTCTCTGTAATCCACCACGTCCGGGTTGGACAGGTAGGGCCTAGACGCGGTCCGTTGCCTGGATACGTTGAACTTAGTTTCCGAGTTGCGTGTCTTGGCGGCGGCCGTGCCCCGATGCACTTGAATGTATCTGTAATGAAAGCTTAAGTAAATAGTTGTAACCCCTAGGCGGATACCCTTCTTCTCGTTGTCCTCCCAGTTAACTAGTACTATCTCTTTATCTTCATATGGAATCCTTATGTGTGTTTGCCACCCTATCATCACTCATCTTTACCCCTGCTTTGGTTTAGTTTGCAAGTTATAAATAATAGATGTTTCTTTGTCAATTCACGATATTCTTATCCCTGCTTCCCTGTGGAAAATATAAATACGATAACCTTGGAATACTCCCGGGTGAAATGCTACAATGGTGTTCCGTGCGCTTGCGGAAATTGAATTTAATCTTTTTGCGTAAGAAACGCCAACAGGTCCTATTTATAGCTTCTTCATGGCGGTGGGAGCCCGCTGGCCGAAGCTGGAGAGGCGGTGGCGCCAAAGTAGGCCGGCCGGCCTAGGGGGTGGCCGGCCGGCCGTCCCCTGTGTCGGTTCGCCACCGACTTCTGCCTCAACGCTCCATATCACTCCCTGAAGGCGGTCTGAAGGTCGGCTTCTTCGTGGGGTCGGCAGAATTGCAGTGGGGGCCAAGTTAAGGCCCAAATGGCCCACCTTCTAGAATGGCGGTGGAAATCTGCTGGGCTGGTCTTGAATTACGCGTTGTGGATCAGTTTCCAGCCCACTGGAGGAAGCCCGAGGTCTACGGCCACCAGGTGGGGCCGACCGGCCAGGGAAATTCCCTGGCTGGGCCCACTTTCCTCCATTATTCACTCCTACATCCAAATATTCACAAAACTTGTGGAAGTAGCATTATTCCTATCTACTATGCACAAAATCTTGGTGTTATGCTTTTATTTACCGGTAGGGGTGGCGGTCAAACACGGTTTAACGACCACCAACAACAACTCCCCCACACTTAGTGTTGACGGTCGTTAAATCATAAAATGACCGTCAACTTATCGGCGAATAAAAGGTATACACCAATTTTTCTTGCATTAAACTAATAAAGTTCCACAAGTTTTGGATGAGATCTTGTTTTGCAAGGTACATAGGAATATTGGTGTAATTGTGCTTACAATCATGGAGAAATAGCAAATATCCAAACGCACATGTTAAAGCAAGACTATGCTCCGACATCTCGACGACATTCGACGCAAGAAATAAGGAATGACTTGGACATCAAGAAATAATTATTCAAATGAGAAATTTGATCCCTCCATGTCAAAGGCCTCGTCAAGATAGTCGAAATGGGCTTTTGGATCACCCAATTCGGAGTTCGGGAGCAGGAGTTATGCCTCGCGGAAGATTGCAGAAAATCCAGGAAAAAGTTGGCCGGCAGGCCCAAACAGCTGGCCGGCCGGCCCGAGCCAAACTCCAACCACCTCAATCTTCCTCCAGTCGGTTCCAGAGGCGGTCACAAGCCACTTGACGCACCGGCCAAGCCAAGGGGACGTCGGCAAGAAGGAATATTCCACGAAATGCTCCAAGACCTTCTCCACTCTCCCAAGGCAACTCCACTATAAATAGAGGACCCCTCCCCTCACTCCAACCTGCACCTCCACACACTCCTTGAGAGAAGACCCAATGTAGGGTCACGCTCCGCTCATGGAAGATCATTCCACTTGTGTAGTTTAGAGTAGGCTAGTTGGTCATGGGAGTTAGAGTAGAAGTGAGAGCTCCCCTCGACGTTCCGGAGTTTTATTCGGACATTGGGTAAAACTCTCTTGTATCTTTTCTTTTTTTTTGGATATTCTTTAATATAATTATTTTCTTATTTATTTTCTTATTTATTTATTTTAGTTTTCCTTTTAGTTTACATTTATTTATTTAAGTAATAATTATAGAGAAATTCTTGTGTTGGTCCCACGTCTGTGTATGGTAGGTCTATCTGCATGGGTTGTTTGCACCGCAAATGCTTACACAATCCACATAGATTTGTTATGCATGGTTGGCTTGCTCTTACGCGCGAAGAGTAAGCTATCTAGGATATTTGCTTGTATGGCTCAAGGAACTATTCTAGACGTGAGTTTGCTCTACACCCCACGGAGGATGGTAGCCGCGAGTACGTGTGACAGGCGTACCGGTCTCTGTAATCCACCACGTCCGGGTGATGGTTTTAGTAGGGAGGTCAATAGCACGTAGTTCCCCAAGGTAGTTGAACCTAATTCTCGGGTTGCTGCCTTGGCATGCGTGTGCCCCGATATGCAGGAACGAATCTATAATGAAAGCTTAAGTAGATATTTGTAACCCCTAGGCTGATACCCTTCTTCTCGTTGTCCTCCTAGTTGACTAGTTCTATCTCTTTATCTTCATATGGAATCCTTGTGTTGTTTTGGTTGCCACTCATCATATCATATATGTATCCCTGCTTTGGTCTAGTTTGCAAGTTATAAATAATAGATGTTTCCTTGTTAATTAATGATATTCTTAGCGATGCTTCCCTGTGGAAATATAAATACGATACCCTTGGAATACTCCTGGGTGAAATGCTACAAGGTGTTCCGTGCGCTTGAGGAGTTGATATGTATCTCTGTGCGTAAGAAACGCCAACAAGCATTTCTGGCGCCGTTGCCGGGGAAGCAATGGTTTAAGATATCTTTGATTGGCATCGATTATCTAGTATGATTAATTTGCTGCTAGACTAAGCATCCACCTGCATTTGTTTGAGCATATCACCATCGCATCTGCATTGTTTTCTTTCCAATCCATCTGCATATTTAATTCCCCTCCATCCCACCCACTGCATTTAAAAAAAAGAAACCCGAGTGCCCAATCATAGGCCTCGGGCTTTCAAAAAAAAAAAAACCGAGTGCCCAATCATAGGCTCGGGCTTTGAAAAAAAATATCTATAAAAAAAACAAAGAGAAGAACCCGAGTGCCTAATCATAGGCCAGGGATTTTGCAAGAAAGGTTGGATTTGTATGACAGGAAGAAGGAACCATATGTGGCGGAACCAAGATGTTCAATGAAGAAATCTATAGCTTAGCCTTGCATACGATTGCAAAGGCTAAGCTTGGGGAGGTACCGCCAGGTACGCATATGCAATTATTCCTTGTTTTTCTTGTCATATATCCTCTCCTTTCATAAAAAATAAAAAATAAAAAATATAATAAAAAAATAATAATAATGCTGCCTGAATCGTTCCATGCTTTGTGAATGCAAAGATACTTTGAGTTGCTCTCTGATGAAAATATGCTGCATCTTTTTGACCATACCCCTGCTCTTGAAGTTTCTTTTCATAGATGGGTGTTGGTTGAAATGTTAGTTATAAATCAATCGCCTGCATCTCTTACTGTTGGTTGGGTGAAGATCACTTCTGTGCCTCTGTTCTCCATTGAGATTATGCCCGGTGGCCGTTCAACCAACAGAAAAATACACGTCTCTATGATCCTTTCATGATAAAAGGAGAGTATTCTAATCCCTGCTCTCCTTACACAATTGATTGAATTAGACGTGGTGTCTAGGTTGATTAATGGAACTATAGAGATATGTGCAATGTAGACGAAGGTTTTGTACTAACCATTGCAGGGATCCTTTTGAGAGCAAACCAAGTTCATCAGGCAACATGAAAGGCACACAATCAAGAAGAAGAAACCAACAAGACGGACCCAGTGCTTCCAAATGAAAAGATTTAATCGCTTAGCTTTGCACATAGTTGCAAGAGCTAAGCTTGAGGAGGGACCGCCAGGTAAGTACTTCTGTATACGATATTATACTCTTCTCGTATTGTGCCTTTTCCTTTAAAAAAAAACCAAAAATATTAGGTTCTCGGCAAAGCCCAATAGGGGCTAGCCACCTGTATCACCCTCGTTCTTTTTGCAGACACAAGAAGAATGGAGGAAGCGGCCTATTCAAGCTTAAGTCTTGCAAAGACTCAAGCTTGGGGAGGACCCCCAGGTAAGTATCCCTATCGATCAATAAAATACTCCCTTTTTCCGAATAAAATGCTAGAACTTGGTGTTACCAAACTTTAAAGGAGATGATGAATGGTTGCTCTGTTAGTTCCTTGTGTGTGTCTTCTATGCAACCTCTACTCCTTATTTAATTTAAGTATGATGTAGATCGACATGATCATATTACTAGTATTGCTATATTTATGTGGGTAGCACCTGGTTCACCAAGTCTAGGCATTGATTCGTATGATATGGTTATTCTGGGTTAAGTTTGCAATTTCCTACAGTGACATTCCAGAGATGTTTTTAATTTCAAAATTGCTACAACAAAAACCCTTTATGTTTTGCGCTTCCCTTGTGAGGACTTATTTACCTACCAGAGACATATCATGACAAATTCGGAAATAGCTCCACTCATAGCAATCTTTTATATGTTGAGTTTGGTTAAATTTGATCTTTAGGAACATTGCACTCCTCATGTCAGTCATTTATCTTTCATATGGGAATTTGAGAAATTCGTTACCACTCATTCACAAGATTCCTTGTCTTCATTCAAATGCTCAAGAAAAATTCCAAAAATATTGTCTAGGCCATAAAAAAAAAAGCCTTATGCACTATGGGAGTTAAAAAAAAAGAAGAAAAAAAAACCTCCCATAATGTGCAACAAAGATTTTTTTTAAGAGGTTGATGGCCACTATCAAAATTTTTCTTGAGCAACGAAGACTGAGATTTTCATGAGTGATTTCTCTTCCCCGCTGGCTATCATTCTTTCCATAAGACTGACTTTGAGGAGTTGCTAAGTTTCTCTAGATCATCTTTTAACCCGACAAAATATGTATGAAAGATATGCATATCCCAACCAAGCTCCACCAGAACATCCCTCTTGTGTAGGAATAGGTCTTGAGTGACATCCTGTAGGGAATAGCCTCATCAAAAGAGAGACAAAAAGGGAAGTGCAAGCTTAAAGAAGTATTTATTTCTTATGCAGCAAACAAAAGCTCTGGACTTGTTACTTGCAGGAATTGTTTGACAAAAACCTAAGATGACCGTTCTGCTTTTCAATGTCATATGACAAAGTAACCTATAAGCCCCACTAAGTATATGCAGTACCTGGTAAATAGATTGTGCTGGTTTATAGATTACTTTGTTATCCTGGAGTATGTTGTTGCCTAGTTGATACCTGCAGGGCACTAACATTGTAGCAACTACTGATCCGCCGATACTTAAGTTTTGAGTTTGCTCGGGACGAGCAAAGTTTAAGCTTGGGGAGGTGTTGACGGTCATTAAATCATAAAATGACCGTCAACTTATCGGCGAATAAAAGGTATACACCAATTTTTCTTGCATTAAACTAATAAAGTTCCACAAGTTTTGGATGAGATCTTGTTTTGCAAGGTACATAGGAATATTGGTGTAATTGTGCTTACAATCATGGAGAAATAGCAAATATCCAAACGCACATGTTAAAGCAAGACTATGCTCTGACATCTCGACGACATTCGACGCAAGAAATAAGGAATGACTTGGACATCAAGAAATAATTATTCAAATGAGAAATTTGATCCCTCCATGTCAAAGGCCTCGTCAAGATAGTCGAAATGGGCTTTTGGATCACCCAATTCGGAGTTCGGGAGCAGGAGTTATGCCTCGCGGAAGATTGCAGAAAATCCAGGAAAAAGTTGGCCGGCCGGCCCAAACAGCTGGCCGGCCGGCCCGATCCAAACTCCAACCGCCTCAATCTTCCTCCAGTCGGTTCCAGAGGCGGTCACAAGCCACTTGACGCACCGGCCAAGCCAAGGGGACGTCGGCAAGAAGGAATATTCCACGACATGCTCCAAGACCTTCTCCACTCTCCCAAGGCAACTCCACTATAAATAGAGGACCCCTCCCCTCACTCCAACCTGCACCTCCACACACTCCTTGAGAGGAGAAGACCCAATGTAGGGTCACGCTCCGCTCATGGAAGATCATTCCACTTGTGTAGTTTAGAGTAGGCTAGTTGGTCACGGGAGTTAGAGTAGAAGTGAGAGCTCCCCTCGACGTTCCGGAGTTTTCTTCGGGCATTAGGTAAAACTCTCTTGTATCTTTTCTTTTTTTTGGATATTCTTTAATATAATTATTTTCTTATTTATTTTCTTATTTATTTATTTTAGTTTTCCTTTTAGTTTACATTTATTTATTTAAGTAATAATTATAGAGAAATTCTTGTGTTGGTCCCACGTCTGTGTATGGTAGGTCTATCTGCATGGGTTGTTTGCACCGCAAATGCTTACACAATCCACATAGATTTGTTATGCATGGTTGGCTTGCTCTTACGCGCGAAGAGTAAGCTATCTAGGATATTTGCTTGTATGGCTCAAGGAACTATTCTAGACGTGAGTTTGCTCTACACCCCATAGAGGATGGTAGCCGCGAGTACGTGTGACAGGCGTACCGGTCTCTGTAATCCACCACGTCCGGGTGATGGTTTTAGTAGGGAGGTCAATAGCACGTAGTTCCCCAAGGTAGTTGAACCTAATTCTCGGGTTGCTGCCTTGGCATGCGTGTGCCCCGATATGCAGGAACGAATCTATAATGAAAGCTTAAGTAGATATTTGTAACCCCTAGGCTGATACCCTTCTTCTCGTTGTCCTCCCAGTTGACTAGTTCTATCTCTTTATCTTCATATGGAATCCTTGTGTGTGTTTGGTTGCCACTCATCATATCATATATGTATCCCTGCTTTGGTCTAGTTTGCAAGTTATAAATAATAGATGTTTCCTTGTTAATTAATGATATTCTTAGCGATGCTTCCCTGTGGAAATATAAATACGATACCCTTGGAATACTCCTGGGTGAAATGCTACAACGGTGTTCCGTGCGCTTGCGGAGTTGATATGTATCTCTGTGCGTAAGAAACGTCAACACTTAGCTCTTTGCTCGTCCTCGAGTAAAGTTGAAGGACTAAGGTGAAACATAACTTCCTTTGGTCTGATGCTAGCATACAAGTTATTCCAAGCCATACCTGCACCCGTGAACTTTTATGTGTCTACCATGTCATCTTGGGCGGTTGAGGAATGGAACAGTCTTGATTCAAGCTGTCGTACCCCATTTCTGGAGCACTAGCGCTTACCGTATCAGTCCCTGGATCAGACGCTGATACGACGCTTACACAAAATGACATCACAGTCTCATACCCTTTTATATTATTACCAAGTCTCATACAAGCCCTTTTAGTATACAAAAGGTCTTACAACAAAGACCAGCGGCCTGACCACAGGAACAGGCAACACACCGACTAGCTGCTACAGCAGCAACACTAGACTACAACTCCAGCGGAAGACGGAACGGCACCACTCCAACAGGCAGACTTGCGTGCAGGCTGAACCCTAATCTTCATCTTCAACAGCTTCAAACTCTGGCTCACCTTCTGAATGATTGAAGCAAGAGTGAGTACTTAAGGTACTCAGCAAGCCTAACACGAGGGGTAAGTTATGCAAGGGAGTTCATCAAAGGATAGGCTTGTGGTTTATATCAACGAGGCAAGAAAGCCAAGTTTATGCAAGGTTGTTTTGAAAATAAAGCAGTTCGCAATCTAATCAAGTATCTGTAGAGATTAGTGGGGTTGGGCGGCCCTGGGGGAGTTACTGTCCATCCCGCCAGTGCCTCAAGTTTTATCACTGGCCGACAACCAGTACACGGCTCCAAACCGGTGTATTCCGAAAACACGCCAAGGATAACTCACACCGAAAAGTCTAATCGAGTGTGGTCTTTGCTTTCGCGTTGTCCAATACCGTGGAACACGGCTTTCCGGAAAGATTCATTACCTCGGCCGAGGGTGCACAAATTTCCCCACAAGGTAGATCAGTCCTCCACCGGTTTCCCGGCTTGAACTTTGCTACTAAAGGTCCCGTACCTGCCAGTATCTCCACGGCATCCACCCACGGGCCAAACCAGGGGTCCATGAAAGCATGGCTCCAAAAAGAGTCTCCGACCGGACCTCGAAACCGCACTGGCCCGAGTCTTCTCCTGGTCGCCGTATACTCCGCCAACCGGGTGGGTACCGAGATCAACCGAAGGGTGTGGTTCCAATCCCCATCCCATACTGGGCTTGTGGCTGTGCGTATAGTGCTAGGCAAAGGCGGCACAAGAACCGGTCCTTATACGACCGAAGCAGGCACTCCAAAAGCTATCCTCCCCGAGGCATAGCGTCCCAGAGGTATCCTCCCCACTGAGGACTACCCCGCCTGCTCCCGCCAAAACATCCCCCCACTATGGGTTGCACTTATCATTAATCCCACCATTTCACACACACACCACCAAGACTCACGCATTTTACACGAAAATCATGTGAGCAGGATTAATTAAACACATATGGTGAAAGTCCTAAGCGGCAGAGCAATCCAACATATCATTAAGGAACTTAATGACGTTGGTTCCTAGGGTTAATAAGGGATCAGGATATATTCAAGTCAAGGGTTGGCAAACAATTATTGCATAGGACCTTCTAGCATTTGAATCCATTTAAATACCATGCACATTTATTTGTAAACAGCTCTAAAATAGGATATTTTGCAAACATAGGATCAACATGATCAAAGGGAGTTAGACTTGCCTTCACAAAAGTCTTCTTCTTCTAAGTCCTCGTATTCCAAATCCTCGGGCTCTTCTTCGAAGACTTGATTATCTAGCGATAAAGAAAATAAATCTACCGCTCAAGCAATGAACAAGCAATAAATAAAACCAAATAGATATCAAGGTTAGATTTGATCTGGTGGCAATGAATAGAGGATGATTTTAGATGAATTTTGGCGGAAGAATCGCCAAAATCAGAGTTGAAAACGGAGGAGGTATCGATTATTCAATTTTTGAGAAAGGAAATTAATCAGGATTAAGCCAACTTAATAAGGCATTGCCATAATCCTAATTAATCTGAAGTGATCAAGGGTTGAAATATGTTTAGAAGGGTGTAAAGTATTTTTAGGAATTTTCTGAGATTTTTCTGATATTGGAAATTGCTCGGAAAGAAATACGTGTACACTAGCCGGGTGCACTTAGCATTTTCCTGAGAGAAAGAGAGGCTGACAGATGGGTCCAGGGGATCTGAGGGCTTATTTGCAAGAATAGAAATATTATGAGGGCTTATTGGTAAAAACAGAAAGTCGACAGGGACCTATCTGTAATTTTGGGAAAGTTCAGGGGTCTCGGTGTAAAAGATAGGAGCTAAAAGGTAATTACAGAAACGTTTAGGGTCTTTTCTGTAAAAAGACAGGACTTAAGCAGAATTAAATAAAAGTTCAGGGGCTTATCTGCAAGAATGCAGGGCCCCAGGATTTTCAAGATTTTCGGAATTATTTCTCAATTGGAAAAGGGTGTGACTGGGTCCACGGACTCGTGGACCGGGAATGGGCGGCGATCCACCGGTCCATGGTGAACCGGGGCAGCGCGCGCGGCGGCGGCTTGCCGGAATTGTCGCCGTCGGCGGCTAGGAGGGCGAGGAGGCGACAAGGTCAAGCGGAGGGGGTTGGGCGCACGATGGCGAAGCCGTGGGGGCCACTTGTTGTCGACGAGATGCACCGGAGCGGCTGGGCGGCGTCGCCGGAGTGGGGCGGCGCTCCGGCGAGCAAGGGGAAGAGCCGTGCGCGTGCACGGGGCGGGGAGAGGAAGGGCATGTGCGGTGCGCGGAAGCACGGCGAGCACGGCGCACCTCGGGTCGAGGCCGGACGCGGCCGGGAGAGACGCCGGCGGCGAAGTGTGCGGCGGCGGGTGGCCGCGCACGGCGCGGAGGGAGTGCGAGCAGAGAGGAAGGAAGAGAGGAGGTGCGGGAGGGAGAAGAGAGTGCGGCGGAGCTCACCGAGCACTTCACGGCGGCGGAGGAGGTCGGGACGGGGCCGGCGTCGATGGGGAATCGCCGGAACCCTAGCCTAGGAAGAGAGAAGGAAGGAGGGAGGATGGAGCTCGGGAAAGGGGGTTCGGCCCCTATTTGAAGGCCGGCAAGGCGGTGGAGTAAGGCGGCGGGGGCTCGGCTTGACGAGCGCGGCAAGAAATCGCGAAGGCGGTGGGGGAGATCGGGCGGCATGGGCGCGGCGCGGCGACGGGACGCGTCGGAGGAGGAAGACGACACGGGCGGGGCCCACTGGCAGCGAGACAGAGGGAGGAGGCGGCTGGCAGGCCGGCGCGGGAGGAGTTAGGCCAGGCGGCTGCGGCCCAGAACGGAAAGAAAGAGGAGAGGTTTGGGCCGGCCGGGAGAGAAAGGAAAGAGAGCGGCCCGAGAAGGGAAAAAGATTTGACCTTTTCCCAGAATTTGAATTTGGAAGGATTTCGAATTCAAACCAAAAAGAGAAAAACAAACATTATTCAAAATAAATCCAATAAATCCTCAAAATGCATATGATGAGGTTTTTGTGCAAGTTTTCAAAATAAAAAATTTTAAATTTGGGGTGATTTGACTAACTTTAAACACACACTTGTTTTTAGTTTGTTTTAAAATTCGAAAAATTCAAATTTTTAGTGTATTTCAAAGAGAGGCAAAAACACGGGTCGTGACACAAGTCATCAAGACTCCCTCTATTGAGTAACTTGGGTTTTTGATAGATTTTCAAAAGTAAAATATAGCTTGTACTCCTCAAATGATACTCTCAGATCGCTCAATGTGTATGATTCCTCTCCAAGGCATTTGGCATACATCTTTTCATCCTACTTCTACAAATGGCTTTATGTGGAGCTTGGTAGGGAATGAAAAGGAGCATACTTGCATCACTTATATTGCTAAGTCAAAAACCGGATCCAAGGAGAAAACAAGTCATACAATCTGATCAATAATGTGCACGTGTGTGGAAAAGTGTATGGAAAAAGAAATGAGATGGATACTCCTTGATGTGATGGTACCTCCCTCTTGATTGATTTTTTTTCTTTGAGGACATGGCTATCACTTATTTTCTTTTCTTTCTTCTCTCTCTCCTTTTTTTTTGTTCAATCACGCTCATGTTTGAGCGGTTGTTTCCTTTATTCATGCTCATACATATGAGCACACTCTCTCTAGTTTTTTTTTTCAACTTCTCTTTCTCTCTTTTTTTTCGATAGCCATGTCTCTTTTGCAAGAGTATTTGGAGAGAGGCATCAATAACAAGTGATGGAGTATTTATTTTGGTGGATGGGTGGATGGAAATGGCGTTGCTAACTTCCAGTGTAGAAGTTTAGCATGCTTTGTGGTGGTGGTGTATGTGTACGTGATCTTGATCATGAAAGTATGACAAGCATCTCACAAGGGTCACAACAATTTGACGAAGCTCAAAGTAATAACAAGCAGCATTTGTAGGGGTTTTCAATGTGATCATTATATTTGGCTCTGGTGGGAATATAAGATCACTGAGGAGTGCAAAGCTAAGATTTTAAATTTTGCAAGATAAATTCCCAAGCACTCAATACAGAAGAAGCAAATATTTCTCTCATCCAACCATATCACATTCGCCAACAACTTAGATGAACATGGGGTCCTATGAGATTGGTGTTCACAAGCAAAGGTGTATGATGCGAGGAATAAAGAGTATACAGGCCAACCAGATAGAAGTATGTTTGTTGAGGGGATAACAAAGTTTAGTTTATCATTGAGTTAAATTTTAGTGATTGACTCAAAAGATTATTTTAACTCATGAATTAGGGAGATAGAGAAGTAGGGTAGGATGCGCAAACCATCGCTTTGGATGAAGTGGAGTCCCAGAGGGACCATAGGATACTTGATCGAACCAAAGGTTCGGCCGAACTTTGTTTTCTCGTGCCCGATGGCTCCACCCCTTTGCATGTCGATCAGTGCGATGTTGTGCATCGTGTTGGTGGGAGATCTCGAATGTGTGCATGATGAAGAATGAGGGATCTCCCCCACACTTGTTCTTGTACCTGGCTTATTTATTCAAAAGAAACAAACAAATATGGAAATAAAAAGGACTCTACCGGGGTTAAAGACCGGAGAGCCCAAATTTATTGAATTCAGCAACGGCGCATTATATGTTTGAAAAGGGAAATAAAAGCGCCTAGTTTATTCATATAAAGTTTTTTATATATATATTAAAATTTTATTTAATTTTATCATGTAAGAAATACAAAGAAATGAGGTAACTACCGGTTATCCTGTCAGCAAGGGCATCGTCATTTTAAGTCTAGCGAGCAAGACTTTTCTCCCTCATGTTGAGCTTGATTACGAGGTCCCGGAGAATGATCTGCAAGGTTAGTACCAACATACAACCACGATATTTGCAATATTTATGATAAATGAAAGCATCTACAACCATCCTAAAGAACAAATAGCAAAAGAAAGCCTTAAGGAGGTTGTAGAGCTTAAGCGCGGTTTTGGCACAACCAAGCATTGACTCTAGAGGTGGATCATATGAACATGCGTCTTGTGGGTTTTCAAGAAAGAAGCTGTCATGCTCATGCAAAGAATCTTGTTCTTCTAGAGTAGATGCCTCAAGGCAATCCATGGCCGAAGGTTTTCTTCTAGAAATTTTTGATCATCGTCAAGAATGATGGATGGAGGGCCAGAGGGAAACGACTCATGTGAGGTAGATGAAGAGGATCGTGAGATTTGAAGTGTTTCTTCCTTCTTGTCCTCTTCTTGGTTGGAAAACTTCACATCCTCATGAAGAGCAAGATTAGGTGATGTGAACAGGGATACAAATTTCACTTGCTCAAGTGGTTCACGATCGATATGAGGTTTCGCCAAAGGATTTTGAGTGGTAGTGGTGGCGAAAGAGGTTTTCCCAAGATTTCCCTTCATATCCTCCTTGAGAAATGGTTCCTTGAGAGGATCGGGAGGAGTAGGAGGTATCTTTTCCCAAGTGTAGTTCGAGGTGTTTCCATAATCAACAGAAAGATCTTCCTCGAATAAAGGGAACTCAAGAGGTTGAATTTCTTCTTCCTCCTTCATTCTTCTTGGTACGGGAGGCTCAACAGGTGAATCTCGGGATATGGAAGATGGAGGGTTTGATTCAGATGTTGAGGGTTCCTCATGGCTTGACACTTGGAGGGGTATTTGTAGGTCATCAACATAGGAAGAGTGCTCTTCCTTCTGTCGGGGTTTTGGTAGCAAAAGACCCTCCAGCGGTGATGTCAAGGTATAGGGCGGATTCCTTGTCTAGACCCATATAGAAATGTTGCAATAACATGTGGTCGGGAATAGACAAGTTTGGGCCGGAAAGTGTTAGCAAGGAAAACCTAGCCCAGGCCGCACCTATAGACTCCTTCTCGTTCTGACGAAAGTCGAGAACTTTCGTATGGAGAGCAACGACGCGGGATAAGGGAAAGAAGGCTAAGCAAAATTTATCTCGAAGCTTTTCCCAATCACCGTACGTGCTTCCGACTGCAAGTATATACCATTGTTTCGCTTTATCTTGAAGGGAGAAAGGAAACAACCTCCACTTCACTGTTTCTTGTGACATGCCTTGGATCATGATGCATGAACACAAGTGCTCGAATTCTCGCAAATGGTGATACGGATTTTCATGCTCAAGTCCAGAGAAGGGTCGTTCCCGTACCCGGGTAATAAAGAGATGGAGTTGATAGCCAGATGAGGAAATAGGTTTTGAAGATGGTGGCTCAAAGAACTCTCCCCTTGGAGCAGAGAATGATTCGATTGTAGGTTCTGGCTCCATAACAAATGTTTTTGGTATTTTCTTTTAAGTGGATAGGTGATGATGGGGATAGGATAGGAAGGATAGATGGTGGAGGATTGATGATGGATGAAGGAAAAGCAAAAAAAAGGAAAGAAAAAAAATCGGTAAATGAAAGGATACAATACGAGGACCAACTAGGTTCGAAGATAGAAACAACAACCGTTCCCCGGCAACGGCGCCAGAAATGCTTGTTGGTATTTCCTATGTCACGAATAAATCCGCAAGCGCACGGAGAATACCGTTGTAGCACTTCACCCTTGAGTATTCAAGGGTACCGTTAGTTATATTTTCCCAAAGGAACGGAGTGTAATTATCTTCTAGTCTAGCTCGTCCAAGGACACGAAGAAGGATGGTAGAAATGGGTAGAGAGGATTCCTATGGATGAGGTTCTTTCTAGAGAAAGAGAGGATTAAACGCAGCAGGGTTGTCACCAGCTACCGGCAACCCTCTACCACTAGGACACGTGACACTAGGGCTATTAAGTCCCTATGCCGGTCCTAAGATCACGTGACAACAAGGCAATCAAGTCCTCACTGCCAGACCTATGATAGATCCCTCCTCTAATTGCTTACTTTGGGCGCCGGCTTAGACCTGGTCTGCCAAGTCACTCCGGCCATGGGGCCTACTACGTACCCGAACGTGGAGGATTACGAAGGACGGATAGGACTGTCACCACCTACCGCCTACCTCAACAAACCGTGGAGCACGCAGCACACAAAGGTAACCTCTAACCTAGACACCACGTCTAAGCTATTGATTACTACCTTAACCTGTGCGAGAGGCAAGGCACTCTCACTACAAGATTTTCGGTGTACTGCAACGCCGAAGAATTGCAACGTAGAAAATTTGGTTGCTAGAGATCGTTGTATTACAACCATTCTAAAAAATGGTAGCGATACATGCCTTTAATACAACGGTTTTCAAGATGTTGCAAAGCTCTGTTGCATTTGGTGGACGATATTGCAATGGTGAAAAATGGTTGCAGTAGACTTGATTTTGGTTGCAATTGTGTGGTAGTACTGCAACTACATTTACGTTAGTTGCATTTGGTTTTGACTATTGCTACGGTTTTTTTGTGTAGCATAAAATTTGACAAGCGTTGCAAATGCTAGGTGCTTAATGCAACGAGAACTCTTGGAGGCGAAGCAAAAGTGGGGGTCAATTGCAACCTTTTTTGGCAGTTGCAATATACTTTGATATTGTTGCAAGTGCTAAATTTTATTGCAACGAGATCTATGGGGTCGAAGCGAAAATTGTGTTCAAGTGCAACGCTTATTTTTTGTTGCAATATACTTTGATAATTGCAACGAATTTAAAACATAAAAAAAAGTATGGAAAGAAAAGAATTGGGGACGCACATTAAAATTAAAAAGTGCTCCCCACAGGATTCGAACCATGGAGCTCTGGTTCAGATAAAACCTTCTCCACCACTGCGCTATGTAGGTGTGTTCGTTGTAACTCAGGTTTTCATTTATTTGATATGATTGAAGACCTTATGAGTTACAAAACGCCCCAACCCTGGCCCCATCTCGGCATCTTCGTCCTTATGCCTGGTGTCTGAAACTTTCTGTTAAGTAGTAGTTGCTGTTAAGTTCTTGATGTTAAGTACGCGTGGATGTTAATTAGTACTTGAAGTTGTACCGGGGTGGTTGGTCACTTTGTTAGCGATAGTAAATGCCTGACCGTGCACCATCGGTCACATGGTGACCACGCTAATGAACCTTTCCTTGTCCAAACATTTGCCGACCGGTGATTACTCTTGGGCAATCGTGATTTTTATTTCAAAACTTTCCACTTACCTCTTTATTTTAATATTTTTGGTTCCAAAATATTTTACTTCTGTTATATATCCGTATACAATTTCAAAACTTTCCACTTACCTACATTTTAATATTGTCTTCAAGCAAAGAAATCATCTTCAAGCAATAACCCCACCAAACAGTGCAACAAAAAAAATTGTCTTCAAGCAAAGAAATCATCTTCTATATTTTCTACCATGACTGGTGCAATAACCCCATCATCAATGTAGGTGTCATCGTCGTCAGAATCATCATCACCAATATAGTCATCAACAGGTTCGGGGATTGCTTCGCTACGCACTTGATTAATAATGGCGGCAGAACCAGTTGTGCCTGCCCTATCTTGTCTTGACCAGTTTAAGAATTGCAGACCTTGGCCTGATTCATTCATTTCTTGGATTCCCACATCAAGTGCATCGGCGTCATTTCCTGTGTCTGGCATGGAAAACAAATTTCTTGGTCTCACCAAAACAACAGTAGACCATCCCGGCTTGTTCACGATAGGGACATAAAACACCGGTTCAGCGTTTGAAGCAAGAATGTAAGGTTCATCTGAATATCTGAACATGGAAGTAGCAATGTCGATAATACCAAATTTATCCCTAGTGTACCCTCTGCTTCTGCTGGTACTGGTAGCCGGCACATCATACCAATCACACTGAAACAATATAACTTCTTTTTCTTGTGGGAATTCCAGTGAGATTATATTTCTAATGACTCCATACCAGGTCATGTTGCCTGTACTATCGTCACCCTTCACAAGGACACCAGAATTTTGTGTCACGAGGCTTTTCTCTATGGCAGCTGTCCGAAATAGCCAATTATTGATGTGCACTCTATTCAACACACGAGCTCGAGGGTCAGGTCCTTGAGAAAGGGCATGCATCAGTTTACTTGCTTCCCCTTTCTCATATAGTTTTGCTATCTGCAATTTAAAAATCAAGTTAGACATCTACCGGTTAATTACTACGTCGGTCTGACCATAAAGAGGAATTTAAAAATATAAATAATACTACATACCTCGATTTCAAACCATCTTACAAAATGCTCCTTGTGTCGTTTTTTAATGTTAATTGAACTATCACTTGTTAGTTGTGTCTTATGCTCCCTACATCAGAGTGCACCAAATTATTAGTTGTTGCCACAAACAAGCAGATAAAAGATAAATTTAGTGGTAAAAATTGCGACTTACTCTACCCATTTCCTGGCTTCATCACAAAATTAGTAATTATGTAGTGCCTCATCTTTTGAAGTTCAACTTTCTCCAAATTCTTAAGCTTATTTCCTCTCCTCTTGTAATCAATTTCACTAAATATGCTTAGACCACTTGGAGGCTCATTCACACTGTATTTTCATGACGATCAGCTCGACTCAGCTTGGTGTCGACGTCGAAGAATCTAGAGCAAAATGTAAGACACTCCTCAGCTATGTATGCCTCGGCTATTGATCCTTCTGGTTGTGCCTTGTTCCTGACATATCCTTTAACAGTACGTAGATACCTCTCTACTGGATACATCCATCTGTAACACACGGGCCCTCCTAGTTTAGCCTCTTCAACTAGATGGACCGGCAAATGAATCATTATGTCAAAAAATGCAGGCGGGAAACCATCTCAAGCTGACAAAGAGTCTCTTTAATTGAACTGTCTAGTTTGTCAAGATCTGCTGGCACCAACTCATTTGAACAAAGTGCACTGAAGAACCTACTGAGCTCAATCAATGGCCTGGCAACATCTTCTGGCAAAATCCTTCTAATGACTAAGGGCAATAGTTTTGTAGAATAATATGGTAGTCATGAGTTTTGAGTCCAGACACCTTACATGTTTTATCGTCAACACATCTCTTTAAATTGGAGCAGAACCCATCAGGCATCTTCACTCCTTGAAGAAATTGGCATAAAATCCTCTTGTCATCCTTGTCTAGAGAGTACAACGCTGCTGGCAAGGTGTACGTGTCATCATCAATCACAGGATGCTGATCTTGCCTGATCCCAAGATGTTCCATGTCAAGGCGGGCATTCTCGCTGTCCTTACATTTCCCTTCAATTTCAAGCAAAGTCCCTAATATGCTCTCGCATATGTTTTTCTCAATATGCATCACGTCCAAATTATGCCTTATGAGCAAAGAAGACCAGTAGGGGAGCTCAAAAAAAATACTCTTCTTCCTCCAATTGTGCCATCTTGCGTCTTCATCACTAAATGTCTTTGCTTTGTTAGGACAATGCAACCAGGAAGATTATGGAGCTGGAGTCAAGGCCTGACGCAAATGTCGTCTCAGACTTGGAGCAGAACCAGATTTTCCAATCAACCTACAAGGAAACGAGAAAAATCAAATCAAACAAGATGCATGCTAATGGTTACCTTGCAAGGTACCCAACTAGAAAGGAGCTACTGTCGGAGGACTACCAGCGCAAACTCCAACAGGAGGAAGCCCTTATTGAATCGTTTGGACAGCTGCAAGATAGACTAGAAGCTCAAGAAGTTGAAAGGGAAGCCGAGAGGCAAGAACATAGGCGTCAGCTTGAACAGATGAACAAGGAAAGGAGGCTGATAGAGAAGCACTTAGGCAAGCTATGTTAATGTTGCAAGCAGCCCAACAGCAAGCTTCAGTACAAAAGGTAATATTAACAACATCTATGTTCTCATAGTTTATTGAACTGAAAATCTTGATCTTGAACCCAATTCGAAATGCAGGCTAGCACAATTGTGGAGCCAACTGAAAATGTTGCTGCTGCTGCAACAATTGAGGGGACACAAAATGTAACAACTACAGAGGGAGAACACATGATGCATAGTCAGCAGGTAGTTTGATGATAATTGAAGAATGTTTAATTGTAACATGCATGTCATATTCTTGTCAAGGGGTGTAATTTTTACCACCAACCATTTATTTTCAGGTTACCCAGGAAACCAGCCAGCCAGAACAACAACCCCCTTCTTCCGCAGCTGAAGAACGTCTCACTAGAGGGCGCATGACTAGAAGTAATAAGGCAGCGAATTCGGGTGCTGTTTATACTACAGCAAAGCAACTGAAGGAAACTGCGGCTAGGAAAAGATCTGCATTGTCCAAAAAGAATACACAGGTACTATGTGAAACCTTTTATCTCTCTTTGCATTAAAAAGGAACATATAGTCCTTTTGGAGGAGTACATAGCTATTCTTTTGTTCTGCTCCTAAATATGGTCCAGGCTTAGTTTCCTCTTGCTGATTAGAAATATATATGGATGTGTTTGTGCTCATGAAATGTCTTGGGAGGCAGCTGCATGTATGTTTATATTTTCTTTTCGCTTCAAAGTTCATGGTTGATAGTACTGCAGCTCACAGAACTCTAGTACTGCAGCTCGTGTTTTGCTTCAGTGTTCAATTAGCTTTGCCACCACTAGTCTCAGTTTAACTAATGCATGTCAATTATTTTTTCAGGAGAAATCTTGAGTTTGAGAAGGAGCATGCGAATGGTGGGACGTTGGCCAACATACATATCAAGGGAACCTTCGCTGCTACAGTAGACATTAGTCTTTTGATTCGAATGAGTTCAAACAGTTGTCTGTGCTTGACACATTATTATGTGTTAAGGTATCTAATTGTGTTCTCATTTAGTTTGACACTCGGTGTGTTTCGTTAAAGATTTTGTATGAACAAATTATATTTCGTTTTAATGGATGTCGATGCTTCATTCATTACGTATTTGTCGTTTTGCGATTATTGATTTAAGCTACCAAACAAAGTGTCGCAACATGAATTATTAATATATTAATCTGGCGTTGCAATATATGGCGGCACATATAACAACCACATTTAGTCGTGGCAATAGGTACGATAATCATGGCAATAGAGAAACTATCTCTTGCAACTACAAAAAGATGACGGTGGCAATAGAGGAATCTACCTATAGCAACCAGCTAGTCAGTAACGTGGCAATAGATGACCTGTCTGTAGCAACCAACCTAAGTAACGTGGCAATAGCCTATGCCATCTATAGCAACCATTCAGAAACGTGGCAATATAGGACCTCTCTGTAGCAACCAACCTGAAGAGACGTTGCAATAACCTAAGCCACCTATAGCAACCATTTAGGCGGCATGGCAATAGAGAGCCTCTATTGCAATGCTTTCTCTGCGTAGCAACAACCACGATTGCAACACCTGTGACGCGTTGCGATTGCATTGTGTTGCTACACGACCAGCGTGTCGCAATACGTATCGCTAGCAACGCCTAGTTCGTTGCAATTGATACTATTACCACACCCATAGTGGTTGCAATTGCTTTTGTTACAACACTCACCAGGTGTTGCAAAAGCGTCAAAAGTGTTGCAATAGAGGGGCTGTGTGTCGCAACTAAAATGTAACCCGTTGCATTATGCTATTGCTACCCTTACAAGTGCAACAACATTTAACCAAAAAAAAATGGTAGCAAACTTACTATTGCTACCATGTTTGGGTCTTTTGCTACACTTTTTCGGCGTTGCAGTAG
Organism: Eragrostis nindensis; assembly: GCA_012490785.1. Lineage (NCBI taxonomy): Eukaryota > Viridiplantae > Streptophyta > Magnoliopsida > Poales > Poaceae > Eragrostis > Eragrostis nindensis. The sequence goes on from JAAXCT010000128.1 coordinate 1,004,116, forward strand.
ACCGAAAATCTTGTAGTGTCTAGATGAATAGAGCGATGATCCCGTAAGCAAGTAAAGAAAGAACTTAATCTAGATAAGAAGTACTCAAATCATAAGCAAGCCAAGGATCCACAACCAAACAAGGAACGGTTAACCAAGGCTAGGCTATATCCAATAGGAGATCGAGAATACTTACTTTGATGAAGATGAACGAACGATGAATGACGAACGAACGATGAACGAATGACGGACGATGAACGAACGACGAACGAACGATGAACGAACGACGAACAATGTATTATAAATAAGTATCCTCAAAGATACAAGATGGGGCTAAGTCCTCACAAAGGGAGGACTACCCTTCTCTTCTATCCTACTCTCTCCCTACTCTACTAGTATACAAAGGACCCTAGGCCCTTGGGAGTGGAATGAGGCTCTCCTTCTTGTGTGTCTTGAGGGAGGGGGGTACCCCTTTATTTATAGCCTCCAAAGGCGGTGGAATTGAGGCGGTTCCCGACATTGATGGCATTGATTGCAGGCAGAACCGACCTTAGTACGTCAGTGGGGAACCGCCATAGCAAAATGGGCCTGTTTGGCTACTGTATTTTGGCCTTTTCTCCATCCCGTGTGATTTCTGCGATGACCGTGGACTGGCCGGAGTGATATCTTGCTTGGGCTTTGGCCAAGGAGTCTCCCTTTGGGTTCTAATGATGTATCTCAATGTGTTGACCCAAAGTGAATAGGGTTTGTATCCCTTTTGGTGTATGTCTTCCTTGGCTGCCGATGCTGATTTCTCGGAGTGGTATCCTCTCTGGAATATGATATGGGTTGATTTGGTGGATCCATATATCTTTGCCATTGTTGAGGATATCCAAGAGATGATCTTTCTTCATATCTCCTTGATATTGGGCTTTTGGGGAGATTTCTTTATGACGGGGGAATTCGGTGTTTGCAAAGTGGGCCTTTTATGCTTCCGTTTCCCCGGTTTCCTATGAAATGCAGCTGCACTCACAAATTCACCAAGACTTGTGGAAATCATTAGTTTCAAGTCCTAAGTCTACCTTTGGTGTTTGATTTATGATACAAAGTGCAGCAAGTTGACGGTGAAAATCATGACTTAACAGCCGTCAACATAGGCTCGAAAAGATCAATGTGTAAGAGCTCGAGAGGTCTTGAGGTTGACATGTAATTCTTGGATGGGTGAGGTGAAGCCACTTGCTTCCCGGCTTGACATGCACTACACAATTTGTCCTTCTCGAAGGTGGCATCCTTGACTCCTCTCACTATCTTGTTCTTCATTACATGCTTGAGTTGATTCATACCAATGTGAGCTAGCATCCGATGCCATAGCCAACCTAGAGAAGATTTAGTGAAGAGACAAGTGCTAGGGGCAACAATGTTAGTCTCAAAATCAACAACATATAGATTATTATGACGAAAGCCCTTGATAGTGAGACCCATAGCATCATTGCGAAGAACCAACCCATTGGCATCAAAGTTACAAGAAAAGCCAAGATCACATATTTGAGCAACGGATAGAAGATTGAAGTTTAAGGACTCAACAAGAAGCACGTTAGAAATTGAGAGGTCATTTGAAATGGCCACCTTACCAAGGCCTCTTACTCTATGCTTCGAGTTGTCTCCAAAGGTAACCTTGTCATGATCTTCATCTTCCTCCAAGTTTGTGAATATGGATGAAGTCTCGGTCATGTGTTGAGTGCATCCACTATCCAACACCTAATGTTTGCTACCAATCTTGTAATTCACCTTGGAAGTAGCTATCAAGCAAAGAGAGGTATTAGTATCATGAGAATCAATTGACATGTTATCTACCTCTTCCATGCTCCTGATGTAGGCCATAGGAACTCTATTGAAATAATCCAAGTCCAAGTTGTCCAATACTTCCAACATCCCTTTGGTGACTCCATTGTGTCTCCATATGCTCCGATCATATCCCAAGTGTAGGACATGGTTCCCAAGAGGATAGGCTTGAAATCTCCACTTCATCACTTCCATTGAAGTATTCAAGGATGTTGTACATTTGATGTTCATAGGACAAGGCAATCAAGATAGCCTCCTTGAGAGGCATCATATCAATATCATCACCAATATCATTTAGGACATAGATCTTCCTATGATAAGGGAGGAGAGATAACATCATCCCAATTACATGCTCATCACTAATCTTATCCTCCCTTCAAAAGAATTGACTCTTGCAACCAATATGAGAAGCCTCTTTCAACACTCAAGCCAAGTTTATTCTCTTTTCTAGTAGAACTCATCATACATATCAATGAGAAGATAGTAAGCTCCACCGGCAAGACCCAGTTCATACAAGTTGTAGTAGTCTTCATAGAACAGAGATAAGAGATCTCCATCCGGGGGATATTCCTTGATAGGCTTCGGGTCGTCATCACTATCACTTGAATAAGCATCATCACAATAGTAGACGGGAACCCTATCATCTTCTTCTTCTTCCTCATCATCACTTGGATTCTTGAATGTATTTGAGAGCATGGAGTGAATCCGCCTTCTAGTCACAATCTCAATAATCTTCTCAATTGAATAGGACTCGAGCTCAAAGCTTTCAAACTCAATGTGATCACCATACTTGTCCTTTGGCAAAGCATCAAGAAACCTTTTGAGACCTTCTTCCTTTGTGATGATCCATAGCTTGTTCTCATTTATCCTCTTGATGAGAGAATCCATCCGGAGAGCAAACTCAACAAGATCTTCATTTGGCCTCATTGAGATATGGTCCAAATCGTCACACATCTTGATATGTCCATCCTCTTGATCTCGTGTAGAAGACCCTTCACCAACACGAGATGATGATTGAGCTTGAGGTAGAGGTTGAGCTTCAATGTGTTGAATGTCACTTGCATGAGAGATATTCTTGTCCTTCTTGATATCCTCCTCAAGAGAAGAGAGAATAGCAACCACCTCATCAAAGGGCATGTTCACAAACTCATCCAATCGAGCAAATGCGAGAATACCAAACCGTGAGGGTGGTAGAGCTCGAATAAGCCTCTTCACAACATGCTTGTGCATAATAGAGGAATAGCCCCTTGTCATGAGTTTCCTAGCAAGAACATACAAACGAGAGGCAAAATTAGTGACATTCTCATTATCATCCAAAACAAGCTCATCATACTCATCAAGCACATCATAGTAGGAATTGTCACTAAGCACACAATCATAAAGCTCAATCAAAGAAGAGGCGATGGAAGTGTTAGAAACATCATCATGAGTGGACTCTATTTTTCCACACGCAATCCCAGTCACGACTCAAGGCGGTAAAGCCCAAATAATGAGCACTTAGCTCTGATACCACTTGTAAGGATTGTGTGACCGAGAGGGGGGGTGAATCGGTGCACTCTAGAATCTTTTCCTTAACACTAACACCCAAACAACTCCTAGCAAGTAATTCTAGTAACAAGGTAAAGCACACTAAGGAGAGTCCTTAACCTAAGATGCTAGTGAATATAGATGACAAGAAGTACTCCACACTAGCACAAAGGAAGTCACTAGATAGCACAAGATATAAAGCAGAAACAACTAGCAAGGACAAGTAAAACTAGAGACAAGACAACTAAAGAAACTAGGCACACTAAGTAGAGTCCTTAGAGCTACAAGATAGAGTACAACAAGTAAGCACACGAGAAAAGCAAACTAGCAATACTAGTGAAACTAGTAGGAACCTAAGTAAACACACAAGCAAGATAGGCACAACTCAAATACTACAAGCAATCATATAGAATGCGATAAGTAAATGCATGTAGTAAAGGAGAAGGGATAGAGAATGCTCATGATGTTTTCCCGTGGTCTCGGAAGACGGCGCCTTTCCCTACTCCACGTTGGGTCACTCCTGTCGGAGTCTCGACCTCGTCCCTCCGCTCCATGGCGATCCTTCCTAGAGCACACTTCACCCTCCGAGTGAAGTCACAGGCACGTCCCGCCGAGCTCTCTCCCGGGTACTCTTCCGGAGGTAAGGCTCCGCACTTGATGCGTGCCAAAGGGCGCTCCACTAGTGATGCTTCTTTCGCACGGGAAGCTCCAAGACCGTGTACAAACTTGTGTCGGCTTCCACAATCTCCTTGGACAGCTCAACACCAACGCCTAACCGGTCTAGGCCTTGCCATAGACCAAGAGTAACAGCTCTAGATGACTCTCTCAAGCTCACACTAGCCTAGAGATCAAAAGATGCAACTCGTTACTCTCTCAAGCACTAGGATCAATCCAAATCCTTCTCAAGTGCTTAACTCTATCTCGTTGCTCTCCCAAATGTATACTACAGTTTTGTTTCTCTTATCACTTCGGATTTGAAGGTGTGTGCCACCCATATTTATCATGCCAATCTTACCCCCGTCTCAAGTAGTTGAACATTATTTCTTCTCCAAATCATTCAATGCATTGCTACTATTCAGCTCCCTTTTGCTCTACTTCCCTGCGGACATATAAATACGATAACCCTGGAATACTCCAAGGTGAAATGCTACAATGGTGATCCGTGCGCTTGCGGAATTAATGAATTTAATTTTATCGCATAAGAACCGCCAACAAGCATTTCTGGCGCCGTTGCCGGGGAAGTAGCAGCTAGGAATCTGAATAAATGCATTGTGTTTGTGAGAAAAATGATTATCACTTACTTTTGCGGGCTTACCGTTGTCTTGTTTTTCTTCTTGTGGAAATTTAAAACAGGACGGTGCATGACTGGTTTCGACCTACCAGAAAACCTCCACCCAGATCCCGAACAGTTCTTGAGAAGGGTGAGGGCCAGGCTTACCCCTCCCCCCACCCACGCTCGATCGAAAGTTCTGGCTCTTGAAGGATCCCTTCCAACCATTGTTGATCACCCTCCATCTTCATCAACGAACAACAACATGGGTGATCCGGTCGAGAAGACGATCAATGACTTCTCCGCGCCAACTACGGAGAACATCCGCGTGGGACCCAACCCGTGCATTACCAACAAGGACTACGAGCTCAAGCCGGCCTTGATCAACATGATCTTGGCCAGTCCGTTCTGTGGGAAGCCGTCGGAGGATGCGAACACTCACCTCCAAAAGTTCTTGATGACGTGCAACACCTTCGCCATGAAGGATGCACCTCAGGACGCCATCCGACTGCAGCTCTTCCCATTCTCTCTGTTGGGCAAGGCTCTCCAGTGGTTCTACGCGAACCAAGAGTCCCTCGACACGTGGACGGCATGCTTCAATGCCTTCCTCGTCAAGTTCTTCCCGCCGGGCAAGACAACTGCCCTGCGGAACAAGATATCGGGCTTCCAACAGCTCGCAGAAGAGTCGACCGCGGAAGCCTGGGACAGGATGCAGGAGTATGTTCTCTCATGCCCACACCATGGCATGGAGGAATGGCTCCTCATACAAAGTTTCTACCACGGTTTGAGGCCGTCCGCTCGAGAGCACCTCGACGCCGCAGCAGGCGGCTCTTTCTTCTCTCTTAGCATGAAGAACGCTAAGAAGTTGATTGAGAAGGTGGCGGCCAACCAGACTCATGGTGAACGCCAAGCGGCGACCACCAAGAGCCGTGGAGTGCACCAAGTGGAGTCATGGACATGCTCGCCATCAAGCTCGATCAGCTGCTCCGCAAGGTGGACTCTCACAGGACCTGCAAGTTGCGGACTCCCGCATGACTTGTGAAGAGTGCGGCAACACAGGGCATATGGGCATCAATTGCCCAAATGCAAGGGAGGAATGCAATTTCCTCAACAATAGCAATGGGTACCGCTCCCAGAACAACTACGGCTGGAATTCCAGGCCCGACCTCTCCTTCAACAAGACTCAGGGAGGTAACAATGGTAATCTTTCCCGCTATGAGTCCTCTATCAAGGATCTAGTTCTCGGCCAGGTCAAGATCAATGACAGTATTAGTAAGAAATTTCTTACTACGGACAAGGCTTTAGAGAGCATAGATGCCAAGCTAGAGTCGTTCAGCACTGCTCTGCAAAATCAGCTAAGCCATAACAAAATGCTAGAAACGCAAATTGCCCAAATAGCTTCAGCTGTGCAATCTCCTCATGCGGGTAAACTTCCTGGGCAACCAGAGGTTAACCCCAAGGAGAGTGCAAATGCAATAACCATCAGGTGTGAAGAAGACGAGCTGGACTCTACACTCCCCAAGGATGTGATCGGAAGAGATCCCGGATGGCCAACCATCCCGTGTTTGGTCAACGATCGGTGCTTCGCCCGAGCACTATGCGACTTAGGAGCAAACGTGAACATCATGCCGAAGGCGATCTATGATGGGTTAAACCATCCATTGTCTCCAACGACCATGAAGCTCCAGCTTGCAGACAGATCACTACGTCTGCCCTTGGGGATTGTCAAAGAAGTTCCCGTGCAGGTCAGAAATCTCTTCGTCCCCGTCGACTTTGTTGTGCTGGATATGGAAGTGGATGTCAATACGCCTCTTATTCTTGGGAGGCCGTTCTTGAGCACCACCAACGCCAACAACGACGTGGGGGCAGGAGAGATACACCTGGATTTCAACGGCAGGGAAGAAACGTTCAACTTTTCAGGCCCAAGGTTAAGCAATGCAAGCAAGTACGGGTCATATATGGAAAGAACCCAAGGGAAGTGGAGAAGATCGAGATTACTCCACCCATGCCGCAGCCAGACAAGCTCATTGCATACATGAGAAACTATCTGGCAAGAGAGAATGCAAGAAGGCCAGCTAATTATTGGAGGACTCCAAGGAGAATGCCTCAGCCGCCAAAAGCACCGCAAGCCCCTCTTGCTCCTCCACCACAAGAAGGAGTAGGCGAGTCACAATCGCCTAAGAAGAGGAGAGCTAGGCGCTCAAGGAAGAAGAAGGCAGCTACGGTATCGACCGAGGAGAGCACAACAAAGACGCCTAGTAAAGAAAAGGTCGCCGCCACAAGCACAAAGAAGACAATCAAAGTGTGGCGGAAGAAAGAGGAACCTCAACCTCGCCAGATTCTCCAGCGAGCGAGGTCCAATCAAGTGGAAACGACATGGAGAACGTCTAGCTCAAGACGTAAAAATGAGAGCCCTCTGATTGGGGAGGCCATCCCAATCGTTATCCCAGCTAGGCCTAGCGCTTTTTTTTCTTTCATAAACCATAAAAACAAAATAAAAATATATAAAATTAAAAACAACAAAAATAATAGGATTCCCGGCGATGCCCATTAGGGGCTAGCCACTTGCATCATCCTCACTCTTTTTTGCAGATTAAGATGAAGGAGAAAGAGCCTGAATCAAGCTTGAGTCTTGCAAAGACTCAAGCTTGGGGAGGGCCGACAGGTAAGAAGGAGTTCAACACGAGCTCGAGTCTTGCAAAGACTCAAGCTTGGGGAGGACCCCAGGTAAGTATTTCTAACTTTCCCTGAATAATAAACTCCCTGTTTCGAATAAATGCTAGAATCTTGGTGTTGTGCTACACTTAAGGGAAATGATGATCGAGTTACAAATTAGCTTCCCATGTGTCGCATAGATGCAACCTCTACTCCTGACATACGTGTTATTTTTATTTGAGCATGATCACATCACGCGTCTTGCTTATTTCCATGGGTTGCACTTGTTACACCAAATCTGAGCATTGTGGATTGTGATATGGCAAGATTAGGACTTGTTGCAATCTCTTAGTATGGTTTCATCCAGAGATGTTTTTCCTGAATTGCTGCAAGTACCTAAAACCCTTCCGTTTTGGTACACTTCTCTTAGTGTGAGGATTTATTTACCTACCAAAGCCATATCATAATATTCGAAACAACCCCACTTATAGTCATTTGTTTATGTATTGAGTTTTGTTAAGGTTTGATGTGCTCTTGAAACTAAGCACTCCTAATTTTGGTCATAATCCCTTCGCGTGTGTTTTCGAAAAAATTTCTCTCCACCAAATAAAAAAGGGAATGTTTGGATAAATCAACCAAACATTTTTCAGAGTTTGTGAAACCGCTGGTCCATCCAAAAGCTCAAGAATATTTCAAAATATTTTCTTTGAACCATGAAAAGTTTATGGCCCCTTGCACCATGAAGTAGTAAAAAAAAAATCTCGATGGTTGCATGACAAAAGTCGATGGCTATATGGTTCTTATCATAAAAATCTTGAGCAAAATAAAGGACCAATAGTTTTCAAAACCCCTTCCACAAGTGTGAGTTCATTTTCTCCCCCTCTATCGCATCATTTCCTATGACCAAAATGCATGGAGTTGCTATGTTGATTGAGATTCATTCTTTAGCTTTACAATAAATACATGACATTTGTGCATTCCTTGCCAAGCTCCACATACAAAGCCTCATTTAGTAGAAGGTAGGATGAGTGAAGCTTGTCGGAATAGACTCACATCAGGATGGTAAGAGAAGTGCCATCCAAAACGAAGGAGAATTTTTTGCACCTTACCTTGCAGCACATAAAAACTCTGGATGCATACCTGCTAGAATTGTTTACTTGTCCGAAAATGCTGTTCTAGTATTCAATGCTGCATGACAAGGTGTAACATATAAGCCCCACGATTTTTGCAACACTCATGAATATTTTGTGCTCTCGTAAACTTACCACTGTTTAGGGAGTATGTTGTTGCATCTTTATTACCCATGGGGCGCTTCTTTGTAACTCCTGATCTGCCGGTACCCTGAGTTGAGTTTGCGGTCGTTAAACCATGTTTTGACCGCCTCCCTACCGGCAAATAAAAGCATAACACCAAGATTTTGTGCATAGTAGATATGATTAATGCTACTCCACAAGTTTTGGTGGATATTTGGATGCGGAGCGAATAATGGAGGAAAGTGGGCCCAGCCAGGGAAATTCCAAGGCCGGCTGGCCCCACCTGGTGGCCGCAGGCCTCGGGCTTCCTCCAGTGGGCTGTAAACTGGTCCACCACGCACAATTCAAGGCCCAGCGCAGCGGATTTGCGCCGACGTACCAGAGGTGGGCCATTTGGGCCTTAACTTGGCCCCCACTGCAATTCTGCCGACCCCATCAAGTAGCCGACCTTCGGACCGCCTTCAGGGAGTGATCAGGAGCGTCCAGGAGCAAGTCGGTGACGAACCGACGCACGGGACGGCCGGCCGGCCCCCCTACTTGGCTGGCCGGCCGACCTTGGTGGTGCCGCCTCTCCAGCTTCGGCTATATGATCCCCCTGCCAAGGAGACGCTATAAATTCCCCTGGCCGGCTGCAGAATCAAAGCGCACCAACACACTTCATCCAAGTGTTCATTTTCTTGTTTAGTAGTTACTTTGGGAGTTAGAGTAGAGTAGAGTAGAGTGAGAGCTCTCTCGGGCTTCCGGAGTCTTCTTGGAGTTTTGGTATAACTCTTTGTATCCTTACTCTTTAGAGATATTATTTTATTCAATATATAATTAGTTTTATCTTTATTTTTTTAGTAGTTCTTTTCTATTTAGTTTATTTATTCTGTTAAGCAAGTGCTCGTAGAAGTCTTGTTGTGGGATTCGTGGTTGTTGGTCCAAGCAAGTACGAGAGAGTGCCTCCGTCGGAGATGACGTCCGCGCTTGGTGAAATCTGTGCTTGTTTATTCTTAGATAGGGCTGCTCCGTTGATCAAAAGTAGTTTAGAGCTTGGCCTATGCACGTTTGGCACCCAACCCCACGGAGGATGGTAGCCGCGAGTTTATGTGACAGCTGCACCGGTCTCTGTAATCAACCACGTCCGGGTTGGACTCAGCAGGGTCTTAATTATAGCATACGGATCCCTAGGTTGAGCTAGCAGCATCAGTTTCAACCTAGCACGTGTGTGCCCCGAAACGACATGACTTGTATGTGTATGAGCTTAGCTAGAGTAGATAATCTTTGTAGACTTGACTGCTAGGAAGAGTAAATAATAGATGAACATATAGGAAGTCTTAACTCTATCTCGTTGCTCTCCCAAATGTATACTACAGTTTTGTTTCTCTTATCACTTCGGATTTGAAAGTGTGTGCCACCCATATTTATCATGCCAATCTTACCCCCGCCTCAAGTATAGTTGATACATTATTTTTTCTCCAAATCATTCAATGCATTGCTACTATTCAGCTCCCTTTTGCTCTACTTCCCTGCGGAAATATAAATACGATAACCCTGGAATACACCAAGGTGAAATGCTACAATGGTGATTCGTGCGCTTACGGAATTAATGAATTTAATTTTATCGCATAAGAACCGCCAACAGCGTCCAAGGAGTGCTGCTCCACTTCTCAAAGTAGACCGTACCGTACGGTCCCTAGGACCGTACCGTCCGGTCTCCATCTCTTCTTCTGCCTACAGAAACTTCTCCTTCTCTGTTGCTTCTGCCTGTAAGATCGTACCATCCGGTCCTTGACCGTACCGTCCGGTCAATGGTCCGATCTTCATTTCTCCACTTCCAGAAACTTCAGCTTCTCTGTCTGGAAAACTCAATAGAGACCGTACCGTCCGACCCTAGGACCGTATCGTCCGGTCAGTGGTCCGGTCTCCATTTCTCCACTTTCAGAAACTTCAGCTTTTCTGTTTGGATTTCCAATGTAGACCGTATGGTCCGGTCTCCTTTTCTTCCATCAGCCCGAGAACCTTCTTCTCTGCCTGAGAGCTGCCTATAGACCGTATGGTCCGGTCTCCTTGACCGTACCGTCCAGTCTCCTCTGACTTTGCAGCTTCGATCTTCTTCTTGATCCTTACTTCCAAACTTGATCTTCTTGGTTCCTTCAAACCTCTTCTGCCACCCTAGCCCCTGAGAGACTCACCATGCATCCAATGATCTCTATAACTAGTGTGCACTAAGAGAAACCCTCGAACCCTCTTGATAGTCTGGTTTTTTCTATGGACTCAAGCTAACATCTAACCAAGCAACACTCGCTTGGATCTAGCATGTCCTTAGCCTTTGATCCATATCTTCTCCGTGACTCCATCAAGTCCGTTCTTGCGTTGATGAAGGCAACAATCATCCTTGACTAAAGTTCATGGTGTGTTGGCGTACATCACCTACAGACGGAGCTTTCTTCATATGTGGTCTATAAGATCTCACAAAGAGTGTTAGTCACATTCATGGTTCTCATCCAATCACCAAAACATTCATACCTTGGGGTTTCCGAACTCCAATGGCCATGAAGCTTACAGTGGTGGATTACAGAGACTGGTGTAGCTGTCACATACACTCGCGGCTACCATCCTCCGTGAGGTTGGGTGCCAAACGTGCATAGGCCAAGCTCTAAGCTCCATGCTTACAACCCGCCTAAAGGAACTACTCTTGATCAACGGAGCAATCCTATCTAAGAATAGAGCACAGATTTCACCAAGCGCGGACGCCATCTCCGACGGAGGCACTCTCTCGTACTCTTTAGACAACAATCACGAATCCCACAACAAGACTTCTACGAGCACTTACTTAACAGAATAAACTAATAGAAAAGAACTACTAAAAGAAATAAATAAAGATAAAGCTAAATATAAATATATTGAATAAAATAATATCTCTAAAGAGTCAAGATACAAAGAGCTATGCCGAAACTCCGAGAAGACTCTGGAAGCCCGAGAGAGCTCTCACTCTACTCTACTCTACTCTAACTCCCAAAGTAACTACTAAATAAGAAATAAACACTTGGATGAAGTGTGGTGCGAGTTGCTTCTGTAGCCGAGGGGGCTATTTATAGCTTCTCCATGACGATGGGGTACTTATACCCGAAGATGGAGTGGCAGGGCAGCCAAGCTTGGCCGGCTGGCCAAGTATGGTGGCCAGCCGGCCGTCCCCTGTGTCGGCTCGCCACCGCCTCGCTCCTGGACGCTCCTGATTCACTCCTGGTGTCGGTCCGAAGGTCGGCTACTTCGTGGGGCGGCAGAAGAGAAGTAAGGGCCAAGTTAAGGCCCATTTGGTCCACCTTCTAGAACGTCGGTAGAATTCTTCTTAACAGGCTTTTGATTCTGCGTTGTGGGCCTGTTTGCAGCCCACTGGAGGAAGCCCGGGGCCAAAGGCCACCAGGTGGAGCCGGCCGGCCTATGGTGGGGCCGGCCGGCCAGGGATTTCCCCTAGCTGGGCCCACTTTTCTCCATTATTTACTTCTGCATCCAAATATTCACCAAAACTTGTGGAGTAGTGTTATTCCTATCTACTATGCACAGAATCTTGGTGACATGCTTTTATTTACCGGTAGGGTGGCGGTCAAAACGTGGTTTAATGACCGCCAACAGTTACCTGCCCCTTTGGGGGTCTCTTAGCCGTTGGAATAGTTGAGGAAGACAGGGAGAAGCCAAGAGCAAGGAGAAGAAGCACTTGAGAGGGATTTGGAGTGATCCTAGTGCCTGAGAGAGTAACAAGTTTGCATCCATTGATCTCTAGGCTAGGGAGTGCTTGAGAGAGTCAAGTTGGGCTGTTACTCTTGGTCTATGGCAAGGCCCAGACCGGTTAGGGGTTGGTGTTGAGCTTGCACAAGTTTGTACACAGTCTTGGAGCTTCTCGTGCGAAAGAAGCCTCACTAGTGGAGTGCCTTTTGGCACGCATCAAATGCGGAGCCTTACCTCCGGAAGAGTGTTGGCGGTCGTTAAATCATGTTTTGACCACCAACTTACCGGTAAATAAAAAGCATAACACCAAGATTCTGTGCATAGTAGATAGGATTAATGCTACTCCACAAGTTTTTGTGGATATTTGGATGCAGTAGTGAATAATAGAGGAAAGTGGGCCCAGCCAGGGAATTTCCCTGGCCGGCCGGCCCCACCTGGTGGCCGCAGGCCCCGGGCTTCCTCCAGTGGGCTGGAAACTGGTCCACAACGCATAATTTAAGGCCCAACCCAGCGGATTTGCGCCGACTTACCAGAGGTGGGCCATTTGGGCCTTAACTTGGCCCCTACTGCAGTTCTGCCGACCCCACGAAGAAACCGACCTTTGGACCGCTTTCAGGAAGTGATCAGGAGCGTCCAGGAGCAAGGCGGCGGCCAACCGCCACAGTGGACGGCCGGCCGGCCCCCCTACTTGGCCGGCCAGCTGACCTTGGCGCCACCACTCTCCAGCTTCGGCTATTTAGTCCCCTGGGTCCTGGAGAGGCTATAAATACCCCTGGCCGGCTGCAGAAACAATTCGCACCAACACACTTCATCCAAGTGTTCATTTTCTTGTTTAGTAGTTACTTTGGGAGTTAGAGTAGAGTAGAGTAGAGTGAGAGCTCTCTCGGGCTTCCGGAGCCTTCTCGGAGTTTGGTATAGCTCTTTGTATCCTTACTCTTTTAGAGATATTCTTTTATTTAATATATAATTAGTTTTATCTTTATTTATTTCTTTTAGTAGTTCTTTTCTATTTAGTTTATTTATTCTGTTAAGTAAGTGCTCGTAGAAGTCTTGTTGTAGGATTCGTGATTGTTGGAGTATATAAGTACGAGAGAGTGCCTTCGTCGGAGATGACGTCGGGTGAAATCTGTGCTTATCTATTCTTAGATAGGGCTGCTCCGTTGATCAAGAGTAGTTCTTCTAGGCGGGTTGTAAGCATGGCGCTTAGAGCTTGGCCTATGCACGTTTGGCACCCAACCCCACGGAGGATGGTAGCCGCGAGTGTATGTGAGCTGCACCGGTTGTTGGCGTTTCTTACGCAAAAAGATTAAATTCAATTTCCGCAAGCGCACGGAACACCATTGTAGCATTTCACCAGGGAGTATTCCAAGGTTATCGTATTTATATTTTTCCACAGGGAAGCAGGGCTAAGAATATCATGAGTTAACAAGGAAACATCTATTATTTATAACTTGCAAGCTAGACCAAAGCAGGGGTACAGATGTTTGATATGTGTGGCACTCAGGAGAACATCCATCGATATAGATAACAAGGAGTTAGCATTTAGTTTGGGAGGACAACGAGAAGAAGGTATCAGTCAGCCTAGGGGTTAGCATTTAGTTTCACGATAGTATACAATTATTTACTTAAGCTTTCATTAAAGATACATTCAAGTGCATCGGGGCACGGCCGCCGCCAAGACACGCAACTCGGAAACTAAGTTCAACGTATCCGGTCAACGGACCGCGTCTAGGCCCTACACATTCAACCCGAACGTAGTGGACTACAGAGACCGGTGTAGCTGTCACATACACTCCCAGCTACCACACGCCGTGGGGTTGAGGGCAAAACACGCTAGAACAATTCCAAGCACCATGCTTACAAATATCCTAGTTCGTACTCTTGGCCAAAGAGCAAGCCACCCATGTACAATAAATCCAAATAAATTATGCGGGACACATGACAATAAGGCAATTATGTCCTTACTGCCAGTCCTCAAGCAAACAACTCATTCGTATCTACCATACACAGACGTGGATCCAACACAAGAATTTCTCTATAATAATTACTTGAATAAATAAATATAAACTAAAGAAAACTGAATTAAATAAATAAGAAAATAATTATATTAAAGAAAATCTAATAAAAGAAAAGATACAAGAGAACTTTACCCAAACTCCGAAGAGAACTCCGGAGCTCCGAGCGAAGTTCTCACTTCTACTCTAACTCCCATAACTAAAATACTAATCGTACTCTACACAAGTGGAGTGTTCTTCCATGATGTACTGAGGTGCGAGTTGCTTCTGAGGTAGCCGGGGGTATTTATAGCCTCCTCAGGACCTGAGGGATTTTATAGCAAAAGATGGAGTAGCGGGGCCGCCAAGGTAGGCCGGCCGGCCAAGTAGGGGGGCCGGCCGGCCGCCCATTGTGGCGGTTCGCCACCGCCTCGGCTGTGGACGCTCCTGATCGACTCCTGGTGTCGGTTCTTCAGTCGGTGGCGTCGTGGGGGCGGCAGAAGAAGAGTAAGGGCCAAGTTTTAGCCCATTTGGCCCGTCTTCTAGAACGTCGGTTGACTTCTCCAGGCTGGGCTCTTGATTCTGCGGTTTGGGCCTGTTTCCAGCCCACTGGAGGAAGGCTAAGGCCTGTGGCTACCATGTGGGGCCGGCCAGCCTATGGTGGGGCCGGCCGGCCTGTGTTTTCTGCCGGCTAGGCCCACTTTCCTTCATAATTGCCTCCTGCACCTAAATATTCACCAAAACTTGTGGAGTAGCATTAATCCTATCTACTATGCACAGAATCTTGGTGACATGTATTTATTTACCGGTAGGATGGCGGTCAAAACATGGTTTAACGACCGCCAACACCCTCCCCAAGCTTAAACTTTGCTCGTCCCGAGCAAACTCAGAACTTAGGGTACCGGCGGATCAGGAGTTAATAAGAAGTGCCCCATGGGTAATAAAGATGCAACAACATACTCCCTAAATAGTGGTAAAGATACAAGAGCACGGAAGTATTCACAAGTGTTGCATATTCGTGGGGCTTATATACTTTCACCTTGTCACATAGCATTAAAGATCAGAACAACACTTTTGGACGAGTCATGCAATTCTAGCATGTATATATGTGCTGCAAGACAAGGTAAAATTTCTCCTTTGTTTGGTTCACACTTCCCCTCTCCCTCCTATGAGGCTACTCCTACAAAGCTTCACTCATTCCTACATTCTACCAGATAAGGCTTTTATACGGAGCTTGGTAGGGAATGCACAAATGTCATGCATATGTTGTAAAGCTAAAGAATAAATCTTAAGAGACATAGCAACTCCTTATATTCTGGTCATAGGGAAAGTTGTGATGGAGGGGGAGAAGATGAACGCACACTTATGGAAGGGAGGTTTTGAAAACTTTGGCCCTTTTAGTTTGCTTAAGATGTTTATGATAAGAACCATATAGCCTTCTATTTTGAGATGCAACCATGTAGTTTTTTTTTTTAATATACTCCATGGTGCATGAGGCTAAAACTTTTGCATGGTCCGTAAAAATATTTTGAAATATTCTTGAGCCTTCTTCTTCTTTTTTTTTTTTGAATGGACCAAAAGTTTTCCAAATGTAAGAAGATGCTTGGTTGATTTTCCAAACATTCCCCCTTTTTTTTGGAAAGAAAAACAAGAACACACGCGAAGGAGTTTATGACCGGAAGAAGGAGTGCTTACTCTTAAAAGCATTTAAACCTTAACTAAACTCAACGCATGAACAATTGGCTATGAGGGGGCTGTTTTGAATATTGTCATGATATGGCTCTGGTAGGTAAATAATTCCTCACAGGGGAAGTGTTATCCAAAACAAAAAGGATTTTTAAGACATGCAGCAATTTAATAGAAAAACATCTCTGGAATTTAGCCATGCTAAGAAATTGCGACAAGTCCTAATCATGCCATATCATAATCCACAATGCTTAGACTTGGTGTGATAAATGCAACCCACAGAACAAGGCAATACTTGTGATGTAATAATGCTCGAGTAAAGATAACACGTATGTCAGGAGTAGAAGTTGCATCGATGCGACACATGGGGAACTAGTTATGTAACTTGATCATCATTTCCTTTAAGTGTAGCATGCACCAAGATTCTAGCATTTATTCAAAACAAGGAGTTTATTATTATTTATTAAAGAAGTTGGGAATACTTACCTGGAGGTCCTCCCCAAGCTTGAGTCTTTGCAAGACTTGAGCTTGTGTTGTACTCACCTGACGGTCTTCCCCAAGCTTGAGCCTTTGTAAGGCTTAAGCTTGGTTAGTCCGCTTCCTCAATCCTGCAAAAAGAGTGAGGGTGATACAAACGGCTAGCCCCTAATGGGCATTGCCGGAAACCTATATTTTTGGCATTGCCGGAAACCTATCATTTTTTTTGAAAGGGAAAGGGCACAATTCAAGAAGCATATAATTTCGTATACATAAGTACTTACCTGGCGGTCCTCCCCAAGCTTAGCTCTTGCAATTATTTGCAAAGCTAAGCGATTAAATCTTTCATTCGGAAGCACTGGGTCCGCCTGGTAGGTTTCTTCTTCTTGAATTGTGTGCCTTTCATGTTGCCTGATGGACTTGGTTCGCTCTCAGAAAGATCCTGCATTGGTTAGTACAAACCTATTCGTCTACAATCGACACATCTCTATAGTTCCATTGATCAACCTAGACACCACGTCTAATTCGATCAATTGTGCAAGGAGGGCAGAGGTTACCATTAATACTCTCCTTCACATAAAAGCATCATAGAGGCATGTGTTTTTCTGTTGTTTAGACGGACACCGGGCGTAGTCTAAAAAGACCATAGACACAGAAGTGCCGCACCCAAGCAACAGAAAGAGAAGCAGGCGATTGATTTTATGACTAACAGCTCAACCAACACCGATGTAAGAATAGAAACTTCAAGAGCAAGGGGTATGGTTAAAAAGATGCAGCATATTTTCATCAGGGAGCAACTCAAAGTATCTTTGCATTCACAAAGCATTGAACGATTCAGGCAGCATTTTTTTTATTATTATTATTTTTCGAAAGGAGAGGGTATATGACAAAGAAGACAGGGAATAATTGCGTGTGCGTACCTAGCGGTCCCTCCCCAAGCTTAGTCTTCGCAATAAAATGCAAGACTAAGCTCTCAGATCTCTTCATTGAACGTCTTGGTTCCGCCACGTTGTTTCCTTCTTCCCGTCAAAAAAATCCAACCTTTCTCTTTTTTTCTTTTTTTTTTGAAACAAATTCCGGGCCTATGATTAGGCACTCGAAAAAAAAAATCCCCACGCCCATGATTGGGCGCTCGGGTTTTTTTTCTATTATTATTATTTATTTTTTTAAAGCCCGAGGCCTATGATTGGGCACTCTTTTTTTTTTAAATGCAGCGGGGTGGGATGGAGGGGAATTAAATATGCAGATGGATTGAAAAGAAAACAATGCAAATGTGATGATGATATGCTCAAACAAAATGCAGGCGAATGCTTAGGCTAGTAGCAAATTAACATAACAGATAATCAAAGTCAATCATAGATATCTTAAACCATTGCTTCCCCGGCATGGCGCCAGATATGCTTGTTGGTGTTTCTTACGCAAAAGATTAAATTCAATTTCCGTAAGCGCACGGAACACCATTGTAGCATTTCACCCGGGAGTATTCCAAGGTTATCGTATTTATATTTTTCCATAGGGAAGCAGGGCTAACAATATCATGAGTTAACAAGGAAACATCTATTATTTATAACTTGCAAGCTAGACCAAAGCAGGAGTACAGATGTTTGATATGTGTGGCACTCAGGAGAACATCCATCGATATAGATAACAAGGAGTTAGCATTTAGTTTGGGAGGACAACGAGAAGAAGGTATCAGTCAGCTTAGGGGTTAGCATTTAGTTTCACGATAGTATACAATTATTTACTTAAGCTTTCATTAAAGATACATTCAAGTGCATCGGGGCACGGCCGCCGCCAAGACACGCAACTCGGAAACTAAGTTCAACGTATCCGGTCAACGGACCGCGTCTAGGCCCTACACATTCAACCCGAACGTGGTGGACTACAGAGACCGGTGTAGCTGTCACATACACCGCGGCTACCACACGCCGTGGGGTTGAGGGCAAAACACACTAGAACAATTCCAAGCACCATGCTTACAACTATCCTAGTAACGTACTCTTGGCCAAAGAGCAAGCCACCCATGTACAATAAATCCAAATAAATTGTGCGGGACACGTGACAATAAGGCAGTTATGTCCTTACTGCCAGTCCTCAAGCAAACAACTCATTCGTATCTACCATACACAGACGTGGATCCAACACAAGAATTTCTCTATAATAATTACTTGAATAAATAAATATAAACTAAAAGGAAAACTAAATTAAATAAATAAGAAAATAATTATATTAAAGAAAATCTAATAAAAGAAAGATACAAGAGAACTTTACCCAAACTCCGAAGAGAACTCCGGAGCTCCGAGCGAAGTTCTCACTTCTACTCTAACTCCCGTAACTAAAATACTAATCCTACTCTACACAAGTGAAGTGTTCTTCCATGATGTACTGAGGTGCGAGTTGCTTCTGAGGTAGCCGGGGGTATTTATAGCCTCCTCAGGACCTGAGGGATTTTATAGCAAAAGATGGAGTAGCGGGGCCGCCAAGGTAGGCCGGCCGGCCAAGTAGGGGGGCCGGCCGGCCGCCCATTGTGGCGGTTCGCCACCGCCTCGCCTGTGGACGCTCCTGATCGACTCCTGGTGTCGGTTCTTCAGTCGGTGGCGTTGTGGGGGCGGCAGAAGAAGAGTCAGGGCCAAGTTTTAGCCCATTTGGCCCATCTTCTAGAACGTCGGTTGACTTCTCCAGGCTGGGCTCTTGATTCTGCAGTTTGGGCCTGTTTCCAGCCCACTGGAGGAAGGCCAAGGCCTGTGGCTACCATGTGGGGCCGGCCGGCCTATGGTGGAGCCGGCCGGCCTGTGTTTTCTGTCGACTAGGCCCACTTTCCTTCATAATTGCCTCCTGCACCTAAATATTCACCAAAACTTGTGGAGTAGCATTAATCCTATCTACTATGCACAAATCTTAGTGACATGCATTTATTTACCGGTAGGATGACGGTCAAAACATGGTTTAACGACCGCCAATATCGGTCTCTGTAATCCACCACGTCCGGGTTGGACTCAGCAGGGTCTTAATTATAGCGGATGGATCCCCATGGTGAACTAGCAGCATCGGTTGCCTTGGCACTTCCGTGCCCCGAAACGACATGACTTGTATGTGTATGAGCTTAGCTAGAGTAGATAATCTTTGCAGACTTGACTGCTAGGAAGAGTAAATAATAGATGAACATATAGGAAGTTTTAACTCTATCTCGTTGCTCTCCCAAATGTATACTACAGTTTTGTTTCTTTTATCACTTCGGATTTGAAGGTGTGTGCCACCCATATTTATCATGCCAATCTTACCCCCATCTCAAGTATAGTTGATACATTATTTCTTCTCCAAATTATTCAATGCATTGCTACTATTCAGCTCCCTTTTGCTCTACTTCCCTGCGGAAATATAAATACAATAACCCTGGAATACTCCAAGGTGAGATGCTACAATAGTGATCCGGGCGCTTGCGGAATTAATGAATTTAATTTTGTCGCATAAGAACCGCCAACAAAGAGTCCGTGGAGAGCCCGGCGGGACGTGCTTGTGACTTCACTCGAAGGGTGAAGTATGCTATAGGAGGAATCGCCATCGAGTGGAGGGACGGGGTCGAGACTCCGGCGGGAGTGACCCAACGTGGAGTAGGGGAAGGCGCCATCCTTCCGATACCACGGGAAAACATCATGAGCATTCCTATCTCTATCTTCATTACTTACTAGCATTTACGTTTACGCATTTACTTTTATGTGCTAGTAGAATTGCATGATATGTTGTTTTTTTGTCTCTTAGTAGAATTGCTTGTTAGGGTGTTGCTCCTTGCCAGACTAGATTGTGTGCGCGCTTGGCTAGCTTCTTGTCATCACCATCTTAGTCTAGTTAGTTTCATAGCCTTAAGTACAAAGTAGAGAGACTAATTAGACACCGATTCAACCCCCCCCCCCCCCTTTCGGTACCTTGATCCTTTCAGCCATATGTCTGCACCCCTAGCCCACGTGCCCGTGCTGCCACGAGGGTCGGCTCTGATACCATTTGTAACATCCTAGGTTCCCAACATGGCTAATCCCGCTCACACGCTGTGCGGATCCCATTCGCCCCACCAACTTTTTACATTTTCGGCTTCGCTTTACGTAAAAGGGTTAACCCAAGGTGGTGGGTGTTGGACAACTTAGGCTTATATGTTGGCTTTTCTCCCACTAGACTAGCAAGGTGGGATTAAACTCCCACCTTCTCATGCACACTAGTGCACATGAACCACTTAGGCCTAATCTCAAATGGGCCGTTTGTTCTTAGCACCGTTCAATCGTGGCACTTTTCTTTCTAACTATATTATAAAGTCCATGGAGTTGATCCTTAAAAATAAATGTTATCAACCCAAGCATACTCTCAAAATCTAACTTTATTGCCATCACCTAAATTAAACTTGCTTAGTCTCAAAACTTCAGTCTTACCAAACCAAAAATGAGAATCACCAGGCATATATCCAATTTGTGAGATAGTTTTGTGTCTCCAGTATTTGTTTTTAAGAGTTGCTGCTAAATTACATCCTCATTAATAAGCTTAAAAAGCTATTTACTAATCAATGTCTAACGCAGGGTGTGGGTGCTAATCCAGACGCGCCCATGCGGAAACCAACCACGGACGACACATAAAAAGACAAAATCGATAGGGCCTAACCATGTTACGGGTTTCTCATGCACACGGGTCCTCCAGGCTCGCACTCCCGTTTTTGCACATGGTCATGCTTCGTGTTGACGTCTGTGTGGCCTTAGTTAAGTATCAAGTTTTGTAAAAAAAAATATATAGGCGAACTTTCTATAATAACTTATGAACCAACTTTCGGCAGCAACTTACGAAACACACTTATATCAGAACATACGAACAAATTTCTACCATTCAAACATTTTCTTAAATTTCTACCGGTTGAGGAAAGGACTGTGTGAGGAGCAAACGTAAAAAATCCGCAATTATTATTGGGGTGCTGAAAACGGAAAGAGGAAGACACACTGGTGTGCTTGGGATTGTATGCTAAAGTGCAAGAACCAAGTGGGCTTGGGTTTCCATGATTTGAGAATTTTCAATCAAGCTTTGTTGGGTCGGCAAGCATGGAGATTAATTGAAAAACCGGATAGTTTGTGTGCTAGAATCCTCAGAGCAAAGTACTACCCTGTTGGTCATATTCTTGATACTGTTTTTCCGAGTGCTGCCTCTCCAACACGGCGAGCTATTAAGAATGAGTTGGAGCTGGTCAAAAAAGGTGTGATCTGGAGGGTTGATGATGGTAAAAGCATCGGTATCTGGCGAGACAGTTGGATTCCGAGGCCTATCTCACTACCGGTTTTGGGAAAGAAGACTCGCAATAAGCTAATATGGGTGTCTGATCTCATTGATGCCCGGACTCGTGAATGGGATGGAGCGACACTGAAACGTGTTTTTCATGACCCAGATGTAGAGGATATTATGAAACTGAAGATCCCTGTCAGAGGTGAAAGTGATTTCGTAGCTTGGCACTATGAGAAAACAGGCTTATATAGTGTGCGAAGCGCATGCAAATGCAAGCTTGGCTACAATCTGGAATATGGAGATTCTGTTAGGGCAAGCAGTACTCATCCTGATGGGGCGAGGCTATCATGGAATGGGATTTGGAAAGCTTCTGTGCCAGTAAGAGTGAAAACGTTTGCATGGAGAGTTGCAACTACAACGTTACCTACAAGAGCTAATAAAGTGTCGTCGAACACTGGAGCCAATGGGTACCTGTCTGGTATGTGGGATGGAGGATGAATCGGAGTTCCATGCGCTGGTGAGATGTCCGTTGGCAAGGGCTCTGAATCTGGCGATGCAAGATTGCTGGGATTTGCCGGATGATGAACAGTATCACGATGTTGGGGAGGATTGGTTGCTTGCTGGTGTTACTTGATAAATGTTCAGAGGAAACAAAAGCAAAGTTGTTGCTGCTGTTTTGGCGAATTTGGCACAACCGTAAGCAGGTGGTCATTGAAGGATCGAAGCGGTTCCTGGAGAGCTATTTT
This sequence comes from Eragrostis nindensis, assembly GCA_012490785.1. Taxonomy (NCBI): domain Eukaryota; kingdom Viridiplantae; phylum Streptophyta; class Magnoliopsida; order Poales; family Poaceae; genus Eragrostis; species Eragrostis nindensis. Next base: position 1,026,482 of record JAAXCT010000128.1, read on the forward strand.
GAAACTTATTGTCTCGCAAAGGGAACTCAAGGGTATGCAGATGCCAAGGGGAAGTATGTACGATGGAGGCTGGGACTGCTTAACTACAATGAGAAGGTGCAACATATTGAAGTTTGGCGTAAGCCTGTGCCTGAAAGTGTCAAGATCAATGTCGATGCAGCACACACAAGGCGTCGTCAGGCCGGGCTGCAGTGGGAGTTCTAACGAGGAATGAGCATGGTACAGTTAGATTTACATTAGGACGATTCCGATTCAATGTGGCGGATGCAGAGGAGGCCGAGCTCTTGGCGTGCCGTGAAGGGTTGAATTTGGCTATTCAGTGGCTAGTAGATGAGGTGATATTGGAGAGTGATTGTATCAATGTAGTTCATGCGTTGAAAAGCCAATTTGTTGGTAGAGGAAAATTGGCGATGTTGGTGAAGGAAGTGAAGCAGCTCGCGACTGAGCTCCGAAAGGTCGAGTTTGTTCATTGCTCTAGAAATCAAAATAGGGTTGCACAATGTCTTGCTAGTATGGCATGTGATGAGGGCATGACTACTGTGTAGCTTGGTCATGCGCCTGCTTATGTATTGCATCGTATTGATGCAGACTGTAACCCTGTGGTTTAAATAAAGCTCGATTTTTCCTAAAAAAACATTTTCTTAAATTTATAGGACTGTTCAAACTTTTTACTAAACTTATGAAGATTTATGTCAACTTTTTTTTTTTTTTTTTTTGAGATTACACAGATGTCAACTTTTTCTTGAACTTCTGCTGTTTATACAAAGACATCGGGCCCAACAACACATAGCCCAACACTACGCATGGACATCTTACCATGGGCCGGTTCATCCAAGCGCGCGTGAGTGTTTCGTTTCACTGCCCACGCCGCGCGTGGAAAAAGAGAGCCTGCCATGGCGATGGGGAGGAACCGGGCCTGCTGCCTTCAGCCCGCTTGCTTGCTGGGCATTTCCTGGGCCTGCTGCGCCAGGAGTGCCCGTAAAGCGACCAAGCTGAAGATGTGGAGAGGGTCCCCAGCCCTAAAGCGACCGAGCTGTTCCAAACGTGGCCTCTCCCCTCGTACGACTGCGCCGCCGCCGCAGCTCTCTTCTCCGCTCACACGACTGCGCCGCAGCCCGCAGGAGGGTATTGGGACCTCGCCGTCTGATTCCGCATCGGGCCGTCCCTTCGGGATCTGTTGATCTCTAGTCGAGGACCACCAACCCGCGGGCAGGAGCGGAACACGGGCCGTCGCCATCGGAATCTGCATCAGGCTGGATCTCGTGTTCGAGCCAGGTTATCTTCTTGAAGCTGTACCTTTACTTGTTTGCTGTGCTCTCATGAACTTAATTTGATCTGTTAGCTGTGTCTAGGTTTTCTCCACGAACTGGCAATAGATTATCAAGAGAATCTAATGATCCTCAACCATAAAAGATGTCTCTGCTGTTTGAGATTTTACTCCTATGTGATCGGTCCATGTAGCGAGTAGTTAGAAATAGTGTTAAACTTTCAAGTAATGAATATGAAGTAGCCAACAGCTTGTGGGTGAGCTGCAGCAGCCACTGAACATTTGCGTCAGCACTTTGTTACTCAGTGTGAAATTTTACATTTGTACAATTCTTTTAGTTGGTCTTTGCATGCCTTGTTATTAATTCGGTGATCGGGTATTTGCTTGAGTATTCTTGGCTACAAGTGGGAAAGATGGCACAATCATTGGTGTGGCCTTTCTTTCTTTTCTTTTACCATAAAATGTGAGATGTATTTGCTAGTATTCATTGTATGGAGTTTTACTTTATAATCCATACTGCTGAACTAGATCTAATATTCTTCAATGATCAAACTTCTCACCCAGGCCAAGCCCCCTTGTTACACTAAGTGCTAGAGTACTGGCCTCGTGCCCTGCTGCTGCTTGCCCCACGCACGTTCGCTACAATGGCTGGTCCATTACCTATCTCTGATAGATTTGTGAACAGCATAAAGGATACATTGACAGGTTTGGCTGGTACTGAAGACATTGAAAAGGTATATGCTGATTCCATATTTGTGGTGTTCGCGTTCGCATCTCGTCCATTTCTTCTAATATCTGCGATCTTCTTTCCCATTTCAGAATCGCGCGACTCTCACTACCATCCGTAACGAGTTTCAGGCAAGAAACAAAAATTTTGAATTCCTTGACCCTTACATTGAGCTTTTGGAGCAACCTCAAAACCGAGATCTGTTGTTGTTCTTGAGCCTATGCGATACTTCTAAGGTATCATAATTGTCTCTTTTTCATTGCATGATTGAAAATGAAATGTTTGTCTCTTCTTCATTACATGTCAGATCAATCTGGTTCTAAGATTTATCCTTGCAGCTGGAAGGGATTCTTGATACCATACGTGAGGATCAGGGAAGCGTAGAACCAGCGAGAGGACAGCGACGTCATGGGTATCGGCGGGGACGAGCTCCGGGGCGTGCTGCCATTTACTGGAGGGGGCATGACATTCATGGCCTAAAGAAAGAAGGTGCGTCCCTGCACTCTCTTCCCTGTTGTCTTAAATCTGTGCATGTTTTCATGGTCTTATCTCTTTTAGAATTTACCCGAAACATCGTGAGGTACGAAGGCATCCGGGACAAGCTGTCGTGGCTGCAGTACTACTGTCTTCTGAGGAACCCACAGATTTTTGATCGCCTTCTGAATCCTATGGAGCAGCTTGAAGGTTGTAAACTTTAAGTTTTCATTTGCTCTATTAGCAGTGACTAGTTTTTTTATATTTGCAATGTAGCTGGTGTTTATATTTGCTCTGCTGGCAGTATTTATTTTTTGTTTATGTTTGCAACATAGTTGGTGTCTACACATACCGAGTTGGGCCGCTGGTACAGCCCCCCCCAGATGGCCAAGAGTGGCATGAAGTCAATGTGCAACATTGGGAGGTACTTATTCGTTTTGGATGTCTCATTTCTAATGTTTTTTTGTTTTTGGAATGTGAACTTGAATTATGATTCGCTCATTCTCTTTTGTTAGCATGAAACCGGAATGGTGATGTCGTGTACGCACTATCAGTCTGAAAATGCAAATGGTTGGACAAAGAGAGTCTATGTGGCTAGGTTATGACCTGAAAACCCTTTTGAAAATACTTTGTTGACACGCCCCTTCAGGAAATCTTACTTTGGAAACATTAGAAAATCATCATCTAACTTACTTTTCGTTTTCTTAGTGATGTCGCTAACTGGAATGTCCTCCACTACATCAACACAAATACGTCAGATATGTACAACATGGATGCAACTGTGGAAGAACTTCAAACAAGATTTGATGAATTCATTCTAAATGATGATGGGAGGCTGACCAACATTCTCAATAACCTGCCTCCTCCGGGTGGGGGTAACTAAATGGAGGAAATTTTGGTATGCATCATTCTATCTAATAGTTACACAAACTAGGAAGGTTATTTTTACGTCATGCAGATTCTTAGGTTGCTGTGTAATTTTATTCATTGTTTTTTTCTAAATTTTGACATTCGGTATCTATGGCGATGCCTAGTGACTGAGTAGGTAATTTGTGACGTCAAACTAGTGATTCTACAGCTGTTTTGGGGCACTTTTGTCATAGTCTCTACTCATTTTTCCTGCATCCTCTGTTTGACTGTTTGCACCTCTAGTGTTCAAAGACTTTAGATTACGACTAATACTAGAATGTCAGCTTCAGTTTTTTTTTTGTTTTTTGGCCGTTAGAAATCTTGTGAGCTTCAATTTTTTTGTTTTTTGGCCTTTAGAAATCTTCTGTTTTATTACCACTATTTGTTCAACAAACAGACAAAGGTACCTTGAAACACCATGTAATGATAGTATGTCACAGTATGATTAATCATATAATCACATTGAATTAGATTCTAGAATGAAGAAGTCCTTGCAACCTTTCTCAGGGAAAGAAAAAACTTGATTAGGAAATCATGTCTAGTTGGATACCGTACTAAAAGATGGCTAATGTGTGTTGCATTAGATGTAAGTATAAACTGAAGATTTGAAGTATTGCAAAAACCCTGAGAATCTAGATTGGTCTATATCTACATCACATCATTAGGTGCAATTATCTACTTTACATGATTCTATCTGGCTGAGATTCGAGATTGGTGTCTAACTCACATTATAAGGTTCACCTACTGACTCGAAATTTTATGGTTCTCCCCTGCTAGTTCGGTATATTTCTGAGTTGCACTGGAATGAAGTTTTTCTTTAAGGAACTTGGTATATTTTGTGAGTTAAAATGAAATGAGGTGCTATAAGCTTTGAGTGATGTGCAGTTTGCGGCATCGTTGGAAAGTGTTTTGTTCATGCAGTTATGGCAACACGACCAACCCGATGTTGAGTCGTTTCTTTTAGTATATTTGCAGTAAGTTTATTTCTATTTGAACATAGGGTGCAATAGTTTCCTTGTCTTTCTAACAGAAGAAATATGGCTGCCATGGCTTCATTGTCAGTATCCGTGACTTGTTTAGTAAGCAGTGTCATTTGACTTCATGCTGCTTTTTTCACCAACAATGCATAATTTTGTGCTGGAGTTTGGGAAAATGGTTTAAAAGTTGAAACATTGGTTTCTGTTTTCTATTTATAATCATGAAACCTTGGACATTTGCCGACTTGAAAATGTTACTACTTGCCAGCTTCCTAATGCATCAATTCAAAGATTGTGGCGATGAACTTCTTGTGATTTCCCTGGTATTGACCTTTTGCTAGAGTAGTTCACGATTACAGTCAGTTAATCATTGCTAAATCTCAGTGCAGGTTGATTTTGAATTCATAGATGAAATCGGATCTGTCCCAAGTGAAGTCGTGGTATTGATCAACTGCAAACTTGGGGTGCTCCTCGTTGTGGACAAGCCTTTTTTTTTTTGTTGCTGCTATTAAAGTCGCATATGAAAGGATCAAGAGAGTTCTTTCTAAGCCATTACAATTTGCTCTAATTCCTAATACACAAATTCAAAATGGTTTATTCCGTGTATGCCATCTGGTTGCAAAAAAGCCTATTATGACATTATTGATTAGTCAGACCAGAATATTATTGTGAAATGACCATTTTACACCTGCAACTGAGCTTCATTGTGTAGCTGCAGCTGAGCTCTAGGTTGTGTTGCTCCTCGTTGTGGACGAGCTGTTGGCAACTGAGCTCTGGTCAACCACCCGGCTGTATGCTAAGCTCCAGGCTCGCCCTGGTTCCGAGTTCCCGGCGTTTGCATGCCGCCTTGGAATTTGGATGAGCTGCAGCAGGCCGATTTGCTTGGGGTTGAGTATAATTCACCCGCAATGCATGGTTAATTTGGCCTCTAACAGTGAACAAAGTAATCTACGTATAGCTTCAAACACAATAATTCCTCTTGTGAACTATATGTAGCAAAATCGAATAAATGACAACATCACGCATGGTTTTATGACAAATGAACATGCTCTCAATCTAGAAACTGCATAGGATGTGTACATATGTTGTAAACGGTATCTCCAAACTCCAGCGGTGAGATAAATGTGTTATTTGTTCCAGAAAAGTCAAATTAAAATACATAAAGTAGAGCCAACATCAAAGTAGAAAATGGAAACAACTAAATTTCAGAATAGAAATAATTAAAAAAATGTTATTTTGATTTTCATATGTTTTTCATGTGTAATATGTCTAGAAAATGTTGACTGATATGGATGCAGTGCCAAAAAAGTATGCCCTAGATGTTCAAATTGAGCTGCTCAGTGCTAATTGGTTTTTTCTTGAATGCGTGAGTTAACCAGGGTTGGTCAATGTGGCATCGGCACTGTATAGTAAAGATTTTTTGTGGAAATTATTGTGGTTTATTGATTATTATAATCGTATAGTCTATGATATTCAGAACTAGTTGACAGAGGTGGGTTAGAAGCGGTTATTGTTAATTAATTTGGGCTGAGTGTTCTCATAATGCCAAAAGATGGGTAATTTAGAGGCAAATTGGATCCAATGGTATTTGATTAGATTTCACCAAATCAAAGGCCGGATACCTTGCTCTTAGTAACTAGAGGATCACTAGCAGCTCTTGCTGGTATTTTAAAAAAAACTAATAAAAAAAAAAACCTCTTCCACTTCGAGTTGTAGGAGCTGAAATGTCTTCGAATAACGTAGCAAGAGAATACGGTAAGGACTGATACATAGTTCAGAACCGTACATATCAAATGTTCAATTCTCGAAAAGAAGACGCAAAAGATGTAACAGAGGCGACGTCAGTATCAAATGTTCATTACTTCGCCACAATATATATACACGCGCGCGCGTATATATTGCATATATATGTCTCAAATGTTCTTTACGTCAGTTCCAGCCAGATATCGGCTTCCGTTTCCTCTAAAAAAAAGAAGTCGGCTTCCTGATCTCTGGATATATACGCAGGTGCACGATGTATGTCGAGTATCTTGTCCCTTCGGAATGTATAGTAAACGAAAAATGTGTGCTTATCTTCCCTCAGTGCTTCTCAGTTTGCAGAACGGCAACGAGCCAACGACTCACGGGCGCAGGTTGAGGCGCGGTGAAACCTTTTGTGCCATGCCATATCCATCCACCAGGCTGTACACAGCTCCCTGCGCCCAGTGTGTTGTGTCTAGAAGTCACTGATGGACAAGAAGATGACGTAATTACCTCCGTTTTTACCCTCACGTTTGCCATGAACGAGAGCATCTCTTGGAGGAAGCCGTGGAACCCTGAAAATCATCAGCACACAAAGAAGCATCAGCATGGAGCAAGATCTACAAATCAACTGAACGTGTATGGTGCACCTCCGTCTCTGGCATGGCTGCGTACTCTTCATATTGCTTCGACACCCAGCAGCAGAGGAAGTAAGAGAAAAGGCTGAGGTTTTTTTTTTTTTTTTGGACGAGGAAAGACATTGCTTTGGGTGTACGTACCTTGGTACGTAGCCATGGTGTATCTGGTCTGCACTTGCTTTGTTGGACGGTGACATACTGACAGTATTTAAGTGCTCCCCTCTAACTAAGATGTTATGATCACTTCAGCACAGCAAAGAAACATACACACTAGGCCATCATCCCCGTTATCCCGAAGAGGCCTATATTACTAGAAAAATAAGAACCTGAGGGTGCAAAAGGCCTGAATAAATTTCCAGCTTCTATGTTCATTTAGGAAATTAGGAAAAATCAGTCAAGGGTTAAAGTGTGAATCGGCAGAAATATAGCAAGCACAATAACATAGTCCATCCACGTACACAATCATAGTGCGTCACCCGTGCTATCCCAGCTGACACTACTTGTTCCACACGAAGACAAATTAACAAGAAATACACACAATCGACGACAGGCAAAGTCTTCCACACGAAGACACATCAACGAGGAATACACAAAACAGGCGCGTAGCACATAATTATTGCTTATATCCTAATGCAGGATCCTGTCAAGTATTTCATCTTCATTGGCTTTGGAGGTCGCCTCGTAGTTCTCCATAGTCGTGCCTAGCTGGCCTGCACGTATGACAGCTTTCGCCTTATCCTGTCTTGACCTGTCAATATTTGGGCCATAATGCACAATCTTCTGTGCACAAGCTCCACTGTTTCCAAAAAAAAAAAAAAGAAGCTCAATTGAATCAGTAAGTTATGCCTATTTATATTTGTGTTGATGTTTGATATAATGCAGGTATGGTCAGAACACATACTGAAGAGTGTATTCCCTCTTCTCGAAGGTTGGTGTGTACGATCGGGTGAGTGTCATGAAATGGAGATTGTCTATCTGCAGCACCAAAGATCCATATAAGCAACCATAAATATGTACACTCGGGCTTTTAACTGATAGCGTTAAGACAATCTTCTTAGTCTGAAACAGTTAAAAGCCTAAAAGAGTATATCATGAATAGCAGGAGCGAGAGCACTAGTTCATTCAGAAAGAAAAAAGAAATCGGCACCACAACAAGCTGAAATACCAAAGGCTGCCTACAACAAGCTGAAATCCGCACCACTGTGGACTCGTATACGTAGCCGGGCAGCTGACAGCTGCTATAGTTTGTTTCCTAAATCTTAACTCATTTCCTTGACCTTTTTTCTTTTCTCTTTGTTCAGGGTACTCAACTTTCATATTGATTCGGTTGCCAAATCGTTAGTTGGTTTGGTTGTTTCTAACTTTTGAAGTTGAGGTGTAAATCCGTAAGTGTGTGTCAATAGTAACTGAAATATTTCTACAAAAAAAAAAATACATCGAGACAACCCTCGTTATAATTATTTATGAGAAAAAGGGCCAAGTTTACTAACCCTCACGTCTTCAGTCTCAGTCAGTGTATATTCGAACTGATCATTTAACTCTTTGGGGCACATGAAGAAGACCTCTGCGATTAAGAGAAAGGATTTGGATTAGTCATCTTCAAACGTTAATGTTAGAGATTTATGAAGATATAAATCTACCTTCGTTCCCAGATTGGAGGGCAGCCATGTCTTGTCCCATGGTATCTCGAAACAGTTCATTATAAAGGTCTGGATTCAATATTATGGCTAGGTATTGCTTATCGGTTAGCCAACCTTGGTGCGCTCGTTCTCTTGCCATTTGGGGAGTAAATCCTCCATGAATATGAGTTGTAATAAAAGGGTCAATCAAGATAAATTCAACTACTGAAACTATTGCAAAGAGATCAATAGAGAAACTAAAAGGCTAAGCATATACTTTCCAACCGCCTGATCCCGTGAGTCTGACGTCCAGCCAACATCTTCGAAGAGTAGAGATATTACGAACACGGAAAGAAGAGAGAGATATCCAGCAGGCTAGCTAGGCACACGAAGTGGCTTGCTATAGAACAGGCAACTGTGCCTCTATTTATAGAGAAGGCATCCAGCCGTGGCGTGAGATCGATGCGGCCACCAGAGTATAGTAGGGATAAGGAGAGTGGGGCCTGCATGCAGAGGGAGGAATAGCACACGGCCCAGTGGTGCAAGCGTCGTAGCAATAAGCACGAGGAAGAAAGACGAGCAAGCAAAGGTTGCCCGCGGGGCAGGGAGTGGAAAGCTAGGAGGTGGGAAATAGCGCGCTAACAATTTTTTAAAATCTTTTTTCAAAACTAACACAAGAAATCCGAATGATATTGAAAAGACCTATAAGTTTCAGAAACTGAAGTATGGAACACAAAACATTTTAGCCCATAGCACTTGCTGAAAGAAGCAAAGCGCAGTGACATCCAAGAAATTCAACTTGAAACCAAAATTTAAAAAATAATCTTGAAAAGCACAACTCGAACCCAAATGCTCACGCCCACTATAGTTGAAAAATAATCGTGACTGCAAGTCTGCAATCTATTCATCTTTGGCCGACTGCCGTAATGACCGATACTCAGTACAATGTGTCTTTATGTCACCGATCAAGAGCTGCGGCACTGGCATCTATGTACATGAACCTCTCAACTTTTTTTACCAGCCATTCTTATGCCTTTCAGCTCGCATATGGACGGCCTTCTTATATATATATATATATACTGTGCTTATGCATGTTCCCAAAACTCTTCTCATCGATCGGATGGTTATGCGTGACCTTGCAACACATCGTAGTAGTACATATACTGAGCATTTTAGAGTGTGCAATCATCCAGCTTGTGGCTGTCCGTAATCATGTGGTATGTATATATGTATACACATGTGTAATCTCTGCATTCTACTTCTGTTTCTACTTTCTCCATCTCCGTTACTGCGCGGTAGATTCCTATTGGAAGATATGGACAAGCATGGCCATAGCGGTTAATTGACTACTGACTTTTGCATCGGCCAGGCAGTACGACTGATGGCCGTCCCTCGAATCGCTGTACATGTATGATGTGCAAAAGCCCGGCTACGGTACCCGACCCGGCCGGTCTATCACGACTGTTCACGTCAAATAATATCGTGGCCCTCCGTCGTCCCCGGCTATAGATGCTGTGTCTTTGCATGCAGACCTAGCTAGCTAGGGTCCTAGGATCTTGTGACTGCTCACGATAAAAGCGACATATCGGTAGCCGGTCGACTGGCCTCCATTATTTGCCTTGTCTGTACTGGTCTAGACTCCTGTATATATGAAAAGTGTAATGCGGCGTCCTCTCTCCGTCTCAGCTTGACCCCTTGCAATTCATGACTCAGCGACATCTAGGACAATGTCTCGTTCATACACTGTCAGCGTAAATGTTATGGAATCGGATTAGAGGGACTTTTTTTTTTTTTTGAGGAATGATTAGAGGGGTTTTCGTAGTGTGGTCGCAGCTGATTGCATATATACTTTGTTTTGTTGCACAAGTTTAGTACCGCAAACCGTTACTGCAGTGTTTGGTTCGCAGCTCACCGGAAGGAATAATACCAAACTGATAACTTCTCTTATATAAACAAAACTGATATCTTATGTAATACGGCAAATCATTCTAACCTACCAGTTTTTCGACTATATATGGTATATATATGGAATAATTCAAAATAATTAGTGAATCAAACTGAAATGCTAAACCAATCTGAGGAAGGGCTAACAACCGCGTGCATTTAAGCTTAAACGAAACGGAAATGCTGTGCATATGACCGGGCTGTCCGACCCAGCTGTATGATCATATTCATACATCAGAACCCGTGATCGTTAGAATTATTCCGCATCCCTATGCAACTTAAAAACTGCGACGGTAAAAAGCTCACCCATTGATAGTAACAAACACCACACAACCATAAGAAACTAAGCTTTTTTAGTGGGAAAAACTAGAATAATGCCTTACAACTAGCAACAATACTTACTATCGTAATATTTTTTCTGAATTGAAAAAATAATATTTAGCCGAGTACATACTCATGTTACAAGCACTCTGTAAAACAAAGAAATTACAACTAAGAGCACTTAGCATTTAGCTCCAAAACTCAATCCCCAACCTGTATGAAGATCCGTATATGGATGACTGCATAGGTAAACAGTCAGCAAAACAGACTGAGAACAGGTGCCCTATGAATGGCGGCCAACATTTTCCTAGGCGGAATTAGGCATAATCTTCTTCTTTCTTTTGTCTTTCTTCTTTATCCTTCTACCACCGAAGAAGAAGAAAAACTAACCCCGATCTTCTCAATAGCCCCGTCGTGATCAGATCTAATCACCAAAAAATGGAGAAGGGATCAAAGAATTTTATTCCATGGCAGCAACATCATCCCTGCCTCGATGTCGCCATCTAAAAACCTAATTCTCTATGTCGTCGTGAAGTTGCTGATGTCGTCGCCACCATCACCTTCATCGGAGCTGCCATGGAGAGACCAAATCCCCCTACCTTCTCGTCGTCGCCAAAGAGGAATACGAGGAATCAAATCTAGCTAGGACTCGATCTCCTAAAATTTATTGGAAGGATGAGTCAACACTCCCTCCGGCTGCCGGGGACTTCCCGGAGGCTGAAAGGAGGGGACCAATGGTGGTGAAGATGAAGGTGCAGTGACGGCTTCGAATAGCCTTCGGTGGTGGGTAGGTTTTTTTCCAGGCGAAGCGTTCTTTTCGAAAGGTTCTCCCAACGAACCTTGTTGTGTCGTTCTACTTACTCCCTCCGTTCTAGTTTAAGTGTCATTCTAGTAACACACAGTTTTTTAATAAGTGTCATTCTCGCTTCCAATGCAGTTTACTCTCTATCTATCTCTTCCTTCACTGCTCAGCGTTTTCAGCGCGCTCTCTACTTTTTCATCTTTCCTTAATTCCCTTGTTTGAAGCTAGAATGCCACTTATTTTGAAAAGGAGTGAGTACTATCGGAATATGCTTCACAAAAATGAGGTCAATTTGGGAGTAAAAATTACATGTTCATGTATTTGGATGGCATCGCATGAAAAGTTCCAGGACCGCTAGTGTTTTTTTAGTCTGTTTTGTACTCGCTCCGTCCCAGTCTAATTGTCACTTTAGCTTCCTCCAGTTTTCTCAAAATAATTGTCATTTTCCCAATGCATCTTTCTCTGTTCCCAATACACCTCTATCTCTATCTCTCTCCTCCTCCTTTCCTGCGCACCTACCTCTACCAACTTTTCTTAATCTCTGTGTCAAGAGCTAAAACAATAATTAAATCGGGATGGAGAGAGTATCTCTTTCCAATCAATTCTATGCTCATGGGATGATTAGCTAGATAGCTAGGCTACCATGCCTAAGTGGGTCCGGACGGCTTGGTTATCCTCATCCTTGCCATGGGCTAATAGCAAATGAGCCCACAAGTGGTGTTACATGACCGTCGTCTTAAGCTGGTCCCTGCTAAGCAAGGAGAAAAAGCACGATCATGCTTGTGTCATGTCTAAATACCATGACCATTGGAGCATGGAAACCCCGAAGGTATAAATATTTTGATCATTGAGTGAAAATCATGCATGTGACTATTGAGCTTATGCAAGGATTATTTTTGTGGTCATATTATTCTAACAATTGGTTGAGCAATAACAATATTAACTCTTATCAGTATCCTCAATGATTGATGATGACTCCGGGCATTATCTTGATGGAGGTTGCGGTCTAGGATTAATCAAGGGTAAGGATGAGCTAGTGCCAAGTGTATGCGATCATCTGATGTAATCATGACTTTAGGTCCAACGGAAACAGTAGACATCAAAAGAGGTATAGTCGTTTATCTTAAGTCACACTAGTGGTAGATAGAGACGATAGTTTCACCCGCGGTGCAGTAGACGAGTCACAGACTCACACAGTAGAAACTGAACTAACCAACACCAACTTAAAGAAAGAAAGACAATTCGGAGGGAGTAGTTTTGATGATCCATAAGAACTGATTACTTTCTAACATGGCTACGTACTCTCTCCGCACGCTCATTAAAGTAGATCCCAGCTTGCTCTTCGGTAACATCGAATCACATGGTCCTTTCGCCAGTGTTGATTAGCTAGCGGCATCATGCTTGGCAAGCACAAGAAACTTTTCCAGTGGATGTTTTGTTTCCCGTTTTCTTTAGGAAACGATAACTTTCCAATGTCGTTTGGAACCGAGAAGCACTCTCATTCAAAACAGCGTAAAATCTTTACCGTGAACAGAAGATGAAATGAAGAGCTGCACCGACTGCCGACTGTATCTGGCCTTTTGTTTTTTACCGGATACCGACCCTTAGTTACAGTACGAGGCGGATGTTACTACACATGCATTACCACTTACTACTCCGTAGTCCGTACCGTGTAGAGGACAACGCAGGGCAAACATAGTGGAGAGGGCAAACCCGTCCTACCGCGGGGCCCTGGGAATAGTCACGAGGTCATAGGCTGGCATGGGCGGTCCAACCTTGCGAAAGCTCATACTGGCACGTGAACAGCAATATATCTAGTGAAAGGTCATTGCCTAGTTGTACGTAGTGGCAGGTGGTGTGTTAGTGCGTACACTACGATTTTAACATCTCAAAAAGAAAAAAAAACTGCTACTTTTACAAGAAATCCTGGACTAGAATTCCAGAAAACATTCTATTTTAAGTGTTTTTCTTTATTCTATTATATTTCCAAGGTATAGTAAGATAAAAATACGGTGCTTGCAAAAATATATGCTTGCAAAAATATATGGATTTTTTAGTTTTGTTGAGTCAAATATTTTTAATTATGACTATTTATAGAATAGTTGTCATTCGCTCACTTCATTGGTCGACTCCATCTCATCAGCTTGCTATTTTTGATTTGCCAACCGATGCTTCCATCACCATTGATTTCTTCAAGGTCCTTCCAACATTTTAATCTAATATATATTCAGTAGGGGGCAACCCCTCCTGTTTTTTCAAAAAAAAAACATTTTAAATATTATTCAAGTTCCTACAAGCCGCTTATATTAAATAATGTTACATCTGGCTGCTGCTGTTCTTTTCTTCAGGCTTTGGTGGCAGCAGATTCAGAACAATGACTTAATTTAAGACATGGATGGCTTATCATGGAAGATATATGTCAATATGTGCAAGTCTGAAGAATGTGGGGAATACTATGGAAAATATTATGGACGACCATTGTTAACAAGGGTTTAGGGTTTACTCTCATTGTCGATATATATTGATTTCTCCAAGGTCCTTCACAAATTTTGAACAATAGTGAAGTGCCTACGAGCAGCTTTAAGTAATGTGATTCCTTCAGCGTTTGGTAGCAGATTCAGAAAAAAAAAAGACTTATTCTCAGGCCCAGGGTGACTTATCATGGAAGGTATTTGTGCAAGTCTCAAGAATGTATGGGGGATACTATGGCAAATGTTATGGATGACCTATATATAGAGGCTCTTTTCTACAGCAGCACCGGTTGCTATGAGCAGGATTCATCACATGGCATGACATGATCTGGACAAATTGTAGATTGAATCAATACCAGATATTACCCAATTCATTAATTACACACGAAAAAAACAAATTGAGGAGCTTTAATTTCTCTGTCGAAGAACACATGGTGCAAAGGTATACGATGCTATTTACAGTGAATGAAAATGAATTTCATCTTTCCAATCGAATATATTGCAGAAAGCATAGAGCTGCCTTTTTACATCACCACCTCTTTTGCTCAGGTAGCCTGACCTGCGGAAAGTTTACTCATCATAGTTCAGAAACATTACTCGTTAGTCCAGAATCTCCATTTCTTGAAAAAGAATCTCATTAGACAAGGGATTATTCTTGCCATTTTTTACTACCTGATATCAATATACTGACTTAGAATTCTCTTGAAATTTTCTATTCTACATCTTTGTACTGAATTCTACTAAAAAGGTATTCACGCTGCCAGGACACAGTATCGTAACTCCTGAACCAATGGAAAACTCAATTTGAGGTTCAGCTCAGTGTTTAATACTCATGAACCAATGGAAAACTCAATTTTAGGTTCAGCTCAGTGTTTAATATCCTACTCTTATTTCCTCTTACTATTGTATATATTTACCTTATACGATATCACAATCTCATAATCAGAAATATTAAATTGGCGTGAACTTATCTACAGTCGTCTGTGCAAATCTCGATTAAAGATGAGCAAGTTGTTCTTCGTGGAAGTTCATGTATATGTACCTTTAACAGGTTGAACAATGGCAAATCTCGATTGAAGATGAGCGAATTGTTCTTCTTGGAAGTTCATTTCTTATAGTGAGTAGTTTATTTGGTGCTACAAATTTAGGTGTCATTTTGCAAAACTGTTGTGTATACCATCCCTTTTATTCGTTGTGAATTTACAAACGACAAATGTGTTCTGTTATGTTTATACAGAAATAATAAAACATATATACTGGTTGATAACTTTTGCTCAATGCATGATTGACAGGTTTGATAACTATTATGTTCTATCTGGAGAACATCTGAATTTTATTACCATTTGTATGTAATTAACTTCGATCAGATATAGTAACTTTTTTCCTAACTGGCAAGAAACTCAAACTTATGTACAACTAAAATGCAATGTTGTTCTGTCAAACGTTTATTAAGATTTATCTGATCATAAAATGTTACTAAACTACTGTTGGGAGCGCAGCTTACATGGTAGGCAGGGAAAGGGCACGCCAAATGTCGTGCAATTTTTCTAGTTGACTATGATTATATAACAAGGAACTAATTACTCGAGGTTCCAAAAAACAGTTGTGGTGGAGCACATTAACACAAACATTATCGAGATCCTGCTAATGGAAATATAAAACATGCACAGGTACAAGATTGACACTTCTTGTGTTACAATATGAAATCATCATATACAACACGTTGTGAAATAATTAAGCGGGAGCACTATTCCCTACTTATAGAGTTAGTTTTTTATTTGCGAAGTTTATAGAGTTAGTGTAAAAGGGTATTGTGTTCCACAGTTTGTCAATTCTTTTCTTTTCTTTTTTACTTCTCATGCTCTAATTGTACGCATCCTTTTTTTTTCTATTCATAAAAGGTTCAATAAAAGAAACTATTGGCCTATGTAGATTGAAACAAGGGAAGGGTGAACTACTCTATGTTTATGATTATTTTGCTGGCTGTAGCTTCTTATTATCATTTTCATGCGACTGTTTTCACAAAAAAGTTTGTCATGTTTCATTTTCAATATATGTGTATGAATTATGTTTTATGTCAATATTCCTTTTTTTCACAAGAAGCTCAAACATTATTCTTGACACAATTATTTTTTTCTTGGAAGGCTACAACAGCTAGTGACTTTCACGACTCATGGGGATAGCGTCATCATAGACGTGGCATTGAGCCACACAAAACTATTAGGTTCGTTGAATGTTACTCTCTCCGCACCGAATTATTTTGTCGTTTTAGCACTGCACAGAGATTAGGATAAGTGAAAAGGTAGGTGCGCAAAAAACGAGTATGAGAGAGATAGAGAGATGTGTATTGAAAAGAGAGAAATATGCATTGAGATGTGAGGATGACAAGTAAATTAGAAAATTGGATAAGTGTAGGATGACACGTAACATGGGACAGAGGGAGTATTATGTCTCTTGTATCATTTGTATGTTCTGAAGAAAACACGTGAGGCTTCCAAGTGCCTAGATACACTATAGGCATGTTTGGTTAGCTGCACAGGGCTGGGTCAGGCCTGGGGGGGTGGGGGGATGCAGGCCGAAGCGGGGCTGGCTGTGTGCCTGTGCGGATGCAGCCCGACCTGTTTGGTTGCCCGCTTGTCAGGCAGCTAGAGCATGTGATTGGTTGCTTGTTTTTTGGGTTGGACTGCGTGCATGCATGCTTCAGTGTTTGGATGGTTGCTGGTGAGTGGATGCGGTGACCCCGGCCGGCTGCCATTCGGTGATGGTTACCACCTGTTCTGTTGACATGTCCAGCAGTTGGAGCTTCAGCTACCGGTGCACCAATTGGAGCCAAGAATCTGAGCTTTGGCGCGCACGGGTTTGTTGCTTTGGCGCCAACCAAAAGTAGTCTGATTTGGCACAAACGAACCAGGGTGCTGTTTGGTTGAGAATTTGTATCGCAAACGGTAACGAAATCAAAATGCACTGCAATCGTAATCAAAGTATCAAAATACATGAGAGCCCGCGTGCAGCGAATCGGTGACTGAACCGCGCGCGGGGAGCCGCCGCTCCAGCCATGCTTCGCCGAACCAGCATGCTGGGCGCTGCCGCCGGCCCGCCATCACCGTCGCCGCAGTTGCACAGATCGGGGCTTCATAAACGGAGGAGGGAGAGCAGGGATTAAGCAAGGATGAGCTGAGGAAGAAGGAGATCGAGTCGGCGCTGCCGCTACGTGGCGCGGATTCGCAACTGCCACTGCGGCGCTGCAGGACGCGGAGACGAAGAGGAAGACGCGAAGCCGTATCGATCTGATACCGATGGGGGAGGGAGGGTATCGGGGTTGAATAGCCCGGAGTTTGATTACAGGGTAACGGATTGCCGAAGGTGTCAAACAAACAACTGTAACGTTATCTGTTTACGTTGCGTAATGGCAATACGTTACAAAATACGAACCAAACACTATGGATTCTAGAATTGCGACTGAGTCTAAATTTACAGTGAACTAAAATCGAAATCAGCCTGGTTCGAAGGGCCAAGTTGCACGCGCTGGGCCTGGCCCGAGGGTGATTTCAGGACTGGAGCACGTGTGAATGGATTTTCGCCTTTCCTTTTCTTTTCTATCTGGCTATCTGGTACAATCGTGGTGAAAGGGGTCTTGGCCTAGTGGTTAAGGCATCCGAGTAACACCTCTCAGGTCCTGGGTTCGACTCCCCGTGGGAGCGAATTTTTAAGGATTTAACGGCATTAGTGCTTTCAGTGGTAGGCGACGCTCCCGTCGACAGCGAGGCGCCAGTGGTGACTTCGTATCTCTGGATTTGCCGGCTCAGTCTTCGAAGATGCTCATAGGGGTAGGGTTTGCGTACGTGTGTTCATAGGGGTGAGTGTGCGTGCGTTGTGAGTGTCTGAGTTGCACTGTGTAATCTCAAAAAAAAAAAAAAATCTGGTACAATCGTGAAAGTCGAAAGGATTATGTGCAAAAATGATTGTTTATTTCAAGCCCACAGACATTCAACCCAGGCGCATGGGACTCCCATGTGAGCATCTAATGGAAGAGACCATGCAATCTAAGGATGCGTTTTGATGTGTAAATCACTTCAGATTCTACCTTAAATCAGTTGAGTCACTTTATAACAGCAAAGGGGCGAAATGTTTCACTGGAGAATTGGAGCGAAACACTCCAGAAAAATGAACTACGTGGGTGCACTAGTACAAAAAAGGGCCTTTAGTGACCGGCAAAATGAGCCTGTAGTGGCGGACAAAAAGTGCGCCACTGCACTTCCGCCACTAGAAATGCACAAAGAGCAGAACCAGAAATCAGGTCCAGTGGCGGGCACGCTGACGTTAGCGTGCCCGCCACTGGTGGCGGTTTTAGCAGTGACGGGCATCCTAACATCAGCATGCCTGCCACTACAATGGGTTTTCAATTTAAAAAAAAAAGCCCTATTACCTCTAATCTTCTTTGCTGTCCCTTTTGATGTTGCTATATAGCAACACTTAAGCAGACAGTCTTGCAAATTAAAAGTAACAGAGACTTAGCATCAAATGAGTAATGATAGGAAGAAGTGAAACAATAGAGGCACAATCAACTGCATTAGTCTTACACCATCAGGTTGTGAAGCTGAGTTAACATAATAATGGGTTGCACGTATCAGGTTGTTTATTCGAAACATAAATAGCAACCACTGATTTACAGGAGGTACATAGCCATGAAAAAAAATGCAGGCACGGTCTGCGGTGGTCATTAAGAATCTTCCATCAGTATACAATCGCGGCATTTGAAGCTACACTTGTACCTTGCTTTGTGCTCAATCTGCTATTCAGTTATGTTGTGCTTCACCATGATGCCCTATCACTGACAGGGAAAATGGATAAATTAGGCATAGATAAAGGCAACACTGTCAACAAATACGATGATGTCAACTTGAGAATAGGCAGATCATTAGGTAAACTTGTGTTCAGATGGAAGAATACATGGTAGTACTGTTTACATCTATGTGACTTTTATTTGAAGTAGAGCATGCACCTAAGATATCAGAACTATTGACGAATTAGGGCAGATGAATTTACTGAATATCAGAAGTGTTTCACTTGAAATGCAGTGTGTTTGTGGCAATTAACATAAGGGTCGCCAAAGTAATAACAGTAAAACAATGTGTTTGTGGCAATTAACAGAGGGAGTGGTGTTTGTTTCGGCACCGGTAATAGTAACGCAATCGGTGGAATCGTAATCATTGTATGCCAATACAGATTTTGCTTGGTTAGACTTTGTAACGGTTTGTGGTTCCAATACAACGCTTGGTTGGGTACCAAAGTAACGTAATGGAGTTAGCATTATCATCAACTCGTGTTCCAACAGTTAAGGTATTTCATTTTTTCTGCTGATCCACAATAATACTTTTCCAAGATAAATTCAACACCTCATACAATATTTTTCCAAGACACTAAAAAATGAACCACGTAATATTTTTTTGAGCTCAATTAAATATCAATATCCAACATTTAGTGGGGGAAATAACCCGTGCACATTCAGAAAATTTGCATCATGTCAACATTGAACTGAACCCTGCATCATTCACGAACCACTGCTGAAAATATATCTGCACATGCCAACATTTAGGCCCTGTTCATTTCCTTTAGTCGTAAAGTTTAGACCTGTCACATCAAAGAGAATCTTGCTATTTATGAGTATTAAATAAAGTCTAATTACAAAACTTTTTTGACATATGAGTGCTAATTTACGAGATGCATCTAACGAACCTAACTAAGCTATGTTTTGCTACAGTAATGCTACAGTAACCATCGCCTAATCACGCTTAATAGCCCTCATTATTCGTCTCGCAATAGTTTTGTAATTAGACTTTATTTAATACTTCTAAATAGCAAGATTCTGTAGCCTAAATTTAGTCCTAAAAGAAACGAACAGGCCCTTAACTGAACCTGTCAAATGTAAACCTTCACCCCACTGCACACACTAGAGAGCACTTTCGTTACAAAATCAACACTAGAAATCTGAAACAAAAATTATTAGTAATAGCCATCATCCATCCTAAGGCCTCAAAATTAAAAATCGAAGTGCAACATGAGCTCTTCATTACTGTCTTTTTTTGTGCTTCACCTACAAAAGTCAATATACATTACATTAACAAGTGCTTTTCAAAATCAAAAGAAGAAAGGCATAATACACATAAAGAAAGTTTAGGGAGATGTGGAAATCTAGAGAAACAGCACACAACAATTTAAGCAGCTGCTGCAAATCGCCATTCAAATGTGCTCTCATGGTGTGCAGTTCAGTAACACTAACCCGAAATCACATGATGTCCTATCTTGAGCTACCTTGTCTCTTCATCTCTTTCTTTTGTGCTTCCTCTGCCACAAACAAAAGACTCATGCATTAAAAGAAGCTCCATATAATAGCTAGCTCATGCATGCAGAGACATAATACACATAAAGAATGATTCATTTCAATTACAGTGGAGCATGTTCACATTGTATTCCCGCCTTAATTAGTGGTTCCGGAAGCGTAAACAACATTCTCATCTGGTCTGGCATCTTCACAAACACAAGAGCGGTCTGGATAACTTCAGCACCGGTAAATTGGGAACCACTTCCTTTTTCTCTTCCCCCCACCACAGACAGTTGTTGAGCTCTCTGAAATTTCCATGATTGCATACCAACGGCACCATGTTAGAAATACATTGTGAGATTAATAGGTTCCCAAGTACAATGAAAATATAAAAAAACACCTTAATTAGAGCTAGAAGCCCTATAAGTATTATACATCCATGTTAGAAAATCTTTATGAACAAATTATTTCAGCACACAACATATTATTGATAACTTAAAAGAATATAGCACACAGATAAAGCAAACATCACATTTTTAGTACTCTGTTCCTCATGCTACCTACTGTGAATAAACTATTTAGTATTTTAGTGAAAATTACCTACTGCCGTGGATAAGCATTGCGTACAGTCCATCAAAAATTGAAACAGGAGATTCGATCCATCTCGTGTTGCATATGTCACACAAAGAATCCACCAAAAAAATATTGCACTAACAGACACACCAATCGAACACTAAGCACTCAGGCATTTGTAGAATCCATGATGATATCAAAGGATCGAATCATATTTTCACTAGAACTAACAGATCAAGCACCAATGCAACACATGAAGCAAACAAACAATCTACACAAGTGGATCGAGGCACACAAATCAGACCTGCAAGAAGGGGAGTCGAACCGGATGCGCTGGTGTTCGCGAGTCCGCTCCGTGCAACGCCCTTCTGCTTCAGATCTTGAACCGCACCCCCTCCTCCTCTTCCCGTGCAGCAGATCACTCGTCCTGGGCTCAAGGAACGGGCCTAGGGCTAGAAGAGACGAGGGAGAAGGGCCCGAGAAAGTCGATACAGATGAGAGGAGAGGACGAAACCTACCAGCAAATCGGTGAGCGGTGGTGCACTCGTCGCCGAGGAAGCAGATCTTGGCGGACGACGGCGGCGGCAGCGCTCGAACGCGAGAGAACGCGACGCGAGAGGGCGGCGGTGGTATCGATTTGATACAGGTGGGGGAGGGAGGGAGTCGAGTTTGTACACGCCGGTATCCGATTATCCGGTAACCGATTAGGGGCCACGCTCTACCAAACACATGTAACAGATTGCCATCGCCTCCGCACAAACACGTCGATGAAAGAGGAACGGAGGGAGTAAATATGAGTTACTTATTGATCTCTACTATTAATTATACATTCAACCATCCGCTAGTTCTTTGAACTGACTCCATACCTAGGCACAAAAGCTTTGAACTGATAGGATACATCGACCATAATTTCGGGGACGAAACGACCAACAACCAAAATTGAAAACGAGACGAAATGAAAGCCATTAACAGGTACTAGTAGGAGATAACGGGACGCATATCAATATACCTTGTTCTGCGGTGTTGACAGAGCTGCTCCCCCAGTTGTGACAAAATCGAACGCCTCAGCACGAACCTGCCGCTCAACGCGCTTCCAGCGGGCATCGAGGCGGCGCTGGCTCACAGCGTCTCACGACGGCGTCACCGCTCATGCTCCGTCTTCGTGGGAAGCAAGCTCGCCCGCAGCAGCGGCGGCAGCGGCACCGCGGAGGACGAATCGGCGTCGCCGTTGGATGCTCGCCGCTGGATCTGCGCGGGCTGCATCGTGTAGGGGCGAGAGGAACGTTCGCCGCTGTCGCCGTTGCCGCGAGCGCTGGGCCAGGACGGCGCCGTTCCCCGCCGCCGGCCCCAACGCCGACGTGAGGCTGCACCTGACGCGGTGGTGTTGGAGGAGGAGCACCTCTTATCCCGTTCTCTATATAGTATCTTCATTTCGGCTGAAACTGCTGTCGAACTACGGCAGGACAGGGTGGGTGTTGTACGTGTTGCTGGTGCAGTTTTTTAGCCCGAGCATCCCATTAGCGATCCTATGTGGCTCTGCAATCAGCTGCATAGATACCTCTGGTTTGAAAGAACAATAGGATACCTCTGGTTTGATAGAACATTAGCGATCCTATTAGAGACATTGCTATTTCAACCAAGAGCGCGTTCATTGCACCCCTCTCTAAATTTTAGACATGTCACATCAAAGAAAATCTTATTATTTAAGAATATTTTTATTAATTTAATGACAAAACCTATGTCACGATCCCCCTCTAAATCGCGAGACGAATCTAATGAGCTTAATTAATCTATATTTTGCTACAGTAATGCTACAGTAACTATCTTCTAATCACAACTTAATTACCCTCATTAGATTCGTCTCGCGAATTCGAGCGGAGTCCTGAAATTAGTTTTGTAATTAAACTTTATTTGTAATTAGAATATTCGTTGCAAAAACCCTCTAAAGTTTAGACCCCATGCAACGAACACACCCAAGGATCAGAAACTTCTATTGAAATAGAAATTAATGTATATAATAGAAATGATACTGTTATTTGCACATTGTCGCCTGCTGTCATGTGTGATCTAGATTTCAACCTCTGATCTAGGAATTGAAGTATGCAATAGAAATTTCTTTAAAAGGAATTTGATTTGTCATGTTAGTTGTGAAGTGATTAACAGTGACGGGTTTCACATATTGGAATGCCACATTTTAAATTTCAGAACAGATCATGTTGGAAATATACGCAATATTCTAAATTCAGATTTTAATTTGAGGCAGATTCCATAGACAATTAAAACTGAGATGCAAACTAGCTCTAGCAGCAGGTTGTATAGCACTAAACTAAGAAGAGGTGACATCGACTCACTTTGGGTTTGTCGGTGCTTAATCAAGCACAAAAAGTAGACGAAGCAGACCGTCGATGTAGTCGATCGTCAAAAAGGCAGCGAACGAGCGGTCGCGCAGTTGCGCTGCCCAGAAACCTTATTGCCGTCCCTCATACGGGCTTCACGGCGACAACGGTTCGGAGATACCGCTCACCCTTCACCTCGTGCATGTCAAGGAGAAGGGCCGGCGAGATGGAAGCAGCTCAACACCACTGCACAGCTCTCCAAAAGGAAGGAAAAAATGTGTATGAAAGGGAATTTCATGGGTTAGAAAACCTGGACGTATCCAGGGCCTTATATAGGCACGGTTGCCCTCAAGGAGTCGTTTCTATACTAATGACGCCCACTAATTAGTAGTCAATATCTGGCTAGCTAATTAATCCCGATTAAGGCATTAAACCATTGTATTAATCCTCTCTTGATTGATACAAAACGATCAGATTGTGGAGGACATAAAGTGGCATAAATACACACTGACTTGCAGCCACGCCACGTCACGGTCGCGCGTCGCAAGTCACAAGTCACGCGGAAGAAAACGCGAAGAAACGCAGATACGCGCGCACGCGTGCGTGCGTGTACACTTAACATACCTCACAATCTCTCTCATAGCTTTCTTTATTCAGCCATGGTCTCGTGAGTTGTTTTTTGAGTTGGTGTGCTTCTCCTTGCCCCAGCGGTATGGAACTAAAGCAACCAGCCACTTGCTCTTTGGAATTCTCCTGAATAGGTCTCAACACTTAGGCCAAATTCAACAGATCAAAACTTTGTGCTTGGCTCATTGGCTCACATGGATCGAGAGGGTTGCATTATCTTTCAATGCAAAAATTTTGGCCGGCATTTTACTAGTATTGTATACTAGAAAGCTTCATTACATGTTACAATGTGGCGAAAACAATACAACTCATCCAAAGGTACATGTGTCATTTCAATCTTCGTTTTTAGGCTAGTATTCTGTTTTTAGGCTGTGAAACGTTTCTGAGTTAAAGCTGAAATGTTTATGATTCTCGGTGAATCTAAAGTTGTACCAAACACACCATAAATACTAACAGAAAGAACAAATACACTGCATCACTGGCCCTAGTTGATCGCATCCCATCTCTTCCTCGTGTGGTAGACCATTTCCACTCTCGTATCTGGCATACGACCTCACTCCCGTGAAGAAAATTATGATTATCTTCCAAAGGTACTAGTATTCTGTTTTTAGGCTGTGAAACGTTTCTGAGTTAAAACTGAAATGTTTCTGATTCTCGGTGAATCTAAAGTTGTACCAAACACACTATAAATACTAACAGAAAGAACAAATACACTGCATCACGGTATATGGCCCTAGTTGATCGCATCCCATCTCTTCCTCGTGTGGTAGACCATTTCCACTCTCGTATCTGGCGTACGACCTCACTGCCGTGAAATAACACTCGATGAGCCAGAATAACACGCGATGGAAGATAATCATAATTTTCTTGACCTCCTTCTACTAGAACGATCATGTCGTTGTTCCTTTTTTCTCCCCAAAAAAACACCTTCTTTGCATAATGGTAATATTTTGAGCGCGTAGTTAGGCTACATGGAAAACCAAGGAGTACACACCATCAAACTCATACGGTGCGATCGATCTCGATCCATTCGACACATCGGGCGCGTTCGGCAGCTGGCAAAGCAGCCGGCGGCTGCTGCTGCTGCTGCTACACCTCCTCACATTTGCTACAGTGCCAGATTCCTCTGCTACAGTGTTCTCTCTCACTATTCAAACTGCAACTGTAACTGCATCCTCCAACCAAACACCCCGATCGTGAAAATCGTTTTCTTTTCAGCCCACCCAAACCGGATAGTCCTTTTTTTCTTTTGCTAGGACCAACCGGATAGTTCTTGTCCCCACGCGTGGGTGCGGCCCCGACTGCCAGTCACCTGATGTTCTCCTCGCTCTCCGGAGTGCGCTATCTGAAATCACCACCTCGAGAGATCACTTCCACTGACGGATAGGGCCCGTACGAAACGCTCCATTCGAGACCCCACATATCAGCGTGACAGGTCAACGCCCCCATCCAGTACTCACCAACCCCGCGCGCTCGGGGCTCCTTCCGCAGCAAGCTTCCTCCATCCCATCCGTCGCGCGCGGAGCGGGAAGCCCCAAAACGGCAAAAAATTCGAAACCTGCCGCCTCCTTCCGCCGCAAGCCACCGTCTTGCTTCCCCCTGCCATCCTGGCCCCACCATCCCGACCCCACCTTCAGCCACCCCAACCGCATTCCCACTTGAATCCCCCAGACGCTCCGACCGCGCCGCCCTTCCAAAAATTTCGACGACGACGAGATACGAGATGGCCGGGTCGCGGTAACCTCTGAGTCCCGACGCGTTGGGTGCGTAGCGCGGCGATGGACTTCGCGGCGATGAAGCGGCGCGACCTGCAGGCGCTCTGCAAGCGGCACGGCCTCCCCGCCGGGGGCACCAACGCCGCCCTCGTCGCCCGCCTCGCCGACGCCCTCCCGGTAAGAAACGCGCGCGCCCCCGTAGACCTCGCCGCGCTGCCACGCCGGCCAAGTGCTCGTGGAAATGCCGGCGCGATTGATGCAGCGTTTCGCTCGTGGTGCTGCTTCTTCTGACGCTGCTTGCTTGCAATTCGCAGGGCGCCGCTGATGCGGGGGATGAGGTGGCGGCGCGGAAGGGGTGCCTGAAGCGCGCGGCGGGCGGTGGCGATTTGGGGGAGGCGAAAAAGGTGAGCTTTAAGTTGGAGGAGTCGAGGGGGAGGAGACGGCGGTCCCAGGTCGCCATCTGTTCGCCGGCTGTTGTTGCCAAGACACGGGGTAGGGGCAAGGCCGCGGAGACACTCCCTTCTGAAGAGGATGGTGTGGCTGCTGACACCGGCGCAGGTGCCCCGGTGAGGCGGTCCAGGAGGAATTCAGTGAGTTTGACTGATACCGAGGCTGTGACCTCTTCGCTGGTTGTTGTTCTCAAGGCACGGGGTAGGGGCAAGGCCACGGAGACGCTTCCTGCTGGCTGTGGATCTGCTGAAGGGGATGGTGTTTCTTCCGAGGCCGGCGCAGTTGCCCCCGTGAGGCGGTCCAGAAGGAAATCGCTGAGTTTGAGTGATGCTGAGGCTGTGGAAGCAGAAGTGGCTGTTACTGTGGACAGGAACCGGAAGCGGAAGAGCCAAGAGAAAGATGAGGATACTACTGTCGGTACTCAGGTTGGGGTGTCTCGTAGAGTCACGAGGAGGTCAAGCTTGTCGGGTGCTGCTCTTCTGTCGCCTCCTGCTGTTGAGAAGAAGAGAGGGAGGAGGAAGGCAGCAGATGGTAAGACTGAATCTGATGGTGAGGAACAGGCTGCTGAGGCTCAAGATTTGGCTGAAGCAGAGTTACCTGGACCTGCTATTGTCGAGAGCAAGAGGATTGGGAGGAAGAAGGAAAACTGTGAGCCTGTGGTGCAGAAGTCTGCTGAGGTGGAAGCACCTGTTAGGATCACAAGATCTCGCTTAGTAGCAGCTACTGAGACGGCACCCATTGTGGTTCAAAACAAACGGAGGAAGACGGCACAAGATGCGCAACCAGATGTAGAGCAGCCTCCAGTTTTGGAGGTACCCGGAAATGGTGCTCCAGTTACCAGGGCTTTGAGGAACAGAGTTGTTCAGGTTAACAACAGTGTGGTAGAGGAAACTCTTGTTGGCAAGAAGCTGGAAAACAAGAGGCAGCCCGGAAGGCCATCTACTCGCCGGAATCAACAGCTTGTATCTCCTTTAGAGGAAGAAGATCAAGAGCAAGTTGTTTCTCCCAGTAAGTGCCCTCCTTTGAGGCGATCAGGGAGGAACAATTCTGAAGCCAGCAATGCAGATCCTGAACCTGAAGCCAATAAATCGGGCAGTGCACTAGTGGAGGCCAATGATTTGAACATAGTTCAGCCAATCACAAGCCGTAATGCTAAGGTTGAAGATGCGGAGAAGAAACCAGCAGCTAAAGAACCTATTAGGCGATCAACTCGTAAATCTGTTGTCTCTGCTATGCTTCAGAAAGAGGATAACAGTCTAACTGCAGAAAAATTCCCGGAACCTGAAGCACATGCTAGGCGATCAAAGCGAAAATCTGTTGTGTCGATGGAATATATGAAAGGTGTTGACGAAGATATTCAGAGTGCTATTGGTGATGATATTGGGAAGCAACCAGCAGTTAAAGAACCTGTTAGGCAATCGAATCGTAAATCCGTGGTCTCAGCTATGCTTGAGGAAGGAGATAAGGATCAAATTGCAGAAAAACAACCTGAAGCGGATGTTAGGAGATCAAAGCGGAAATCTGTTGTGCTGGATAAAGATATCAAAGATGTTGGTGAAGTAATTCATAATACTAAGGTTGAAGATGTGGCAAAGCAACCGAGAGCTAAAGAACCTGTTAGGCGATCTAAACGTAAATCTGTTGTCTCTGCTATGCTTGAGAATGAGACAGATCTCACTGCAGAAAATAACCCAGAAGCACATGTTAGGAGATCAACGCGGAGATCCGTGGTGCCAGCTAAAGATACTGAAGTTGTCGGTGAAGAGATTCAGAATGTTAAGGGTGGAGATGCAGAGAAGCAATTAGTTGTGAAGCTACCTGTTAGACGCTCATATCGTAAGTCTGCTCCGCCGTATATGCTTGACCACGAGAGTGGGTTTGTAGTTGCAGAAATAAATGCTGAGGCACATTTTAGGAGATCAATGCGGAAATCTGTTCTCCCTAACATGCTCAATAACGAGGACCAGGATCACAGCAAAAAGGCCAGCAGTGAGGACTTTCAATGTGGTCAGAGTAGAGATGAGAAGAAGCAACTCAAAGTAATGGAACCTGGTAGGCTATCAAGGCGATCTGTTGCCAAAGTAGTGTCTGAGAAAGAGAAGAAGGGTTTTCCTCGGGAAAAGAAGTCAGAAATTCCTATGAGATCAACACGTAAATCTGCTGCTCTTAATACAGTTGAGAACTGGAGCATTGATAACTCTGAAATGGTTGAAAATGAACAGTCAGGAGTTGGAACACCTAACCTGGAAGCAAATGCTCAACTTACAGGACATGCCGTGGCTGTGGCTACATCTGAAAAAGATAATAATGCAGGAAGTAACCTTGAGAAGGCACTGAGACCACGACAGGTATTGAATTCCTCAACTTCAAAGGGAAGGCCTGCAAAGAGGGGAAGAACTGTCCCAGACGAAGTTTTGTCTACGGAGGAGGCAAAATCTGATGACATGGTTATCAGGGAAGCAACTCATGATGGAGATAAAGTTACTCATGAAGATAGTAAGGAGTCTGGTAGCAGAATTCAAGAAATTAGATTGATCACTTCCACAAACATTTTGGATGCTGAAGCTCCTATAGATGACTGTGCTACTATTAATGCCATGCCATCAAAACAATCGGGTGCAGGTACGATTTTTGCTTTTTCCTTGACTTATTTTCGCTAGTTAAGTTCTACATAGTAAATGCTAATGAAGCTCCTGTTTCAATGTATTCTGATGTCACAGAGGTTGCTTTGACGAATTTATCTTGCTGTGATAGCATCACTGCAATAGTCACAGAACCTCAATTTTCTGAGAAAAGGGATAATCAAGATGCATGCACAGAGGGTGATTTCCGCATCATAAGTTTTCAAATTTCTATAATTTATTTTTTTTGTCCTAGTTAACTGTTAATCTATTACATGTGTTGCCAGTTTTTGCAAGGCTTATTTTATTCGCTGTACTCAAGTTCATCAAAGTTATAATCAGTGTTTTAAATAACGGGCTATGGACTGATAGCGGCAGGCCTCTAAAACAGCTAAAATGGGGCTATAGCGGGCTAGAACAGCTAAATTTTACATGAGAGTAAATATTGGCAGACCCCCTAAAACAGCTATTGCCGGCTATTTAAAACTTTGGTATAATTTATCGATCTTCTTTGGATGATCGGAGTGCTGGCATACAATTACTTCTGTACTTCACTGATTTTCTAAATTTTTAATCAACCTTAGAGTATCGTCTAATGGTACGAGGGATTGGCTTGCTTTCTTGGCCCTGCCATAGTGTCGCGTGCACATGCCGCTGTGCACCTGTCCTGTTTTATTAATTTCTGTTGTGTTTATCGTGTTCATATACCTTTTTTTGTTGCTGTTGGTTCTTTGGTTTGTTTGCACTGCCTGTATTTGTTCAGACTTTTTTCATGTTATTTAACTCAATGACGCCAGTTCTCCTGTGAGTTCAAGAAGAAAAAAAGTTTGTTCATCACCAATTTGTCAATATACTGAAGCTGGGACGCTTTCCTTTCAAAATCTCTAGGTGTTCTGCCAATAATTGTTCTGACTTAATTTCTTTTTATTTAAAACATCTTGTTTTTATGTGAATCCTCATTAATGCATTTGTCCTTGGCAAATATTGCAAGTGTTGTCTGCCTTTTTGTAATA
Source organism: Eragrostis nindensis (assembly GCA_012490785.1). Classification (NCBI taxonomy): domain Eukaryota; kingdom Viridiplantae; phylum Streptophyta; class Magnoliopsida; order Poales; family Poaceae; genus Eragrostis; species Eragrostis nindensis. The sequence continues at coordinate 1,056,028 of JAAXCT010000128.1, forward strand.
CCCTTGTATTGTTGAACAGCTTCTGAAATTCATCGTGACGCAGTTTCTGAAAAAAGCATCCAATATGATGATTTGGAGACCTGTCTCAGCAAAGTTATCGAAGGGAACCCTCTTTCAAGAAACCTCCACTCAGAAAGTACTGCAGATGATAGTGTTCTTCCAGTACTGAATGCCACTAAGGGGTTTTCATCAAGTTCTACAGATGATAGTATTCTTCCAGTACTGAATGCTACTAAGGAGTTTCCATCAGATGGAAGGCGTTCTTCATTTGGTCTTGAATTTCTTTTTGTAGAAGAATGCAAAAAAAGCTGTTCCAGAAATGATAAAAGTATTGCTGCAGAAGTTGAATATGGAAACAAATCTAGTACCTGCATGAGTCCTAGTGATATGCGATCAAATTGTGGTGTGGAAGATGAGGATGTGCAACCTATTAGATATGATGCTGATAAGAAACGAGCTGGGGATCAGGGTGTAGCACAAGAAGGTATGAATCCTTAAGATTTTGAGATATTAATTATTAACTGGCCATCTATATTTTCGTCTAATGTGCTGTTTCCCTCTGCGCAGAATCTGTTGCTGAGAAAAGTGACAGTGAGCATGTTGCTGCCAAAAGTAATCCAAAAACAATGTTAAACGATGAGCCTGTGAGGCTTTATATGGAATCAGATTGTAGCATTGCTGAAAGCAACATGAGGTTTAATGTTCAGCAGGGTGCAGTACATGAAGGTAAGCATCCATTGTAAGGTCTCCAGATAGTGAGGTGTTAGTTGTACATGTTAAATGTTGTCTGAGAGCATTGCATAAATATGTCAGGTACCCTTGAGAAGCCATCACTACTCTCAACATTACCAGAACGTAAACATGAATATGCTTCACCTGAGGAAGCAGTACTGCACTCAGTGGAAAATAAGGAATGCTCACCAAGTGCAGAACAGTCACCATTTGGTCTACAGTCCCTGTTCTCGCAGGATAGCATAGAAGACTCAGTGGAACATGGTTCTCTTACTTCTGCAACATCTCATGTGAAGTGCACAGTTGAAAAAACTCCTGTGTCAGAACCTGTTTCTCATCATGACACTCATGAAGGTACCTGTTTTGTTTCTAAAATTGATGATTGTATGTGTATATCAACAAGATTATGTAATAGAAGGCATAGAATATAACATTCTTTTACTTCTTTTATGTCCATCGTAGTTTCCTTGCAATTGTGCAACTTGTAAGTTTGAGGTATATTCTGCCATTTGAATGGCACCTATAACTATACAAATGTTTCAGAATTACCGGAGGTAAACCATGGAGAAGAACGGGTTTCATCTAGCCTTTCTGGATTTTTGGTGGGTGCAAATCGCACAAAAGAGTAAGACTACTTTTGTTCAGTAAATTTAAACTTCATATGTTATCGAAAGGTTATGTGTTTCAGTGTTTGGCCATTTTATGATGGGAAATATATTTTGCAGGGTGATTAATTCTAAGGAAGTGGCCTGCAAGGATGAAAGAAATACAAAGCTTTTCCATTCTGAAGATCTTAACACTTCATGTGAAAAATCAGATGTTAATGTGACAGGTACATCCTTTATTGATTCTGAAATCAACTACGCTTAATTATGAAAAAGAAAACTTGTTTTCAGATCTTCGTTTTTTCATGAGTTTAGTGATCTCTCATCACATAGTAAGCAGTTTCAGATTCAGATATCTATTAATTGTTGACAGTCTATTTTTTATAACATGATGCAGCTGATAGTGCGTATGGCATTAGCGGTGCTGTACTGAGTAGCTCACTGCATGCTCACAATGATGATGTGTGTTCGGGTACTAATCTGGCCCAGTTAGAATCAGCTGATTTCTTGGATGAAATGATTGGGAGTTCCAATATTGAAGTGATGCATCCTAACCAAAAAGACCAATGCAATGAGGATATGGAAAATGAAAGTGATTCCAGGGCCTGCACAGATGATATTATCGAGTTTGCCACCGCCAAATGCATAGAAAGCAGAGGGGTGCTGCCCACAGTTGAGGAAAGATCAAAATTGATCGAGGGGCAGCTTAACTCCAAACTGGAGGGCACACAAGTTGTGGAATCTGGCTGTAACTGTAACAAAGATATTAACTACAGCTTAGACAATGATTCTGTCGCAGGCATTACTGATAAGAGAACTTCACCTGATCCCCCTTTGCCAAAGGATTCTCCTGCGGATCATAATTTGCAACATGAGCTTTTAGATGACACTCCAGTGGAAAAATCTATTGAAGAGTCTGCTATGTTTGGGGAAGGAGTTGTTTCTAATGCAGCAGGTCAGTAACAAAGCATCATTAATAATTCCTGAAATTGTCTTGTACTATTGCTTTTCCATTAATGCACATTTGTTCACATACCAGGTACTATTGGAAATACTTCCTGTTGTTTAGATACGCCTGATTATGGACATAAAGGCGCCTTGTCCGAGGAAGTAGCACACACGATGAAGAAGTATGTTGGATCGTGCCCATCAAATCCCAGAGAATTACTCATGGAGCTGCAGTCATTCTCAAAGGAAAACATCGAAGAGCCTGATCTGGATACTTTTACATTTCATATTTCTGGGAGCAGAGGAGCTGAATCCACCGATGTTGAGCAACAAGTTACACATTTACAAGTTACACATTTGGGTTCCAACCTGCTTCATGTTGTCGATGAATCGATTTGGTGTTCCAACTCTGATATGCTCCATCAGGGTCATAAAGACCAATGCAATCAGGACAATGAAGAAAAAGTTGCTTCCGGACCTTGCACAAATAATATTAATCCTGCTACCATTGTCAAATATATAGAAAGTGAAAAGGAGCTGCTCCCACTTGAAGAGACACCAGATTTGCAAGATGGACAACTTAACTTGATGTTGGAGGGAGCAAAAACTGTGGAATCTGGTCTTAACAGCAATAAGGGAGACATTTTGGACGTCGCGTCTGCCTGCATTACTGGTAAAAGAAACCCATCTGATCACTGCTTACCAAAATTTTCGTCTAGGGATCATTACATACAACACGAGCTTTTGGATGACTTATCAATGGATAAATCTCTTGAAGGATCTTCTATATTTGGGGATAAAAGTGATTTTAGAATGGGAGGTCAGTAAGTTAGTGTTATTTATAAACACTGGATTTCTTATGATATAATGCGTATCTGACTATTTTTTGAAATAATGTGCCAGGTTCTATTGGGAATCCTATATCTGGTTTAGCAACTCCAGATTATAAACATATAGGTGTTTTGTTTGAGGAAGTTGTGAACACAATGAATGACTATGTTGGAACTTGCCCATCAAATCCAAAGGAATTACTCTTGGAGCTGCAGTCCTTAAATGAAAACATCAAAGAATCTGATACGCATGATAACATTGCATTTCGCAGCGCTGAAAACGGAGGACAAGAGTCAACTGGTAGCCCTATTAAAAATCTTGTTGACACACTTGTTTCATCAGAACCTGATACATATCAAGGCCCTATTCAAGATTTCAGCAGGGCTGAAGCCGTTTCCCTGCATGATAATGAGGAAGGTATTCCCTTAACTTTTCTGTTACTTTTGTAGTTTTCCGAAATTTACTCTCTTGTTTAATCCAATTGTTTCTTTACTATGTCTACATTTAGTTATTCTCAGTAAAGGAAAGATGCTGTGTGAATTGTGTTGTAACTTTGCATACTGCTGCACCATGTTTCTGTTTCAAACTGTCCTTAGGCTAATACATGCATCTCATACTGCAGCTGAGTATATGCTTCTAGTGTAGTTAACAGAATACATCCATTTGCAAAGGATTGCATCAGTGTCGCAGTCAGTCCTTTCACCTTAGCCATTAGAATTCGGAATTACCAGATCCTTTGGATATATTCGTCATGTATTCTAACACTGGAGTCTGGAGTGCTCCTTCCTTGACCTGATTGCAAAATGTAACTTTGTCTCCTAACTGATATTGTAATAAAGCATAGAAAAGTTATAGTACTTCAAAGCTACAAACCTGTTAGTATCAATTTCAGAAAGTTCTGAGTGGATGACTGCACAAAACAAAAACAAATCTCATTAGTGAACGGATGGGGTGTATAGATTTTCTTTTGCCTACTACCTCATGATTCGACCTCTTATCTTAGGAATTTGTCAATCTAGCGGCGGGAAGCATATAGATGAAAAAAATTCCAAGCTGTTGAGTTGTGACACTGAAGTGGTTCATCAGGATCGCGTAGAGGAATGTTGTGAACTTAATGAAGATAAAGTCCTTCAAAAAGGCATATGTGAAGCCGCCCCATCTGAAGGAGCGGAAGATACAATAACGCTGGATGGTGAATTTGAGGAATACAGATTTAGCTGTGATAAAAACACAGATGAAATTTTCTGTATTATATCAGCGAAGAACAGTATGCCCCATCTTCCCAAAGACTGCCATTTAGACCCTTGCGAGAAACAGGAGTTCCTAGATGATCTTTCTCTACCTAAATGTCCCGAACTTTTGGGACCAGGTCAGTGTTTCTGATGAGTTACTTGGTCTTGCACTTTACAAAGCCCTTCGTAAGATGATATTTCTTTGTGCATTGGCTCATGATTCTTTTTTACATCAGGAACTTGTCAAACTAGTGGGCAAAAGTGCACACATGAAAGCAGCACTAAGCAATTGACTTGTCATATTGGAATGCTCAATCAGGATCACAAGGGTTTCAGTGATAATAATGAGGAACAAACCACTTTACCCACTGCTAGTAGCATGTCTGAAACTGTACCAACTGAAAAACCAGAAAGGGGAATATACGTGATCTCATCTGCAGGAACATCAGCATTGCCAGATCAGCAGCTTATCACTAAGCTGGAGGACAACGAATTTGAGGAACACAACTGTAGCTATGGTAAAGATGCTTTCAGCTCATCTGGTACTGAATCTGTGGGGAATGGAAAAGCATCCAACCTACCCAAGGCCACTCAATTGGATCCTTCCAGTGAACATAATTCCATAGATGGCCTTAGTGCTCCAAGATCTCCCAAAGAATCTTGCACTGTTCAGAATGACAGTGTTTCAGGATCAGTAGGTAATAAATTGTTAGATTTGTTCGTTTTTTTTTTTACATAATTTCTTGTTCAATTTCTTACTGAAGTAGTTCTCAGTGCCTCTTGACTTCGCTCTTGAAACCAGGAATAACTCAAAGCATGAGGCGGACTGCTATGGACGAAATCAGTAGTAAGCAGCAAAGTTTAAAAGGTTCCAGCACAGTAAAAGGAAGCTTCTTTGCAATGAGCGCCACTCGTCCAGAACAAGGAGACAATTTGAGCCAGTCTGCAATTGCATTGCTCAGGAACATCGAGAACACTCCTGCTATTAAAGCAGATCATCCTGTTAAGCCGAACCCTGATCAATCGTTTGCAAAAGACTCATTGAGACGAGCATTGCAGCCCCTGAGTGGAAGGCCATGGGACCGCTAAAGGATTGTATGCTGTAGTGTTTCGTTCGAATTCTGCGTTTCAGTTGAACCTCTGGTTCTTGTTGTTGATCAACCGTTAGTCGGAGGTCAGGAGCACATCCATGTGTTTGTGCAGCGTGTAGTGGTGAAGCTGCTTGATCTCTGCATTTGTTATGTGGAATATTTTAACAGTGTCCATTGTAGTAATGTGCTGATATTATGCAAATGGCTAACTGGGCGTTGGCTTGCTTTTGTAATTCAGGTAGCGCAGACAGATAATTCTGCAAATGACTAAACCTCTTGTAAGGTTCAGGAAATGATTGTTTTTCAATGTCCCGGCTGCAGTATTATTCCAGTTGTATTGCCAACTTTGGCATCTGTTATTTTGCGGCAAATCTGTTCGATTAGAGGAACAGTGTTGTTTCATGCCAATGCAAGTAGCAACCGCTGGTTTGTTCACCTGTGCACACTAATTAGTCCTTTGATTGGAATGTCATGTAAGTTGCATTATTAGGATGGTTTATTTTCACCTGGTTTGACCTTGTGTTTCTATGACAAGGAGTATTTTTTTTTCCCTTGAAAGAAGAACAATGATAATTGCTAAATGAACACGAAAGCTTGTGTCTGAATGTTCCCATCACATGATTCACATCTCTGAAAATGATTTTAGTTCTTTGCAGCCTTGGATCATAAAGTGGGACTAGCAAGAAAGGAACGACATCACTGGAATTGCAGGAGACCAGCAAGAAAACCGCAAAGCAGACATGCATAGCACTGGTATTGAGCTGGGTCAAGTATTGCTATTCAGTTTGTCCTTGGACAACAAATAAATGATTCAGCATTTGTTTGGCCCAAATGACATGAAGTGTTGCAACTTCAGTGGCAGTTTCAGTGGCACTCCGATTGATCTGGATCACAAGGATAGTATAAGAAATGAAGAGGACAAAGATTTTGGAAAAAAAATTATTGAACGATTTGAAGAAACCCTTGCAGATAAAGTAGGACAGTTGAAATAACACTCGGATGATTAACATGTAACTATCACTTGTTGACCCCCAAATTGCACGAGGTTTGTTTTCACTTGAAAGTTAACAACAGTTTGGTTTTTAACTGAACTTTTCCATAGAAGCCAATTATCTTGAGATGCCATAAACTAACATAACAGATGTTAGAGCATCTCCAAGAGAGCCCCATAAACCTCCCTTAAATCAAAATATTAGGATCCAATCAAAAAAACCATCTCCAACAGGACCCCAAAACCACCCTCAGTTTTTTATAGCCCCTAAACTCACCTCATTTGTAGTTACAAACAGGGGAGGAATTGGGGCTCCCATATCTTCTTTTTGCTATGGAATTAATGTTTTTGTGGCCCCAAATGCTGACGTGGCCCAATCAAAAGTGTTTTAATCCATTTTTAGGGGAGGACTATTGGAGGAAGAGCGAAAAATTATCCCTCATAATCTTTTAGTTCCTCCCAAAAACAAATTTATGGGGCCAATTTTATAGGAGTCTATTGGAGATGCTCTTAAAGGTCTGAAATTGACAGTGGTTAATCTAAAACACTGCAGTTCAACTATAGTAGTTCCAATCCATTTTCGCTAAAACGGGCGAGCATTACAACCCCACCTCACAGAAAGAAAAAAAAGAAAAATCATCAATGGAAGACGGGAGAAAAATACCATGAACTGAACCGTTCCTCATCCACGAATTGGAAAAAATGAAGAAGAAGCGAGACGCTTCGAGACGCTTCTTTTTCGGTTCAGTAACGTATCGGCAGTTCGTGTAGCGGCAAACACAACTAATCCGCAATCAATTTCCCACTAAAACAGCACCAAACAGCTTCCAGCAGTACACGAACCGTGAGCTGTTGCACCACCAGTTAGTTAGCCACTAAAACGAGCTGAATCGTTTGGCGTTCCACGAACTGACGACGATCGATCGATTCAGTTCCCGCGTCGCGCGTTACCATTTCCTCCGTCGACAATCGATGCACACGAGCCTATATAAACCTCTCGCCTCTCATCAGTTCAATCACAACCACTTCTTCACGCTCGCGCACACGAGCCTTCGCGAAGCAATGGCGGCGGCATCACCCCTGCAGCTCGCTGCCGTCGCGTTCCTCTCCCTCCTCGTAGCCGTTGCCGCCGGCCGTCCCACGGCAGCAACCGACGACGGCGCCGCCGCGCCCGTCCCGGCGCTGGAGGAGCGCCTCCGCCGCGCCTTTTCCATCACCCTCGACGGTACGTAACGTAAGCTCTGGCCGACGGCACCGGCCGGCGGCAATGATCGAACTGTTCCAAGCACTCTGGTTATATGTATAAATATATACATATATATTCTTTTGTTGTGCATAGTAACATTTTTGGAACGTGCAGATGCCGGCGGCGACGAGGACGGCGGCGGCGGGATGATGGAGTGCTGGGGCGCGCTGGCGAAGCTGGGCTCGTGCACGAACGAGATCCTGCTCTTCCTCTTCAACGGCGAGTCGTACATCGGTGACGAGTGCTGCCGCGCCATCCGCGGCGCCACGCGCCACTGCTGGCCCGCCATGCTCGCCTCCATCGGCTTCACCGCCGAGCAGGCCGACGTCCTGCGCGGCTTCTGCGACGGCGAGGCCGCCGGCGCCGCAGGACACGGCGGCGCCACCACCACCCCGCCAGACGCCGGGACCGCGCTTGCGCCCGGGAAGCCGGAGTAGGAATAGCTAGGGCGGCGTGCGTGCGTGTGGCGGTGGTGTACGTACACGTGCACGTTATTTTGTCAAGCAAAGCGGCACGCGTACATGCGTGGGTGTCTGTAAGTACGTGACACGTTAATAAATGATGAAAGAAATAATGCTTTGCGTTGTCGCTGCCCATCAACGTACATTCGTGACGTGAAAATGTTCTTTGTTCTTACTGGACTGTTAACAGCAACGGATTGTACTTGTCCTTCGGTCCATGGCAGTGCCCGCCTCGACCGGGCCACATCGGCGTCCGTGTCTAGGAGAAGCTTTAATTGGGCCCAGACAAGCCCAAATCACAGCGAGGGTAATCCCGGCAGCCGCTACCACTCCACTTCCACAGCCTTCCACTCCGCACGCCATAACACCCTATCTCTCTCACTCCCCACGCACCTCTTCCACAGCCTTCCACTCCCACTCCCACTCCCCCTCCCACTGGCCACTCCCCAGTCCCCACGCACACTCCCGAACCCTAGATCTCTCCCACTCCCCACGCACCTCTTCCAAATTCGATCTATGGAGAAACCCCACTGACCTCTTCCTGAGATGGGATCCGTAGAGGAAGTGTTTTCCACGGATGAGTTGGTGACGGAGATCGCAGTCCGCCTCCCTCCCTCCGACCCCGCGTGCCTTGTCCGCTGCACCGCGACCTGCAGAAGCTGGCTGCGGATCCTCACGGGCAAGGACATCCGAGAAGTTTACAGCAGACGCTACGGCAGTCCGCCGTTCTTGGGGTACTTTCTGTCGTCTCCGACCCAAGTTCGTCATGAACGTTTTGTTCCTACCCGAGATTGGCTTGACTGCTTTGTTCCTACAGCCACCCCGTTCCCACGGCTGTCGCCGGACGTCGGCACCGACAGCTGGTACGTCCTTGACGTCCGCCAGGGTCGCGTGTTGCTTTACTGCGACAAACCTTCCTGGGGCACACTTATAGTCTGGTTACCGCTCAGCGGCAAGCACTATTTGCTCCCGGAGACCCTGCGCCTGAGTCAGGCTTTCGATGGGGCAGTGATCTGCGCTAAGTCTGCCTAGTGCAGGGAGGCTAACTGCTCTTCTGATCATACCTTTTCTGTCATCTTCATGGGCTCTGACGGCAAGCGTGATACATCCGAGGATTCTGATTCAAATGAGGAGGATTCTGATTCAAATGAGACTTGGGCGAGCATGTACACGTCTGATTCAGATGCGTGGGGTCAGATCTACCTCCTGAATGATGATCGGTATAACAATATTGACCATCCGGCTATACAGCACAACCCACCTGTGCTTCATGGGAATTGTTTGTACTTTACCCTAGACATGCTGGAGGGAGAGGAAGTGATGCCCGCACTACTGTTTAGCCTTGCAGCAGCTGATGATGAGAAGCTTTCTATTCTTCTTTCTCCTGAAGATGCCAGTCCATATCCAGCCGGAATGTACCTTGCAACCTCAGGAGGACTTGTATTTGTTGGAACAGTAGCAGTGGATAGTGATGATGATGATGATGGGAATGAAGATAACACAATGTGTGTATGGTCTTTGAGTAACAGCCCCCCTCCAGTTTGGACTCGCAAGTATAACATCAACTTGGAGATGTCTCTTCCTCCTGGCATGATTGGTCCACGAGACCTTCCTAATGTAGCCGGATTCTTCAAGGGGGAAGAAGCTATTTGTATTAACACAGGAGGAAGGGTCTTTGCAATTGAAGTCGAATCACAAGATCCCAAGTTCTTGTGAGTTTGTTGCTGTTCTACAGTTCAATGAATTCTGGATGCCTTAAGATCCCAAGTTCTCCACAAGACAGAAGGCCAAGGCTGAAGTTCTTGGCAAGAGGAGTGGATTCTTGGCTGCGACACCTTCTGGTAAAAAGGCCAAGGTTGAACAGTCGGCTCTGGAGGATTGGCTCCGATGAGTTCTGCTATGAATTCTTGGCTGCGACACCTTCTTTGTTCTTACTGGACTGTTAACTGCAACCGATTGTACTTGCCCTTCGGTCCATGGCAGTGCCCGCCTCGACCGGGCCACATCGGCGCCCGTGTCTAGGAGAAGCTTTAATTGGGCCTAGACAAGCCCAAATCACAGCGAGGGTAATCCCGGCGGCCGCTACCACTCCACTTCCACAGCCTTCCACTCCGCACGCCCGAACACCCTATCTCTCTCACTCCCCACGCACCTCTTCCACAGCCTTCCACTCCCACTCCCACTCCCCCTCCCTCTGGCCACTTCCCAGTCCCCACGCACACTCCCGAACCCTAGATCTCCCCCACTCCCCACGCACCTCTTCCAAATTCGATCCATGGAGAAACCCCACGGACCTCTTCCTGAGATGGGATCCGTAGAGGAAGTGTTTTCCACGGAAGAGTTGGTGACGAAGATCGCAGTCCGCCTCCCTCCCTCCGACCCCGCGTGCCTTGTCCGCTGCACCGCGACCTGCAGAAGCTGACTGCGGATCCTCACGGGCAAGGACATCCGAGAAGTTTACAGCAGACGCTACGGCAGTTCGCCGTTCTGGGACTTTCTGTCGTCTCCGACCCAAGTTCGTCATGAACGTTTTGTTCCTACTACAGCCACCCAAGGGTACTTTCACTCGACTCCTACCGGAGATTGGCTTGACCGCTTTGTTCCTACAGCCACCCCGTTCCCATGGCTGTCGCCGGACGTCGGCACCGACAGCTGGTACATCCTTGACGTCCGCCAGGGTCACGTGTTGCTTTACTGCGACAAACCTTCCTGGGGCACACTTATAGTCTGGTTACCGCTTAGCGGCAAGCACTATTTGCTCCCGGAGACCCTGCGCCTGAGTCAGGCCTTCGATGGGGCAGTGATCTGCGGTAAGTCTGCCCAGTGCAGGGAGGCTAACTACTCTTCTGATCATACCTTTTCTGTCACCTTCGTGGGCTCTGACAGCAAGCGTGATACATCCAAGGATTCTGATTCAAATGAGGAGGATTCTGATTCAAATGAGACTTGGGCGAGCATGTACACGTCTGATTCAGATGCGTGGGGTCAAATCTACCTCCTGAATGATGATTGGTATAACAATATTGACCATCCGGCTATACAGCACAACCCACCTGTGCTTCATGGGAATTGTTTGTACTTTACCCTAGACATGCTGGAGGGAGAGGAAGTGATGCCCGCACTACTGTTTAGCCTTGCAGCAGCTGATGATGAGAAGCTTTCTATTCTTCTTTCTCCTGAAGATGCCAGTCCATATCCAGCCGGAATGTACCTTGCAACCTCAGGAGGACTTGTATTTGCTGGACCAGTAGCAGTGGATAGTGATGATTATGATGATGATGATGGGAATGAAGATAACACAATATGTGTATGGTCTTCGAGTAACAGCCCCCCTCCAGTTTGGACTCGCAAGTATAACATCAACTTGGAGATGTCTCTTCCTCCTGGCATGATTGGTCCACGAGACCTTCCTAATGTAGCCGGATTCTTCAAGGGGGAAGAAGCTATTTGTATTAACACAGGAGGAAGGGTCTTTGCAATTGAAGTCGAATCACAAGATCCCAAGTTCTTGTGAGTTTGTTGCTGTTCTACAGTTCAATGAATTCTGGATGCCTCAAGATCCCAAGTTCTCCACAAGACAGAAGGCCAAGGCTGAAGTTCTTGGCAAGAGGAGTGGATTCTTGGCTGCGACACCTTCTGGTAAAAAGGCCAAGGTTGAACAGTCGGCTCTGGAGGATTGGCTGCGATGAATTCTGCCATGAATTCTTGGCTGCGACACCTTCTTTGTTCTTACTGGACTGTTAACTGCAACGGATTGTACTTGCCCTTCGGTCCATGGCAGTGCCTGCCTCGACCGGGCCACATCGGCGCCCGTGTCTAGGAGAAGCTTTAATTGGGCCCAGACAAGCCCAAATCACAGCGAGGGTAATCCCGGCGGCCGCTACCACTCCACTTCCACAGCCTTCCACTCCGCACGCCCGAACACCCTATCTCTCTCACTCCCCACGCACCTCTTCCACAGCCTTCCACTCCCACTCCCACTCCCCCTCTCACTGGCCACTCCCCAGTCCCCACGCACACTCCCAAACCCTAGATCTCGCCCACTCCCCACGCACCTCTTCCAAATTCGATCCATGGAGAAACCCCACAGACCTCTTCCTGAGATGGGATCCGTAGAGGAAGTGTTTTCCACGGATGAGTTGGTGACGGAGATCGCAGTCCGCCTCCCTCCCTCCGACCCCGCGTGCCTTGTCCGCTGCACCGCGACCTGCAGAAGCTGGCTGCGGATCCTCACGGGCAAGGACATCCGAGAAGTTTACAGCAGACGCTACGGCAGTCCACCGTTCTTGGGGTACTTTCTGTCGTCTCCGACCCAAGTTCGTCATGAACGTTTTGTTCCTACTACAGCCACCCAAGGGTACTTTCACTCGACTCCTACCGGAGATTGGCTTGACCGCTTTGTTCCTACAGCCACCCCGTTCCCACGGCTGTCGCCGGACGTCGGCACCGACAGCTGGTACGTCCTTGACGTCCGCCAGGGTCGCGTGTTGCTTTACTGCGACAAACCTTCCTGGGGCACACTTATAGTCTGGTTACCGCTTAGCGGCAAGCACTATTTGCTCCCGGAGACCCTGCGCCTGAGTCAGGCCTTCGATGGGGCAGTGATCTGCGGTAAGTCTGCCCAGTGCAGGGAGGCTAACTACTCTTCTGATCGTACCTTTTCTGTCATCTTCGTGGGCTCTGACAGCAAGCGTGATACATCCGAGGATTCTGATTCAAATGAGGAGGATTCTGATTCAAATGAGACTTGGGCGAGCATGTACACGTCTGATTCAGATGCGTGGGGTCAAATCTACCTCCTGAATGATGATTGGTATAACAATATTGACCATCCGGCTATACAGCACAACCCACCTGTGCTTCATGGGAATTGTTTGTACTTTACCCTAGACATGCTGGAGGGAGAGGAAGTGATGCCCGCACTACTGTTTAGCCTTGCAGCAGCTGATGATGAGAAGCTTTCTATTCTTCTTTCTCCTGAAGATGCCAGTCCATATCCAGCCGGAATGTACCTTGCAACCTCAGGAGGACTTGTATTTGCTGGACCAGTAGCAGTGGATAGTGATGATTATGATGATGATGATCGGAATGAAGATAACACAATATGTGTATGGTCTTCGAGTAACAGCCCCCCTCCAGTTTGGACTCGCAAGTATAACATCAACTTGGAGATGTCTCTTCCTCCTGGCATGATTGGTCCACGAGACCTTCCTAATGTAGCCGGATTCTTCAAGGGGGAAGAAGCTATTTGTATTAACACAGGAGAAAGGGTCTTTGCAATTGAAGTCGAATCACAAGATCCCAAGTTCTTGTGAGTTTGTTGCTGTTCTACAGTTCAACGAATTCTGGATGCCTCAAGATCCCAAGTTCTCCACAAGACAGAAGGCCAAGGATGAAGTTCTTGGCAAGAGGAGTGGATTCTTGGCTGCGACACCTTCTGGTAAAAAGGCCAAGGTTGAACAGTCGGCTCTCGAGGATTGGCTGCGATGAATTCTGCCATGAATTTTTGGCTGCGACACCTTCTTTGTTCTTACTGGACTGTTAACTGCAACCGATTGTACTTGCCCTTCGGTCCATGGCAGTGCCCGCCTCGACCGGGCCACATCGGCGCCCGTGTCTAGGAGAAGCTTTAATTGGGCCCAGACAAGCCCAAATCTCAGCGAGGGTAATCCCGGCGGCCGCTACCACTCCACTTCCACAGCCTTCCACTCCGCACGCCCGAACACCCTATCTCTCTCACTCCCCACGCACCTCTTCCACAGCCTTCCACTCCCACTCCCACTCCCACTCCCCCTCCCACTGGCCACTCCCCAGTCCCCACGCACACTCCTGAACCCTAGATCTCTCCCACTCCCCACGCACCTCTTCCAAATTCGATCCATGGAGAAACCCCACGGACCTCTTCCTGAGATGGGATCCGTAGAGGAAGTGTTTTCCACGGATGAGTTGGTGACGGAGATCGCAGTCTGCCTCCCTCCCTCCGACCCTGCGTGCCTTGTCCGCTGCACCGCGACCTGCAGAAGCTGGCTGCGGATCCTCACGGGCAAGGACATCCGAGAAGTTTACAGCAGACGCTACGGCAGTTCGCCGTTCTTGGGGTACTTTCTGTCGTCTCCGACCCAAGTTCGTCATGAACGTTTTGTTCCTACTACAGCCACCCAAGGGTACTTTCACTCGACACCTACCGGAGATTGGCTTGACCGCTTTGTTCCTACAGCCACCCCGTTCCCACGGCTGTCGCCGGACGTCGGCATCGACAGCTGGTACGTCCTTGACGTCCGCCAGGGTCGCGTGTTGCTTTACTGCGACAAACCTTCCTGGGGCACACTTATAGTCTGGTTACCGCTTAGCGGCAAGCACTATTTGCTCCCGGAGACCCTGCGCTTGAGTCAGGCCTTCGATGGAGCAGTGATCTGCGGTAAGTCTGCCCAGTGCAGGGAGGCTAACTACTCTTCTGATCATACCTTTTCTGTCATCTTCGTGGGCTCTGACGGCAAGCGTGATACATCCGAGGATTCTGATTCAAATGAGGAGGATTCTGATTCAAATGAGACTTGGGCGAGCATGTACACGTCTGATTCAGATGCGTGGGGTCAGATCTACCTCCTGAATGATGATCGGTATAACAATATTGACCATCCGGCTATACAGCACAACCCACCTGTGCTTCATGGGAATTGTTTGTACTTTACCCTAGACATGCTGGAGGGAGAGGAAGTGATGCCCGCACTACAGTTTAGCCTTGCAGCAGCTGATGATGAGAAGCTTTCTATTCTTCTTTCTCCTGAAGATGCCAGTCCATATCCAGCCGGAATGTACCTTGCAACCTCAGGAGGACTTGTATTTGTTGGACCAGTAGCAGTGGATAGTGATGATGATGATGATGGGAATGAAGATAACACAATATGTGTATGGTCTTTGAGTAACAGCCCCCCTCCAGTTTGGACTCGCAAGTATAACATAACCTTGGAGATGTCTCTTCCTCCTGGCATGATTGGTCCACGAGACCTTCCTAATGTAGCCGGATTCTTCAAGGGGGAAGAAGCTATTTGTATTAACACAGGAGGAAGGGTCTTTGCAATTGAAGTCGAATCACAAGATCCCAAGTTCTTGTGAGTTTGTTGCTGTTCTACAGTTCAACGAATTCTAGATGCCTCAAGATCCCAAGTTCTCCACAAGACAGAAGGCCAAGGCTGAAGTTCTTGGCAAGAGGAGTGGATTCTTGGCTGCGACACCTTCTTGTAAAAAGGCCAAGGTTGAACAGTCGGCTCTGGAGGATTGGCTATGATGAATTCTGCCATGAATTCTTGGCTACGACACCTTCTTTGTTCTTACTGGACTGTTAACTGCAACGGATTATACTTGCCCTTCGGTCCATGGCAGTGCCCGCCTCGACCGGGCCACATCGGCGCCCGTGTCTAGGAGAAGCTTTAATTGGGTCCAGACAAGCCCAAACCACAGCGAGGGTAATCCCGGCGGCCGCTACCACTCCACTTCCACAGCCTTCCACTCCGCACGCCCGAACACCCTATCTCTCTCACTCCCCACGCACCTCTTCCACAGCCTTCCACTCCCACTCCCACTCCCCCTCCCACTGGCCACTTCCCAGTCCCCACGCACACTCCCGAACCCTAGATCTCTCCCACTCCCCACGCACCTCTTCCAAATTCGATCCATGGAGAAACCCCACGGACCTCTTCCTGAGATGGGATCCGTAGAGTAAGTGTTTTCCACGGATGAGTTGGTGACGGAGATCACAGTCCCCCTCCCTCCCTCCGACCCCGCGTGCCTTGTCCGCTGCACCGCGACCTGCAGAAGCTGGCTGCGGATCCTCACGGGCAAGGACATCCGAAAAGTTTACAGCAGACGCTACGGCAGTCCATCGTTCTTGGGGTACTTTCTGTCGTCTCCGACCCAAGTTCGTCATGAACGTTTTGTTCCTACTACAGCCAGCCAAGGGTACTTTCACTCGACTCCTACCGGAGATTGGCTTGACCGCTTTGTTCCTACAGCCACCCCGTTCCCACGGCTGTCGCCGGACGTCGGCACCGACAGCTGGTACGTCCTTGACGTCCGCCAGGGTCGCGTGTTGCTTTACTGCGACAAACCTTGTTGCTTTACTGCGACAAACCTTCCTGGGGCACATTTATAGTCTGGTTACCGCTTAGCGGCAAGCACTATTTGCTCCCGGAGACCCTGCGCTTGAGTCAGGCCTTCGATGGAGCAGTGATCTGCGGTAAGTCCGCCCAGTGCAGGGAGGCTAACAGCTCTTCTGATCGTACCTTTTCTGTCATCTTCGTGGGCTCTGACGGCAAGCGTGATACATTCGAGGATTCTGATTCAAATGAGGAGGATTCTAATTCAAATGAGACTTGGCGAGCATGTACACGTCTGATTCAGATGCGTAGGGTCAGATCTACCTCCTGAATGATGATCGGTATAACAATATTGACCATCCGGCTATACAGCACAACCCACCTGTGCTTCATGGGAATTGTTTGTACTTTACCCTAGACATGCTGGAGGGAGAGGAAGTGATGCCCGCACTACTGTTTAGCCTTGCAGCAGCTGATGATGAGAAGCTTTCTATTCTTCTTTCTCCTGAAGATGCCAGTCCATATCCAGCCGGAATGTACCTTGCAACCTCAGGAGGACTTGTATTTGTTGGACCAGTAGCAGTGGATAGTGATGATGATGATGATGGGAATGAAGATAACACAATATGTGTATGGTCTTTGAGTAACAGCCCCCCTCCAGTTTGGACTCGCAAGTATAACATAACCTTGGAGATGTCTCTTCCTCCTGGCATGATTGGTCCACGAGACCTTCCTAATGTAGCCGGATTCTTCAAGGGGGAAGAAGCTATTTGTATTAACACAGGAGGAAGGGTCTTTGCAATTGAAGTCGAATCACAAGATCCCAAGTTCTTGTGAGTTTGTTGCTGTTCTACAGTTCAATGAATTCTGGATGCCTCAAGATCCCAAGTTCTCCACAAGACAGAAGGCCAAGGCTGAAGTTCTTAGCAAGAGAGTGGATTCTTGGCTGCGACACCTTCTGGTAAAAAGGCCAAGGTTGAACAGTCGGCTCTGGAGGAATCCCGTTTGACGATGCCGACGATTCGTGAAGGCTCGCCAGATCTTTGACAGCCGCGGCAACCCCACCATTGAGGTATGGGCTTGTGGTCGCTTCCCCTATGCATCTCTTGAGATATTGACTGCACTTTTGTGTGTACGTGTAGGATAGTTGGCCCTTAGTTGGATGGTTAGCAGTTTTTTGTCAGTTTAGGTCTATAGATTTAGATTCCATGCAACTTTTAAGATATTCACTGCATAATTGGTTGACTCTATACTCTGCTTAGGTCAGTATTATGCAGGAATTTTATTAAGGAGCAGATCGGGAGGTCTTTTTTTTTTTACTCAAATCGAATTCACAGTCTTTTCTTCTGGATTGCTATGTCCACTTGTATAAACATGGTTCATACAATTTGCTTTTGTTGTTTCAAATGCACTTTGTTCGGTCTGCTGATTGTTGCCCTTAGGGCTTGTTGGCGGTCGTTAAACCGTGTTTTGACCGCCACCCTACCGGTAAATAAAAGCATAACACCAAGATTTTGTGCATAGTAGATAGGAATAATGCTACTCCACAAGTTTTGGTGAATATTTGGATGCAGGAGGAAATCCATTGAAAATGGGAGCAAAAGCCTACCGCCGGCCCCATCATAGGCCGGCCGGCTTATGTTGGATCTCAACATGGTCCAGCAGTCCCAGGCATCTCCCAATGGGCTCAAACATCAAGGATCAAATGGCCAACAAATATTTCCCAGCCCGGAGTATCGACCACTGCGCAAGGCCCAACAAACAAGCCCATCAACCACTCAAAAAGGCGTCAAATCACCGGGCATGACCGTGGATCTTAATGGGCACATCATGAGAGGCCAGCCCAACAAAATTCGAGGCATTCGGAGAAAAAAGCCCACCGGCCGGCCTACTGTTGTCTCCAAATCGGCCCGTCTTTTTCCAGTCGGTTCCAGAGGCGGTTGCAAGCTCACTTGACGCGCCGGCTAAGCCAGGAGAAGTCGGCAAGAAGGGAATATTCCACGAAATGCTCCAAGACCTTCTCCACTCTCCCAAGGCAACTCAACTATAAATAGAGGACCTCCCCTCACTTCCAACCTGCACCTTCACACTTGAGAAGAGAAGATCCAATGTAGGGTCACGCTCTTCTCATGTGATCATTCCACTTGTGTAGTTTAGAGTAGGCTAGTTGGTCATGGGAGTTAGAGTAGAAGTGAGAGCTTCGCTCGGAGCTCCGGAGTTCTCTTCGGAGTTTGGGTAAAGTTCTCGTGTATCTTTTCTTTTATACTTTCTTTAATATAATTATTTCTTATTTATTTTCTTATTTATTTAATTTAGTTTTCCTTTTAGTTTATATTTATTTAAGTAATTGTTATAAGGAAATTCCTGTGTTGGTTCCACGTCTGTGTATGGTATGTCTATCTGCATGGGTTGTTTGCACCGCAAATGCTTACACAATCCACATAGATTTGTTATGCATGGTTGGCTTGCTCTTACGCGTAGAGTAAGTTATCTAGGATATTTGCTTGCATGGTACGAGGAATTATTCTAGACGTGAGTTTGCTCTACACCCCACGGAGGATGGTAGCCGCGAGTACGGGTGACAGGCGTACCGGTCTCTGTAATCCACCACGTCCGGGTGATGGTTTTAGTAGGGAGGTCAATAGCACGTAGTTCCCCAAGGTAGTTGAACCTAATTCTCGGGTTGCTGCCTTGGTATGCGTGTGCCCCGATATGCAGGAACGTATCTGTAATGAAAGTTTAAGCAAGTAATTGTAGACTATCAGGAAATACTATATGCTAACCCTTAGGCTGATACCCTTCTTCTCGTTGTCCTCCCAGTTGACTAGTTCTATCTCTTTATCTTCATATGGAATTCTTGCGTGTGTTTGGTTGCGACCCATCATATATGTATCTCTGCTTTGGTCTAGTTTGCAAGTTATAAATAATAGATGTTTTCTTGTTAATTAATGATATTCTTAGCGATGCTTCCCTGTGGAAATATAAATACGATACCCTTGGAATACTCCTGGGTGAAATGCTACAACGGTGTTCCGTGCGCTTGCGGAGTTGATATTTAATCTCTGTGCGTAAGAAACGCCAACAAGCATTTCTGGCGCCGTTGCCGGGGAAGCAATGGTTTAATATATCTTTGATTGACATCGATTATCCATTATGATTAATTTGCTGCTAGACTAAGCATCCACCTGCATTTTGTTTGAGCATATCACCATCACATCTGCATTGTTTTTCTTTTCAAACCATCTGCATGTTTAGTTCCCCTCCATCCCACCTCGCTGCATTTAAAAAAAACTCGAGTGCCCAATCATAGGCCTCGAGCTTTCAAAAAAAAAACTTAAACAAAAAAAAAGAACCCGAGCGCCCAATCATAGGCGTTGGGATTTTGAAAAAAATAAATAAATAAACTCCGAGTGCCCAATCATAAGGCCGGAATTTGTTTAAAAAAAATAGAGAAAGGTTGGATTTATATGACAGGAAGAAGGAAACATACTTGGCGGAACCAAGACGTTCAATGAAGAGATCTAAGAGCTTAGTCTTACATTTTATTGCAAAGACTAAGCTTGGGGAGGAACCACCAGGTACGCACACGCAATTATCCCTGTTTTCTTTGTCATATATCCTCTCCTTTCAAAATAATTAAAAAAAAAAATGCTGCCTGAAACATTCAATGCTTTATGAATGCAAAGATACTTTGAGTTGCTCTCTGATGAAAATATGCTGCATCTTTTTGACCATACCCCTTGCTCTTGAAGTTTCTTTTCTTACATGGGTGTTGGTTGAGCTATTAGTCATAAATCAATCCCTTGCGTCTCTTTCTGTTGGTTGGGTGAAGATCACTTCTGTGCCTCTGTTCTCCATTGAGATTATGCCCGGTGGCCGTTCAACCAACAGAAAAATACACGTCTCTATGATACTTTCATGACAGAAGGAGAGAATAATGTGCTCTGCTCTCCTCACATAGTTAATCGAATTAGACATGGTGTCTAGGTTGATCAATTGACCTATAGAGATATGTTCGATGTAGACGAATGGATTTGTACTAACCAATGCAGGATCTTTCTGAGAGCAAACCAATCAGGCAACATGAAAGGCACACAATTCAAGAAGAAGGAACCAACAAGGCGGACCCAGTGCTTCCACAAGAAAGATTTAATCGCTTAGCTTTGCACATAGTTGCAAGAACTAAGCTTGGGGAGGGACCGCCAGGTGAGTACTTCTGTATACGATATTATACTCTTCTTGAATTGTGCCCTTTCCTTCAAAAAAATAAATAAATAAATAAAATAAAATAAAATAGAATAAAAAAAACAAAAATATTAGGTTCTCGGCAAAGCCCAATAGGGGCTAGCCACCTGTATCACCCTCATTCTTTTTGCAGACACAAGAAGAATGAAGGAAGCGGCCTATTCAAACTTAAGTCTTGCAAAGACTCAAGCTTGGGGAGGACCCCCAGGTAAGTATTTCTAAACTTTCCTTGAATAAATAAACTCCCTGTTTCGAATAAATGCTAGAATCTTGGTGTTATGCTACGCATAAGGGAAATGATGATCGAGTTACAAATTAGCTCCCCATGTGTCGCATAGATGCAACCTCTACTCCCGACATACGTGTTATTTTTATTTGAGCATGATCACATCATGAGTCTTGCTTATTTCTGTGGGTTGCATTTGTTACACCAAGTCTGAGCATTGTGGATTGTGATATGGCATGATTAGGACTTGTGGCAATCTCTTAGTATGGTCTCATCCAGAGGTGTTTTTCTTGAATTGCTGCAAGTACCTAAAACCCTTCTGTTTTGGCACACTTCTCTTAGTGTGAGGATTTATTTACCTACCAGAGCCATATCATAATATTCGAAACAGCCCCACTCATAGCCATTTGTTTATGTATTGAGTTTTGTTAAGGTTTGATGTACTCTTGAAACTAAGCACTTCTAATTTGGTCATAATTCCTTCGCGTGTGTTTTCGAAAATTTCTCTCCACCAAATAAAAAGGGGAATGTTTGGATAAATCAACCAAACATTTTTCAGAGTTTGCAAAACTTTTGGTCCATCCAAAAAGCTCAAGAATATTTCAAAATGTTTCCTTTTGAACCATGCAAAAATTTATGGCCCCTCGCACCATGGAGCAGTAAAAAAAAAAAGAAAACACTCCATGGTTGCATGACAAAAGTCAACGGCTATATGGTTCTTATCATAAACATCTTGAGCAAAATAAAGGACCAATATTTTCAAAACCCCCTTTCCACAAGTGTGAGTCCATTTTCTCCCCCTCCATCACATCATTTCTTATGACCAAAATAAATGGAGTTGCTATGTTGATTGAGACTCATTCTTTAGCTTTACAATATATGCATGACATTTGCGCATTCCTTACCAAGCTCCACATACAAAGCCTCAATTTGGTAGAAGGTAGGATGAGTGAAGCTTGTAGGAATAGACTCACATTGGCTGGTAAGAAAAGTGCCTGCCAAAACGAAGGAGAATTTTTTGCACCTTACCTTGTAGCACATAAAAACTCTGGATGCATACCTGCTAGAATTGTTTACTTGTCCAAAAGTGCCGTTCTAGTCTTCGATGCTGCATGACAAGGTGTAACGTATAAGCCCCACGATTTTTGCAACACTCATGAATATTTTGTGCTCTCGTAAACTTACCACTGTTTAGGGAGTATGTTGTCGCATCTTTATTACCCATGGGGCGTTTCTTTGTAACTCCTGATCCGCCGGTACCCTGAGTTGAGTTTGCTCGGGACGAGCAAAGTTTAAGCTTGGGGAGGTTGTTGGCGGTCGTTAAACCGTGTTTTGACCGCCACCCTACCGGTAAATAAAAGCATAACACCAAGATTTTGTGCATAGTAGATAGGAATAATGCTACTCCACAAGTTTTGGTGAATATTTGGATGCAGGAGGAAATCCATTGAAAATGAGAGCAAAAGCCTACCACCGGCCCCATCATAGGCCGGCCGGCTTATGTTGGATCTCAACATGGTCCAGTAGTCCCAGGCATCTCCCAATGGGCTCAAACATCAAAGATCAAATGGCCAACAAATATTTCCCAGCCCGGAGTATCGACCACTGCGCAAGGCCCAACAAACAAGCCCATCAACCACTCAAAAAGGCGTCAAATCACCGGGCAAGACCGTGGATCTTAATGGGCACATCATGAGAGGCCAGCCCACAAAAATTCGAGGCATTCGGAGAAAAAAGCCCACCGGCCGGCCTAGGCCTAGGCCGGCCGGCCTACTGTTGTCTCCAAATCGGCCCGTCTTTTTCCAGTCGGTTCCAGAGGCGGTTGCAAGCTCACTTGACGCGCCGGCTAAGCCAGGAGAAGTCGGCAAGAAGGGAATATTCCACGAAATGCTCCAAAACCTTCTCCACTCTCCCAAGGCAACTCAACTATAAATAGAGGACCTCCCCCTCACTTCCAACCTGCACCTTCACACTTGAGAAGAGAGATCCAATGTAGGGTCACGCTCTTCCCATGTGATCATTCCACTTGTGTAGTTTAGAGTAGGCTAGTTGGTCATGGGAGTTAGAGTAGAAGTGAGAGCTTCGCTCGAAGCTCCGGAGTTCTCTTCGGAGTTTGGGTAAAGTTCTCGTGTATCTTTTCTTTTATACTTTCTTTAATATAATTATTTCTTATTTATTTTCTTATTTATTTAATTTAGTTTTCCTTTTAGTTTATATTTATTTAAGTAATTGTTATAAGGAAATTCCTGTGTTGGTTCCACGTCTGTGTATGGTATGTCTATCTGCATGGGTTGTTTGCACCGCAAATGCTTACACAATCCACATAGATTTGTTATGCATGGTTGGCTTGCTCTTACGCGTAGAGTAAGTTATCTAGGATATTTGCTTGCATGGTACGAGGAATTATTCTAGACGTGAGTTTGCTCTACAACCCACGGAGGATGGTAGCCGCGAGTACGGGTGACAGGCGTACCGGTCTCTGTAATCCACCACGTCCGGGTGATGGTTTTAGTAGGGAGGTCAATAGCACATAGTTCCCCAAGGTAGTTGAACCTAATTCTCGGGTTGCTGTCTTGGCATGCGTGTGCCCCGATATGCAGGAACGTATCTGTAATGAAAGCTTAAGCAAGTAATTGTAGACTATCAGGAAATACTATATGCTAACCCCTAGGCTGATACCCTTCTTCTCGTTGTCCTCCCAGTTGACTAATTCTATCTCTTTATCTTCATATGGAATTCTTGCGTGTGTTTGGTTGCCACCCATCATATATGTATCCCTGCTTTGGTCTAGTTTGCAAGTTATAAATAATAGATGTTTCCTTGTTAATTAATGATATTCTTAGCGATGCTTCCCTGTGGAAATATAAATACGATACCCTTGAAATACTCCTGGGTGAAATGCTACAACGGTGTTCCGTGCGCTTGCGGAGTTGATATTTAATCTCTGTGCGTAAGAAACGCCAACAGGGCTTCAGATTGGCCATACATTGGACTTGTTTAAGTTTCTTTTTTATGAATCTCCGATCAAGTAGGCTGATTTATCTTTGTATGCCTCAGGTTGATGTGTGCTGCTCAGACGGAACCTTGGCACGTGCTGCTGTTCCCAGCGGTGTATCAACTGGTGGTATAGTCAATACATACTCATCTTGAAGATATTATAGAATCCATATCTTGTGCCATGTGTAAAGCTCAAGAGCCCGACTCCATCCTACGCGCAGGTGTTTATGAAGCTCTGGAGTTGAGGGATGGTGGATCTGACTACCTGGGCAAGGGAGTTTCCAAGGTTTGCCCTTATACGTGCCTGTCATTACCTTCATTTCTGTGTTTTCCTTCGCTGCTTTCTTATAGCTGTGTAAACCTTGATAGGTAGTCTAGTATTTTCCCATCATGCTTGTCATTCAGTCATTGTAATTGGTTCTGAGTTATATGCTTGAAGGTGCAGTTGTTATTTTTCTCAGCTGTTGTTTATTTAAATTAAAAGATGAGCTGTTGTTTCTGTTTTATACTTAGCTGTACTGTAAATCTTTGAAGCTTCTGTATGCTGGACAATGTTTGGACCAGTTTTCTGCTTTTATCTGGTGTTCTGAACGATATTTCTGTTTACTGTAAAATATATGGTCTCTTCCATCTTCTGAATTTTTGTTGTTAGAGGTTAGAGTTGTCCAATGTTTCCACAGTTATGATTCCATCTTTTCTATATTGACAAAATAGCAAATAATCATGCACAAAAGCTGCATGAAGTTGTCTAGTGTAGGTCAGTGGTGAAAACTCCATTGTGGCGGTTGATCACATGGTAACTAATATAAAGCACCTTGCTGAACCTGTGCCATCACATGTTCTAGATGACAGCTAAGCTTATTAATAGATTGTGGAACATCAGTTGCACCTGCAGCTTGTTTTGATTTTTCTACACAATTACGGTAGATGGACAATGTATTGTTTGCAGGCTTATTTGATTTAATCATCTGTATGCTTACATTCTTTTTGTCTTGGCTCAGGCTGTTAACAATGTGAACACTATCATTGGACCTGCTCTTGTTGGCAAGGTTTGTGTTCTGTTGTCCTATCTATGGTTGTTATAATTTGATGTTAAGTATATTATTAATTATCTGTTCTGTTTGTTCTGCAGGACCCTACAGCTCAGACCAACATTGACAACTTTATGGTCCAGCAGCTTGATGGCACTAAGAATGAGTGGGGATGGTGCAAGCAAAAGGTATCGTTATGAGGATCACTACCATTATATATGAAAGCGTTCTTATATTTGTTTTGCAAATTTGATGCCTGACATGTTTTTTTTCTTTGTCTGATGTATTCAGCTTGGTGCTGATGCCATCTTGGCTGTGTCGCTAGCTGTTTGCAAAGCTGGAGCTAGCATCAAGAAAATTCCTTTGTACCAGGTTCATAGCTTGTTAACCTTAATTTTTAGTCTATTTTACATCTTCTCATTTATCTCTTTTTTTTTTTGGCAGCACATTGCCAATCTTGCTGGCAACGCACATTTTGTTTTGCCTGTCCCAGCATTTAGTGTCATCAATGGTGGTTCCCATGCTGGAAACAAGCTTCCTATGCAGGCAAATCTTTGAACTTAATTTTGACACCTTGTTTTATTTACCTGCATTGTTGTTTATGCTCTTTATATATTATACAGGAGTTCATGATCCTGCCTACTGGAGCTGCCTCCTTCAAGGAGGCTATGAAGATGGGCGTGGAAGTTTACCACCACCTGAAGGCAATTCTCATCCCTTTCATGTCGTTGTTGTCTCATGTTATCATATCGTCCTTTGCCTCAAATTTATATATCCTTTTTTTTTCTAATTTTCTGTAGTCTATCATAAAAAAGATGTATGGGCAGGATGCCACCAATGTTGGTGACGAGGGTGGTTTTGCCCCAAACATTCAGGTTAGCTCTCCTAGTCTTAATGTGTGAGATCTTTATATTCCCTTCAAGATGTCTAGGAGATGCTAAGCATCAGGGCACTTCTTTTTCTTGGTTCGCCATGGGAGACTAATTGATCTTGTAGTTGTAGTAATTAACCCTTTCCCCTTTCCTTGTAGGAAAACAAGGACGGACTTGAGCTCACGAGCACCCGCAGTGTTGCTTCCGAATCGAACCGAGAGGAGTCCACGGTTCGGTTTGTGCCGATTTCTACACTGCAGCATGCGAACCGAGGGAAAAGATTCCTTTGTTCGAACCATGTTTTCGGTTCGACGCGAGACGACGCGAGGGAATAAACTAATCCTACACAACTACTTTTGGCCCTCCACCGCTGCGCCAGGAGAAGCAATCGTTGCTTTGGAGAGTGAGAAAAACTGGTTTTTTATCCTGCACGGGTCCCACAAGACCGATGCTCACACTCGAGCAATCGAACCGTAGCTGCGTTCGATTTTTCAAGAGTTCACCATTCGAACCGACAGTGCTGATGCTCTAAAGACTGCAATTGAGAAGGCTGGATACACTGGAAAGGTTTGTCTGCGTGATTTAATTTACTGACCCATCTGTTTCACTATAATTGCCCATGCATACCAACCAAGGAAATGAGTTTCAACTTCCAAGAAAACCAGTGTTAAATGACCATCAATACCCCTATTGAATATTTGAATAGAATAATACAACTACTTCTTTCAGAGCATTAATTAGTGGTGTGGAGTGGAAATTTTCTGAACGTATTATCTTGATCCCATGGACAAGAGCATTGTGTTTTTTAATGAAAAATTTGTGGTTGGTTGATTTTCGGACTATTTCTGAATGCTAGGTTGTCATTGGTATGGATGTTGCTGCTTCTGAGTTCTACAAAGACAAGAACAAGACATATGACCTTAACAAAGATGAGGTAGTCTTACTGCTTCCCTTTCATTTTCTTGGTACAGTTCATGAACTTAGTTAAATTGGTTCCTGTTTCTAATTATATTTTCTGCTGTTCTAGAACAATGATGGTACACAGAAGATATCTGGAGACAGCTTGAGGCATGCATACAAGTCATTTGTCAGTGAATACCCCATTGTCTCGATCGAAGATCCATTTGATCAGGATGACTGGGTGCCCTATGCTAAGATGACTGAAGAAATTGGAGAGCAAGTGCAGATTGTTGGTGATGACCTTCTTGTCACCAACCCCACCGTAAGTATCTTATTTGTTCTGAGATTGATCTAATGTCAGTTTTGTTAGGCAATTTATATTAATAAATTCATGTGTTTTCAGAGGCTTGCAAAGGCTATCAAGGAGAAGTCATGCAATGCTCTTCTGCTCAAGGTATTCATCGAACCCTGCATTTTCTGTTCAGTTCTGTGCTCTGTACATGGGTGGCTCTGTCGGTGGTGGGGTGGCTGATAATTCACCAATTTTTCAGGTTAACCAAATTGGATCTGTGACTGAGAGTATTGAGGCAGTGAACATGTCAAAACATGCCGGCTGTTGTGTCATGGCAAGTCCTAGGAGGTATGCATGTAGCTGATTTGTCACTGTTTATCTCATGTATCATTTCTGATGTTGATTTGTTGATTTCGTTAGTGGTGAGACCGAAGACACATTCATTGCTGATTTGGCGGTTGGTTTGGCCACGGTAAGATTAGAATCTTGGTATATTGCATATAAAAAGATGTTAGACACCCTTTCCTTTTTACCAACATCTTCTTGTTGATGATAATGCATAGTATATGAACCTTTTCTGTAACAGGGCCAGATCAAGACTGGAGCTGTGTGTCTTGCCAAGTGTAACCAGGCAAGTGATTTTCAACTGCTGTTGAATAGGAATTGAACCTTTTTTTTTTTGGTAGCTTCATGACTCGATCAAAATTCCATGCTTGTTTTTTCAATGTATTCTGTCACGCACAGAATTGGTCCATTTATACTGTCCATTCTGTTTCTTCTGTATTCCTTCATTCCTCAACAATGACTTAGGTTTTAAAGTTCCTTACAGTACAGCTCTTTTATAGTCTCATAGTCTGAGTGGATTATCATTTTTACTAACATTTTCAAATGGTTGGATTAGGATTGAGGAAGAGCTTGGAGCTGCCGCTGTCTACGCTGGTGCCAAATTCCGTGCACCTGTGGAGCCCTACTAAGTGATCGAGCAACAGGTTCCTGTCTGGATCGAACTTTTGTGATCGAGCAACAAGCTCTCGTCTGTTAATGGCCGGGCATGTAGCAAAACTCTAGTTTTGGTCCCGGGCAGGGCCTCCGCCGGGGGCTGTGTGCAAGAGCTCAAGCGCGGCCAGAGCGCTCTCCGCCATAGTGCCCGCAGATCCGGTCGCTGTGACCGCCTCTAAACACAGCTAAATGGGTGATTGCGTTTGACAGTGGGTGGATAAGCGCAAGAACACCAGCTGCATGTTTGGATCCGGGGAGCTAAACTTTAGCCTCGTCACATCGAATGTTTAGATGCTAATTAGAAATATTAAATGTAGATTAATAACAACCCATTTCATAACTCCTAGGCTAATTTGCTAGTAAGTCTAATTACTTCATGATCTGAAAATGTGGTGCTACAGTCAATAATTACCTATGATGGATTAATTAGGCTTGACAGATTCGTTTCACGAATTAGCCTAGAGGTTGTAGAATTATGTCATGTTTGATTCTCCTAATTGGTATATTGAAACATCCAACGTGACAGAGAAAGTTTAGCCCGTGAAATCCATACACGCCCCAGGTCCTCTAGTAACTAGACCAAATTATGCACACCATGCATCCACTGTGTCATGAATAATGACGGGCAGAAAAAAGGGACTTCTCAAACAGAAGATATCAATGGAC
Organism: Eragrostis nindensis; assembly: GCA_012490785.1. Lineage (NCBI taxonomy): Eukaryota > Viridiplantae > Streptophyta > Magnoliopsida > Poales > Poaceae > Eragrostis > Eragrostis nindensis. The sequence continues at coordinate 1,084,489 of JAAXCT010000128.1, forward strand.
CTAGCTAACCTACGGCCGGCCGTAAAATTAGCCACCGTTACAGTCTTTACTAACTTTGGAAATTCTAACCCACGCCTACCTGATCAAGCAGTACCGCTTGCTAATCTAGCAATTCTAAGGCACCGCTTGCTAATCTAGCAATTCTAAGGCTTTATTTAGTTTCCTCAACTTTTCACTAACTTTTCACTATTCATCAACAACTTTCCATTATTCATATTATTCGTTCCCTCACAAAACACGCTCAATAAAGTTTGTTACAGTGTATTTCACTAACTTTCACCAACCAAGGGGGTGTTCGGTGCAGGGTCAAATTTTTTGAGTTTATTGTAGCAAAGAGAATCTTACCATTTAGGAGTACTAAATAAAGTCAAATTGAAAAACTAATTTTAGAAATGAGTACTACTTTACGAGACGGATCTAACGAAGGTAGTTAAGCCGTGATTAGAGGATGGTTACTGTAGCATCACTGTACCAAAACATAGATTAATTAGGCTCGTTAGATTCGTCTCGTAATTTATTATCCATCCGTAAAAAAGTTGTCATTAGACTTTGTTTAGTACTCATAAATAGCAAGATTCTCTCTATTGGGAAGCGTGCATTTGAGGGTAAAAGATTTGAGGAGGGAAACGAACACCCCTAAACATCCCCTGAGACCCGTCCATGATTTTGGCGCCAACCCCACTCCCCGCCAAATAAAAAGCACGAGCGGGGCCCACACTTCTCTTGCGCCCTGTTTCGTCCAGAATAAATTGTCTCGGCAACCCCCAAAAAAAAAAACTTGTCTCACCCCCAAACACCGTCTACCTGACAGATTACTCCCTGCCCGTAGCCGACTGACGAGCAAGATTGCTCAACCTGATTCCAACAACGAAAAGAGATTGATCGACAAACAATAGAAAAGCCAACAAGATGTGGCAGGAGAATACAGCGCAGGGAGAACAAAGTGATAGACCCATGACTGCTGATGGAGGGCACAACAAGGGAAAACAACTTGTGTTCCGTGACAGGTGTGGCAGGCCGGGACATAGCCCTCAAAGCTGTGGACGCCCACTGATCTGTGAGAGATGTGGTAAAGAGGGACATGTTGCTAGAGCCTGCTCAAAGAAGAAAGCTTGGGACCATATTGCCCCATTCTGTGGCCTGGCCGCTCCTGGTCAAGGTTTCTTCTTCATTGAGAGTGATAAATCTGAGCAGGGAATCAGGGATATGTCCAATACTGCATTGTTATCTATCCTTTCTGGAGAAGTTTCAGCTAAGCAAATCAAAAACGAATTCAAAATGAAGGCTGGGCCTCAGTCCACATGGAGGTGGTATGCAAAAAAAAAAAAAAAATGGAGATAATTCCTTTCAGATGAGGTTCCCAAACACCAGAACCCTTGAGGACCTTGCTTTTTTCTCTAGCGTCGGTATGGGGACTCTTCCCAACGTTACTTTCAAGGTGAAAAAATGGAATGCAGCTGTCGGGTCCACAGGGAGTATGGACAGTGCTTGGTTCAGGATCAGAGGTATCCCGTATGAGAAGAGGTCTGAACAAAACGTGTGCAAAGTGGGCTCCTTTGTGGGCTTACCCCTGGAGGTTGATGTCGATAACCTGAACAAGTTTGATCATGTTAGAATTAAAATAGGTTGCAGAGATGTGACAAAAGTACCTGCTATAGTCAACGGAATGATCGACTTCTTGTTCTATGATTTCAAGTTCCAAAGGGAAGTGGTGCAGGAAGGCACCACCAACCCTGCATGCAATAAATGGGTGAGGAATGACAAGACAAGCCATCCCCCAAGAAGCAGAAAACCTCTGATGAGAAGAACTTGAGTGCTGAAGGGTCGCTGTATTCTGCTGGAACAACTAGAGAGCAAACTGCTAACCTGGCTGGTGGTGGAGGTGTGAAGGAAAATTCTGATAAGGGAAACAGGGATGGAAACTCTGGGAAAGCAGGGGATCTCGAACTGCAAAATGTGGAAGATGAAGAGAGTGAGGATGAGGGTCTCAAATTTGGTGACTTCTTATCTCCTGGAGGTCAATCTTTCGATCAACTTCGGATCCTTTGAACAACATGAAATCAAGAAGATTTGGAATGTTCAGATCTCTGAATATAAATCCACCGCTATTAATGAGTACGGCTCAAATTTCACTACGTCAAAATTTGACCCTTTGGCAGCCATTGAGGCGAAGGTTGCACTGTTGACGGGCAACAAATCCCCACATCTAAACATGACTAGTGAAACTCCTCTGCCCAAGGATGACGGCAAGGACCCTAAGTGGGAACAACACACTCAAGCTTATTATTTTTTGTTTTTATATTGTAGGCTGAAATTATTGGAAATAGGAGAGGATTCCAGGTTGAGACAGCTTCTGGTAAGAAGGCCAAGGGTGAACTCAGGGGCGGACCCATGTGGAGCCCAGTGAGGGCACGGGCCGCCGCTCAAGTCTGCAAACACAGTGTAATTTAGCACTTTTCTACTGTACAAAACACTGCAGCAAGCTTGTAGGCCCCCGCTCGATTTTTGTGCTAGGTCCGCTCCTGGGTGAACTGTCTTGTCAGAGTGAGAACGTTTCAGGAGCTGAGTTATGAACTCAATTATCATAATTTGGTATTATCGGTTGCGTTTAGAATTGTTGCTAATATTTTAATTTACCCCTTCGGATCGGACCAGGACTCTTGGTGCCTTGGTGGTGAAGACTTTGGTTAAGTTTGATGCCAACCCCCCACCCCCTCCATGCCAGCAATTCAGACTAGTTACATTAAAAAAAAAAACAATTCAGACTAGTTGGTACTGTATGTGCTACTCTGATATCCTCAGGGGTACATGTACGGTAGCAGTACTAAATCAAAATTGTCGTATGCTGAAATGTTACTAATTAAACCAAATAAAACAATTTTTTTATTTTTTACGGAGTCTTTAATTTCCGTTCGACTCTCATAGGTTTACATATAGTGCTGCTGTTTGCTACATTCCGTCTGTAGAACGGAGGTTTGCTAGCTGAGGACGTGCATACGGCTCGTTGCAAGACAAGCTGCACCTGCGTTTGACATAACTATATATCCAGATCATCCTGTAGAGCTTAGACCACTAAGCTTGAGCATGAAGAAGTCGACCAAGTCCATCTCGTAGGGGACAGCAGTCCGGTTCGTTTTATCCTTGAACAGGGGCAGGAAGCAGTCCATGACCTTTTCCACGGTCTTCCTATGAAGGTCGACGATGAAGACGGCGCTGCTTCTGTAGATAGCGAGCATTGATTCCCTGCTCAAGTGAAACCACTTCTCCTTGGGCGGGAAGAGTTGGCGTGGGTAGGGCACCGCGGCTGGTATCCTGAAAGCGGTGCGCTCCCACTCCGCATGGCCGCCGGTGGTTTGTTGTTGCTGATGACAAGTGGAAACAGCCACGTGCGAGATGTACGCGCAGACGACCGCAAGCTTGCCGTCTCCGGTGACGCAGAGGCGCGGGTTGCGTCCGGCGCGGACAGGGATCCTTGTAAAGGTAAAGCAGATGGGTCCTCCTGCTCCTCCCAGCTGCACGCTGAGCTTGTACAGGCTGGGGTCATCATCGTTACGGGCTCCCGTGTCGTGAGACCAGAAGAGCCAGTGTGCCGCGCCCTGGTGAACGACGGCGGATCTCTGGCCCGCCAAGTAGAAGGAGCGGTCGTCGTCGACAACGCACCGGGTGGGCACGCGCGGGCTCCAGCTGCGCGTGGCGGCGGAGTACAAGTAGAGATTCCGGCCGTTGTCGGTGGCGACGAGCAGCTGCGAGAAGGTGAAGCGGCCGGCGGCAGCGTCGGCGTCGGCCTGGACGTCGGCGGCTGTGATGATGGCGTAGGCGCAGAAGTTAGTAGGCTTCGTGTGCATTGGTGCGAGGAGGTGGCGTTCGCCCGTGACGGGGTTGCAGACGCCAAGGAGGAGCTCGGTGTCGTCGGGGCAGTGGATACACTGCATGAGTACGATGCCACGGCGTGCCGCCAAGGGCACGGCGTAGTCGAAGGCGCCGTCGCCGTCGGCCACCAAGGAGGAGGTGAGGGCACGAGCCGTGGGGCCAGGCCCGAGCGGCGACCCGGGCACCGGCAGGAAGAAGCAGGACGAGGCTAGCTGCGAGGGATCTCCCGTCCACATCATCACCCTTTGCAGGGCGTCCTGCAAGAAGAAGCCCAGCAGGAGGCCCTGGCCCTGGCGTGGGCACAGGATCTCGCGGAGGAAGGCCCGGTCGGTGAAGCGGCCAAGCCAGCGGCGGCATGTCACGGCCGACATGAACAGGTCCTTGACGGTGCCCACGCGGGACAAGACCTCGTGGAGGACGTGATCTGGCAAAGCCGACATGATGTCCCCGCCCCTGCCCGTGCGCCATCGTCGTCTCTTTGCAGCAACCGCATCCTCCGCCATGCCTCCCGCTCTCGCTATGCTACTGCTAGTCTGCTAGCTAGCTGTACCGCCTGTTTCGTTGTTGATGATTCATTGTTGATGACGACGAGGTTTATATATATATATATATAGATATTTTCCGAGATCGAGTCTGATCAAAGTCGGAATCTCAAGATATTTCGAGATCGATTCTGAATCAAAAAGTCCCGCATCCCGCAGGTTGCACCGGCCATTGAAAGAAATCTTCTCCCGTTATTAACGTGCCTAATTACCTGGCACTAATTAATTCCGGTAATTGTGTAATTCATGCAATAATTAGCTATAATTAATTCGATCCATCATTAGGACAAGTACAAAGGTGTTGTCTCATAGTTCGTCTCATAATCTTCAGAAGGTTTCATCAGACTACTTATACAATAGGTGATTGTTTTAGTTGTCTCGTAGTAATTGCATTTTTTCTTAATTTGTGGGTGAGCAAAGGAATATTTATGAGTTGCATGCCAACTACCACTCGTAAAATGGTGTTTAAGCCATCTCATACTCCTAAATTTTAGCGTATGAGGTCCACCTCTTTCTCTCACCACCCTCTCTCTCTTTCACCTCATCAAAAATTCTATATAAAGTTGCATGAGACGGGCTACGAGACTGCTTACGTGTAGCATTGTAGCTGCCCTAGTCTATCCCCTCCACGTGAAGTCAACAGGAGATAGGTACGTGTGTTGATGACCCTCCTGCTTGCTTAGTAGGAATAGGAAGACAACGATGACCCTCCTGGTTGCTTAGTAGGAGTGGGAAGTAGGAAGTCAACTGCACGTCGTCGTCGCCGGTGATCTCTTGTACGCGTTCTCTACTTCGTCTCCGGGGAATTTGTTTTCACCCATGATCTCTTGTACGCACTCTCAATATCATTTGTTTTCGCTGTAGTTGCCATAACCTTGTCGATTCTTTTTTGCCCCAGAATTGGGAAACGCACATAGGGGGTGTGTGCGCTTCGTTGGATGCAGATCGACCTTCACAGTTACACGCCAAACGCCATCGTCGGTGATCTGTTCTACGTGCTCTCTACGTCGTCTTCAAGAAATTTGATTTCGTTATAGTCGTCGTGTAATCTTGCCTATTCTTTTCTCCTCCAGAACTGAGATACCATGGGTGACGGTGTTGTGCCGTCTAAAAGGAGGAAGAATCAGATGCCATCGGAGGCTAATACTGCAGAGAACACGGACAGTTCGTCGCCCCTCGGCATTCTTGATAATCATCAACAGTCGGGTAAGATGTTCAATTCTTGCACACTGATTGAACTGACACAAAGTTCTTTTGTCTGTTTCTACGGTTGATGGAAACCTAACGACACTGAATGAACACAAGCAGGAACCAGTGCCATCAAGGTGGATGCTACTGTTGCACCTGTAGTAAACGGCCGGGAAAAAAAAATTGCCGCCAAACACCCCATGGTCCAAGACACCTGAGTACCGCAGGCAGTACCAAGCTCAGTATCGGGCTAGAAAGAAGGCTGAGAAAAAGGAAATTGATCAGAATTCCCAGACGTACGTCCGGGTTATTAGGTACTCCCTCCGTTTTTATAATGATGACGTTCGGACAGTGTCTGGTAGTTCTTTTTTAGTTCATTTGGGTTGTCCGAAGCGTCAAGAATTCACGGAAGGAGGGAGTACATATCTGTACTGTCGAGTTTTTACTTTCTCGTGAGTGCCCACTCATCACGGCTCCAATTCTCATGTAGACGTCCTAGACTTGACTGTGGCTTCTACTGGTAAACCCCGGATTTTTGGGCCCACGATGTTGCGGTCGGCACATTTGTGTTACGCGGGTACGCCGGTCAGGGTCATCGTCGGGGAGCCGGGTGCTACTTCGGGTCGGAGCCGCGAGCTCGGACACGGCCCCGGGTCGTCGCTCGGCCATCGTCGGGTGCTACTCCGGGTCGGAGCCGCGAGCTCGGACACGGCCCCGGGTCGCCGCTCGGCCGTCGTCGGGGAGCCGGGTGCTACTCCGGGTCGGAGCCATGAGCTCGGACACGGCCCCGGGTCGCCGCTCGACCGTCGTCGGGGAGGTGCTACTCCGGGTCGGAGCCGTGAGCGCGTCCGAGTCACCGTGCAAGGTCGGGGGTCGGAGCCGCGTCCCGGGTCGTTGTGCGTTGAGGTAGAGGACCCGGACGCCCTTCCGGGTGGTCACACGCTGAGGGCGGGGACACGGTTCCGGGTCGCTCCGGGTCGCTCGGGTCGTCGTGGCAGAGCCGGCGAAGCTGTCCGGGTTGCTGCGAGAGGCAGCCGGGGACCCAGGGGTGCGTCCGGGTTGCTCGCCGGAGTCGGAGGGGCCATCCGGGACACTCGCCGGAGTCGCCGATTCGGCATGGAGGACGTGCAGTGGAGGTGCATCCCGGGTCGGCCTGGTGGACGCGCGGTGGAGGAGAAGGCCGTCCGAGTGGCCCCTCCCATAGCATGTATGTGTAGAGTATAAAAGGAAACAGGCCCATCCACTCAGTCCTTGGTCCAGCAAAAAAGGACCCTGCAATCTGTCTCCCTGGTTCCGCCTCCAACCCAAGCTCAATATCGGCAACCAAATAACAACAAGTGCCCGATATTGCGGATTCTTGTGCGGTGGCCTCGCACGTCGCAACTTGCCGCCAGTCCAAACATCTCAGATTCTTGTGCCCACTAGCTGCGCTTCTCCGGGCGAATTGTCGTCAATAGTCATGTGCCACCGTGAACCGTATGCAGCCCGTTGAAATTAAGTGTACTAATTTGCCTGTGACTATAGCATCAGCTTAAAGAAATTTATCAAAGTTGAAGTTGTTGAGGAATTATTCAAAGTTCGCAATGTCTCAAGAACTGTTAAACAATTTTGCAACTTTATGTATTGATGCATGGAGAAGAAATTAATTGTTGGACGAGTTTTACATCCATGCCACCATCATCAGTTACTTTGCGCATAAAAATGCTACAAGAAACTGTAGAGGTAATGTGTACTAATCATTATATTATACTAATAGTTTGTTAAATATGTTGTAGATTTTATTACATAGTAAAAATTATATCTAAATATATAAATGAAATTATTATTTTTAATATAGAGGGTCCCAACTTTAAAATTAGCCCCAGGCCACCAAAATTTCAGGACTGGCCCTGGGCGCCCTGCCTCTCTCACGGGCGATGCAGCTCGACGGTCTACAGGAGCAGACTATCAGAATAAAAGTAGATGGGATCCAAATGGTTGAAAAGAGAAAAAGTGGATGGCTTGCAGGAATTGTACAAATTGGTAGACTTATTGACCTGATTGCTTTCTAAGCATCAGAAACAGTCGTGTGCACCATCCATTGAAGCCTCTAAAACTCGACCTGCCGGGGGTAAGACCGCCCCCGACGGCATTTTGCTAAGGAGGAGAGCCTCTCACGCAGGCCGAGAAAACCCCCGAACCCCCTCCCCATTCATACACAGGGACTCAGATGGCCGTTGTGAGCTGCGGCGCGAGTCTTAACCATGTGCTTTGAACTGGGGAGGACGAGGGGATTTTTTTCCACCTCACTGCCAGCAGTGAACAGTAACTCGAGTTACTATTCACTGCTACAGTGTCCCGTGAGGCACTCGGGTGAGCACCGCTCGAACCCGGGTGGGCGCGCGCGCGGCCTTACGGCTGGCGCAGCTAGCCAACTGAGCTGGGCTCAGTTCTCATCCATTGAAGCCTCTCATCTGCCACATCTACGGGCAATCGGTCGTACATTCATTGTCGACTGCAATTTATCCAACGTGCTCGGGCACAACCGCCGAACGAACGAGGGGTCGGTTGCCGAACCAACCGCGCGTCTGAATGAAAATATTATTTATCCATCTATATCGGTCAGTCAGCCTCGAAGCATTTTGTAGTAGTGGTGCTGAAGAGGTCGTGCTATGGTTTGGCGGGCCGGTGGCGTGGGCGCATCCTTCCTCCGGTGGGACTGGGTAGAATCAGGGAGGCTAGATTTTTTTTTTTTTGATATGAGGAGGCTAGATTTTTAGATAATGGAATCTAGATTTTTAGAAGCTACAACGGCAGTGGCCTTGACTTCTAAAAAAGTTACAACCAAATACAGTCACTGACAAAAGTCAGCCACCATCAGAAGAGCATACAAGCGACACCGATGAAAGAAAACCTATAAAAACAAAGAAAATCTTCAGACTATAGCTTCATTGTCTTCCGGTGCTGTTTCTTGGGTACGGTCGACTACACATGTCCGCTCATCCACCAAATCAAGGATAGAACGCACTTAAGTTTCTGCCAATCCAACGACGGACAACATATTTTGATTCAAGCAAAGACCACCCAAACTGCAACAGACAAAGGAGGATGTTCTCATGCCGACAATTCAGAACATCCATTGCAACATCAAAGATGCCAGCTGCTGAAGATTACAATAGAAGAACGATGAGAAATGCCATACGACCTTCGCCGAAGATCTCCAAGACGACGCTCCAACGAGAATGTAACGCCAAAGACGTCGCCGTCGCCCGTCTAGATGGAATTAGGTTTTCACCCGGAGATCAAAAGGGGCATCAACAAGAAGACAGCACCCCATGGAGGTGAATGGCGCCAGAAGGCGTCATTGCTGTCACCCACACCAAGGCGATCTAGGCTTTCGCCTAATTGCACCATACCCATTGAGCACTGGAAGAGATCCTCACACGGACAAGGAGTTGTACACATCTCCCTAATCGGACATGGCTGCACAAATCCGGCCACCAGCACAAGCCACGGAATAGGATTCAGATGGCCGACGAGCCGTAGAAGCCTCATGTCGTGTGACAGTAGAGGAACCCGACAGCAGACCTCCGATGGAGATCCCATGGCAGCCTGTGACCAGCAACGACGAACGGTAGCAGGTCGACGAAAACGATAGCCAAAACTGCGGCGTCCCGCGGCCCGGATCTGGCTACAGAGGCATCGAATCGCAGCCAGATGGCCTGCGCACCACCATCGGCGACGATGAGGGCCGCAGATCTCTTCCAATCACCGGCAATCGACTTCGAAGATGAATGGGGGAGTGAGGAACGGAAAACGCAAGGGAGGGAGGCTAGATGATCTAGATCATGAAAAGATGAAGAAAAGGAGGAATGAGCCCCATGCAGTTGATAATAAGGAAACGAGTTTAGGTGATGGATGGCAAACATAGTTTTACAAGACAAGTAACAATCATAAGGTTGTTGCAGCTTCCAGGGCTGCTTATAGCAATACAAAAGTCCAAGTACAACCCAGTCATGTCAGGCTACACATCTTACAACCTATCAACCAGACATCAAGAATGGAGTGTTTCAGGTTCTTGACTAGGCGTCCCAATCCCAAGCTAGTGTTGGGTGCAAAGTGATCCCATTGAAGTTGTCACAAATAAGTGGTGTGTAAACTTTTTTCCCCTAAATAGGACTTACTACATTATATGACAGCTAGTTAGTTGCTCATGTGTGTCACCAACATTTTCATGTTGCTAAGACACATTAACAAATATTGTTTGGTACTCACGTGTGTCACCAACATTTCATTGATGATACTCGCAAAGTTTCAACAAACCACCTTCTCCAGCGGTGGCGGCGGCCCCAAACACGCCAGCACCTCATCCTTTATCGGCGGCAGCGCAGGGCGGCCGTCCTCCAAGTCAATAATATGGTGAGCGTGACCGTCCTCCGGTGGGACAAGGCATCAAGAGTTGGGTGGCCCGACCTGGATTTGGATCTTGATTGGGAGGAACATGATGGGCAGGAAAGGAATGGGATGGGACCAAAATGGCTAAAAAAAGGAAAGGAGGCATTGTGATATGTAGAGCATACCTTTTATGGGAATTGGCGGCGATCTGGATCGTGAGAAAGACGATGTGAAGAAAAGGACATGCGAAAACAACATTTATGGAGCGGGAAATTTGAGCCTGCAGTGACGGATAAACCGTCCGCCCACCTGATTGACGCCACTGCTATATGAGAAATAGCAGTAACGGACGGGATGCCCACCACTGCAAGGCACCAAATATAATTAAAAAAGACGACTGGGCCATGGCAGGCCCGATCCGGCCGGCCACAGCCTGCAGTCACAGGACCCTAGCCATCACGCCGCGACGTCCTCGCTGATTCCACGCGTCACGCTGTCAAGCCCAGGGTCTCGCGCCGCCTTCATGGACCTATCGCTGCGACTCCCGGATCCATGGCCCGGCGCCGGAGCACCCGAAGCCGCCACGCCTGGAGGTGCCGATCCGGTAGAAGATCTAGATCATGACAAGATGAAGAAAAGGAGGGGCATGAGCCCCATGCAGTTAATAATAAGCAAACGAGTTTGGGTGATCGTTGGAAAACATAGTTTTACAAGCCAAGTAACAAATTATCATAAGGTTGTTGCAGCTTCCAGGGCAGCTTATAGCGATACAAAGGTCCAGGCTACACATCTTGCATCCTAGCAACCAGACATCAAGAATGGTGTGTTTCCGGTTCTTGACTTGAAGGCGTCCCGACCCCAAGCTAGTGTTGGGGGCAAAGCGATCTCTTTCATGTTGTTACAAATAAGTGGTGTGTAAACTTTTTTTTTTTCCTAAATAGGACTTACTACATTATATGGTAGCTAGTTAGTTGCTCATGCGTGTCACCAACGTTTCCATGTTGATAAGACACATTAACAAATATTGTATGGTACTTGTGTGTGTCACGAACATTTCATTGATGATACTCGCGAAGTTTCAACAAACCACCTCCAGTGGTGGCGGCGGCGGTGGCCTCAACACACCGGCACCTCATCCTCCATCAGATGGCGTCTCCACCTCTTCTGCCCCGTCCCACCGGAGACGGTCCGCTCACCATATCCGCCGCTCCGAGAGCAGGAGACGTATATGCTGCCTCCAGATCCACCACATTAGGGGGGTGGTGGGACTTCGGAAGGAGAAGAGGTGGTGACGGCATCTGCATGAGGAGAGGAGAAGAGGCAACGGCGGCATCTTTGTGAGGGGAGGAGCATAAAAGGCGTCGGCATCTGCGTAAGGGGAGGAGAAGAGAGATGAGGAAGAGAGTATGGTGGGAGGACCGCACGGGAGGAGAGACGAGGCGAAATGAAGAGGATGAGGAGGCACCGTGGGGAAGTGGGGTTGGGGCAACGGCGAGGAAGGAAGGGAGTGAGAGAGTGGAATGTTAGGGTTTGGCGTTTTAAAGTGAGCACATAATTTGAATTGAAACATGCCAAAATGAGCTCGCTCGCAATTGCAGTGTCGCTGACATCAACAAGCGCCCCACTGGTATTTCTTTACCAGCGGCGTGCTGTGCTGACATCAGCTTTGCTCGCCACTACTAGCAATGTCTCTGATGATGTCAGCAATGTCCGCCACTACTTTTGCTAGTAGTGGTGGATTTTTTGTGCCCGCCACTTCTATTTTAACCCTTCCGTCATTGCAGGGTGAGTAAGGGTGTCCTCCACACTTTTAGTATGTTAAGCGCAGCTGCTCGAGCTGGTTATTACTAATCCCTCCAGTTACAAATAACAAATAGCGATTTCTGTTCTGTGTGATCAAGAAATAGATTTTTTGTGGCTTGTCTAGTTTGCAAACAATGTAATTAAGGTTGTCCTCCACACATAAGTCCGAACTCAAGAGGCTGCTTTTGTTTCCACGGAAAACCAACCTACTGTTTCGATTTTTGTCGATTGCTTCCACGGAAAACCCGCCTACTGTTTTGATTTCTCCTCCTTTGCCTTCACACACACACACATAACTTGTTTCATTGCCTATCACTTCCCTCTCTTTCTCTCTCATTCTCTCTCTAGTTGTTAGACGATTATAATAAAGGCAGGGCCTAGGCAGACATCATAGCAAAGCATAGCATAGTAGCAAAGTGGGGACAAGAGGGGGGCGATCAAGTCCGTTGTGCGGTACTCGTAAGCTCTCTTCTTCATTCTATCATACATATCCTGCACTTGTGTACCTATAGGTTTCATTGATCCATGAATCGCTTTTTTAGTCCCTATAGTTTTTCTTTTCGACCCTTTTGCCCTTGTAGGTGAACTAGCAATTAAGCTTTTGGTGATGGATCCATGGACATGATGGGACATCCAATTAAGCAGACCATCGCCACCGCCTCATCTGCTTACCAGGATCAGCACCAGCACCATCATATGTAATCTCATCAATTCCGTAACTTCCACCAACACAATCCTTATTGCTTTATTGAGCGAGATAGCTTCAGAGACAATGGATCTATGGCTTGTGCAATAGATCATCTCTAGTAGTTTAGTCATTTGCTTATCGATGAAGCGGATAGATGGATGGATCGTCTCTCATATAAATCTTTACTCCATGCATGATGTGTGTATTGCACCCTAGCTAGGATTGAGGAGATCCAGTGTCTTGATATGTATTCAAATATGTAGTATATCAGGGTCATTGCATGTGCAATGGCAGAGGACTCCCTATGGCAAGGTACGACACATATTATTAGCATGACTGGGGACCTAGAGGACGGAACCAATGGCGGGGAAGTCACCGGGGGCGAAGGAAGATTACCATGCATGTTGTGTGTGTATTGCACACGAGCAAGGATTGAGGAGATCCAGTGTCTTGATATGTATCCAGCCTCTTGGGAAAACAACAGATTAAATTGCTACACTGCAAAAAAGGCATGAACCTATGAGCAGATCGCCACAAACATCAAATCCAGCACCAAAAATTCCACAACAGATCCATGCTCCACTCAAATCCGTGACAAAAATCACCACATACCTCCTTCCATCCGAACAGTCCAATCTGCCAGAAAATCAACATAATCCTAACATCACTGCTCGAACACAAACTAGTATGAATCGCACCAACTAAACCATCACATCCGAGTAGAAATCAACCAATCGCATCAATCTAGCACAAACAAACAACAACCTAGCACAAACTAACAACAAAAACCGTCGAATCGAACCTCGATTCCACTAGAAATCAACCAATCGCGCGGCCAATCAAGTGATCCCATCCAACGATGAAGCGCAGGGAGTGGGGTAGAGGGGCGGATCTTACCAAATCACGCTCGAGCAACTGCCTCGCTGAAGAAGGGGGAGCAACCACCGCTCGGTCCGCCTCACCGCCGAGCCCCACCGCGCCTCAGGCCCTGCTTCCACCGGCGCAGTAAGCTAGGGTTCCGCGAACCCGAGCCCCGACAAGTGACCTCGTGCACGCGGATGCCAAGGATGGTTGGGTACGCACTCCGCAGCCCTGGTCAACCCCCGCGCCTCCCGCTACACCTCACCCCGCAGCGGAGGAGGCTAGGGTTTGTTGAACCCGAGCCCCGCTGCATGCCGGCGCTTCGAAGCAGTCGCCGGGTCCACGCGCCGCCGTGGAAGATACGCATCGCTCGGATCAGCCGTGGAAGCCGCCGCCGCTTCCCTGCTACGGCAACCGCATCGCACGAGCATTGGTGGAGTGGAAGCGAAAACGACGAAAAATGGGAAACGGGGCGGGTGGGCCACTATATATAAACGGGCGGGTTGCAGGGCGGCTTAGCGGGTAGAGCCCGAACGGGGCTGTGGGCCCGTAGCGCTCGTGGGGTGGGGGGGGGGGGGGGGGGGGGGGGGGGGGGGGGGGGGGGGGGGATGCGCGCGGAGCGTGTGGGTGGGTGGCTGGCTGGGTTTGTTTGGGTGCTAGGTGCAGAATAGTTATTCTACACCCTAGGTGTTGAATAGTTATTTTACACCAGTAAATTTTTATTGAACAAAACGATCATAAATTACTGAACCGAGTGCACGATGATGCTAATATGTGTCAGTATCATAATTGACGTTTCGTGATCGCGTTCAGTAAAAATCATGAAATTTTGCTCACTAATTTTAATAATTACCGACGATTTGTAGAGAAAAGAAAACTCCAACTTGATATAAAATTAATTTACAGCTATATTTGATAAGTTTCAACTCAATATGAAAGATGTACCCTGTGCTTGAGACGTCATGCATGTTTGAATTGCTAGTGTTTTGGTGTACGAGTTGCTTATCCTCTCTACAAAGCCCGGGTCGTAACGATGGGCTGGCATGCTACAACATTAAATGTTACCGGCTCGACAATATGCCCATTTAGGCACGAGCGGCTCGTTGGGCATCACATGCGCCCTCTCATTAGCCTGCGATTGGCACCACGTCAACGCCCTTTCCGTCGCGTCGGAGAGTAATGGCGCTGCCTTGTGCGCCTTCCCCGTGCATGTCGTTAGGAGGCATGCGCCTTTCCGTCAGGACCTATCCTGTCGCGCCCTCCCATTGGCTTGTCGTGGAGCGCGCGGGAGGATTCCCTGACGTGGGTCATAATGACCCCTTCTTTGGGAATAAGGCAAATCTCCACGCGGATATGATTCCTGTTCCTCGGGTTACCCACGTGGCCCTCCGGGATTCACTCCGGAGGGGCGGATCAGACCGGGACACGGTTTCGGCGCGACCCCTCTTGCAAGTTAACCACATGTCGTCATCTCGTTAACCCGTGGTGCCGCCGTGCAAGCGATGAGTCGGCCCACCTCTTTCGGATATGGCCTATGGGGCCCAAGGGAATTGGCCGTCCCGGTGGCCTACCTTCTTCTAGGTGGACTGGGCCACAATCAACTTTTGCCTTAGGCCGCAAACTCCCCCCATTACACTGACAACGTTGGGTGATAGATAGACAAACATATTTTAAGCCAAACAAGAAAATATCTGAAGGTTACCTACCTAGGTGCCTGCAAAGCGATGTCATTGATATGGTGACAAATAAGTGGTATACACATTTGTTTTCTAAATAGGCCGTAATACATTATACGATATAATAATAGGTTGCTCATGTGTGTCGTGTGTGTCACCAACATTCTACACCCTCCCTCCCCATTCCCCGCTCCCAAGAAACTAATATAATCAAAACTTTGATGCATTACCATGTTATTGTAGAGAAAAAGGAAAACTGCAACTTGATTTAAAGTTTTCAACTATATTTAGTAAGTTTTAACTCAATTTGAAGGAGTTTCAACTCGATCGGATTTGGAAATCTCAAATCAGGTTTGCAAAGATTCGACCAACCATGTCGTGGCGCGCGTAGAGGCTGGGGCCACCACGCCTCGCTGCCTCTACGGTGCAGGGGCGGAGTGAGGTGCCGCCTCGTCGGAGCATACGCGATGAACGCGCAGGGAGGTCACACGCTACTAGAGGAGCCGCGACGAGCTTGCAGCACGACGGATGGAGAAGAGGCGGTGGCCGGAGCAAGATTGGGAAACCGGTGGCGGCCGGAGCGTAGCAAAGAGGACATGGGCGTCCTTTTTTTTTTTTTGACGGCTGGTGGTGGGAGGGGATGGGAACCCCTAACACCCTAACCTCCTTCCCGGGCTTATATATGTGGAGGACCTTCTGCGTGGGCTGCTGGGCAGCTGTTCGGGCTGCAGCCCATGTCGGCTAGACCAAGCTGAAGACCCTACTAATTTTATAATTACTTTTAGAAAACATTACAGATAAGTATTTACATTTATGGAATTTCATTTAGAACCATGCCTTATTTAGAAATTAGATGGGTTCAGAGGAACGCGCCTCCCGTCCTTCTCTGACTGAATACAAAAGTTCCCTATGCAGTTTTGGTTTGAGCCAAATTTCAGACCTTTCTAAGACTAAAAAAATCCTCGCCTAACATCCAAACACACATCTGATCTAATTTTATAATTACTTTTAGAAAACATTACAGATAAGTATTTACCTTTATGGAATTTCATTTAGAACCATGACTTATTTAGAAATTAGATGGGTGCCGAGGAACGCGCCTCCCGTCCTTCTCTGACTGAATGCAAAAGTTCCCTGTGCAGTTTTGGTTTGAGCCAAATTTCTGACCTTTCTTAGGCTAAAAAAAATCCTCGCCTAACATCCAAACACACATCATGTTAAATTGTCCCGTACGGGGGTACGTGACATAATACCTGGAAAAAAATGAACTCTGTAGGGCGAACACGGAGCTCATTATCATGTGCAATCAACCGCACAAAGCTTACTTTGCCAAGTGGCAACGTAGTGATACAGTGCTGCCCGAACAGCCTTGATGAAAGACCAATAGGCTTGATATCGATAGGACTGGCATTATTGACGCTTTGGATCAGTGCTGAAGGCTTTCATTCATGTACCAAACAAAACAGCATCATGTTTAGCTATACCTTTGGATCGTCTCCCATAGTTTAGAAAAGAGAGGGAGAGAGAGGGTTGATTTTTGTGGTTTTGAGAAGTTGAGCTCAGGCTACCTCGGTACAGAGAGTTGGCATGGGCGTCCCCACTGCCCAAGCTCGAGTCTTGCCTAATCTACAAAAATGAAGTCATTTTCCACTACAATGAAAAAGGTAATTATTCAGCTTCTTAAAATAGCAGTTTTATTGTCCAAAAATAATGGACATTAGTTTATCAAAACTAATGGCCATTAGTTTGATCCGACAGTGTAGATTTGATCTTGAAAAACCACTACTAGTGGCCATTATTTCATCAACTTAAGAGTAATATAAGAAAAAACATGAGTGGCAAACTTGTAATAAGTAGTTATATTTTTATAAATAAAGTCAAAATCGTAATCTAATAAACCCTAATGCTTATGTATATAGTAAATAATTTGATCAACATTATCAGTTTTTTCGGTCTGACGTGGCAGCTATCTTTCGTGACATAAAACATAATTTTTTTAATTAATAGTGTAATTACAAATTTACTTTTGAGCTAATGGTCATTAGTTTTATCAAACTAATGGCCATTATTTTAGACAGTAAAACTCTTCTATTACAGCGATGGAGATATTTTGTTTATTTGTTCATCGAAACTTAAGTAATTACAGCGATGTACTCTATCGACCCATTAACGCGGCATGTCTTCATGTCTTCTCCAATTTCGGTTTCCTTTTGATGAAGAACTTAAACGTAATGTATTTTCTGTTTTTGTTGTGTCGAAGTTTGCCGAGAAAAAAAAAAGAAAAAAAAAGTAAGCTTAAATACTAATAAGCTCTCGTTTTCAAGATACAGTTTGGAAAATGGGGACCCCCCCCCCCCCCCCCACTTAATTACGGATTGGTTAGTTGGAAATTCTGGCCTGGCCGCACATTGCCAAATTGGTGTTTCTTTCCGCAACCAGAAATGGAGATATTTTGTTTATTTGTTTCTTTTAGCACAATTTGTTTTTTGTCAAACATGCCAAACATTATTTTGTTTATTTGTTTGTGTGGTTACAATAGATGGATGTAGCCAAAATTTTCAGATTAGCCTTTAGTATATTATAGGATTTGCAAATAATGTTTGCTTGTCACAACTACTAGTTGCTGTGGATCGATGCTTTTCGTTCTCCTAAGGGAACAGCCCACCTGTGCATAATAATGACAACCAAACTAGCGTGCAAGTAACAAAACTTGGGGGCCAGACATAATAATTCTGGTGATCCAATGTATTTAACTGAAAATATGCTTTTTTGCAAGAAAAAATAGTCATATTCATCGAAGATTAAGATGGAAAAATCTAGGCATTATCGTACAGGAAGAAATCATGCTAGAGGGGAATATTGCCCGCTTGCTGAAAACAAATAAAGGAGAAAAGGGGGAAAAAATAAAGGAAGTTTGAGCATTTAGACAACCTCTCGTTTTCTAGATACTGTTGGTAAACGTGGTGTTTCTTTGGCACACATATGAACAAAGCTTTTTTATTTGCTTCTGTGGTTACAACCAGATGCATGTAGCCCAACTTGTCAAATTAGCTTTAGTCGTTAAAGTTTGCAAAATTTTAAGTTAGCATCATAGATGAATATTTTGTTCATATATTCCTTCTCACAACTAACCAATAGTTCCTCAGATGTTTGTGCATTTCTTTTTCAGGAGGGAAATAATGATAACGACTTCGTGCACAACACATAATGGAACTCCAGATATGAAATACAATAATTCAACATCTTACTTATCCGAATAGGCATGGTATTGCAATAGATATATGAATCCAACACACAAAAAGAAAATGTTTTTTATTTCATGGAATTTATTCATCTTGACATGAATGAAAAAAGTTGGTTAAATGTCTCTAGATTGGTTGATAAGACTTCAACAACGTCTATTCAAATCAGAACCCCAAATCAAAGAGGAATTAGTATCTTGGTTTAGGGTCGCATTCACGAATCAGAACCACAAACCGTCCAAAAAAATATGTGTCATATGCAAAGGAAATTCAATTAATTAAAATGTATATAAAGCAGGCAACACCTTCTCTCTCTCGTGATCTAATTGTATCCCATCATGATCTTCCTCTGTCCAATTGCATCGTGCTGGGATCATACCTTTATCCAAAAGTATTAATCTAAAGGACAAAAGATTGCAAGAGGTTGCTTAAGCCACAAACAAACATCATAATATGAATCTGTGTAAGGTTGTTGGCCGTATTTTTTTCATCCTGAGATTGATATTTCTTTGTGGAAACTATGGCATGTAGTTCCTTTAATTTGCTTTGAAACTTTGTGAAGAACTAATGTCACAGATTGGAAATTATCGTGTTTTAATAATTCATTAGTGAGTTGTGGACAAACTTAAAGAAAAAAAAAGAGAGTAAAAGCACCACAATCCATTTCCATTAAGGCCTGGTATATTTTAGGTTTCAACTTTCACATTTAGACATTTATTAATCCAGCAATGTATTGGCCGGTTCAGCGGCACAACATATAAAAGCCTTATCCAAGTTCAAAATTATTATCTACACTTTAATATTAAGACTATTTCAAGTCAAATTACGATAGTTGTAAATTGAAATAAATAACGAGTCAAATCATGATACTACCTTACAAAGTGATAACTACTGTAAGCTTCATGACCATTGGAGTTTGGAAACCTCAAAGGTATGAATGTTTTGGTGATTGGGTGACCATATTGATGTGACTAACATTTCCTTGTAGGATATTCAAATGGTCATGTCAATGAAGCGTCGTCTCACATACTCTATCTATCGACGACTTGGTGATTGGTTGCCTCGACAATTCGGATCGAGAACTTGATGGAGTCACGGAGAAGATGTGGATCAAGGCTAAGGACATGCTAGATCCAAGCGAGTGTTGCTTGGTTAGATGTTAGCTTGAGTCCATAGGAAAAACCGGACTATCAAGAGGGATCGAATTGGTTCTCTTAGAGCACACTAGGTTAGAGATCAATGGATGCATTGTGAGTCTCTTGAGAGCTAGGGTGGCTGAAGAGAAGAAGAGGAACCAAGAATGGAGAAGTTGGAAGCAAGGATCAAGAAGTGGATCAAGTTTTCAGCTTATGCCGAAGAGATCGGACAGTACGGTCATAGGGACCGTATGGTACGGTCTTCATTGAAGATCCAGACAGAGAAGTGAAGTCTCGGGATGCTGAGAAAATGAAGACCGGACAATGGACCGTATGGTACGGTCAAGGAGACCGGACAGTACGGTCATCAGAGGATTTCCAGACGGAGAAGATGGAGTTTCTGGAAGAGGAAGAAATGAAGACCGGACAATCGACCGGATGGTACGGTCCTAGGGACCGGACAGTACGGTCTTCATTGGAGATGAAGAAGAAGATGGAGATGCGCCTGGAAATAGAGACCGGACAATACGGTCTGGAAGAGACCGGACAGTACGGTCCTTTGTACGGTCTCTAGTTTCGCAGGGCACTTTTGGGCAACGGCTAGTTTTGGGTTGGTAGCCTATAAATAGTTGGTTGCCCGCCCCTTGAGGGGTCTCTTGGCCATTGTTGGAGTGCAGGAAACTCAGAGGAAGCCAAGAGCAAGGGAGAGAAGCACTTGTGAAGGATTTGGAGTGATCCTAGTGCTTGAGAGAGTAGCAATTGCATCCACTTGATCTCTAGGCTAGTGTGAGCTTGAGAGAGTCACTTCGGTTTGTTACTCTTGGTCTATGGCAAGGCCTAGACCGGTTAGGCGTCGGTGTTGAGCTGTCCAAGGAGATTGTGGAAGCTAACACAAGTTTGTACACGGTCTTGGAGCTTCCCGTGCGAAAGAAGCATCACTAGTGGAGCGCCCTTTGGCACGCATCACGTGCGGAGCCTTACCTCCGGAAGAGTACCCGGGATCGAGCCCGGCGGGACGTGCCCGCGACTTCACTCGGAGGGTGAAGTGTGCTCTAGGAGGGATCGCCTTCGAGCGGAGGGACGGGGTCGAGACTCCGGCGGGAGTGACCCAACGTGGAGTAGGGGAAGGCGCCATCCTTCCGAGACCACGGGAAAAATCATGAGCATTCCTATCTCTATCTCCTTTACATACTAGCATTTACGCTTCCGCATTTACTTTTATGTGCTAGTAGAATTGCATGATAGGTTGTCTCTTTACTACTTGGTAGAATTGCTTGTTAGGCTTTACTACTTGGTAGAATTGCTTGCTAGGGTGTTGTTTGTTGCATAGACTAGATTGTGTGCGCGCATCGCTTGCTTTTGTTATCACCATATCTAGTCTTGCTAGCTTCACGCCTAAAGTACGTTTGGGAGAAATTGTTGGCACACCGATTCACCCCCCCCCCCCCTCTCGGTGCCCTTGATCCTTTCAAGTGGTATCAGAGCCTCGTTGCTCAAATAGGGCTTAACCGCCTGAGTAAGGATGCCGAGAGATCATGGGCCGCCCCCGTTCGATGGGACCGACTATGCCTATTGGAAAGCTCGCATGCAAGCTTACCTCGAGGCTCTCGACCCTATCGCATGGGAGGTGACAAGTTCCGGTGTCTCTCTAAGGACTCCCATTGGTACTCTTGATGTGAATCTCGCAAAGGCAAATGCTAAAGCTAAAAATGCCTTGTTTGAAGCTATCACTAAAGAGGTCTTTGCTCGAGTCAAGTCCGCGGGTACCGCTCATGAAGTATGGACACAAATTCAACAAATTCATGAGGGTTCCACGGACGTGAAAGAGGAAAGATACTATGTGCTAAAGAACAAATATGATGACTTTGCCATGTCTTCAAATGAGCTAATCAATGATGCTTACTCTCGCTTGAATGTGCTTGTAGAGGATATCAACTCGCTCGGTGTGAAGGAGAAGATTGATGAAGGCGACCTTGTGCGGAAGATCTTGAGGATTCTCCCAAGGGAGAAATATGGAGCACTCATCACATGTCTCTTCAACACCGACATGCGAGACCTCACCACCCACAAGCTACTTGGGAAGATCACCGCCTTCGAGAGCTACAACCTCGACAAGAAGCTTGATGAGAAGCCCTCCAAGAATCTTGCTTTTGCATCCGAGGGGTCAAGCAAGAAGATGAAGAAGGTGGTGACTCAAGATTCAAGTGATGAAGAGCTTGAAGAAAACGTTGAAGACTTGTTGCAACTTCATCCTAATGATCTAGCACTCCTCATGAAGTGAAGCAACTTCTTCAAGAGAAGATTCATCAACAAGAAAGATGCCGAGTGCTACAATTGTGGGGAGAAGGGTCACTTTGCCAAGGAATGCCCGAAGCCAATCAAGAAGAACAAGAAGAAGACTCAAGAGTCAAGCGATGATGAAGAAGAAGACCCTAGAAGCAAGTACAAGGCAAGGAAGAGGTTTGTCAAGAAGGAAAGCTCTAGAGGCAAAGACAAGAGAAGATCATCTCGCAAGGGTCTCTTTGTTGGAGAGTGGGTCACGGATGATGATAGTGAAGAAGAAGAAAGTGATGACTCATCCTCCAAAGGAAAGAAGATGGCCGGCATTGCTCTCACCAACATCTCCGAGACTCTACCTCTACCACCTACTTGCTTGATGGCCAAAGATGATGATAGTAGTGAAGATGAGAAGAGCGAGTCCGATGAAGAGTTTGGTGAGGAGGATAAGCCCACATATGAGGAACTCTTGGATAGTATTCTCCTAACCGGCAAGATGATCATGAAGAAGGACAAGACCATTGCTCGGTTGGAGAAGGAACATGAAGTGGCCGCCTTTCGAGTTCGTCAACTTGAGGGTGAACTTAGGGACTTATCCATCTCTCACAAGGCTCTTGATGAAGACTATGACAAGCTTGAGGAAGACCACATGAAGCTCAAGGAGAAGTCCAAGTTACTAGAGGATGAGCTCAAGCACCTTTCCACCTCTCTCATAACCTTGGATGAGAGCTATGACAAGCTCAAGGTTGATCACAAGAGGCTCAACGACAAGTTCAAGGTTCTTGAGGAGGAACATCAATCCATCCTCGAAAAGAGTAACACTTCTTCTTCTAGTTCATCTATTTCCGATTCTTCTTATATTACTTGTGATGGACTAACTCCCTCTCTTGAGAGCATCTCTCTTGATGAGAAAATCTTGAAGGAATATCATCAACTCAAGGAGGAGAGAGCTTCGGTGATGGACGGCTTCGAGAGGCTCACAAGGGGAAGGACCATTCATAAGGAGATACTTGGTCGGAACCTTGTGAACAACCCCGGGCACAAGGGACTCGGCTCCTACCCCGCCGCCATCAACCTCATTGGCAAGGACGATGACATTCCACCTTGGGTAGTCCCTCTCATGGCGGACGACTACTATTGTGAGAAGTGTTGCCGTGACGGCCACACTAGCAAGAATTGTCCCAAGGTGAGAAGTTCCAAGGTTTTGCCTAACGCTAACTTGTTCCATGAAAATACACACTACAAGCTCTTTAGGGACAAGAAAGGCAAGGTGAAGGCAAAGGCTCTTGGATCACCCGACAAGAGGAGGATGATGAGGAAGATTTGGGTGCCCAAATGCATAGTTGACCTTGAGAGGCCAACCAAGTGCGAGTGGGCTCCCAAGAACAAGACCTAGAAGAGTGATGGTGGTGGACCGTGCGCCGCAACGTCAACTCATGAACGTCCACCACAAGCTTCGAGTGCTTCATCAACATATCTACTCTTCAAGGAGGTAACTTGTATCATAGTAGTTTCTTTTCTTGCATTTGCTTGCATGGTAGCTAGGTGCTCCTTTGTGAACTAGTATGTTTGCATTCATGCATATGTTAATAACTAAAAGAAAAGAACATAAAAATTAGTTCAAGGTCTAACTTTCTCAAGATAGCTATGAGCATGGGGGATGCTTGAGTTGGTGGACCGATGGACTCAAGGCAAGGTTTGGCTCATAGTGAGTAAGCTTGAGAGAGGCTCAAACTTGACCTTGAGTAGGTTTCCTTTATGCGTTGTCTTAACTTTGCTTGCATATCACATGGCATGTTTACTTTCCCTTGCATTTGTATGATATGCTTGTCTCATGCATTGCATATAGGAAATCACAAAGGAGTTGTCACACTATGAGGAAGTGCTTCATTCGTAATATGATCTCACATCTCATAGAAGTGTGACTAAAGAAAAGAATTGCGCTTCATGCCCATTGAGTCTTGCTAAATGATCCTCAAGGTTAAATCTACTTGCACGGATCATAGGCAAAGGACTCATACATACCCTCTTTTGTTTTTATCGCATTTGGTTCTTATTGGTTGCATCTTGTTTGCCGATTGAAAAATTACTATAAGCCTATGCGCAACCTATATTGGTTTATTTTCAAAGGAGTGTTTGAGAGATCCCCTTCTAGTCCATGTTTGGCGTTTATTTGGTTTTTGTGTGAGAAACTTGGACTTAGAAGGAAATTCCTTGAAAATCAGCATTTCTGGACTGGACCGTACAATACGGTCAAAGGGACCGTACAATACGGTGTGCTTTTGCACGAGATCCTTTGAAACCTGAGGCAGAAAGGAGACCGGACAATGCGGTCCTCTAGACCGTACAATACGATCTCTATAGCTATCTGTCAGGGTGAAAAAGGGGACCGTACAATACGATCTCTAGGACCGTACCATACGGTCTGGTTAACTTCATCGGGAGAATGTTTCAATCTCATCCGTTGATTCTTGATCAAGTCGATCGTGGCCGTCGATTCGAATTAAAGCAAATCCTAACGGGACTCCGGCGGTTACTGTGCTTCTCCTCCCCAAATCACCGCCGCCGTTCGCGCCTCCGCTCCCGCCTCGCCGTTCCCGCGCGCGCCACGCCGCCGTACACCGACCAGCCGCCGTCGACCTCACGCCGACGTGCTTCGCCACCCACCGCAGCCGCGCGCCATCGCCTGCTCCACCACCGCGCGCACGCTCGCCCACGCAAACCCTAACGCCGCCGCGCCGCATCTCCTCGCCGAGCCGCCGCAGCTCCACCGCGCCGTGAGCCGCCGCCTGCCGGAGCTGAGGTCGAACCTGCGACTCGTGCTCGGCCAGGAGCATCTCCAGCACGCGCCACCGAGTTTTTGCTCGACCTGTTCGTGTGCGTGGAGCTTCTCCAGTCCGGCGACTCACCAGCCCGACCACCTTCACTCCGACGATCGTCGTCGCTCCGGTGAGCTCCTGGCTTCACAAATTGCACAGTAGCCATGCCCGATTTCAATACCTACCTAGGGTTTGAGCCATTCATCCTTCATCGATTGAAAATCCCTAGAAATTTCGATCAAAATTGTTCCTTTATTGCGAACCGGTATGAACTGCTATGTATTGCTTCGCAATTTAGGTTATTTGCCTGCCATGTGTCATAGTGTTCGAGTGTCGCACTTCATTTATCTATGACATTTTGGTTGTTAATCACTTTGTGTCGATTTCCGTTCCATACCATATACACCTAGCTCGACACTAGCATTTCCTCGATTAGTGGTACATTGTGTCTATTGCATATGATCTATGTACACTAGTTGATCTCCACCGATAATCGACAATGCCGTAGTTCCCCCTTGCATATTTGCCGGCATTGTGTCCTTCACCTCTGCGCTAGGACTTCATATAGATTCATGCGCTTACCTACGATTCTTGCTTGTAGATTATAGTAGGTTATTCTATACTCATATACCCTGTCTATTCCTATCGTGCAGTTGCAGTGGTCAGCCGTCAGTGGACGGGTTGGTGAGCCAAGCTCACTCGCCCTATCTTGTCTACAGCCCAGTCAGCAGAGATGGCAGGAGGCAGAGGCAGAGGCAGGGGCAGAGGTGACAGAGACAAGGGCAAGGCCAAGGCTCCAGATCCACAGCCCAAGAAGAAGAAGCAGCGGACAGGTGATCCAGAGTGGGATCGTGCCCTCAGGGCAGCAGATGTTGACTTACCTACTGGCAGAGACACAGGGTTCCGGATCAGGGACCCACCTGCAGGAGGACAGGGGGAGACTCCGAGGAGGTCTTCCAGGGCCAGAGTCACAGTGCAGCGGACTCCGTCCATCCGTGAGGTTGGTACGTCGAGGACCGCGCAGGAGCAGCCAGAGTCAGAGGCAGAGGAGAGTTCCCACTCCGGTGACGGACCCCCTGAGGTCACCGAGGGTGACAGGCAGAGGATGGCTGTAAAGTTCTGTGCTCTTGACAGGACTGCTACACTCAGGGACGTGCTTGCTGAGGACGCACTCAGGCTGCCAGGCCCCGTCCTCAAGAAGTTCAGGAGAGTCAGTGAGGAGACTTGGGTACCTGCCAGGAGGGACCCACAGGCAGGAGGTCGCTTCTGGACCTTACTACAGCAGAGGATAGCAGCTGGGTTGAGGAGCAGACTGCGGACAGACGGAGCTAGTAAGCTCTTCGTTACTCACCAGCACTGCAGCATAGAGGCTGCCAGCAGAGGTGCCGGGACAGACTTCACTCAGCACTTGTCTTATATCCCGGGCCTCCAGGAGATCATCACTACACTGATGCGTTGGGATTATGATATAGTGATAGATTTCTACGCTTCTCTGTGGATTGCCCCAGATCGGTCTTCTATATGGTTCATGCTCAGAGGGCAGCCCCACAGAGTGACGAGGGAGAACCTAGTAGAGGCCCTAGAGACTGTTCAGCACGAGACTAGGGTGTTTCCTCTTGCTCACCCAGGGATGGAGCCTCCCCGCAGACCTCTTGGAGGACACTTACCTTCAGACGAGGATATGAGTATTGCCTTTCCTCCACCACACCCGGAGAACTTCAGCCGAGCTCACACCAGACTCACACATGAGGGCAGAGTTCTCAGGAGCATTTTTAGCAGGACCATTGTGCCTAGGAGTGGCTACAGGGATCAGTTCTCTATCCTAGCACAGTGGGTTGTGATGTTGATGCTGAGGCACAGAGGCTTTGACTTGGTAGATCTGATACTGTGCCAGATGGAGGACGTTATTGCTGAGGGGATTGCTGCCAGACACTTAGCCTTTGCACCGCTGATCTGCTATATACTGAGGAGGCTACAGTTGTTGTCTCAGGAGGACTACGATGAGCTGCCCAAGGTGACCACAGCGTACACTCCCTTACCTGCCTCCGACAGACGGGTTGCTACCCGGGAGTTAGCTTCGCAGGGGAGTTCTTCACAGGGCCTAGCTTCGCAGGGGAGTTCTTCACAGGGCTTAGGTGACACGGCTACCGAGACCGAGCAGCATATTCAGACTGGTAGTCATATGGAGTCCATTCCTGAGGACGTTACTCCGGACTCTAGAGCAGGACCTTCAGCCTCTGCTACAGCTCCAGCACAGATAGATGCACTTCTACGTGCAGAACTAGCAGAGCTCCGTAGAGAGATCCGGAGTCAGAGAGAGGACAGAGAGAGGGACAGACAGATGATGGACAGCGTCATACACACTCAGAGGGAGTTGGCTACTGGCATGTCTTCGTTGTTCACTGGCTTTGAGGCGATCGCTCAGACTCTTCGTCTCTTTGGACAGGCACTGCCAGGTCTCCCGTCTTTCCCTCCTATCACCTTTCCAGGTGTGCTGCCACCAGACACAGTTCGTTTTCAGCAGCTACAGCAGCAGCAGTTTGCTCAGACACAGGGAGGACAGTCTTCCAGCCAGGGACAGTATTTCAGCACCTTACTCACGGCTCCCATCTCACCTGCTGGTGCACCTACGGTGGGGCCGTCGACGTCCACGTTTGCTGGTTTGACAGGAGAGGCAGGACCTTCTCAGCAGTACTTTTCTTCACCAGGCCTCTCCATGACTCCGTCAGCTCTTCTTGCTACTACAGCTCCGAGCTTCTCACCGCTTCAGCTGACGAGTCCTTTCTTTGTGTCACCACTGCCAGCTCGTACACTCGACTTCGACACAGTAGTACAGACCGCCTCAGTGCAGACAGATTCACTTCTTACAGCTTCACAGGCAGAGGTCGTGACTACTACAGCTGAGACAGCAGCAGTGGCACAGACAGAGTCTCCCAGGACACCTACTCCGCCTCGAGTTGTTGAGCCCTCAGCAGATCTCACTGATTTTGGCTATACTCGTGAGGAGTTACGTGAGGCTCTTGCCACAGGCACCTCTCCAGAGCAGCAGACAGCACTCCCCAGGACTCCTTCACCACCTCCAGAGTTTGAGTACACTGGCACTTCTTCTGAGCAGCAGCAGCCGCAGCAGGGCACCTCTTCAGCTCCAGAGCTTTCAGTGACTACCACCACTGCACCTCCTCCAGCCTCCGACGCGTAGGACAGCAGTTTTTCTCTTTCCTTCTTTCTCTTTTTGGTCATTGGTGCCAAAGGGGGAGAGAGATAGAGAGATCTTGTATAGGTCTAGGGGGAGTAGTGGAGTGATCTTGTGTTCAGGGGGAGTGTGAGACAGCTTTTGTCCAGGGGGAGATCTTTTGGTACTTCATTGTATATTCTTTTGGTTCTTCGTTGTTCTTGTTGAGCTTGATTTGCTTTTGCTTGTGTTTAGCTCATCAAGAATGCACTTGATTTCTTTTACATACCTTGCTCGTTATCTATATATCTTGCATATTGCTCTGTCTCTAATGTTTTGCTCTGATATATTGCTCTGAGTTTGTGTATGTTCACCTGGATGCGCCTATTTATATCTATCTTGCCAGGTTTCCTCTTTCTGTGATGATATGTGCACTCACTTGCTTTTGCAGGAATATCTTATAATCTTATCATCACAGAGTTGTGGTCATAGCTCATGTTTTTATTCCATATATATCACCCATGTGCTCTAACTCTATTTTGCAGGTGATACCTTTTTGAGCTATGACTACCTTGTTCTCCGTTTTACTTGTTCTTCATTTCATATCCTATCTTATCAATCACTCTTGCGCTTTACATTCTCTATCTTATGATATGTGTTGTCATCAATCACCAAAAAGGGGGAGATTGTAAGCTTCATGACCATTGGAGTTTGGAAACCTCAAAGGTATGAATGTTTTGGTGATTGGGTGACCATATTGATGTGACTAACATTTCCTTGTAGGATATTCAAATGGTCATGTCAATGAAGCGTCGTCTCACATACTCTATCTATCGACGACTTGGTGATTGGTTGCCTCGACAATTCGGATCGAGAACTTGATGGAGTCACGGAGAAGATGTGGATCAAGGCTAAGGACATGCTAGATCCAAGCGAGTGTTGCTTGGTTAGATGTTAGCTTGAGTCCATAGGAAAAACCGGACTATCAAGAGGGATCGAATTGGTTCTCTTAGAGCACACTAGGTTAGAGATCAAATGGATGCATTGTGAGTCTCTTGAGAGCTAGGGTGGCTGAAGAGAAGAAGAGGAACCAAGAATGGAGAAGTTGGAAGCAAGGATCAAGAAGTGGATCAAGTTTTCAGCTTATGCCGAAGAGATCGGACAGTACGGTCATAGGGACCGTATGGTACGGTCTTCATTGAAGATCCAGACAGAGAAGTGAAGTCTCGGGATGCTGAGAAAATGAAGACCGGACAATGGACCGTATGGTACGGTCAAGGAGACCGGACAGTACGGTCATCAGAGGATTTCCAGACAGAGAAGATGGAGTTTCTGGAAGAGGAAGAAATGAAGACCGGACAATCGACCGGATGGTACGGTCCTAGGGACCGGACAGTACGGTCTTCATTGGAGATGAAGAAGAAGATGGAGATGCGCCTGGAAATAGAGACCGGACAATACGGTCTGGAAGAGACCGGACAGTACGGTCCTTTGTACGGTCTCTAGTTTCGCAGGGCACTTTTGGGCAACGGCTAGTTTTGGGTTGGTAGCCTATAAATAGTTGGTTGCCCGCCCCTTGAGGGGTCTCTTGGCCATTGTTGGAGTGCAGGAAACTCAGAGGAAGCCAAGAGCAAGGGAGAGAAGCACTTGTGAAGGATTTGGAGTGATCCTAGTGCTTGAGAGAGTAGCAATTGCATCCACTTGATCTCTAGGCTAGTGTGAGCTTGAGAGAGTCACTTCGGTTTGTTACTCTTGGTCTATGGCAAGGCCTAGACCGGTTGGGCGTCGGTGTTGAGCTGTCCAAGGAGATTGTGGAAGCTAACACAAGTTTGTACACGGTCTTGGAGCTTCCCGTGCGAAAGAAGCATCACTAGTGGAGCGCCCTTTGGCACGCATCACGTGCGGAGCCTTACCTCCGGAAGAGTACCCGGGATCGAGCCCGGCGGGACGTGCCCGCGACTTCACTCGGAGGGTGAAGTGTGCTCTAGGAGGGATCGCCTTCGAGCGGAGGGACGGGGTCGAGACTCCGGCGGGAGTGACCCAACGTGGAGTAGGGGAAGGCGTCATCCTTCCGAGACCACGGAAAAAATCATGAGCATTAATATCTCTATCTCCTTTACATACTAGCATTTACGCTTCCGCATTTACTTTTATGTGCTAGTAGAATTGCATGATAGGTTGTCTCTTTACTACTTGGTAGAATTGCTTGTTAGGCTTTACTACTTGGTAGAATTGCTTGCTAGGGTGTTGCTTGTTGCATAGACTAGATTGTGTGCGCGCATCGCTTGCTTTTGTTATCACCATATCTAGTCTTGCTAGCTTCACGCCTAAAGTACGTTTGGGAGAAATTGTTGACACACCGATTCACCCCCCCCCCCCCCCCCCCCCCCCCCCCCCCCCCCCCCCTCTCGGTGCCCTTGATCCTTTCAACTACCTTCAAAGCAGGATGTGTAGTAACTATGACCACGATTTGCAAGCTAAGAAAGAGAATTGCTTTATCAATCGGTTGTATCACATTAGAAGGATAAAAGAAGCAGTATGACTTTGCCTTGATCAAGCAGGGGAATCTCAGAAAGGGCCTGCGGTTTGCGCATTGAGGATCACATTCAATTTTTTTTTATCGCTACCTATCCTCAATCTCTGACTACAAGAGAGCTCACAATTTCGAGTGTTTCAATTTAAATGGCCTGAGAGTTTTGTACATGTGTTACGTTCTTCTTGAATATACGATATATCTGATAACATAAAGGGCCAAGATCATTTGTTACTTACTCCATTTCCCATTATGTGTCATCCATTATCAACCAGTTTCACAATTCTTGTCATTTGTTCTAATGCATGTTCCTTCAATTTCGGATGTCTGGAAAAATTGCTTCTGTTGCCCACCCTCATATAAAAGTGATTTAAACCGGTATATTACCAAGAACAGACATAAATGGGTTTGAAGCACATTCTAGTGACATATAAAAGAGGTGATAAAAAAAATTACTTCCTCTACATAGTTTACTATCATTTTGGCTATTTTTCTGCATGTTTAGGTTCATAACATCTTTTACGAACCTGGACACGTCCTTGTCTAGGTTCATAGAATTTTCTATGAACCTGGTATATGTCAAGAATGACAAATATCTATGACGGAGGGAGTATTATACATGATAATCAAAAATCAAGTTGGTTAAAATTCGACTAGTATGTACCATGAACAACAAAAGGTAGTACATGGTACTTGTTCGTGCATACGGGTAAGGTACTATACGGGCTTGATATTTTCTTCTTTCGATCCCTGGTCTCGGAATATTCTAAACATTATCCGTCTGCCGACAGTGTAGCTCATGCTTCCTTTGGTTGATTAGAGGCTAGCCAATCGTTAGCTCAAGAAGTCGGTGGTGGGTCCTGCCGTCCACTAACTGTCACGGGCCCCACGCCACTTGGTGCCCTGGGCAGCCCGCACCGTCACCCGTGGTGCCAGGTTATTATCAACAGATTGCCGATTTAGCCCCTAACCTAATGCTGATATTAATTACTATCCACAAATTTTGCGTAGTTCATTATCTTCATTTTTCGTGGGAAGTGATCTAATGTTCTTAAACTTAAAGAAACCTGGTCAAATTTTGAAGTCACGCAATAAACTGTTAGCACTTAATTTTTGGAAATTTATAGATAGCGTAACATTTTTTTTAGAACAAAGGTTTCCCCTGCTTTATTCAAAGCAATATCCTGTTCAATACATGTTCATCGACTGGCCTCACGCCAACACCCACACTTGGCTCTTCATCAGCCCTCTCCAGCACTCTCCCACCCATGCCGACTACCCTACACACAATAGCTTCTGAACATGGCAACGCTGGTGGTCTTGAGGCTTCCAGTTCCAGCCGCTGAACGAGTTCTTCCATTTCTTCTCTTTCTCCCTCCTTGTCCAGCAGCACCAACCATGATCTCAACGTCTTCGCGATTCTCCGCAACAGCTCCTGGGCGCTCCTCCATCCCTTCCCCTGATAACATAACAAATTCCTTAGCTTCTAAATTGACCATAAAGTAGCTGCAGTACAAACATTCAGAAGTTTATACTTCTTATCACTAATCCACCACTTGGCCACAGATTCAAAATCTTCTCCCACACTCTTATTCACCATTTCTGAGACATATGACCAGATTAACTTGGCCACGCAGCAATCAAAAAACAAATGGTGAACAGATTCTCTTTCAGCACAAAATAAACAGGACATATCATCTAAATTTTTCCTCATAGCTAGGTTATCTCTGGTTAACACCTTATTATTGGCCAACAGCCAGAGAAAGACATGGATTCTAGAAGGAACTTTAATCTTCCACATCACTGGAGTATAAATCGGTTTCATGCCTCTATTATTAACAATTGCATACAAAGACTGTACCGAGTACACACCAGATGACTCATATTGCCAAATGATCTCATCCTCTTCATCAGAGAACTGAATACTACTGCAAATTTGCTGTAGTTCTAGCCACAGGTTCATCACTCTTCTGTCCACTGACCTTCTAAAGGTCAATTTCAGGGTCTCACCATCCCATGCCTCAGCCAGGCTAATTCCTTGTTCATTACAAATAATGAACAAATCCCAGTATTGTACAGCCAAGGAACAGGTTCCAAACCATTGATCCTCCCAGAAATGGATTTTTCTGCCATTGCCAACATTCCACCTATACCCAATTTTAGCAGCCTGACAGGCCCATAGTACTCCCTTCCAAAAGGGAGATGCCACTCTTTCTCTGCTATAAAACAGGTTAGGGGAGTTGTTGTTATACTTGTGGTCGACCACCACTCTCCAAAGTTTATTGTCACTGTGATAATATCTATGTATCCAGGAGGCTAGCAGACAGAGGTTTAAATCCCTCATATCTGGTATCCCTATGCCCCCATATTCTTTTTTCTGGGTTAGGCTTGGCCAGTTAGCTAGGTGAAACTTATGTTTCCCTTCCTGGTCATCCCAGAAAAAATTGGCCATTTGAGCATTAATTGCATCAATAGCCCATTTAGGGAATTTGATCACAGACATCAGGTAGATAGGGATGCTGGCTAAGCATGTTTTAAGCAAAGTTAACCTGCCCCCATAAGATAAGAGTCTCCCTCTCCACCCAGCCACTCTTTTGATTATCTTATCTACAATTGGCTGGATGTCTTCTCTTCTCAGCTTCTCATGATGTAGAGGAACTCCAAGGTATTTAAAAGGAAAGGAGCCTACCTTACAATAGAAAATTTTAGCAAACTCATTAGCTTCCTCCTCTTCTAGGTTCACAGGGATCAAATCACTTTTGTGATAGTTGATTTTCATCCCTGATATCTGCTCAAAGCAAATAAGCAGCCACTTTAGGTGTCTAGCTGCATCCAAGTCATTCTCCAAAAAGAGTAGTGTATCATCAGCATACTGAAGGCTGATGATACTACCCTGCTCTAGGTTCTTCATGAAACCCTCTATGTACCCTTTATCAGCTGCTTTAACCAGCATTCGGGTAAAGACATCAACTACCAAGTTAAAGAGCAAAGGGGACAGGGGGTCACCCTGCCTGAGCCCTTTACCTGGTTTAAAGTACTTGCTATTCTCATCATTCAGCCTAATTGCTATGGAACCTCCCTTCACCAGCTTTAAGACCCACCCAATCCATTTAGGGCTAAAGCCCCTGGACTGCAGCATTTCTTCCAGAAACTCCCAATTAATTATGTCATAAGCTTTTTCGTAATCTAGCTTTAAGACGACCCCTTTAGTTTTATTCTTAACAGCATCATGAATAATTTCATGTGCTGTTACAACACTCTCCAAGATATATCTGCCTTTAACAAAAGCAGTTTGATTTACAGCTAGTAATCTATCACTGATTTAATTCAGCCTATTATTTATGGCTTTAGAAAAAACCTTAAAACTACAGTTAATGAGGCTTATAGGCCTGAACTTCTTAAGGTTCGTAGCCTCAGCCTCCTTTGGGATCAAAGTGACCATTGCATAGTTTAATCTTGCAATGTTCATGTTCCCTTTCTCAAATTCCCTAACCAGAGCCATAAAGTCAGACTTAATGGTTTCCCAGAATGGAACAAATTGTTTGAGATATGCCTTGGTGTAAGTAGTTTTGCGGACACTGTTGTGCGACGTCGCAGCATCCATCTATTCAATTCCTTGAAGAAATCCATCTAATTGTTTGACTAATCTGCACAGAGCAATTATTCCCCGCAAATATCAACATCAGTGAGTTAATCACACACCGTCCATCGCACCGTCCATTTTCTCCGCCTATATAACACGGCGTCGTGTGGAGGCTCAAACCACCATAACTCCATAAGCCACCGCGTTCGATCATCCAACTGTCAGTCTTAGCTCTCATCAAGTGTCAGCACAGCTAGCTAGGTCCTCCGATCCAGCGACCGATCCCCATGGCGGAGGAGAAGCACCACCACTTCTTCCACCACAAGAAGGACGAGGATGAGCAGGCGGCCGACGGCAGCGAGTACGGCACCGGCGTGACCGAGTACTCGGAGACCACGGTGACGGAGGTGGTGTCCACCGGCGAGGGCGAGTACGAGAAGTACAGGAAGGAGGAGAAGGAGCACAAGCACAAGCAGCACCTCGGCGAGGCCGGCGCCATCGCCGCCGGCGCCTTCGCACTCGTAAGCCAAATTAAAAACCATGCTTTTTCTGATCAGTCAATTTATTATTTTGGACATGAAAACAACTCTACTGATGATGCATATTGTGTGTGTTGCAGTACGAGAAGCACGAGGCGAAGAAGGACCCGGAGCACGCGCACAAGCACAAGATCAAGGAGGAGATCGCGGCGGCAGCGGCCGTGGGCTCCGGCGGCTTCGCCTTCCACGAGCACCACGAGAAGAAGAAGGACCACAAGGAAGCCGAGGAGGCCGGCGGCGAGAAGAAGCACCACCTCTTCGGCT
Organism: Eragrostis nindensis; assembly: GCA_012490785.1. Classification (NCBI taxonomy): domain Eukaryota; kingdom Viridiplantae; phylum Streptophyta; class Magnoliopsida; order Poales; family Poaceae; genus Eragrostis; species Eragrostis nindensis. The sequence continues at coordinate 1,119,056 of JAAXCT010000128.1, forward strand.
GATCTCCCATCCAAGCAACGTGCTGTGCTGTGATGCTGCGCCCATGGACTCTACGTATACACATACGTATATAACCATGTTTACATACTTTGTTCGCGTTTTCCCACGTTGTTTCTACGTGTGACTAAGAGGTGGGCCCGTTCGTGTGATGTTAGGCTCTCCTGCATACGTACGTGTTCAATAATGGAGGAGCCTGGTGTGTGTGTGTGTGTGTGTGTGGATTGGGCCTGAATCTATGGTGTATTTCCTCACATGTACCATGTATTCGTCCCGCTCGTGAGTGGCTGATTTGCCCGTATATATATATACTACCTGCAGCATGTTGTAATTGATAAACCATGTTCCATATGTCCGCTAACATGTTCGCTCACTTGGTTATTAAGTTTATATTAACACTTGAAGGAAAAATGGCACAAGCTGCTTTCGTAGCTCAGTTGGTTAGAGCACCCGTTTAGTAAGCGGGAGGTCTTGAGTTCGACTCTCAACGAAAGCATTACATTTCTTTGTTTTGCTTTTAAGTGAAACTGTGTTTGAGCCCAATAAGCAGCAGACCAACAACAAAATACATCACTAGGACTCATGCTACACACCTATAAGTATCACATTTAGTTTGCCAGATTTGGTAAGTTTCACCTTTAGCTTGCCAGATTTTGATATTGTTGTAATCAAATTGAGTAAAATCAAGCTTAGGCTAGGTAACCCTAACCCAAAAGTACAGTGGTAGTAGAGCACCGCAACTTCTCCATCGCAGTCTCGCACAATAAACTATCATAAAATCCAAATGATTTAAACGAATAGCTGCTGGAGATCATCCCCAGGTTGACATAATCTTCAGTCCTTGTTTCTCTCTTTTCCAAACAAAATGAAGGAACAGAAAAATATTCAAATGCTGCTAGTCCTTATATCCAGGAAAAGTGTTCACATGCCAAAAATCTCATTTCGGAAAATTACTGGGACATGCCCTGATTCTAGTTCAGTACCTTTCATAGTTGACTCGGTCAGAAATCATAGACAATTCAGAACATCATATTCACATTTCCACTGCAAATTGTGCCGATAAAAATTGGAATAATCAGGTAGTAAACCTGAACTATATACTAATCAGAATCAAAATTTGAACAGACTTTACATCATAATTTCTTTTCTCAGTTGGAATCTAAACATGACATCCTCAGGATTACAGAGCTAAATTAACATGTTTCCGGCATGCCCAATTTCTCTCTTGCCAGACGAAGGAAACAGTTTTAAGTTGCGTTATTGCACAAACAATACAAGGTTTTCTCTTGCGCCATCAGCAGCTTTGGTGAGACATTCAGATATTCATGTAGAAGCTTTGATAAGATCGTCAGATATTCAGGTACAAGCTTTGGTGAGATCTTCAGTTCTTGATGCATTAGCTTAGTGTAGCTGTACTGCAACCACCTTCAGCCATTCACTTGGTAGTTTTACCGCAGCTTTGGTGCTTTCAGAAGATATACACCCCTAACCAAACCCTTACCAACGTCTCCGACCTCCTTGAGGATAGACGTCGGCTCCAGCATGGTCTCGTCAGCGTCCTCTCTGCCACGTTTCTGTGTCATGTAAAAATTGGTTCACATTAACTAATGTCTAGACAATAAACTTCCTAATGATAAAATGCCTGGTGGAAACATGCCCGCCTAGTTAATGGCCTCTCCCTCTCTCTGAAAGACAAGTACTGACGATCTACGGCCCAAGCTATTAGACTTAACAGAGCGGCGTTGGGTGCCCCTGAATTACTGGACTTAATACCTTCGGGTTCTCCCAAGTAAGACCAACTGCATCTCCTCCAACTGAGCCATACCACAGCTTGAAGGTGTTCGGAAATGTGCACTGTAAACAAAGGTTAATTATTTTCTGAATGGAAACACATACTAACAAGTCAAGATCGTCAATGTTACCTTCAAGTCTCGCAGAAAGTATGTGGTCGGGTCAAAATTTACCAAAAGTTTATCTCTTGCATCATGCAAACTTTTTGCAGCCCCTTTACTGAGTGGCATATAGGGATGGAAATCTTTACTTGGTTTACCCCAGATCACCAACTTACCTGTAAGGTTGTTACAAAAGTTGGCATTAGAACAAACAAGAGGGAAGACAGGGTTTTGTATTGAAAGAATAACCAAGTTCTTGTTGGCAAAAGCATTACAAAAAGTTAAACTGACCATTTGGAGTCTCAGCAGGGAAAAGTACATGGTGAGGATGGCAAAGTTTCTCTTGATGGAGGAGAACAACAGCATCATAATTGCTCATAGGCGTCCGGAACAGGCACTGTAGAAAAAAAATTCATAACGAGGGAGGGAACAAGAAACATATAGAGATATAACCAATGAAGTGATGAGCGATAAAATTACCTCCCATGTGTATTGCCCCGATTGACCATTCAGTATGAGATTTGTCAAAAGGTCTGCACTGCTTTTAGCATAAGTAGCCATCCGTTTAAGAACCTACATTTACAAACAAACAGGAAGACATAAAAACTTAACTCCATCTGAAACAATGTTAGGCTAAACATATATGCTGTTCCTGGTCAAAATGTTGACAAATAGTGTAACTCTATCATTTTGCAAGACAGAACATACACTTTTCAACATTTTAACTTCCCAAAACTCTATGATTAATACAAACTTGCCGTAAGCGGTAATTATCTTTTAGGTCGCACAAAGAAGTAAAAGCACCTACCGACTTGCTTGGTGAATGTTTTGTCCATGCTTCAGATGCTTTATCATATGATGTAGCAAGAAACATTGCACGCTCTATATCATGAGGATTTTGCTCATAAGATTTTCTGCTCAGCATAAAGTTTTCCTGTAGTAGTAACCATCAACAGGTAAGAGCTATCAAAAGCATATCCAAAAATATCAAGAGTGAAGAAAGAACTAACATTGATCTCCTTCTCATCTTTCAGGTTGAAGTCACTATTTATGTCGATAACCATCGGCGAAAAGGTCCAGTCAAAACTGGACAACAGCCTCAAGAACCTGTCATTTTGTTGGTAATTGGTAAGAGGACTTTTGTCGCTTATAGCTTCTTAGATTGGTAAAAAGGTATAGCCAACTCGTGAAATAGACCAGATGGCATGGTTTGAGCATTGGGTGTCAAAAGGGAAAGTTAGAACATCAATAAGGATGAAACAGTAGTAGGAAGAGAATCGATAACTTATTGCTTAATCAGTTAACGTTACGGTACATGGCACCCTTGTATACTGGATTCTGGGTCTTTTAACAAATCCATAGTTATTATCCATTCCTTAGTTCATATGAGCAATAACATTCCTAGTTTCCTCTCTTTCCTGGCAGATCCTCCCAGCTTGGACTCCAGCTGTTGTACATCCAATGGTCTCCAGTGGTACAATCAAGGTGTGGCTGCAAGGGGCCTCATTGGCACACCCATGTAGGAACACAATAATTTCTTTTGCACTATGACCCCCAAAAGTAACTTTTCTAGTTCCACTACTGTCCACGTCTCCATGTGAACATGTCTATCCAATATTGCTGCCTTACCCTAGCTGCTGCTGTCTGGATCATCTTTTAATTCTAATTTATGCTTGCAAATAAACTAATTTTTGTCCTAAATAATAATAAAGCTGATAGGTTTGCTGGCATCTGTCAGTTTGTACATGACAAAAAGAATAGGACTGATAAAATGAATGGTAATACAGACAGTAAATAAAGGATCCAGAGGTGTACCTAAGGAACCCAACAACACGTGAGGAAGGGACCTGGAATGGGAATGGCTTCAAAAAGAGATAAGCAACCACCAACTCAACAGCCTCCTCTGAGATAAATGAAGAAAACATATGTGCAGAGATCCATCTTTTGGCTAGCCTTTGAAACAGAAAGAATATAACAAGCTGGAGTAAGTCGGTATGCGGTGTTTAACTAGCAGCTTCAGAATCTTGCAGTTACCTGACTACCGGCCCATACATCTGGTAACGGCCATGCAGACCATTGACCATACTCGAATGTTGACTTCGCAGAAACAGTACCTTGTCTTCGGATGGAGCAATTTGTGTACTACCATCTCCAGCTGCGAGGTGATGAAATAAAATCAAGCAATTTTGTGATTATTCTACATTGTCTAATTATCAAATACGAGAATTACTTGAATATATATAAGAATCTAACCTCTCTTTTCCAACAACAAGCCTCTTTCATGAAAAATTTTGATCAAGAAAGAATATCCAGATGCAAGGACATTCACCTCTTCTTCACTGGGTGAAACATACATTCCACGATCCTCCAGGCTGCAATTAAACTAGATTGAGCCAACTAGCAGTTAAAATAACATTCCTCACCCCCAAAATGCTCTCAAATACCTTTCACCAATTTTTAAAAGAAATGCAGACTTGGTCTTCTCCATGGCCACAGGATCCAAGGGCCAGTTACCAGATCCCTCTAGCTGTTATTGAAACAAAGTGGAAAAAAGAAGAAATTTGTGAATAAGCAAACCCACAATGAATCCTAGCTAACTATCAGGAATAAATCATGACATGTAAGTTTTCGAGCCCTTGAGCACCATAACCGAAACTAGGAAAGAAAGACTAGTATTATTGGACTGTGATAGTACTCCCTCTGTTTCAAAATATAGATATTCCTGGCATTCAAAATTTTTGCCAAATATAGAAATTCCTCACTTCTCAATGCATCTCTCTCCTCATTCCTACTTCCCAATGAATCATTTCCTGTAACTATCTCTATCCCTCTCCTCCACTTCTCATCATTTCCTGTGCCCATCACCTTTTCCACCTCTTCTTAATTGTCATGCCCAAACCCAGAACTGTCTATATATTAAAACGGAGCACACTACAAAAGATAAACTACCTGGATCATAACTTCCAAAGATGGAATGCAAGTTTTTGCAAGATTTGGCAGTCTCTGAGGATTCTTTCCATATGCCAAGGGATGAGGTTCAGGAGGGAACACAGAAGTGTGCCTAAAAGCTGGCATACAAAAATGTGGAAGGAAGGAAATGTTACATGCAACAAGACTGAAAACAAAATAAAAAACATGCATACAAAATGAAGAAAGACTATGACAAACCTGAGTCTAGCGGTTGCACGGTAGATATTTTAAGAGGAATATCATCTAATAAACGCAGCTGCTTAGCCAATGAATCAAAAGCTTCTAGCAAAGCTCCAGAAGATGAAACTGGATCTGCAGAATTCGGTTTAAGCCTAACCCAAGGATATATAAGCTGTAAAGCAAAATGTAGAATAACAGAAGCTACCTTTGCCATTGACTAGGAGGCAGAAATCCAGTTGATCAACAACATGAGTCAAATCTTCATTGTCCAATGACAAGTGCTTCATAAGCACATAATCAGTGATTCTTTTGATGATTGTGTGCTTCTCCCAAGGTTCCGATTCCCAGACTGCAGTTTTGAAATGCATTTAAGTGTTTGCCTAAATTTATGAATGCACTTTACAGGTAACCGCCGAATTTGAAGTGCAATAGTTACCAGTGCTTTCAGCAATGTTTCCATCCTTAAATCTCCTAAGTTCAGCTTTCTCTCCCCAAAATTTCCTAAATTTTGCAGCCTTCATATTTACAGAAGAGCAATGCATATTAGTCTGTTAGGTCATAATAATTGCAGTTCATCGCTGTTTCAAGAGGAAAAATACCTCATCACGATTCTCAGGGTTTGGACCAATGTCGACAAGACGAAAACTCTTCTCCAGTGAGCTAATCATTATGCCAACAAGCAGCGGACTGCTACCAAATTCTGAAAACCCCTATAAAGGTGTACTTGTCATCATACTGATTGCAACGAAAAAAGTAGTCAATTTTACTAATACCAAATGTTACATACATCCATAATGTTCCATTCAGAAGGTGTGCTTCTCCACAGGACTCGGATCATCTTTGTTCTATCTGTAAGTCCTTGTTGTAGCGAGGACTGAACATCCTTTTCAAGTATTCTCCATGATTCATCATCCACACAAAAGCCTAATGAAGTAACCTTAGAATTTCCTTTCAAGTTTATCCTGATAGAAAGTAGTATAGTGAGAAAGTATTCAGTTCCTTAGCTATAGTCTCTATTTGGGGACAGGTTTACTTATAAAACTTCACAATAAAGATTATAGAAAAGTATACAATCTTGGAGTCATATTAGAAATAGAAAGAGAAAACTAGCTTACAGAACCTCCGAAGTTATGAAAACAATGTGGATATTTCTCTTTCAACAAAATATTAATATCCAACGAGGGCCCTGGCCCTACTTGTTAATGGGCCCTACTTGCCCGGAAATGTTATTTTTTAACCTTTGTGAACTATTTTGCTATGGATATGCGAAAATGATATAAACCACAAGATCACCAACGTGCTCGGTGCACATAGAGCCTCACACTAAGCATGCACACTCGCTCAGACAGTGGCTCCAATAAAGGGCATGATACAATATGCACCAGCAATGAGCATCATAATTCAACATACCTCAAACATGAATCGAACTTGGCACAAACATCAACCTTGGTCATAAAAACCTCTTCAAATCCACCATCTCTGCATTTATCTAGGCAATGAAGCGTGCAAGATGCCTCGTCTTGAAGCTAAATATTTAAGAAAACAAAAACGCGTCCTTGATTACAAGTGTGGAAAACATTATTATGAACAAAGAATAAAACCCTTAACTAAAATCTATCAGGGTCAGTTGGATGACAACAAAATGATGTGCATCTGAATATACATGAGAAGTAAATCAAAAGAGAAAAGGAAGCTGAGCCAAGAAAGATATGGTGGCTATAGAGTACTTTCATCATGCTACGTACCTCTGAAAAGGCTGACTTAGTCATCCGAAATGCCAGATTAACATGCCCGGATACATCACATATGGCAACATCAAATACTTTCAGTAAATTAGCAATGTCCTGAATATTTCACTTGATCAGTATATAAGAAATATGAGAATAATTACTGATTGTTCAACATTACTGGCACAAAAAAATTGCACTTTCTGTGAATGCTGCACCCAAAGTAACTCATCATGTGCAATTGTAAAATCTGCTAGAGCCTAGATATTCTCATTACTTAACCAGAATCCCTGATGTATGTAAGGCCAACTAAAAAATTAAGTATGGCACGTAAATTTGTCATATTACATTACCACCGTGTTTACACAAAGGCAAATGACCTATCTGGAGAACTTATGATTTTGTACGGAACACATGATATCATGCCATTTACTCTACATAAACTAGTACGGATACAAGTACCATCTATTGATTTTGTGTGGTAGGTTGACAAACCTCTTTTGTGACCGTACGTTTCTTCATTGGCTGAATCACCAAGCCCTTGGCCCATCCCTTTGAATTTGCTACAAAAATACAGATATGATTCAATATAGTAAACATTGGTAAAATGTTCCTAGAAATCAACTTTCTGTTGCTTGGATGTACCCAAAAAATTCATAAAGACACGGAAAATTTGTCTTGTGGTCATTGATCTATTAATTATGCTTCCTCCAGAATCTATAGTAAGAAACGCAAGGATGGCTGATATTAAATATCCATTGAGGCAGTCATGTGCATATACCGAAGTTCTTTGACGCGCCCAAACCTGCATTTGAACATAAATATTATATTACCTACAAGTGGAAAATTATACATAATACAACAGACCTGCTGAAAAATTAGATGTTTGTTTAAGGTGCTACTGATCATTTCAAAAACACCACTCAACATCAATTATTAAGTGTAGAAAAATATAACATTCTAATAGAGTGGAAACTCCAATCCTTACTTTTGATAATAAGTATATAAAGGAACAAGTGTTTAGGATAAGCTGCATACTTTTAGTAAAATTGATGCTTCTTGCAAGGCTTTCCAATCTGCAAAGGTGCTGATGATAAACTCTGCATTTTCCTCTAAAAACATATCCTCCAGTATGCTACTATTGTACTTCGGCGTGGGCACATTTATGCCATCTGAAATATAAATCCAATCAGCAAAGTTACAAGGAAAAAGATATATATTCCTATATAGAAGGCCAACACTATGCTATAATGGTACTAGTTTCAATGGAAAAAGCACCCCAATTGAGATCACAATGATATGGCACACATCTAAACCAGGTAGATCACCTTTAGTATATGCACGGACATTGTTTCTTGTCGATAAATTCAGCTTTGAAACAGCAAACAAAGAACTTGCAGTTGGGATTATTCTGACACAGAACCCAGGAAGCTCTGCAATTTCTGTTGCTGCATTAATGGAGTTTTGAAGAATAAGTGAAATATAATGACAAAATAGCTATTTACAGACATGAGCAATGGCTTCGAGCGCATATTGAGGTGAAGAAAAGAAGAACCTGGATATACATGAAGGACAGGCTTTCGTGCCTCATCTTGCAAGGTAGACCATGAAACTTTGCTGATTTTTTTAGATGACCTTAAGTTCTTTTCAATGACACAGAGGTAAAGACACCTCTTTGCATGGTACCGATGATTTAAGAAATCTTTCTCGTGGAAGCATTCCTATATCACATAGTACAATATAAATGACCAAATTTCTCATGATCGCTAACATGATAATATGAAACCAGAGTAGTGCTTAATAAAGGAGCATTAGTTCACAAACGAAGTAACTAGTTTTGATTAATTTCGGCATGCAACATCAACAAATCAATAAGCAGAGTCTCCTGAATGGATGGTAGGGAATTTATGAAGTCAGTTCATAAGATCGACAACCTTATTATGGTCAGCCCTTGATGCAGTTTTAATCATGTCAAAAGACAAAAATATTTACAGAAATGATTGGACAACTTGGCATACCTAAGCAGCCTCTATGCAATTTTGCCAATCAGAAATGGTGAAATGCCTTTGAAGGAGGAAATTGATGGTAACTAAAACAACATACAAAACTCCATACTTCCTCGCAACAATTCAACTCGGTATAAAATCTATATTTGATCATAAGTATCACAACACCTGAGCTTTGTCACGCAGGAAGTGCCAAGCAAAAACAAATACCAATAAAGGTTTTCTTGAGCCAGATATGAGCTACTAAAATTTCCCAGCTTCATACTGAATATGCAATGAACCACATTACCACAACTAAACTGGCAAGAGAATCTCTTTTCGAATTTTACGACAAAGAAGAAAACTTTTCCCAGACAGCATGCACATGAACTACAAATAACAGTAATTTTCCTCAATTGAGCCTAACATCCAACCAATTCTCAAAGTGAAGTACGCAAAAGCATTGGCAGCACAGCGCGTACCTTGGGCAAACGGACGAGGAGGTCGGCGGCGACGTCGGGCCTAGCGACCGTGCCAGCCGCGAGGCTTCCCGCGACCTGCACCACCTCCGGAGGCCGGAAGGTGAACTCGAGCTTCTCGGAGGCTAGCCCCAGGTCCCGCACGAACCCACGCGCGGCCGCCGGCGTCGCCTGCTGCGCCGGCACCTTCTTGATGAGCTTCGCGATGGCATCCGCGGCCTCAGCGGCGGCGCAGAGGGCGGAGGCGCTTGGCCTCGCCTCTTGCAGGAGCAAGTGGAGCTTGCGGTCGATGGAGTCCTCGCGGGCAGCGGCGCCCATGGTTGCCTCGGTGGTCGCCGGCGGCGGGAAGGCGAGAGCGCGTTGCGGGTTTAGGGTTTAGCAACGCTTCGAATGGGTAGGAGCAATCTTTCCTTAGTATACTGGAAAAGCAATGGCCCATGAATCAGCCCAGTAGCCCAGCATGTTCAGCCCGGTTTTGGCAATAGCCCAGCCTGTTCAGCATGTTCAACTTTCAACATTTGTCTGAAGCTAATGCCAAAACCATTGACGTCTTCAAGTAAGAAGAAGGTCAAAAAACATATGCCCAAGAAGAATAAACATTCTTAAATAGTTCTCTTATTTGTCTTCTCTCTAAATGTAGAAATTCCTTTCTTTAGCTTTCAACAACGAGCTGGCACCAATTCAATTTTTTTTCATAAGAAATGTCAGCAACTGGATGGAAGAAGCGTTATTGATGTTGGACTCGTAGTCGAACAAAGAAATGAGCTGCGACAAAAAAATCATCCCGAAATGCAAAAAAGGATCTGCATCTTCCATATAAACGAGTTGGGTCTCAACATTATTTTTAATCGAAGGAGCTCTGCCTGAATGGTAGCCAGAGGTCTTTTATGTCTCTGAACCTTTCTCCAACTTGTCCTCAACATCCTTACGGCACATAGGTATGCCAAATATCGGATGATCAAAGATACTAACAAGCCACTTAGATAGCTTTTCAACCACAAAGTGGTACACAGTCTCAACAGCGACGTGCCCTTCGAATCCCGCATTACCAATAACACCATTTGCCTCACCGCAAAAAAAAAAAAAAAAAAAAAAACACCATTTTCCTCTCTCTTTTTTTCCGCCAGCGCACTGCATATTTGTATAAGCTTTGCTGGAAATCCTTTGATTTAACTAATGCAATAAGCGACCATATTAGAGCATGAACTATTGGATTATATAAGTACCTAACAAATTTTCTTGCAACTATGTGATAGTTTAGCCATACAGAAAAATAGATGGTTTGCCACAGTTTCTCAAAGCAGGACTCGCATGCAGAGAACATCAAGATTCATCGACCATAGACTGTTAAGACAACAAGGTAGTGAGACGTACAACTTATTTATCCAGTTATATATCGAGTATATATTATGTAAAAAACATATATATCGAGTATATTAAGACAAGGAGGTAGTAGTGAGACAAGTTGTTCATGGGGAACGGGAAAGTATGAAAGTTGCAGGTTAACATCATACAATTAAGCCTGTACAACGCCATGGCATGGCCGGCCCGGTATATAAGAGGAGCGATAAAAAAGAAAACTCACATCACATTGGGAGACTACGATGCAGGAATGTAACCTGTTCCAGCACTGCACGGCATGTGACGGCGTACGCCGGAAGCCCAGACAATCGCCGTCCACCCTGAACCCTGCTCTGCTCGTAATGCACAAGGCGCTTTCCCATTCACTCTTGTTCTCAGAATCTGAGACCCCCCCGAGTCCAAGGGAGCACACAGCAGAAAGCGAGTGCATATCCAATACTAGTAGGAGCAGCAAATCTGGACTGCTAGCAACGTGGTCGGAACGTATCAGGCGTCCCAATGCATGTCCAGACAAGGGAACGCAAGCTACTTCCAAGACGCACGCCCAATCATGTGGCCGAAGCTCGATGCTATTTAAACTCGTCTTCCAGATCGATCGATATGCACCAAGATAGCAGGACATCTCAGTAGTATTCAGTTCTTGATACGTGCTAGTGGCTAAAGTACGAAAGCATTGCAGGTCGCCATTAATGGCTTCCCTCTCCGCAGCTGCAGCTAGCTCATGGCTCCTGATCATGGCGCTCGTGGCGACGAGCATGGCCGCGTTCTTGGATGCCCGGGCTGTTGGTGGCAGCGGGAACCCCACCGCCGGGTTCACGAAGGTGGAGCTCGCCGACGGCGACTTCCAGGTGCAGAGCCCGTACAACGTGCCGGCGAGCCAGCGGTTCCAGTTCCGCAACGGCGTGCGGAGGTTCTGGGTGTACAAGAACGACAAGCCCTTCAACACCGCCACGCACACTAACCCCCGCTCCGAAGTCAGGCTCCGCGTAAGTTACAATACAAAACGCACGTCGCCACTTGCCAATAATTTGCAACTCGATCCATAAATAAATCAACGAACTGAACCTTCACTAGCAAGAATTCATCATGTCATGTCGTCTTGGAATTAACGGCGTCGTCGACGTCGACGCGCTTTGGCTTTGCTTTGCAGGGCCACGACTACTCGTCGGGGGTGTGGCAGTTCGAGGGCTACGGCTACGTGCCGTCGGGCACGTCGGGCGCGTCGGTGATGCAGATCCACAACCAGGAGGGCGCGGCGCACGCCACGATCCTGATGCTGCACGTCTACGACGGCGTGCTCCGCTTCTACAGCGGCGCCGCCGTCGAGCCGAACATCTACGACCGCTGGTTCCGGCTCAACGTCGTGCACGACGTCGGCGCGTCCACGGTGGCCGTGTACGTCGACGGCGAGAGAAAGTACAGCGCCAGCGTGCTCCCCAGCGCGTCCTACTACTTCAAGTTCGGGGTGTACATGCAGCACCACGACGTGTCCGCGCGCATGGAGTCGCGCTGGACCAACGTCACGCTCTACACCAAGAACTAGTAATTATAATGTGTCCGTGAGTGTGTACATCACGTAGTATATGTTTTGTTTTTATTACGTTGCCGTATATCCGTGTGTATATTACCACGAGAGCAGAATAAAATGGTTTTGCATGATGTTTTCTCTACTTTAGTACATATTCTTCACTTATTCATCACTAGTTTGAGCTTTAATTTTATTTCTAGCTGTTCGAGGGGTACTGTTGCGTGCTGTCGTTGCGGACTTAAAGGTTGGTGGTGGTGCTGCCGGTGCAGATGCACAATGTTCGAAAGACCCCAAATATGGAAGCAAATTACATTGGACCGGGTCCTTTGCTCATTCGAAAGACCCCATCCAACGGACGTCACGTGTCCCTTTAAATTCTCAAAGAACTGATGGTTAATTTAATCCCTGGACTTGGCTGCAAAAAGAAACTGCTTCGATCAGATCAGACGCCTTACATGAGGTGCTGCCCTTTTTCCCTTGGTAGAAATCAAAACGTGAGGGAGCAGTAGTGGAGCTCCAATCGTATCGCTGCGTGAGGCCATTAGTGGCAGCGAGCTAGAGTTGATCGATCAAAAAATTAATTCCTTCAACACTTGTTTGTTTCTCTCCCGGTTCAGATCTAGATTGAAGAGATAAATCGTCGTCTTTTCCTTGCAAATCCTAATTGCGAGTGGCTCCTGAAGACCAAACTACCCAGAAGGATCGCCATGCTCGCTTGGTTCTGTTGCCGAAGGGATTAATGTGGACGAGGAGGTAGGGAACCAGACGAAGAAGATGAGAGATGGACCTGATGCTTTAAGATTAGGATATGCCACGTGTCTGTCACTAGATGGAGGTCCTTTTGATGCAGATAGGACCCGGGTCCTACATAATTTGCTTCCTACAAGTATATATGCTGACACGCTTTGATTTCCAATTCCACTACGCTCACACATTGGCTATATATGTTCATATATGCTGATGTTGATCCAATTCTACATACAAAGTCTAGCAAATCATGCTACGTAGTCCCACCTCATTCGTAGATATCATAGTCATCTCCATAAACAACATCTTGATCACCCTCATCCTCATCATCACTCTTTTGGTCATCATAAAGGCAATCCTCTTTTAGACTGTAAATCCCATCCGCAACGAGGCGACTGTGGCGGATTATATCCGTATTGGTGTAATACAGCTGCATCAACGCGGGATTGAAATCATCATCGTTGGGGTCTTCTCCGCACACCATCTTTTCGAACTCCATCTCGCGGCCGTGGAAGCTTGTCCCGATCGGATGCACGATCCTAATCCCCACGTAATCACAGTAGAGGCACCGAACTCGCTCTGTCAAGACATGTCAAAGATTAATTGAGCGTAAATTGTGAGTAACAAAAGGATTGAATGAAATTCGATAAGGAAAACATTGTTGACATAGAGCATACGTACCAGCGCATGGTGGCGGGGCCGACACGGGGCAACACAAGGGCAGCGTTCCAGTTGCGCCTCCATCATCATCGTCGTCGTTGCTGAGTTCAGCGAAGAAGAGAACCGGAGCTCGATCATCAGCGTCCCCTTTCTTGGGAGTTGCCAAGAAATTGACATGGCATCGATAACACTTGTGGGGAGCAAATCTGCTGCCCCCTAGACAGTACACCGGACCAGACACGTTCTCGTTGACGCCGCACACGACGTGGAGCTGGTACGCGGGCGCGCACGCGGTCAACGCCGCGACGACCTTGTCGACGATCCTCGTGTGCGCGCGCACGTACTCTTTGAGCGGGAACGGGACAAGTGGCTGCTCAATGCTGGGTGGTTCAGGACAGAGCAGCACGGCAAGCCGCTGGACGTCGGCGGAGGTGAGCTGACCGCCGCCTGACCGCAGCAGCGGCGATAGGGAAGGACCCAGCAACTGTTTGCACGAAGCAAGAAGCTTCGCCTGCGCTTCTGGGTTGGGGTGTTGCGCGGCGATGGCGGCGGCCTTGAAGGCTTCCTCGACGCAGGTGGCCGGGCCGCCGCCAAACAAGGCATTATTGCGAGAGGAAGAACTGGCCATGGCTACGCTCCACGGCGAGTTGCTGCTGCGTCGTCGTTCCTCTTTTCTCAAATTGGCCGCGGCCTCGGCGCCGTCAAGGTTGGGATCGGCGAGCAGAAGGTTGGCGTCGGACTCGACCAGGAGCCGCATGGCCCGATGGAAGCCGAGGCTGTGGTAGCGCGTGCAGAGGAAGGAGACGAGGCCGTACATGGAGCGTGTCCCGACGCGGTGGAGGCTTAGCGTGCTCACCATGTCCATCTCGAGCTCGTGCGCCCGCGGCGGGAACGCGGCGTCGTGCCAGACGGCGTTGACGACGATGTTGGAGACGGGGTCGTCGAGCGGGCCGTAGCAGCTGCCGGCCGCGAGCAGGCTGCGGTGGAGGCGGCGCCGCAGCTCGCCGGCCGGCAGCCGCGCCAGCGCCGCCAGGTAGAACCCGTGGATCGCGTCGAGCAGGACGCTCTTCAGCGGGGTGGTGCTGATGCTCTGGTGCGGCACGCGGCGGCGAGGGCGGGGAGGACGGCGGGACGCGGCGAGCTGCCACGGCCGCCACAGGTTCTTTGAATTCGAACGGCGGCGGCGGCCGTCGCCGACGAACAGGAGCAGCTTGCGGCGAAGGCTGGAGGAGGAGGCAGGGCGGCGGCGGCGCACGTTGGCGAGGAGCGCGACGGCGTCGTCGAGGCGGGCGGAGACGGCGAGCCAGGCGCCGACGAGGCGGTCCGGGTCGGGGTGCCCGGCGGCCAGCGCGGCGCACTTGAGCGCCATCTCGAGGGCCTCCGCGACGGCGAGCTCGGAGGAGCCGAACCGCGCCATGCGGCGGTCCCGGACGACGAGCCGGGCCGCGACGAGGGCGTCGGCGTCCGCGACGAGCAGGTAGCGCACGGCCTCGCAGTCGGCGAGGTACGGGAAGAAGCGGGTCAGGAAGGTCACCAGGCCGTCCATTGACCGGCGCTCCAGGTCCTTGGCCATCAGCTCCGCCGCCTCGCCGCCGACGACGACGCCATTGTTGTCGTGGGGTGTGAAGAAGACGGTGTTGGCGATGATGTTGGAGACCGGGTCGAGGAGGCCGAAGCACAAGGCGCCGCCGTGGAGGACGACGCGCGCGGCCACGTGATGACGAGGCCTCCTCGCCTTCCCGACGGCGCTGAGCCGCTCCAGCGCCTTGCAGTAGACGGCGTGGATCTTGGCCAGGAGACGGGACTTGCACTCGGCTTGTTCGCCGCGCGTAGGGTACTGGCACCCGTAGCTTGGCCCGTAGATGCGGTGGTCGGTGTTACTGCTGCTACACACCAGCGCCATCGATCGCCGGTGAACCGGATCGTCTCTCTCCTGTCACTCCGATTGAAAAATTGGGGTGGCACTTGAAAACCTACGTTTATATGGGAGCCGGGGATCGTGCATGTGGGGGGACTTTTGTTGCCGGATTGGATACGAAGCGGATTGCACGCGGCAATGGCGAATTGGCGAGGGTAGGTCTGCTCAAATACGTCTCTGATCCCTTCTCCAAGTCCAATCCAGACTGTTCATAATTCTTTGTGTGTTCCTAGTGCCACGCCTGAACACAGAGCGATTGATAATCGAGCTCCAAACAGAGCAAACACGGTGGCCTGGCGCTTGAAAAAAGAAACCTCTCACATAATCATCCGTTCAACTGCGCACAGAGAGTCGCCCGCTTTGCAAACGCACACACTCAGCCTTACAACTACACACAACCAAATTGTCAAACCAATACAGTTCTAAGTTCTAACATTGTTCTCCACCTTTGGGCTTGCAATTAGAAGATACGTTTACCAAATTGTAGCTGTCCAAAAAAGCATGCGCACCAAAATCAGGCAATACATGAACCTCGACATGTCAATCCACCTCGGAGCCGCATGAGCGCACAACCAAATTGACATCTGAGCACGCAGCACAACCAAATCTCGACAATAAAGATACATCAGCCTAGCCTAAAACCTAGCCTCTTGAAAGCAAAGAAGATCAGCATGTGCATTATTTTAAAAGCAAACAGCAATCATGCAATCAAGAACCCACTTCTGAATACCATCATTAATACTTATTTCCAACATCATAGGATACTGCTATACAATAAAAACGAGCTCATCATAATTTACTTGCACAAGGGCAGCGGTTCCGATTCCAGAACACCTCAACAAAGGCTAGAAGATGGTAACAGAATGAACCATTTACGGAGATGGTATTCATCACTACTTGAACTATTATAACTATCTCTAGAGTTATCACTAGAGGACAGGCTCATGGATTCATAGCTCCTGTTCCCACAAAAGACAAAGCTATCATCGTAGAGACTATCCTCTTTAATACTGTCAATAACCATCTCCGCGATGATACGGCTATTGTTAATCATTTTCATAGTGGTGTAGTATGGCCGCATCAGCGCAGGGTCGAATTCATCACAGGGGTCTTCACCGCAGATCATCTTCTCAAATTCACGCTTGTGTCCATGGAAATCTTCTCCAACCGGATGCAGAATTCTAGCCCCAACATAATCACAGTAAAGGCAGCGGACATGTTCTGTAAGCAGACAAGGTAAATAATATACATTATCAAACATTACAACATGAATCGTGAGTGATAAAAACTTGTTCTGTAGGCCCATAAGGTAATTATTATACATTGAATATTAAACAAGAATTGTGAGTAATTTTTTTTAATCAAAATTATCTACGCTTCCAAATTTCATTATGCATAAGCCATAAAATCCACTGAGGTTCTGCAGAAAAATGCAATCCACATGTAGAAAGAGGTTCCAGCTCCTGGTAAAGGGATCATTCACAATAGCATGGCAAGGAGCAGCCTCGCTTGATCTACATGATGGAATTTACTATCCTTAAAAACAAATGTTCAAAAGATGTTGGAAAAATCTTATCTTGACACTGAAAGGGAGGTTCAGGCTGACATGCATGGTAATAAAATTTATCAAGGGGTCCCTTGTGGTATGCAACATGTTTAAAATTTTGCACATTACAACTTGGTATTCAGAACTAGACTAGATGCTATATATAGTTATGATTAACAGGCACTTCAATTCACAACGATAAGAGAAATAAAAGAATATGGACACAGGAATGGTTAGAGCATACCAGCGCATGGCTGTGGCAGGGACACCGGACAACAGAGAGATCTGTCTTTGTCATTGTTGCTAAGCTCAGCAAAGAAGAGCACCCCAACTCCTTCAGAACACTTGGATGTTGCTATAAAGTTCAAATGAGTGTGGTAATATGTATGAGGAGAACCAGAGACACCTTCCAGATACACAGGGCCAGATACCTCATCATTCACCGCACAAATTACATGAAGCTGGAACATGGGATCCTGAAATTGGTCAGAATGGGCAAATCAGTTTAGTGAGCAATGTTTGTAAAGGACAGTACATGAAACACGTTAGCAATAACCAACAAGCAGCAAAACAATTAACCTACCCCGTTTGGCATAGGTGGTGAATATGCATTCAACACAGCATTGACCTTTTTGAGGACCCTTGTATGCATGCGGTCTAACTCTATAGCAGGGTACTCGGTAAGGGGGAAAGGGGGAAGCGGCTTCTTGGAGGGAGGAGCATCAGGACATACCAACCTGGCAAGCAGCCCAACATCTTCAGAGGACAGCTGGTCAGGGCCCTGCAGCAGCAACAATGCAGACCCCAGGGAGTCCTTACAGGAAGTGAGCAGCTTTACTTGAGCATCGGGGTTGGGGTGATGGGCAGCTGTGGCAGCAGCCAAGAAGGCTTCTGCTATGCCCGTGTCCGGGCTTTGACCTTGTGTATCCAATTTATCGCAATCCAAGGCACCACAAATGCCAGTAGCTCTGCACCGCAGCGTGTTGCTCCCCAACAAATCAAAGGCTGTTGGGATGGCACTCTCCCTTCCAAAGTTGGGATCAGCAAGGATCAGGTTGGCATCTGCCCTGAGCAGGCAGCGCACAGCTTGATGGAAATCGACATGATGGTAGCGTGTGCAGAGGAAGGATGCGAGACCATACAAGGAGCAGTTCTCCATCCGGTGGAGGCTCAGATTGCCGATCATATCCCGTTCGAGTTTCATCTTAGGCGGGAACTCAGCGTCATACCAGATGGTGTTGACGATGATGTTGGAGACAGGGTCGAGCGGGCCGTAGCAGTGACCGGCCCTGACCAGGCTGCGGTGGAAGCGGGAGCGCAGCTCGCCTGCAGGCAGCCGCGCGAGAGCCTGCAGGTAGAATCCATGGATCGCGTCCTGTAGCGTCCGCTTCAGGAAAGTGGTGTGCTTGAACGGGAGAGGAGGGCAAGGACGAAGAAGGCCACGAGAAGCCGCGAGATGCCACAGCAGCAGCCATGGGTGTCCACATCTGCGGCGGCGGCGGCTCCGCGATGATTCATCGAGCAGCCTGGCGAGCTCGCGGAGGCGGGCAGACCGAGAGCGGCTGTGATCAGTCTCGGTGAGGAGGAGGCGTACGTGGTGGCTGGAGACCGTGCGCCAGGCCCGCACGAGACGGCTCGGATCGGGGTGCCCGGCGGCCAGCGCGGCGCACTTGAGGGCCATCTCGAGGGCCTCCTCGACGGCGGCCTCGGAGGAGGACCCGAATCTCCTCATGCCGAGGTCGGACAGCACGATGCGAGAGGCGACGAGGAGGTCGGCCTCGGCGAGGAGAAGGTAGCGCAGGGCTTGGCACTCGGCGAGGTCGGGGAAGAAGCGGACGAGGAAGGTCACCAGGCCGTCCAGTGACCGGCGCACCAGTTCCTTGAGCTTTCTCTCATCAACAGAGACGGCGACGGGCTCCTCGCGCTTGTACCGCCGCCTCCCCTCCTCGCGAGTAGTAGATTCAGGGTAGGGGATGAGGGTGTTGAACACGATGTTGGAGACAGGGTCGAGAAAGCCGAAGCAGAGGCCGCCGCCGTAGAGGAAACGCGCAGACATGCGGCCTCCCGCCCTGACCTTGAGCTGCTTGAGCGCCTTCTGGTAGGAGACGTGGATCTTGTGCAGCACACGCGATCTGCACGCAGACTCTTCCTCGTCCGACGGAAACTGGCAACCGAGACTCGGCTCGTAGACCCGGAGCCTCGGATTGCAGTTGGATACCAGCGCCATCGCCGGCGTGGTTTCGATTGGAGACAGGCACGTCGATCTCAGCTGCCTGCCTGCGGCGGCGCGAGGAAGGGCCGGGAAAGAAGAATATCTTGCTCACACGGTTCGACCCCACCCTCCTCTTTCCTTTTTATATAATGATGTAGGAGTACTCCCGCAGTGAAGAGTTGGTTCTCCCACGATCCCATGACGCCGACGGCCGCCGCACCGGCGCAAGGTCGGCCCCGTCAATCCCCACGCCCTCAAACCCTGTCACAAGCTGCTCATCCGTCTGGAGGTGTTTGGTTCAGCGCTGGTAACCGAAGTGCAATCTAGTGGTGGAGTCGTAGGGTGCGTTTGGTATCTCAGTGTATCTCAATAGAGATTTTTTTTTTAACTGTATCTCAATACAGATTTTGTTTGGTTGGACTTTGTTATGGTTTCTTTTTCCAATACAACGTTTGGTTGGGTACCAAAGTAACGCAATGTGGTTAGCACTGTCAGCAACTCGTGTTTCCGACAGTTAAGGTATTTCGTTTCTCTGCTGATCCATAATAATAATTAATTTTCTAAGATAAATTCAACACCCCATACAATATTTTTCCAAGACTCTAAAAAATGAACCACATAATATTTTTTGAACTCAATTAAATATCAATATCTAATATTTAATGGGGAAATAACCCGTGCACATCCAGAAAATTTGCGTCATGTCAACATTGAACCGAACCCTGCATCATTTCACGAACCACTGCTGTAAATATATTTGCACACACTAACATTTAACTGAACCCTGTCAAATGTAAACCTTGACCCCACTGCACATATGACTCCAGACAGCACTTTCTTTACAAAATCGACACTAGAAATTTAAAACAAAAATCAATAGTAATAGCCACAATCCATCCTAAGGCCTCAGAACTGAAAATTGAAGTGCAACAGGAGCTCCTCATTACGGTCTTTTTTGTGCTTCACCTACAAAAGTCAATATACATCACATTAACAAGTGCTTTTACCACTGAATCAAAAGCAGAAAGGCATAATACACATAAAGTTTAGTGAGATGTGGAAATCTAGAGAAAACAGCGCACAACAGTTTTGTAGCAGCTGCACATCGCCATTCAAATTGCTCTCATGGTGTGCAGTTTAGTAACACTAACCTGAAATCACATGGCGTCCTATCTTGAGCTACCTTGTCTCTCCATCTCTTTCGTTTGTGCTTTCTCTGCCACAAATAAAAGACTTATGCATTAAAAGAAGTTCCATATAATAGCTACCTCGTACTTGCAGAGGCATAATACACAGAAAGAATGCTTCATTTCTAATGTTAGAATTAGAAGCCCCATAAGTACTAGAGATTTGCTAGTTCTTAGGTGACTGAGATTTGGTATATTTGCTTTACGAAACAATGAAAACATACTGTTGGAACAACGAAACTGCAATGGTGGAACAACAAAACTGTACTGCTGGAACAGTTAGTTCTTAGGTGGAACAATTTCGTTTTTAAAGAACTTTTTTTCACAAATGAATGAAAAATTAAATTTGATTTTGAAACACCCGTACTAAATTCAGGTTGTTTCCCTCAATAGTTTTCATTGAAGCAGCCACCGATTGCTCCTCATATTCCATAGGATCGCAAGACATCTTTTACAAATTAAATTATGCAAAAGAGCACAAGCCATAATTATAGGCACTGTGTTTTTATGGGAAAAATGAAGTAGACCTCAAAATCCCCCATCGACCCTTTCAAAACACCTCTCTATAATATTTTTCACTTTTGCATGGCGCATCAAATATTTCTCAACACTATTTGGTGGATGTTGTGCTGTCCAACCACCCAAATGGTACCATTGACCTCGATAAGGAGCTAAAAACCCATTGGAATTTGTAAATGGAAATGCCTTATCGTCAGTTTCTTTTTTCTCTTTGGAATTCGTGTGTTTTTTTATAATGGAAATTCATGCATTGAAATCTGGTTTGTTGCGCTTTAATTCAATACATTTGAAAAAATTCGAGTTGTGTTAGTTTGTTAAACATAATACAAAATCTGGGTATTCTCTGAATGCTATCCATTACTCAAAATGAGGTACCCACTC
The DNA here is from genome assembly GCA_012490785.1 of Eragrostis nindensis. NCBI lineage: Eukaryota > Viridiplantae > Streptophyta > Magnoliopsida > Poales > Poaceae > Eragrostis > Eragrostis nindensis. Next base: position 1,140,346 of record JAAXCT010000128.1, read on the forward strand.
TGCCTGATAACATAGATGAATTATGCATTGTTCTCTACGCTAGCGTGACGGTGAACAAACATTCTTCAATCTGTAACTTGCCAGGTCAATTGACATGCGATTCATATGAAATAAACATTATCTTTTGAAGGTACATTTCTACTGTTTGGCCGTCGCGTGACATGCTGACAGAAGAAACAATTCACAAATCACAACGTCAGATGCACCAAACGGTTCGATACAAGCCAAACAACGCGTCCGATCGATCCGAAGAAAGGTTCAACGCAAGTGAACAACCTCTACAATTCGGCCAATACGTACATCAACATGCATCCAAACCCCTCCTAATAAATAATTAAGGGCTTTGACTGGCTCTGATCGATCAAATCAAGAGACCGTTCTCTGATAGACCATATGGTCTCCTCCCTCTGCTCCAGCTCCCACTGTCTCCTCGTCCTCGCCGCCGCCGGCACCACGCGCAGCATGGGCATGGCCCATCTTGTAGTTCTTGTCCTGTGCATGGCCGTCGTGTGGAAGCCATCTGCCGCCGCCGGCGACAGCGGCGACCTCACCGCCGGGTTCACGAAGGTGGACCTCCCGGAGGGCAACTTCCTGGTGCAGAGCCCCTACGACGTGCCGGAGAACCAGCGGTACAGCTACGACGTCGCCACCGGCGTGCGAACGTTCTGGGTCTACGCCGACGACAAGCCCTTCAACACCGTCACCTTCACCAACCCCCGCACCGAAGTCCGCCTCGCCGTAAGAATCATTGTGTTTTGCAAACACTTTTTAGTTGGTTGATCTCACATTTAACCTCCAAGCATACATATACATACATCTTCCTGAAGCTGAATTAATTCAGTGATCAGGGAGACGTGAAAATGAACGTACTAACCAATCGTCTGTTTAATTTGTTCGATGGAAAAAATTAAGGGCCATGACTACTCGTCGGGGGTGTGGCAGTTCGAAGGCTACGGCTACGTGCCGTCGGGCACGTCGGGCGCGTCAGTGATGCAGATCCACAACGAGGACGCCGGCGTGCAAGCCACCACGATGATGCTGCACGTCTACGACGGCACGCTGCGCTACTACAGCGGCGAGGCGGTGGAGGAGGACATCTACAACCGGTGGTTCCGGCTCAACGTCGTCCACGACGTGGGCGCGTCGACGGTGGCCGTGTTCGTCGACGGCGCGCCGCGGCTGGTGGACGTCGCCGTGAAGCCGACCGCGTTGCACTACTTCAAGTTCGGCGTGTACATGCAGCACCTCAACGTGTCCAGCCGCATGGAGTCGCGCTGGAGGAATGTGACAGTCTACACCAAGCCTTACTAGCTAGCTAGTACCTACCAACCAAGACTGGGTGGGGAATATTTACTTGGGAGGAAAAATTATATATCTCCCATTTCAATTGATGTTTTCAGTTTGGAAGTAAAGGTTAGTTTGGAATCTTTTTGGAGATCTATACAACACAGACGGGCATTGTTAATCGCGCACCGTACACACGGGACATGGTTGGAGCGTACGGGCCTGCCCAGAGGCCGCTAATTCGTCTTTTGGGCCCAGCACGCACATAGAGATCGATATGTAGTCCAAAAGTATAATCCAAAACAGAAAAAAAGTCGTCATGTAAGTATAGTCCACTGGCGGCGGACCCAGCATGATGGCTGGATATTCAAAGGAATGGATCTTTGCATGCACACTGGCAGTGATCACAAACGGCCTCGGTTTGTAGTGTCGTTGTGATTGTGCTTATAAGTGTCCCAGCATACTCGGCATACGCTGCACCTAGCTTTTCTCGGCGACCACTTTCTCATGCTTCGGCTCCTGCAGCTGGCCATGTATGCATATGGAGCTCGCGGTGTTCGTCGGCGCCGAAGAGATGCTGCGCGTCGGCGGTTGCGGTGTCTGAGCTTGCGCACGTTCAAATTCGGAGTGTACCTGCAGATGGACCCAGCGAATCGGATAGAGTCGCCGTGGAGGAATATCACAATCTACACCACCCTCAAATAACTCTATTTCTAGAGTTGGTTGATATCAAATTAAGTTAAGTTTTTGACCAATTTTATAGAAAAAGTATTGACATAAAGTGAGGAGTATGAAAATACAATTCATGATGCGATACTAATTTAATTAATTTGGTATTAAAATGTTGATACTCTCTTGTTGTACAATTTTGGTCGAACATAAAACTATATAGCTAAGCTTCTCTATATAGCTGAATCATGATTGGGTGGACTGGAGAGGGAACGTTTTTTCTTGGAGAAATAGATTATCTTCCATTAAGCGCTTCAGTTGTACCCCCACTTCTACATAAGCCAACCGAAACAGAGCACTACAAGAAATGAAATCTTACCGACAGGTCTTGTTTAGATGGCCAACAGTTTTCAATCTCTTTTGTATTTGACACCAGTGGCTAACAGTTTTCTAATACAAATTCACATCTTTCCCAATAGTTTTGACAAATTACCCACAATATCATTCCCAACAAAGGCATTACCTACAGTTTTGAAAATAGCTAATCAAAAGTACTAAAACTGTTGGCCACTTCAAAATAGAAACTGTCGGGTAAGATTTTGATTCTTGTAGTGGAGAGGACAAAAAGTATCATATGTTTACCTTAATTCTAGAAAAGACATATAGTAACTAGAAAAGGAAAGACATATATTAACTAGAAAAGGAAAAATAATTTTAAAGGAGTAATATTTGATTCTGAATATTCAATGACTAGGTTGTTGAACTGGAGATCAAGAAGAAATAATCACTGGCATACATATGGTTTCACACGTTTCTCATTCCCATTGGATGAAGGAGAAACATTATTTTTCAAAATGATTCTGATGTATGGATATTTGACTGTTGATTTTTAGTAAATACAAATATAGACATGCTATATCGCCATAGGAAATGTACAAATATCCCAATTAACCATGGGCTCAACCAAAATAATATTAGTACCATGTATGTTTCAGCTCATTTGTATGTCTTTGGGCGCCCTTTTAATATTTGTACCCTATCAGGGATAGAAGAGTGAAGCAAACCCCTCTTCCTGTCTTATAAACATGAGGCCCTAAGATATCATGAGCACTCAAGGCTCGTTCACTTGGTGCTCTCTCCTTCTCTATTTATTATTCTCTTCTCTCATTGCCTTTAGCAACATTTCATGGAAGCAAGATTGTCTTAATGCCTAGTACACGCCGCAACACTACGTATGGTGCGGCGGTTGCACATGCCCCTTTGGCCTACAAAACTACTCCCTCTGCACTCCCAAAGTTTTTCCATATAAGATTATTTCATAATTTTTTTTGAGAATTATTTCATAATTTTAAAAGAAGTAAATATGTGTAAGATTTTATGAATAGGAAGGATGTCCTATTTAATAGCATCCAAAAACGGACGTTGTTATTACTACAATCACATTAAGATGCTATCCCTTTTGTGATCCCCACATGGTTGTAATCGGATGAGTCTGTCTACTTATTAATAAGTCAGACGCATCATGGGCTCCTCTAAAAAAAACTTCTAAAGTTTTGAGATATGTTGAATAAAAAGTTGTAGTTGACAACGTGAAGGCAATTTGTTTAGAAGAAAACTGTTGGTTTTAAGCAAATTTCTTGCTTCCTAGGGCGGTCTGCTTTTTGTTAACATGGGTGGAACATTTAGAATACTAGTCTTTCAACCCGTGCATCTGCATGGGGCTAGTGAATCTTAGATATGTCGTAGTTTAAAAATTTCTATTTTATTGCATATGGAGTGAAACCAACTTAAAAATAACTTTGGTTTTTTCACTAAAAAGTATCTTGCAACCGGTATCTTGCGTTGTGAATTATATATACAATGTTTTATGATAAGCCATGTCTTGCTTTTTCGTTATGCTTAAGCTCATTATCAAAAATAAACTACTGATATATGCTCACACCAACTACATACAAACTCTTCATGTCTCGTTCCTAACTTCAATTTTTCCACTGCCACATGTCCACATTGACCTCATTGTCCTCCACTACTGGGCCTCTACATCACACCTCCTTAGCATCTCCAAAGGGTTAGCCTCTCCAAAACAATACCATAAGAAGCGAGAGGGTTCGCGATCCATGTGCACTGATCTCTCGTTAGAAAACCGTATCAAGCTCCATGGGCAGGATATGTGATCTTTTTTAAATTTCTCTTGCACTAAAAAGAATGCATTGGCTTGTTCTTTTTAATGGAAAGAGTAAATTTCAGAATTCATTTTAAAAAATGGAAATATGTGACGGACAGGTGGGGTTTAAATGCTATAGTTTTGTGTTATATAGGGGTAAATATCCATACTTTTCTGAAACTGAATTCAAAAGACATAGTTTTAGTTTACTTGGTGCGGTAATAGTCATTTTTCTTAAATTTAATACAATAAAAATAAAATAATTGTTCAAAATTTCTAACGTATAATTTTAGAAGGGTTGTGTATACGTAGCAAAATTGATCAGATAGTCTTTGCGTTATGGAAGGGTTTTGGTCGACGAACAAATTCGACGGCTTGCAGCTGTTGAATAAATATCATTCTGTTTTTTCTTAGTTGTGTTTTTATTAATATAATTGTTCTTTCACAGTAATTCTTTGTCATTTATTATCTGCACCATTTAATTAGGCTTTGAAATTATAAATAAAAGAGGATAAATACGTTTTGAACATTGGACATATTAATTAATATTAATATCAAATTGACGAAATGTTAAGCTCTAATTGATTAAGTGATATTGGAGGCTACACGACAGCCAGCAAATCGAGACTTCATTATTTTATGATTTTTTAGGCAAACCGGACTCCATATGTAAAACGACTCTGATTCTAGTTGAAATTTACGTAGCAACCATATTTAAACCATTAGATTGCTTTACTCGGAATGAACTTTCCTTAATTCTTGATATATCTATTTGGCAGCCTCCATGATGTTGTGTTTATCCTAGTTGAAATTTACGTAGCCTCCATGTTGTCAACTACATGTTGCTTCCTCCATGTTGCTTATTCTAGTTGCTTATTCTCTTTCAATTAGTCATGAGCACATATATATTATGGTGTCAAGGTAGATCCATTGGCTGCCAAACTACATGGAGGACACCATAATATATATATGTAGTCATGGAGGATTAAATACATATATATTATGGTGTCAAGGTAGATCCATTGGCTAGAATTTGATAAGCAACCCTGTCAACGGCTGGAAGTTTTGCTTTTTAGTTACTTTTTTAATGTGTGTTTCCCTAACAATTGAAAGAGAAATTATATTTATTTCATATAGTTTTTATTTGCAAAATTTCACATGATTTATTAATTTTAATTCGAATTTAACTTTTTTTTACTAATAATATCATGGTGGGTAATTTAGAAACAGGAATTAGGGGTCTTTTTAGCTTTTTTATTTTTTCGAATTTAATATTTCTTAAATCATAATGCATGATGGGTAATTCAGAGATAAGAATTAGAGCTATTTTTGGCTATTTTTTATAATTCCGAATTTATTTATTTATTATTCATAATGGCATGGTGGGTAATTTGTATATAGGTATGAGGGGTTTTTTTGACTAAGTTTTTCGTAATGGCATAGGTGGGTAATTTAGATCATGTTAGATCTCAAGGTTATTGTTTATCTTACTTTAATATGTACGGCCGGATGTTTTGCTTTTTTTGAGAATTTCTAGCATTTTCTTCCGATTAACGTGGAGGCCTCAAAAGGAGCCTCCAATTAGTAAATATAAGATTCTGAAGTATCCTTGAATAATGCAGATGGTAACTTTAATGTTTTAACATGGTGGAATAAGATTTAGATGTTGATCCTGAATTGTCTCTAATGGCTAGAGATTTCTTGTTATTAGTTGTTTCTATAGAATATTCACATGCATTTAGTATCACTGGAAGAATATAATTTGGTAAAGAGATAATATTACTTGCATTGCTCCTAGAACACCTGAAGCTCTAATCTACTCCAAAGATTGGTTCATTTGATTTAGTGAGGAAAAAACTCCATAATATGTTGTTCTAATTTCAGTTCCGGAATACTCAAAATCATTTAATTGGATAAGAGAGCTAGCTTATGGTTTTTGCTACGGAATGCTCAAATGATCTGTACTCATCATTTTTCTCATTTAACTAGTTATGGATGTTCATTTAACTATATACTAAATTCTTAGGCATCATGACCCTGTGCAATTTGTAATAATTCGTTGCAATCTGTTTGGAACATGTTTATCGAAATTACAATTTTTTTCTACGTTACCTCACTATTTGTGATTTTCTGACGCTACGTTTCCTTCCCATGGAACGAACAAAAGTGGTAGTGTGTTAAAGTGGCTGACCCGCTCAAAACGGGCCTGGATAGGATCGGATTTTGCTTTGTTGAATACCAAATCAGATCAATGAAATTCACTTTTCGCAAAAAAAAAAGAAAGTGTTGTGCAGCGCGTCGAGGACATATGCTAGACCATTTCCATATAGTTGCAGTCCTTTTCCCAGGTCCATTGTCGCGTTACATAACTTTATGCATCACGGAACTTTCGATCGGTACAAAACAACAGGTTTGTATATATGCATGCCATCACGCCTGAAGACAAGCTCAAATCAAACAAAAAAAAAAAGTTAAAAATCTTTCCTCCAACCACTAAATTCATAAATTTGTGAAACCAGCACCTAACCCTATAGAAAATTTACATGTACGATGTACACAAATACGATCCACCCGCACACTCGTCAAATCGCCTCTCCACGTTCGAACATTGCTTTCTGCTCTCCTCACTCCGCTGCAGCTCCTGCCGTCCTCTCCCCTGCGGCACCGCCGCCAGCGCCAAGAATAATTAATATGGTGCCAGTGCTGGCAGTGGTTGTGTGCATGGTCATGCTCATGTCCACGCCGGCCGCGGCTGTCGTCGACGGCTGCAACCTCACCGCCGGGTTCGTGAAGGTGGACATCCCGGAGAGCAGCTTCGTGGTGCAGAGCCCCTACAACGTGCCGGTGGCCCAGCGCTACCGCTACGACGCCGCCACCGGCGTGCGCACGTTCTGGGTCTACGCCGACGACAAGCCCATCAACCCCGTCAACACCAACAACCCCCGCACCGAAGTCAGGATCCGAGTAAGCTAGCATAACGACGATCGAACACCATCGTCCTAGTCATGCATCTCTGTTGATCAATTAGTGTTCGGATTGAGCTGATCACAGCTTCCTCTTGGTTGGTTTTGCTTTGCAGGGTTACGACTACTCGTTGGGAGTGTGGCAGTTCGAGGGGTACGGCTACGTGCCGTCGGGCACGTCGGGGGCGTCGGTGATGCAGATCCACAACGAGAACGGCGGCGCGCCGGCCACGACGATGATGCTGCACGTCTACAACGGCACGCTGCGCTACTACAGCGGCGAGGCGGTGGAGGACTGCGTCTACGACCGGTGGTTCCGGCTGAACGTGGTCCACGACGTGGGCGCGTCGACGGTGTCCGTGTTCGTCGACGGCGCGCCGCGGCTGGTGGGCGTCGCCGTGAAGCCGACCGCGTCGCACTACTTCAAGTTCGGCGTGTACGTGCAGCACCACGACGTGTCCGCGCGCATGGAGTCGCGCTGGAGGAACGTCTCCGTCTACACCAAGCCGTACTAGCTAGCTGATGAACCGATTGGCGTACTGTGGAGAACGAATGTTTGCTTATCCTAAGGTGGAATTCTCTTTTTGTATCCTTATCAATGCTGAGCTTGTGAGTTGGAAAATCCGAATGTGTTCGTGTTATCATTCTTTTAAGAAACATGAGCGAACAAATTCCTGATCGAGGTGTTAGCGCCAGTCGCCAGCGCTGCCGCTGAAGCTGAACAAGGAATGAAGGTGATCGGGCGTCGGACCGGCACTTCGCGGCGGTGCGCATACGCACTTCGGTATGTGCCCGAGCGCGACCATGCGATTGCAGCGGCGGCGCGCCCATGGATGCCCCGTGCATTGTATCCAGCGCGTGGCCGGCAACGACGCGTGCTAATGGGGACGTCACGCCAGGGGCATGCGCTTCCAACATCTCATTCGTCTTTGCTTCCAAGACACGCACCACGGCACAGAGTCCAAAAGATCGCCGGCCGTCTCTTGTCCATCTGCCGGCCGGGACATCATACCAGACAGAAATTAGTTCTATTTCAAACGGAGATACACGAATCAGTTGTAGAACGATCATAAATCTTACGGGGTGTTCGGCGCACGGGGTCTAAACTTTAGAGGGTTTTTCTAACGAATATTGTGATTACAAATAAAGTTTAATTACAAAACTAATTTCAGGACTCCGCTCGAATTCGCGAGAAGAATCTAATGAGGGTAATTAAAGCATGATTAGACGATGGTTACTGTAGCATCATTGTAGCAAAACATAGATTAATTAGGCTCATTAGATTCGTCTTGTGATTTAGAGGGGGGGTCGTGACATAGGTTTTGTCATTAAATTAATAAAAATATGTTTAAATAGTAAGATTCTTTTTGATGTGACGGGTGTTAAAGTTTAGAGGGGGTGCGCCGAACACCTCCTTAGTATGTTTCTGCATTTTCTGTAGGCCGTCCGTGCAGTGCATCCTTGAGGAGTCTTACATTAGTCCAACCTGCCCTGTTTGGCTGTACGCAAGCTTTGGAACAAAGGCCCTGATCGGCAGGAGGAAGTTCAGCCGGCTGCTACTGCTGCTGGTGCTACAGTCAACAGGTTTGCTACAGTGCCAGATTCCTCCGCTACAGTGTTCTCTCTCACTATTCAAACTGCAACTGCAACTGCATCCTCCAACCGAACACCCCGAAAGTCGAGAGCAGCACGTGACGCCGGCCGGCACGCACTTCCAAGTGAGTGCTGGCCTTTGCATACATTCATCTTTTGATTCTTTTTCACGTAGGCGAGGATACATTAAAAAGTTTTGTAACATAATCGTCTGTTGCACAATCGCAAGAATACGGTTGATGGGTCCCGGGGCGGCAGGCAACTAAGGAGAAGAGAACAAAGCTCCCGGCTTCGACAACCAACGGGCCAAAAGTGTGATCACAATGCTTCCTTTTCAAGGAGAAGTAAAATATGTGCACAATATTGACAATTAGCACGCGGCGAGGAAGAAAATGGAAAAGGCTAGGAGGAGGAAACTTGTCGGAGTTATCTTTTATGCCTGGTTGGAACATATGGAAGGAGTGAAATCGACGAATCTTCCAAGGAATTGAGAAAAACGAGATGCAGGTGGCCTTCTTGGCCAAGGAGGAGATCGATTGCTACAACAGAGCAGTGAGACCACAGCCAAACAGAGCATCTCAGGAGGAACGCAGAGAAGAACAAAGTGCAGTAGCTTGAAGCCGGGTCTGCCGTTTTCCCTTCTCTCTAGATTTGCCTTTTCTTTTCTAACTTGAACTCTATTGGCTAAGTGTTTGGCCAGACACCTAGGATTTCCTTTTCCTTGCGCCTTATGTGTGGGTGTTTGTGTGTGGTAGCATAATGAAAGGACTGCTTGGACTTTTGTTTTCTCACAACTGTTTTTTCCTCCTACTTAATGAAAGGGCAGAGCACCTGCCATTTTTCTTTTTTTAAAAAAAATATTGACAATTAGCAGAAGCTACCTAGATAGCTTACGTTTTGATTACGTGCGGTGTGCTAATACGTACGATCGAGTTCTCTTCAGACATGCATGAGCTGCCACAACCGTCTCCCTTTGCTACTCCTGCGCCGCTGGTGGCCGTGCGCGGCGCTGCCGTTGGACACAACGGCCGGCTTCAACGCCGTGCCGCTCACGGAGGCGCAGCTCCTGGTGCAGAAGCCCTACTGACTATGGCATCTCTGTATTAACCGCTAGAGCAGCAGATACAGCTACGGCGTGTGTCAGTTCGAGTACTCAAAGGTTACACCAGAGCAAAATAAGGGAAATGATCACTGTCACATGTCACAAAATCTTCAGGCTTCTAGTTCTTCTCTTTTTTTTTAAACTTCAGTCTTCTCCTGAGGTGAGTAACCTTCTGCCGCCATTCCATCCCGCCTGGATCGCCGCCATCTGCTTCATGATTTCATTGATTTGCTTGACCCCTTCTTTCAGCTCCTTTTGCCTTCCTTCTGCAAGGATGATCAAAACTCAATCCAGCTGCAGACCTTATATAATACTTCTGTAGGATCTTTGGGGAGCTTTTGTTCAAAGCAAGCCAGGTTCCTAGTCTTCCATAGTGACCAAAGAACTGCAGCACAGCCAACAGTTATTAGATCCCTATCTCTTTTGCTAAAATTCAACACCCAGGTATCAAACAGGTCATGCAGCGAAGTTGGGGTACTAAACAGCCCAAAAGTGTATTGGATAACCATCCAAATATACTTGGCCATAGGACATTCAAAAAAGAGGTGGTCAATGGTTTCTGGCATACCACAGAAGTGGCAGTCAGTGTTGCCATGCCAACCTCTTCTAGTTAGATTATCTTTAGTAAGGATGCTGTTCCTAAGGTCCAGCCAGATAAATATCCTGATTTTCAAAGGAACTTTAATTTTCCACATGAAGCTATAAGGGAACTGAGTCTGGTTTATTTTCAGAGCCAGATAAAATGATTTGACTGTAAACACCTTGTTAGCAGTCAGGGTCCATTTCACTCTGTCTCTGTCATGTGTTAGTTGCGTATTACTACATAGGTTTTGTAACCTATTCCAGTCATCCAGCGTTTCTCCCCAAAGGATACGGCTGAACCTGATGATTCCCCACCCCTCTTCAAACACTGTAGCTACAGTGATGTTCATAGAGAAGGTGAGGTTATAAAGTCTTTGGAATTGAGAGGCCAGAGTGGCTCCATTTAGCAATATGTCTGTTGGTATTTCTTAACGATCACAGATAAAAGCAAGCGCACGGAGAATACCGTTGTAGCATTTCACTCGGGAGTATTTCAAAGTATCGTAATTTATATTTTCCGCAGGGAAGACGATGGTTAAGAGAGTACTATGCTCATAGTTAATGTCTACATTTAAATAGATCACAGTCCATGCATAGCTAAACAATAATATATGGGTAGTGTGACACACAAGAAAGGGATCAACTCTAATATACATCCATAGCCAAGTGGAGAAGAACAAAGAAAAGAGCTAAGTTCCTATTGTACTTCATTATACAGTGGCATAGTATACAACATACACATACATGCACATCAACTAAGGTTTAGGCATATGCACTCAAGCAAATTGGGCACCGACTTACCCCTGGTCTGCCAGGCGACTCCGGTCTACAGCTCTACGCCGTACCCGAACGTGGAGGGATACCGAGTACGAATAGGGCTGTCATCACTCTTGCAAATAGAATAAAGTCACAAAAAGAGAAAAAGATACAAGAGCCATACCAAAATCTCCAAGAGGACTTGGGAACTAGAGTAGCTCTACTCTAAGCCTAACTCCACTAGAGCTTGGAGACTAAAACTAATGCAAGAGTGATTCCTCTACTTGGTGTGTGTTCTAACCGGCCGAGCACCCCTCTATTTATAGCCCCAAATGAGAGGGGGGATTAAATAGAGCAAGTGAGAGGCGGTTGAGGAGGATTGGCCGCCAAGGTAGGCCGGCCGGCCTAGGTGGCAGGCCGGCCGGCCACACATTGTGGCGGTTGGCCACCGCCTTCCGTGTGGACGCTCCAGATTGCTCCGTGGTGGCGGTTCCGAAGTCAGCTAGCGCTTGGGGGCGGTTATGGTGGAGTAATCATCAAGTTTAGGCCCAAAAGCCCACCTGCGCGAAGTCGGTTGTTCATCCACCATGGAGGGCACTTGGGCTTGGTGTTTTGGAGTGTATGTGGCCCACTGGAAGAAGCTCGGGTAATTTGGAGACAAGTCCAGGCCGGCCGGCCTAGGGGGGTGGCCGGGGCCAACTATTTTCAGCATTCGCTGAAATCTTCTTCGTGGCATAACTTCTGCTCCCAAACTCCAAATTGCCTCTTGATTTATCGTTTTGAATTTGTCGAGGTGTTTGATCCAGCCCTTGTCCACCTTTCCTATGAAATACACCTGCATCAATAAATCTACCACAACTCGTGGAACTTTATTAGTTTAAATAAATATGCGTATAAGAAATGCTAATTCTCCATTATTTGTAGGACTATTGGCGGTCGGAATTGGTACTTAACGACCGTCAACAAACCCCCCAAGCTTAAACTTTTGCTCGTCCCGAGCAAAGCTAAAGACTTGGTTGTGCTGATCAGGAGTTGCTACCATGTCTTACTCCGCAAAAGTGCCATGCGTACAACAAAATAGTCTTCCTCAAATTGAATAAGCTGGCATGGCAACTTACTCTTCCCCTTAGTCTTCATAGGGCTTATTGCTTCTCCTTGTCTTGGGCGGTTGAGAGACAGAACGGTTTCTAGAGTACTATTTACTCATTCTTTGTTAAACTTTCATTCCAGAGGTTTTCAAAAGATTTTGCAAATGAAAACAAAGTTCCTCAATTGATTCTCTCGAATCGCTCAATGTGTATGATTCCTTACCAAGCCATTATGTTGCCTCTTTTCCACCTACTTCTAATAGGTTTATAAATGTGGGGCTTGGTAGAGGTAAAGTGAGGCAAACTTGTATCACATATATTGCTAAATCAAAAGACCGGATCCAAGGAGAAAAGCAAGTCATACAATCTGATCAAGATGTGCATGTGTGTGGAAATGTGAATGATGAAGAAAAAATGATTACTCCTTTTTTATACCTTCTCTCTCTTTTTGTTATTTTGAGGGAATGGTGATCTCTCTTTTTTTTTCTTTTTTTTTATCATGCTCTACTTGAGTGAGCAAGATTTTTTTTTTAAAATAGCCATTCCTCTTTTGCAAGGGTACTTGGAGAGAGAGAGAGGTACAAAACATATGGAGTATTTATTTTGTGGAATGACGAAAAATGTGATGCTAACTTCCATTGTAGAAGTTAAGCACATGTATATGGTGGAATGTACGTGATATTGATCATAAAAGTATGACAAGCATCTCTCAAGGGTCACAACAATTTTGAAAAAGCTCAATGTAATGACAAGCAGCATATGTATAGAGATTTTGCATTAAAATCAACACATGGTTTTGGTAGGAATTTTCATCATTGAGGAACTTTGGGTTTTATAGTTTTGAAAAAAAAAATCTCTGGAATTTAAGTCTTACTTAGAACAAGATCATAGCGGCTCTATTGGACCATATCATATCTCACAACAACCTAGACTTGGATCATGCATTTTGCTACCCACAAGTTTCAGGTTTAAGAATAGGAGTACATCCAACAAACTCAAAACTTGGGAGAGTACTAAGTTGCAAACAGGAACGAGAGAGGGATGAAACAGAGCAACTATTCATCATTTCAACATAGAGAATTAAAACATTCTTATCGCGCATCGAAAACGAAAACTAACTTTATTTATTAGTATTTTTTTTATCTTTATATTTTTGAATGCAAAAAAACAAAGGAAAGATACAAGTTACCTCTGTCGGGGGAGTGGTCTCCCCCCCAAGCTTAGTTCTTGCTTGAGTGCGCCAACAACTGTTTGGCTCCTTTCTTCATGGCTGCAACAAAAAACAAAACAAACAAGAACAAACTCGAAACGGGTTATGTTAGTATAATCAAATTAGCACGCCCGTCGGTTGCTCTTTACGCTTGAGCACAACTTGTATATGCAAACAAAGAAGAGGGAAATCTTTTTGTTGAATTTGAGAGAGTTGGAGAAATGAGAGTAATTAATATGAGGAGGGCATTTGGGTGGTGAATGAAATGGATTTGGAATGAAAAACATTACCACTCGGCCTTTTATTTGTAAATTTGAAGTTCGATGGCCGTATTTGGGGAGAAACAATGACAAGCGGCCGATGGGAAATCAGACAAGGTGCTAATAATGGCCATGTCATGTCGGGTGACCCATTGATAGGGAGTCTCCCCCCAAGCTTGGCTCAAAGCCTCCATCGAGTCTTTTTTTTTTTTTTGGTAGTAGAGGATTGTCCAAAGCTCAGCTGGAATTTATGCCCAAAAATTATTTTCTCCAAAAACAAATGTCTCAAATTCTTTTTTTAAAAAAAGGTTGGAAAAATCCAACATGCAGAATGATTTTGGAAAAATCAAACATGCAAATGCAATTGAATTCAAATTAAAGGAAAACCTAATATGCAATTGGAAAAATCAAATATGAGATAACTACCGATTTTCCTGTCGGCAAGGGCGTCATCGTTTTATGTCCGATGAGCAAGACATTATGACGATTCGATTGCGAAGGATCTCACACTTGAGGAGAAATGACAAGAAGTCGGACTCTCTCAAGATTGAGTATGGATTTTTAGCGCATTGCCAGCAAATCGAAGTCATCATGCACTACCCTGTTTTCATATGAAGAGAAAACAAGAAAGTGATAGCCTGTATGGGCTATGACCATGTATTTGCAGATATAACTAAGAGCATTTGTAAACTCCTAAACCAAGTGTCTTCCCCGGCAATGGCGCTAGAAATGCTTGTTGGTATTTCTTAACGATCATAGATAAATCCGCAAGCGCACGGAGAATACCGTTGTAGCATTTCACCCGGGAGTATTCCAAGGTATCGTAATTTATATTTTTTGCAGGGAACACGATGGTTAAGAGAGTACTATGCTCATAGTTAATGTCTACATTTAAATGGATCACAGTCCATGCATAGCTAAACAATAATATATGAGTAGTGTGACACACAAGAAAGGGATCAACTCTAATATACATCCATAGCCAAGTGGAGAAGAACAAAGAAAAGAGCTAAGTTCCTATTGTACTTCATTATACAGTGGCATAGTATACAACATACACATACATGCACATCAACTAAGGTTTAGGCATATGCACTCAAGCAAATTGGGCACCGACTTACCCCTGGTCTGCCAGGCGACTCCGGTCTACAGCTCTACGCCGTACCCGAACGTGGAGGGATACCGAGTACGAATAGGGCTGTCACCACCTACCGTCTACCTCAAACAATCCGTGGGGCACGAGGCATCCAATGTATTCTACCAATCCAAGCACCATGCTTACATTGCTAAAACATTACTCTAAATCCCCTAGGCAGTGATATGGATCTAGAGTATAATCCTAAAGATCATTGAACTCATGCTTGGATATGCAAATACATGTAAACCTAAGTATATACATGGTACACTATGTACTAGGACACGTGACAATAAGGCAATTATGTCCCTACCGCCAGTCCTCTAGGTAATATCCACATAACAAGCATATGAATATCACACTAGTACTATATAAGAAGATTATGATTACTCTATTACATAAGCAAGCCAAGGGTTCACAATCAAACAAGGAACGCTTAACCAAGGCAAGACTATATAGATAGAATAAAGTCACAAAAAGAGAAAAAGATACAAGAGCCATACCAAAATCTCCAAGAGGACTTGGGAACTAGAGTAGCTCTACTCTAAGCCTAACTCCACTAGAGCTTGGAGACTAAAACTAATGCAAGAGTGATTCCTCTACTTGGTGTGTGTTCTAACCGGCCGAGCACCCCTCTATTTATAGCCCCAAATGAGAGGGGGATTAAATAGAGCAAGTGAGAGGCGGTTGAGGAGGATTGGCCGCCAAGGTAGGCCGGCAGGCCTAGGTGGCAGGCCGGCTGGCCACACATTGTGGCGGTTGGCCACCGCCTTCCCTATGGACGCTCCAGATTGCTCCGTGGTGGCGGTTCCGAAGTCGGCTAGCGCTTGGGGGCGGTTATGGTGGAGTAATCATCAAGTTTAGGCCCAAAAGCCCACCTGCGCGAAGTCGGTTGTTCATCCACCATGGAGGGCACTTGGGCTTGGTGTTTTGGAGTGTATGTGGCCCACTGGAAGAAGCTCGGGTAATTTGGAGACAAGTCCAGGCTGGCCGGCCTAAGGGGGTGGCCGGCCGGCCAACTATTTTCAGCATTCGCTGAAATCTTCTTCGTGGCATAACTTCTGCTCCCAAACTCCAAATTTGGTGAACCAAAAGTCCACTTTGACTATCTCGACGAGGGCTTCGACATGGCGATATCAAATTTGTCATTTGAATAAATGTCTCTTCATGTCCAATTGCCTCTTGATTTATCGTTTTGAATTTGTCGAGGTGTTTGATCCAGCCCTTGTCCACCTTTCCTTTGAAATACACCTGCATCAATAAATCTACCACAACTCGTGGAACTTTATGAGTTTAAATAAATATGCGTATAAGAAATACTAATTCTCCATTATTTGTAGGACTATTGGCGGTCGGAATTGGTGCTTAACGACCGTCAACAATGTCCTCCCAAAATCTAGTATGTCTTCCATTTCCAATCGTCCTTGTACAGAAATTATAGAAAATATCTTTGACTTCCATTAGGCCTCTCCAGAAATGAGATATGCTATTTTTCTTATCAGCTTGTGTAAGGGTTTGTTTGTTGAGGTATTTCTTCCTAAGGAGGTCTTGCCAAAGGCCCTCCTCATTTTCCAACTTCCATATCCATTTTCCCAAGAGGCAAGTATTCATAGTATCTAGGTCCAGTACACCCAAGCCTCCCTGGTCCTTGGGAAAGCACACAGCTTCCTAATTAACCAAGTGGTATTTCTTGGCTCCAGGCTCATCTTGCCATAGGAGTCTTGTCCTGAAGTAATTAAATCTTTTAAGTACTCCCTTGGAAACTCGCAGAAAAGACAGCATATACAAAGGTATGCTGCTTACACATGAGTTAACCAAGGTGGTTCTGTCAGCAATGGAGAGGAGTCACCCCTTCCAACCACCAACTCTATTTTCCATTTTCTCCTCACTCGGTTTCCATTGGTTGTTGCTGAGTTTCTTTTTGTCAATGGGTATCCCAAGGTATGTCGTTGGCAGCTTACCTATGGGACAGGTGAAAATGTTTGCTAGGTTTTGTTCATTATTATGAGCCTCCCCAAGGAGAAACAGCTCACTTTTATGAAAATTTATTTTTAGCCCCGAGAGCTGTTCAAACAGGCACAGAATATATTTGAGGTTCTTTGCACTTTTGAGGTCATTTTGGATCATAAAAGTCGTGTCGCCAGCGTATTGTAGAATGGCTAGACCTCCATCTACTAGATGTGGCACCAAGCCTTTTATCAACCCAGCCTCTTGAGCCCTTTTGATCAACAGGGCCAAGCCATCTGCTGCGATGTCAAAAAGCAGAGGTGCGATGGGGTCGCCTTGCCTCAAGCCTTTTTGGGTCTTGAAGTAGGGACCTACCTTATCATTTACTTTAATTGCTGCTTTCCCCGCTCGAATCGTGTTCATGATCCAATCCCTCTATTTTTCACTGAAGCCCTTCTGAGCTAGCATTTTCATAACAAAGGGCCATCTAATCTTGTCGTCAGCCTTCTCAAAATCAAACTTCAGGAACACCCCATCAGATTTGGTCCTATGTATTTCGTGAATGGTCTCATGCAGGACCATCACCCCTTCCATGATGTATCTGCCTTTGATAAAGGCTGCCTGTATGGGTTGTGTCACCGAAGCAATCACCTTCATAAGTCTGAGGGAAAGTACTTTTGTAAAAATTTTGAAGCAGACATTGAGCACACAAATGGGCTTCACCTTTTAGATCATAACCGCATCTTATACCTTAGGGACCAAGGTAATAATGCCATAATTTAGTCGCTCTAGGTCCAGGTTGCCTTTATAGAATTCATCAAAGAGTTCTTTCAGGTCATTTTTCACTAGGTCCCAAAATTCCTGGTAGAATTCAATTGGGAACCCATCAGGAATAGGTGCCGTGTTGTGCTTCATTTGAAAGACTGCCTGCGTAATCTCCTCTAGGGAAAATTCAGCTGTCAGCCCCACAATCTGTTCTGTTGTTAAGCTTGGTGTGCTTAACCCTTCCATGGTAAGTTCTGTTTCTTGTGCAGGACCAAAGATGGTTTTGTAGAAATCAGTGATATAGGCCATCAGGTCCTCATCACCTTCTATCAGCCCCTCTTCCTGCTGTAGATGTAGAATTCTAGTTTTCCTCCTCTTACCATTAGCTTTCAGTTGGAAGTATTTGGTATTTCCATCTCCTTCCAGGAGATCATTTTCTTTACATCTCTGTCTCCATTTTATTTCTTCTTCTTGTAAGAAGATTCTTAGTTCTGATTGACACTTTTGAAGCTGTTCTCTGTCAGCTCCAGTGAAATCAGAGGTTTCACTCTTTCTATCAATTCTATCAATTTCTTCTAGAAGTTCTTTTTTCCTAGCTTTATAAATACCACTGCAGTTTCTATCCCACCCTCGTAGGCTACTCCTCAGATTACTTAATTTGTTGTGAAATCTGTCAAGGGGTGATCTCCCTCTAACAGGTTTCTCCCAAATCTGTTTCACAATGTCCTTAAGGTCTTGTCTTACCAGCCAGCATAACTCAAATTTGAAGTTAAACTGGGTGGTAGACAGGCTACCTGAGTCCAAAAGTAGGGGGACATGGTCAGAGGTGCCCCTTTCCAGGGCCCTGACAGTGACTAAGGGGTATTTATACTCCCACTCAGTACTAGCCAGAATCTGTTCAAAGTCTCATATGTAGGGTTAGGTAAATTATTACTCTAAGTAAACTTTCTACCACACATTTTTATCTCTCTTAAACCATTTGTCTCAATAATTACATTGAAGAGGAAACTCCACTTGGAAGTCCCTCCAGCCTTATTCTTTTCCTCACTTCTTCTGATTATGTTAAAATCTCCATCAGTTAGTAGAGGCTCTCTGCTTCGCTGACAAATTTGAGAGAGTTCTGTGAGAAACCTCTCTTTGTCAGCGAGTTGAGTAGCCCCATAAATCACTACTAGATTAACATTCTAGTAAAGAATTCACCATCTTCAACTTCTCTAATGTCAAAATTGTCAGTTCTAACCCCATCACAATCCCTCCTGATCTCCCCCTCGCAGGTGCTGCATGCCAACAAAAGTCAAAGCATTCTGTGAAGGTTCTGACCCAACCCTCAACAGGTTTTCAACAAAGTTTCGTGAAGACCAAAGAAATCCAACTTATGGTATCTAATAATTTCCCTAAAAATTCTTCTTTTATCAAGGTCACGTGTTCCTCGGATATTCTAAAAAACTCCTTTCATTGGATTTTTTCTTTACCTTAACCTTCTTTTTGGGTCTCACACTGAGAAGCTCAGTTGATTGACACCTCCATACTGTACCTGACCGAGTTACCTGCTGGATTAGCGCCAGACAGGTCTCGTCCAGTTCATCCTCACTATCAGATTCCTCTAGTAATTCTAAAATCCCCTCAGAGTCAAGAGCAACTTGACCTGTGCTAGGGCCTATTGATGTCTCCTCACTTTACTACTTTCCGAGATGATGTCTCCTCATTAATTAGTCGTGAATCAGTTAATCTGTCAGAGATGATCGACCAACCTGTTGGATGAATAAAATCTGGGATTCAGCTGGGCCCTTGGAATGAACTTTTGGTGGACATGTTTGTCAGGAAATTAAACTGTTAGAAAATCAGACCTCTTGCTCGCATTATTATTAGTATATAAGAAAAAACAAGTCTGATGAACATGCAGCCCAGACATTGCAATCCGTTTGTCTAATGATGTCTCACTATATATGCACCACCAACTGTACATTGACTTTACTTTTCTTTTTCGAAAGACCATTATATTGACTTTACTTTTCTGCGCACACGTTCGGTGCCTACTCTTTCATGTGATATTGTTTTTGTTTCTGCGTGTGGAAGTTTCATGTGACATCCATAAGTACACCATACGGAAGGATAGCGAAGGAGCAAAAGGATAGGCTCGTGAACTCTACGAACCTAGCTACATTGTTCAGCATGAAAGAGCATTCAGGCAAATTATCAAGAACAAAATGGTAGGACTAACAATTTTATAACAAGCTGATCAGCATACTTAATTACCCTTGGCAGTCATGAGAAGTCAATTATGTCATTTTTATTTATAAAGGCCGTTTGTACTCTTCAGAATGCTATATTAATCTGTCAGACCACCAGTAAAATAACGAGAAGCATATCTGCATATGCTTAAAGCCTTCCTACCTTCAGCCCATTATAATACAGCCCTGTGCATACTTGTGCTTCTCTTTAGACCGGAGAATAGTACTTTTGAGTCTTTTTTTTTTTTGGGTTTATTCCTATAGAACACTCCATTTGTTCATTATGTTTACCCAAAAAATGAACTAACCAAGGTGAACAAAAAAACAACTGAGGAGAGAAGATTTTTTTTTTTTTAGTTGGGAGAGAGAAGATTTTGTTGAATACTGAGAGGTGTAGGTCAAGGAACAGCCTTGCTTGTTATTATCTTTCTCCCATGACAAGGGCAAGGTCGTGCAATGCAAACTGGATGTCAATCGTGCACTTGCATTGACTTCTTCTTAAGGGCAAGTAATCAAAACCATGAAACACTCATTGATCTGGTCGTGCCCTCCTATCCTGTTCAAATGATTAGCAAGCTAATTATTTTTGGTCAAAACAGTGTTGGAGCACCATATAGGCGAAATCCAAGTGGAAACCCACTTTCTTGGTAATCCATGCAAAATAATTAGGAGATACCAATTACTGATCCTAAGTTTGTAGTGCGTTTGCAAATCACTCTCGAGTTTTCATAGGTCTTTTTCTGTTGGTCAGGATTGCACCAGAGCATCTTATACTTCTTTTATACTTAATAGGCCATGAACTGTAGATAGAGAAGAATCATTCTAAGCGAGTCCCACAATCCATGGTAATCTAGACTTTAAAAATTAATTTGATGGTAATTTTTGGCAATGTCATCTTGCAATTTGACACCAAAGGTTTTTTTTTTTTTTTTTTTTTTTTTTTGGCGATGAACCAAAGGTTTAGATGACAAGTGAGAAAACAAAAATATTTGAGTTTCATGTAAACCATCCTCAGTTCATCACTTGCACATGGTCAAGCAGCAAAACACGATCAACAATTTTGCTTGGTCGTAAAAAAGGTGTATGTATAGTATGTGAAGTTTTATCCCACATGCTCTGCTCATGGAGTCATAGATATCAGCAACAGCGCCTGCGCCTCTCGTTGGCAGCCAGCAAAAGCGGAGTTCAAGCGTGGCGCGCCTCAACTCCCGCCCAACCCGGCCTTCTCCTTTCTCTCTCCAGCTCCGCATGCCTCCTAGGCCATCCGCGCGAACAAACAACAGCTGACCTCCGCCATTGCCCATTCTTCCCTTCTCCCCCCTTCCCCGGCCCACCGGAGATGGACAGCCGGAGCCAGGCGCCCTACAAGTCCAGCAGCTTCTCGCAGGCGACAACCCGCGACGACGGCGGCAGGGCCCGGGAGGCACTCGTCGACCGCAACCTCTCCCTCGGCGCCGTCCGCGACAGGCCGGCCGCCGGTGGCGCGCACAGGGAGCAGAGCATCAGGGAGGAGGACGAGGAGGAAGAGGATCAGCAGGGTGGTAGATCAGGCGCGGGCCATGGCGGCGGTGAGGGCAAGGCGCCGGACCTCGCCGCGTTGTCGGCGGAGGTCGACGCGTTCGTCGCCGGGCACGGGCGGGACGGCGGGGACGTGAGCATCGCGGAGGCGACGCTGGAGAGGTTCGCGGCGGCGGTCGAGCGGGAGATCGCGCGGTCGGAGGGGAAGGATCGGGACAAGTGGGCGGCGGGCGGCGACGGCGAGCCGCCGGCGCTGCTCGCCGCGATCACGCGCCTCGCGGCGCTCGCGTCGGCGCTCGGCACGACGCCGCCGCGGGATCAGGGGAGCGGCAAGTACACCGCCGCCGCGCACCGCGTCACCGCCGTGATGCACCGCGCGATGGCGTTCCTGGAAGACGAGTTCCACGCGCTGCTCGAGGACCCGCGCGTGCCCAAGCCGGCGGTCGACCAAGGCGCGGGCGGGCACGAGCACGACCGGTGCGTCCTCCCGCCGCCGACGCCGGCGACGTCGGACGCCGGCGGCGGAGGGGGAGGGGGAGGCGACGCCGCGCCGCCGTACCCGCCGGAGACGGTGGAGCGGCTCCGCGCCATCGCCGACGCGATGGTGGGCGCCGGGTACGCGACGGAGTGCACGCAGATGTTCCTGGTGGCGCGGCGGAACGCGTTCGAGGCGGCGCTGCGCGGGCTCGGGTACGAGAAGGCGAGCATCGACGAGGTGGTGCGCATGGCGTGGGAGGCCTGGAGGCGGAGGCGGTGGCGTGGATCAAGGCCTTCCGGCACGCCACCAACGTGGGCCTGTCCACGGAGCACGACCTCTGCGCCCGCGTCTTCGCGGGCCGCCACGCCGCCCTGGGCCGCGGCATCTTCGCCGACCTCGCCCGCTGCGTCATGCTGCACATGCTCAGCTTCACGGAGGCCGTGGCCATGACCAAGCGCGCCACTGAGAAGCTCTTCAAGGTGCTCGACATGTACGAGGCCGTCCGCGACGCGTCCCCCGTCATCGACGCCTTCCTGGTCTCTGACGACCGCAGCAACAATGGCAACAACTCCAGCTCCTCCTCCTCCTCCTCCTCCTCCGCTGCGCTGACGGAGCTCAAGTCCGAGCTAGCCTCCGTGCGGTCCCGCCTCTGCGAGACGGCCGCCGCCATCTTCCGTGAGCTGGAGAGCTCCATCCGCGCCGACGCCGGCAAGCAGCCGGTGCCCGGCGGCGCCGTGCACCCGCTCACCCGCTACGTGATGAACTACGTCAAGTTCGCCTGCGCCTACAACAACACGCTGGAGCAGGTGTTCCGGGAGCACAACCACTGCCACAATCACCACGACGACGCCAACGCCAATCCGTTCGCGGCGCAGCTGATGGAGGTGATGGAGCTGCTGCACGAGAACCTGGAGGCCAAGTCGCGGCTCTACAGGGACCCCTCCCTCAGCAGCATCTTCCTCATGAACAACGGCCGGTACATGCTGCAGAAGATCCGGGGCTCGCCGGAGATCAACGCCATGCTCGGCGAGGCGTGGGCGCGGAAGCAGTCCACCAGCCTGCGCCAGTACCACAAGAACTACCAGCGCGAGACGTGGAGCCGCGTGCTGGCCCTGCTCCGCGACGACGGCGTGATCACCGTCAAGGGGCACGTGCAGAAGCCCGTGCTCAAGGAGCGGTTCAAGCAGTTCAACGCCGCCATGGACGAGATCCAGCGGACGCAGGGGGCGTGGGTCGTCAGCGACGAGCAGCTCCAGTCGGAGCTCCGCGTCTCCATCGCCGCCGTCGTCGTGCCAGCTTACCGATCCTTCCTCGGCCGCTTCTCGCAGCACTTCAGCGCCGGGAGGCAGACGGAGAAGTACGTCAAGCTCAGCGCCGACGACGTCGAGACGCTCATTGACGAGCTCTTCGACGGGAACGCAACGTCCATGGCCAGGAGGAGGACATGACAATAATAGCTTGGCAACACCATCATCATCATCGAGCTACTACTTGATTCTTGGTTAATTAAGAGATGTAATTTTCTGTCCTTTTTTAATTCTGTTTTTGCTGGTTAATTAAAGAATGTTAATACCTTGCTGGTCCAACAGGTGATGTAACTACGCCGTATACTGAACTTACTGCATTTTTTGTCAGGAGTCCCCAGGGCAGCTAGAACTCTGTAACGTGTATCCATGATGACATGTACTATTGCCTCATGATATGTTCTTTGATTGGTCAATCAATTGTTCATAGCCAAATGCATTCCAAACGTATTATTCTACCAGTTTACAAATGAGATCATGCAGACTTGACTTACATAGACAATTCATCGAATTATTGATGTCGTCTAGCTCAGATCCCGATTTTCAGGGCCTCCATTATTGCCTCCCGCCGGAAGAAATTTTGGTGTAAACCTTGACGTCCCTCCACCGCGACTCCATGTAGTGCGAGGGGTCCGTCTGCGTGTACACGCCGAACTTGAAGTAGTGCCGGAAGCCGCCGCGGCCGGCGTCGGCGAGCCTCTCCTCGCCGTCAACGAACACGGTGAGCTGGTCAGCGCCGACATCGTGGACGACGTTGAGCTGGAACCACCGGTCGTAGACGTCCGCGTCGACGACCCGCGTCTCGTCGTCGTAGTACATGAGGCGGCCGCCGTAGACGTGCAGCATCAGCGTCGTGTTTAGGGCTGGCTGCCCGTGCCAGCTCGGCTCGGCTCGGCTCGACTCAACTCACTCTAGCTCGTTAGGATATCGAGCTAGCTCGGCTCGGCTCATTAAGATAAACGAGCAAAAATCATAGCTCAGCTCGGCTCTATATACTCACGAGCTAGCTCATTATGGCTCAACGAGCTAAGGATGAAAAACACATTTTTCAATAGCTTTTTAAAAGAAAAAGAACAGCACATGCGCAAACAACATATATCATCACTCGTGCATGTTTATTTATCTAAGGTAACTCAAATGTAATCAGACTCTACACATGCAGACTATCAGGGCAATGCTTTGTTGTTTTATCAACGTTGCAGCCTTCAGGCTGCTCCTTTGCCGATGACGGCGGCGGCATTAGCATGCGTAGATGTATACATACGTGAAAATACAACAGGTGTCGTGACGTGCCCTTATACATTCAGGCTTGTACGTGGGTTAAGCTTTTGCAAAGCAGAATTGAGACTAGAAGCCTAGGTCGTGGGCTAGGTTTCTTATTCTCACGCAGCTTGTTTTGGTTCGTGAGTTGCTCATGAGCTGGCTCGAGTTGGCTCGTAAAATTAACGAGCTAAAAATCTAGCTCAGCTCGTTAAAAAATAAAACGAGGCGAGCCGAGGAGCCGAGTTTGCTCCGAGCTGAGCTAGCTTGTGAGCGGCGGAGTTTTATTGCCAGCCCTAGTCGTGTTGTGCCCCGACGACCGCGGCGCGCCGAACACCTGCATCACGGACACACCCGTCGTGCTGGCCGGCACGTAGGCGTGGGCCTCGAACTGCCACACGCCGGACGTGTACGTCTTCTGCACGAACAGATAAAAAAAAGGGATTAGTACCAACTGGTCATGATCAATTGAACAATGATTGGTAACAGATCGTAATGGATTCAACGTTTATTGTTAGAAGGAAGACTGATGATTACGTTGAGGAGGATCTCGCTACGCGGCTTGGTGGGGCTGCCGGGGCTGAAGGGCTTGTCGGTGCAGTACACCCACAGCCGCCGCACGCCGTCGCCGAACTCGTACCTCTGCTCCGGCGGCAGATCGTATGGCTTGTGCAGCTTGAACCGGTCCTCCGTGAGCTCGACGGCGACGAAGCCGGAGGTCGGGTCGGCGCCGGCCGCCGAGCTCCGGTGGCAGCACGACGACGACACCAAGACGATGAACAACAGCAGATGGCATAGGCAGGAGGAACGAGCCATTTCCTCGTCTCTATGTTTTCTTTCGAAGAATAGTAAGTACACTGGCAAGGTAGCAACAATGTTCAGAGCAACCTTCAGAGATCTGTGCATATGAGTACTACTATTCAGGTTTAATTCTCTGAAATGTCTCTTCTGATGACGCCAGTTTTTTATGGGTGATCCAAAGAAGATACTCTGTCTTTTTAACATGAATATTCAGAGCAGCCTGCAGAGATCTGAGCCGGTTCGTTTGTCAGATCACCTGCCGCCTGCAAAAGTTTGTTGTTTTGCTCCTGGAGTCGAGACAAATGAGAAGGTACTTGTCCAGCAGGTTCTGTTTTATGTGCTTGATGTGTTGTTATTGATGTAACATGTGAATGTAAGAAGTTTCTCTTCGGTTGAGAGATGGACTGATGGAGCAAGAAGTTTATTAAACGACTTACGCCAAATATATAGTCTGACAAACACTTTCAGGGATAATAAAAAAATGGATTCATAGTAAAATGCTGCACCCACGAAAATTCCATAGTGATCGGCAGTGAAAAATTGTGGACATATAGATCCTATATCAACCACTATCTCTACCTTTTCTTTCAACTTTTTCTGAACTCTTTTTGCCGGGTGATGCGTATGTTTACCCAAGCACGTTCCTTTTGCACCTTTTGACCCCCCGCATATTCGTCACGGTAGAAAAACAGGCTTTGACTGATCAGCTTATGAGGTGAAACTGAGCTGAGTTCAACTACTTCAACAAGATGGATTATACACAAAATTAGACTGGGAATTTAAATTTCTCTAACAAAGGTGGATTCGGAACAAATCCAAACCGAGATGTTGAACTACTCTCACAAACTAGGCCTCAATATTTTGAATCATGGTCTTGCATTTTATTTTTACTACAGCGGGTCAGCGGCCTCCTGATTTTACATCGCAGTGTCCCTGCTACGTAGTTGATTAATTTGAGACATGGAACAAAAGATGAACTGAAGCAAGCAACGCACAAAGCTCTTACGGTCCCCTTATCCGTTGCTGCATCTCTTCCAAACCGGTCCGGACAGACACGCATCCGTGCGAACAAAGGCAACGCCTGCCCCGGCTACGCCTACACGCAAGCCGTGGCGTCGACGAAGAAGTACACGTCGAGAAGTCAGAGCCCTTTCAGCTGACCTCCATTTGAGAAGCCGAGGTCCTCCTGGTCGAGGACGAGCCGACATTGGAACCTGCCGGCGGCCGCGCGGGCGCACCAGGAGCCGCCTCTGGTCTGGTGGAGGCGGCGGTTGAAGCTGAAGCGCGAGCCCGGCAGAACCGGGCAATGGACGTCATGTGGCACGAGGAGACGACCGTGACCGAGCGGCGAGGCGATCCGCCACCGCCGCTGCCGGGACCGGTCCAGCCGGCTCTGGCCGTCGTGGAAGAGAGCGGGCAGCTGAAGCCGGCGGTGGTTGTGCCACAAGCGCAGGTGGCACCGGTGCTGGTGCCGCCAGAGCCACCCGCCCAAGAGCCGGTGCCGGTGCCGCCGCCGGCGATTGATCCAGTGGAGCCGGAACCACTGATCAAAGAGCCCGTGCAAAAGCCACCGCCCGCTGAAGAACCGGTGGTGCAGCCAGCACCTGCCACTGAAGCACCGGTGCAAGGTCAGCCGCGGGTCGAGCCGCCGGCCCAAGCACCCGTGCAAGAGCCGCCGCCGCCAGTTGAGCCGCCCACCCAAGCACCTGTGCGAGAGCCGCCGCCGCCTGTTGAGCCGATGGCCGAAGAACCCGCCCGTAAGCCGCCGCCGGCCGAGCCACCAGCCCAACAACCCGTACAAAAGCCGCCTGCCGATGCACCGGCGCAACAGATGCCGCTGCCCCAAGAGCCGGCGCAAGAGCCGCCGCCACCGCCGGCTGAGCCACTAGTTCCGGAACCAGAGCAAGTGCCCCCGCAGGTTGCTCCACCAGCGCCGCCGCCGACGACGACACAGCCTGCTCCGACGGTCACGCCAGAGCCAGAGGTTCCGCAAGACAGCAAATCCAGCGCTGAACCGCGCGGGAACGACGGAGGGGGCGCAGCCGCGGGTGGCAGCGGCGGGAGGAGGCGCGGCTGGTTCCCACTGGGCATCGTGGTCGGACCCGCAGTGATCCTGCTCGCTCTCGCGGCGGCCGCGTCCTGGAAGCGGCGGCAGCAGCGCGGGGCGCCGCGTTCGTGGTGAGCCGGCGCGTCTCTGACATCGGCGCGTAACGCGTTGTACTTTGTGTATGAAACAAGATTTCAACTGATCAAAACATATGGATTTCTGTGACGTCTGCTTTCTTGTCCACAAATGTAAATGAGTTTAAATTTAACCAAATCCATAAATGTTTATATTTCTGTACAGAGGTAGTAATCATTGCCGATGCATGGGTACTTGATTAGTCCCTTGTGACGGTAAAAATGTGGTCACCCTACATTCTTGTGTGTTTCTATCTTTATGACATTGTACCTGTACTTGCATTTTTTCCGTTGTTTATTGAGCTTGGGATTCAATGTTTATGATCCTTGATTCATCTAGAGAAAACAATTTGTTAACTTCAGACAACTACGATGAGCTAAGGGGAGAACTATATTTTTTCGTATAAATTCTTTTGTAAATCATGACTATTTATCTCTTATCAAATGAATTTGACCCATCAGGTTTATGGCAGTTTTATGAACAAAATGTATTGCCTTGTTTTGTTAATATAGTCTCGATAAAATAAGTTATTTCTTAGGCAAATCCATCTTAAACTTCTGATTTTTTTCGTCATCCAAAAAGAAGCTAGATTGAAAAGCAAGATTGTTTATCAATTTTCTAAAATTAGCATCAAAAGTTATACTTTATATGACAACACAAATAGTTGTAGTTATAATTTTATAAAATTCACTCTAAATCATTTTCTATTAGGTACCACACTTCTAGTGTGAGAATGCACATCGGCATTCTATGAATCAACTGATGATTTGTTGGTTACCATTTATTGATATTAAGTAGGCAGAATCTGTCATATGTCTATCAAATTCTGGGAAAGGATGAATCAGTGCAGTAGTTCAAAGATTACTTGAGAGGAGTTGTGCCACTTTGATAGGTTGAGAGACCAACTAGCTGAGATCGAGGCAACACTTCACGCTCATGAGATTTGCTAAAGTTAGTCATGACTGGGAGAGTTTCTAGCTAATCTTAGAGTGCCTAAATTCATCATATTCTTTTGGACGCAACTAACCAACTACCGGTAGCTGGATCAGAGGATCCAGCTACCAGTCCAGGTGCACCCTCCTGTAACCGCGACAAATAAACCAGATGAAGCAGGTGCTGCCGACTCCTCGCCGGCGAGCCGCGGCGCGCCGCCTCCGGCCGCCAACCCGTCGCGCCTCCTCCTGCCGCAGCTCCTCCTCCTAGAGAGACCCCGGCGAGCCGGAGCGCGCCGCCTCCGGCCGCCCCACTGCGCCTCCTCTGGTCTTACGTGGCGTCCAGCCTCGTGGCCGCCCCGACGATCCTCCTCCTGGAGATCGTCTCACCTCATCTGGAGATCGTCTCCAGCTCAGCACACAACCTCAGGTTCTTCGTGGCATGAAGCTTTAGGGCCATCCTGGCGAGCCTCCTCCATGGATCGAAGGAATGCTGCATCAATCCCTGGCAAGCTTCATGCTGCTCCAGTAGCAAATCAAGGCTTCCGCATGGCTCCAGTGGCTGGGAGCTTGGCATTCCCTGCTTCCATCGTTATATCAGGAGCAGCCTACTGGAGGGGATGCGTGTTGCACTATGGTGTGCCTGGTAAAAGCTGCAGAACGGAGCTGAATTGGAGGACTGAAGGGTTGTGCTAGCTATTCTTCTTTTTTCCAATTTTTTTTTGTGCTCTTTGTTTCCTGAATTTTCTTTGTGAATCATGCAAACTAATGCAGTCGGAGAATGTTAGCAGTACAGTAAAGACCTCAGCATCCTTTTGCCTGTTGAGAATGATTCACTACAGTCATGAATAATTAGCTGTTGCCAAAAAAGCAATGAATAATTAGAAAGGAAAATTCATGATAGACAAATAAGAGAGGAGATTGGAGGAGTTCTATGGTGGTAATAGTTTCAGCTTTGCATAAACACAGTAGAAACTTGAATGAGGTATAGTAGTACTAGTTGTAAAGTGTTAATTCATGCCTAGCTGCTATACTGAAAAAAGAATGACACCAACTTTATTGGCATATAATGGCAACTCACACACAAGTTCTAACAGCTAACATATATGCTTGCAACAAAAGAGTAATTTCACCTACTCACAACACATGAGAGCAATTTTGTCGAGATATAGTAGCAATTGTCTCTCAAGTGCTAATTCGTTCTCGTTTGAAAAAGAATACATAGCAACAACTTTATTGAGATTACTAACAACTAATCTGCTTTTGAACTGAAGAGTAATTTCAATAGGTCCAAAACTTAGTGGAAGCTTTATTGATGTCTAGTAGCAACTAACTATAAAGTGATACAATAAACACACACGTAAACAAAAACAAGGTAAGTCCTCTGCTCAGAAAAACTTATCTACTTTCTGATATCCAATTACTTCTCTTTTATTAGAACAAATTAGTTGGTAGCACTCAGACAATTAGTTGCCATTATATCTTTCTTTGTTGCTAACATTCAGCTATTAGTTTCTATTATATCTCAATAAAGTTGAGTGTCATGGTAGAAGAAAAACTTAATTGTCAGAGCACA
Source organism: Eragrostis nindensis (assembly GCA_012490785.1). Classification (NCBI taxonomy): domain Eukaryota; kingdom Viridiplantae; phylum Streptophyta; class Magnoliopsida; order Poales; family Poaceae; genus Eragrostis; species Eragrostis nindensis. The sequence goes on from JAAXCT010000128.1 coordinate 1,170,146, forward strand.
ACAACTGGTTGTTATTATATCTTCATAAGTTCTACTGTAACTGAAAGTTGCCTAGAGGGGGGGGGGGGGGGGGGGGGTGAATAGGCAATGCTAAAACTTCTGCAAATTAAGACTTAATCAAACTGTCAGCACTACCGGATAGTCCGGTACACTACCGGATACTCCGGGCCTGGAACTGCCGGAGTATCCGGTACTGTGTCGGACAGTCCGGACCTGGGATTAAATCTGCGGAATTTGAAATCTACAGAGTTTCTAACAATTCTACTTGAATCAAAAGACTTGTATAGATGCTATGAAGTGAATCTACACAATATATGCGAAAGTAAACAAGTACACAAGTAGATCGAAGCAAATTAGTGATATATAAGCAAGAACAACAAGAGCTATGATGAACAACAAGAACAATCGAAATAAGCGCAAGTGACACAAGATTTGTTCCCGAAGTTCAGGCCCACAAAGTGCCCTACGTCTCCGTTGAGGAGTCCACAAAGGACCGAGTCTCTTTCAACTCTTTTCCTCACTCAAGCGATCACAAAGATCAAGCTCGAGTTGCTCACTATCAAATCCTCTTGTGAGGAGGGCAATACAAACTTCCCGGAGCGTCACCACACGAATTGGGAGCTCCCGGGCAACCTCTAGCCGTCTAGGAGCACAAAGCTCCAAGAGTAACAAATGAATCACGCAAGAATGATGCCACAAGAAGCTCAAGAGTGGAATGCTTGCTCGCAACACAAATCTCTTGGTCTCTCACACTCCCAAGAGTGAATCCCACAAATCTTTGGCTTTGGAGAGAGTAGAGATGTGAAAGGGAAGGCTTTGGTCGTGTTCTTGTGAGCTGAGACGAGAGAGTGAGCCGTTGGTGGTGGATGGGTATATATAGAGTCCCTCAAAATCGAACCGTTACCCTGCTCACTTAGGTCTTACCGGATACTCCGGCACGTAGCCGGACACTCCGGTGGGACTTGGGTTTGGGTCGAGCTGGAGACCACCGGACACTCCGGCACACAGCCGGACACTCCGGTGGGGGTAAACTGTAAGTCTGGTTTGAACTACACCGGAGACTCCGGTACATGGCCGGACACTCCGGTGGGGGGAAACTGTAAGTTGGTTTTCAACACCACCGGACACTCCGGCATATAGCCGGACACTCCGGTGGGGGGAAACTGTAACCCGGTTTTTAGCTCCACCGGATACTCCGGCGCATGGCCGGACACTCCGGTGGGGGTAAACTGTACTCCCAGTTTTCCAAACACTCAACGCTCATCTTGAGTTTGTTTTGATCCTCTCAAAAACTCTTGTGACATCATTAGACACATGATTAACATCCCTCTTAATAGTACGGCATTCCTATACTCAATGAAAATATAAAAACATGATATTTCCGTCCATTGAGCACTTCATGCCATTTCTTTTTCAACAAAGCAAGGGATCATATCCACATGTATCTTTTTGATCTCCATTGAAGGACCTAGCTGAGTATATTCTCAATGTAAACAGTAGTCCTTTTGGATCGTTTTGACGTCAATCACACAAAACAATAATTAGGGGCCAAGATGCACTTTCAATCTCCCCCTTTTTGGTGATTGATGTCAAAACAACCAAAGCATGCAAGGATCAAATAATATTCAATAAGATCGAGATAATATAGAGAGAGCTCCTCCTAAATATGTGCATGAATGGAATTCATCATAATTGGCCTAAGTATGCCAAATGCACATTTTCAAGAGAACAACATGAGAGCTCCCCCTAAAACCTTGCAAGTTCATCATATCATATATGCAATAAATAGAAAACGCATGATAGCAAGTAGGATCACTCAACCTAACAACAAAGATAGAAAGAGCAATACACCATTACATCCACATAGTCTCATGCGTAGAACATAGGAATTTAAACTTAGTCTTACAAACACACACTTAGTTCAACATAAAAAATTTACCCCTACAAGTTCATCACTAGGAAAGATAACAAGATCAACAAGATACATTTCTCCCCCTTTTTGGCATCACATCACCAAAAAGAGAAAGAAAGAGCTCTAGTCGTCATCGTTGTTTTCGCTGCCGGTCTCCTCATCGTCATCATCTTCATCTTCTTCTTCTTCTTCAACAATGTCATCAACCTCGGTGTCCTCGTCATTGCTGTCCTCAACCACTCTAGCAGCCCGTCTTGTGGGTGCAAAAGGATCTTCATCCTCAGATTCTGAGGGAAGATCTGGAAGAGGCGGAGGTGGCACATACTCAACGTTTGCATGAGAGCAAAGACGCTGCTGATTTGCTGCAAAGTTTGGCCATTGTGCCCTTGACTCCTCACGGTGCTCACGAATCTGAATGGCATTCTTGGTGCACTTGTTGAAGATTGACTTGAGAGCTCGAGCAATGAAGGAGGATGCACTAGGGCGACGTTTACGTCCAGCCCGAGAAGATGAGGCATCAAGAGATGTAGGAGCAGCAGCACGTGAAGCTCGAGTGGGAGTGTCTGCCAGCTTCCTAACCCTGTAGGGAGTGTGTTTGCAGTCCTTGTGAAAATTGGTCCCAGAAACAGCCTCAATCATCTTCATGATGTAGGGCGCATAGCCACAGCTGCGACTAGGATCGGTGGCAGTGGCATAAATCTGCCAAAAGATGAAGTCAAACACACTAAAGCCATCTGCTGCCCCATTTTGAGAAGACATGTACCACAAAAGGTTCCTTGACATCCCCATGACCGTAGTAGAGTCACCAAGCTTGGGAAGAAGAGTATTCCTAAAGAGTGAATTGAGATATCTGTAGAAGGGCTTCATCCCATGAGTCTTACCAATCACTCCTTGGTTGCGAAGGTACATGAAAGCCATCTGTCCATCGTCAAGGGATTGCTCATTGTAAATACTTTTCCTTCCAAGGTCATCATCGGTGAAACCAAGAATCTGAGCAAAGGTGTTGTAGGACACTTCAAACTGATGTCCCTCAGTCATCCAGTGAATGATAGGCTCGTTTGCAGAGGTTTCATCAATCCAATAGGTGGCATAGAATTGTGCGATCACTTCCTCATTCCAATGATATGGCAGCTCCATTATATCAGCCATCCCCATTTCCTCACACTTGGCAATCACACGATCAAAGACAGGATCATTTTGCCTTCTCATGTAGTCCCAATCAATATACTTCATGGGGAGAACGGGGGTTTGCTTGGGCTTGATCACATGCTTGTACCAATCCCAATGGAAATCTGAGTGAAAGCGGTAGTCCTTGTCCCTTGGGTCCTTTTCATACTCAAAAGGGTCGGCATGACGCAATGTGGTGAAGTCATGTCGGCCTCTTGAGTAGTTCTTTTCAGCCCTAAGTTGAATGTTCCTCTCATAATGATGAGGGGTACGCATCCTTGGAAACATGCCATCCACAAGAGGAGGGGCTTCATTCTCATCAACACTAGCAGGTGTCTTGCCCTTGCCTCTCCCCCTCTTGGATACATCACCTCTAGAACTTGATGCATGAGGGTTCACGGTCCTTTTGGTACCCTTCCTTCCACCTCTGCCTTCCATCTGAGATTTGAAGAGAAGAAATGAGGCTTAGATTATAGAAGCAAAGGATGGAATCAACTGCAAGAGGTTGGACGAATTTGTGAAGAATTAGGTTCTGTCGGAGTATCCGGCTATGCGTCGGATAGTCCGGCGGCCGGACACTCCGGCACACTGTCGGACACTCCGGCGGACCCTAACTTTTCACAAATTCGTCGAATCTCAAAATCTAGCCATGGGATTCCAACCAAACTTCTAGCATTGCTAAACAACCTCATAGACAACAGATTGACCAAAGGAAATCATCCACATTTGCTTGAATGAGGAGATCGAGAAGTGGAGAACTTCAACAATACCTTCAAGAACTTCCTCGGTTTCCCGGAGGAAAATCTTGGGGGCACCGGAGTCTCCGACGATTGGAGGTCTTGGAAATCCTTTGGGAGGCTAAATCCCACTCCAAATCGACCAAGATTCGAAGATTTGAGTGGAGGAGAGAAGGAGGGCGACGTGTGTGAGAGAGACACGGTGAAAAGGATAAGTGACCGGTTCACCGCGGGGTCAAATCCTTATATAGGAGGTAACTTGCCGGACAGTCCGGCTCGGTACCGGAGAGTCCGGTGGTACCAGGCCCGGATACTCCGAGAGTGTACCGGAGTCTCCGGTGGGGGGTTTCTGATGTCGATCCTGGAATCCAAGGATTTTACCGGACAGTCCGGCCTTATGCCGGATAGTCCGGACCTGACTGACCACTTGCTGAAAGAGAGAGATTTTCAAGGAATTTTGAACAGATGGATGAACTTATAGGGTACACTTATTGCATATGGCCAGTAAGCAATCAACATACCATGAACTATGACCATATTCAACAAGATAGGATCTAAAGATCAAGAGCCATTTAAATAGTTTTGAAAATCACTCAAAGGCTTTCACAATTCATTTTGTTTCGCAAATCCAAACAAATAGAGACAACAATCAGATGTGCAACATTCTACTCCACATTAGAAGAATCAAGGATATTCAATTCACTTCTAAGCTCGCAAAAGCGCTTCTCATCTAGAGGCTTGGTGAATATATCGGCAAGTTGGGCATCGGTTCTCACATAGCTAATCACTATATCCCCCTTGATAGCATGATCTCTCAAGAAGTGGTGCCGGATATCTATGTGCTTTGTTCTATTGTGATCAACGGGGTTATGTGCGATAGCTATGGCACTCTCATTGTCACATAGGAGTGGAACTTTGTTCATAGTGTAACCAAAGTCCTTTAGAGTTTGTCGCATCCAAAGCAATTGCGCACAACAACTACCGGCTGCAACATACTCCGCTTCGGCGGTGGAAAGAGCAACGGAATTTTGTTTCTTGGATGACCATGACACTAGGGACCTACCCAAGAATTGGCAAGTCCCGGATGTGCTCTTCCTATCCACCTTACATCCGGCGTAGTCGGCATCGGAATAGCCAACTAACTTGAACTTGGAGCCCTTTGGATACCACAGCCCTAGGTTAGGAGTATGAACCAAATATCGCAAGATTCTTTTAACGGCCACCATGTGGCACTCCTTAGGAGCGGATTGAAATCTTGCACACATGCACACACTAAGCATTATATCGGGCCTAGATGCACAAAGGTAAAGCAAAGAACCAATCATGGAGCGATATACCTTTTGATCCACGGCCTTGCCATTGTGATCAAGATCAAGATGTCCATTGGTCTTCATTGGAGTTTTGATGGGCTTGGCTTTGTCCATGTCAAACTTCTTGAGCATATCTTGAGTGTACTTAGCTTGACATATGAACGTGCCTTCCTTGAGTTGTTTAACTTGAAATCCTAGAAAGAACTTCAACTCTCCCATCATGGACATCTCAAACTTCTTGACCATCATCTTGCTAAACTCTTCACAAAATGTTTGATTAGTAGAGCCAAATATAATGTCATCGACATATACTTGGCACACAAAGATATCATCATCAACATGTCTTGTGAAAAGAGTAGGATCAACTTCACCAATCTTGAATTGATTTGCAATAAGAAAACCCTTAAGGCATTCATACCATGCTCTAGGTGCTTGTTTAAGCCCATAGAGCGCCTTGTGGAGCTTAAAAACATGGTTAGGATACTTTGAGTCTTCAAAGCCCGGTGGTTGCTCCACATACACCTCTTCTTGTATTGGCCCATTCAAGAATGCACTTTTCACATCCATTTGATGAAGCTTAAAGCCATGGTGAGTAGCATAGGCAAGTAATATACGAATTGATTCAAGCCTAGCTACGGGAGCAAAGGTTTCACCAAAATCCAAACCTTCCACTTGTGAGTACCCTTTTGCAACAAGTCTTGCCTTGTTTCTTGTCACGACACCATGCTCATCTTGTTTATTGCGGAACACCCATTTGGTGCCCACAACATTTTGCTTGGGTCTCTCCACCAATTGCCACACTTGGTTTCTTTCAAAGTTGTTCAACTCTTCTTGCATGGCCATCACCCAATCCGGATCCGCGAGTGCATCTTCTACTCTAAGTGGCTCCAAAGAGGACACAAAAGAGTAATGTTGACAAAAATTTGCAACTCGGGTTCTAGTAGTTACCCCTTTTTCGATATCACCAATGATGTTGTCGACGGGGTGATCTCTTTGTACACTTTGGCGTACTCTTGGGTGTAGCACTTGTCTTGTGTTTATCACTTCTTCTTCTTCTTCTTCTTCTTGATCATCTTGTTCTTGATCATCACCATCACCATTTGGAGCTTGATCTTGGGTGTGGTCTTGATCTTGGTCGTCACCATGATCTTGAGCACTCCTTTGATCTTGCTCTTGTGTTGGTGGTGGTGTGTTTTGTCGAGAAGGAGAAGGAGAAGGTTGAACTTGTTCAACTTGTGGTTCTTGTGGTCTTACATCACCTATGGCCATCCTTCCTATTGCCTCATGAGGAGCTTCTTCATTACCTATCACATTTGGATCAACTTGCTCCACTTGAGAGCCATTAGTTTCATCAAACGTCACATCACGCGTGACCTCAACACAACCGGTGGTTTTGTTGAAGACACGGTATGCCAAGACATTCGATCCATATCCAAGCAAGAAACCCTCATCAACTTTTGGTGCAAACTTTGAGGACTTGGGTTTCTTGTTGAGAATAAAGCACTTGCTCCCAAAGACACGAAAGTAAGAGACATTAGGAACGTTACCAATGAGAAGCTCATAGGGTGTCTTCTTTAAGATTTGGTGAAGAAATAACCGGTTTGATGCATGGCAAGCGGTATTCACGGCTTCGGCCCAAAACCTATCCGAAGTCTTGTACTCATCAAGCATTGTTCTTGCCATCTCAATGAGTGTGCGGTTCTTCCTCTCGGCCACCCCATTTTGTTGGGGGGAGTAGGGTGCCGAGAACTCATGCTTGATGCCTTCTTCATCAAGATATTCTTCAACTTGAGTGTTCTTGAATTCACTTCCATTATCACTCCTTATCTTCTTGATCTTCACTTCGAATTCATTTTGAGCTCTTCTCAAGAACTTCTTGAGCACTCCTTGTGTTTCACTCTTATCATGCAAAAAGAATACCCAAGTGAAACGAGAATAGTCATCAACAATTACTAAACCATATTTGTTACCACCAATGCTTATGTAGGCGATTGGACCAAATAGATCCATATGAAGCATCTCCAAAGGCCTTGTGGTAGTCATCACATTCTTGGCGGGGTGAGGAGCTCCAACTTGCTTTCCGGCTTGGCATGCACTACAAAGTCTATCTTTCTCAAAAGTAACATTCATTAGTCCATGGATGTGGCCGCCCTTTTGAAGTTTATGGAGATTCCTCATGCCAACATGGGCTAGCCTTCGGTGCCATAGCCAACCCATGCTAGACTTTGCCATCAAGCATGTATTAAGTTGGGCTTTATCCGATGAAAAATCCACAAGATAAAGTCCTCCTTTCAACACACCATTAAAGGCAATTGAGTAATCACTTCTTCTAAAGACGGTCACACCTTCGTTAGTGAAAAGACAATCAAAGCCTTTCTCACAAAGTTGTGAGACCGACATCAAGTTGTACTCCAAAGAATCAACTAAGAGAGCACTAGAAATTGAATACTCGGGAGTAAGAGCAATTTTACCCATACCAAGTACTCCTCCCTTTCCATCATCACCAAAGGTGATAGAATCACAATCGGATGTGTTCTCTTCAAGTGATGTGAACATCTTCCTCGCTCCGGTCATATGGCTTGTGCATCCACTATCAAGCACCCAACTTGTTCCACCGGAGGAGTAGGCCTACAAAAACAAATCAAGCCTTTGTTTTAGGTACCCAAAAAGATTTGGGTCCTTTAGCATTAGTAACAAGCATTTTTGGCACCCACACACATCTCTTGATTTGAGTGTTGTGTGTGCGGGGTCCAACATATTTAGCAACAACATTGCCAAAGAATTTCTAGTCAACACATAATCGGCATAGAAAAGGTCTTGAGATGCATATTCTTTCTTCTTCTCCTTTGGAGCTTCATTCTTGACTTTCTTGGCATTTGAGGTCTTGACTTGTTCAACCTTGTTCACTTTCTTGCTTGCCTCCATCACCTTGGCGTACTTCTTCTTGTACTTCACTTTTTCACCTATCACAAATGGTGGACCATAGGTATCCTCCACGGTGTACATCGAATCCTTCTTGTTCTCAAGATCATCAATGGGAAGGGGAATAGCCTCAAGCCTAACAAAGCCATCCCTTGCCATCTTGAATCTTGCTTCTTTCTCATCTTCACCATCACCAATCATACCTCTCTTGATAATGGTGTTCAACCTAGTAACTTGTCCCTTCAAGAGCTTCAACTCTTTCTCATTGTTAGCAAAAGCATCAAGATCAACATTATGACATTTTGCACAATCTTTACTTGTGGAGCCTTTGGTTGATTTAGAGGCATCTTTTGAAGGTTTAGAGGAGCTAGACTTAAGAGCATCAAATTGCACTTCAAGATTTTTGTGGGCCTTGATTAACCCATCATATTTTTCTTGAAGAGCAACACTTGAGCTCTTGAGACTTGTGAGAGTCTCCTTGCTTTTCGCAAGTTTTTGGTCCAACTTCTCATTCTTTTCCTTCTCACATGCCAAGAGTTCCTTGAGTTCAAGGTTTCTCTCCTTTTCAAGGATGAGCAAGTCCTCTTGTTTCTCAAGCAACTCATCCCTATCAACCAATTGCTCCATAAGTTTCTTTATTTTAGTGATAGCACTTTTATTCAAACCTTTGAGCAAGGCTTCACAATCACTTGCATCACTATCATCATTATCATCATCATGATCATTATCATCACTATCTTCAAGAGTAGAAGGAGTGACGACTTTCTTAGTTACCTTGCGCCCTTTGGCCATGAGGCATACGTGGCGTGGCTTGTTGTTGTCATCATCATCATCGGTGAGGCATGGGAACAACTTCTTGCTTGATGATGACCCTTTGATAGCAATGGTGGCCATGCCCTCTTTTGTGGGAGCTTCTTCATTTGAATCTTCTTCCGCCACATGAGCTTGACCGGTGAACTTCTTTTTCTTGAAGAGCTTCTTGTCACTTTGATGACTCTTCTCATTTTCTTGATCTTCCTTCTTGTGTGGACAATTTGCCATGAAGTGTCCGGGCTTCTTACATATGTAGCAAATTTGCTTGGAGTTTGTCCTCTTGCTTTTTGTGCCTCGGTCCTTCTTCATGAACTTCTTGAACTTCCTAATGAATAGAGCCATCTCTTCATCATCAACATCGGAGCTTTCATCACCACCATCACTTGAGCTCACTTCAACTTCTTGCTTGCTCTTGCCTTTCTTGCTAGCCTTGAGTGCCACTTCCTTGTTCTTGGCGTTGGAGACCGCTCTTGCTATTGACTTGACATATTGAGCTTCCTTCTCCATGATCTCATGATTGATGATCAAACCAAGCACTTCATCCGGGGACATCTTCTTGTAGTTTCTCATTTGACGGATCATTGTCACCAATGTGATGTTCCTTGGTGAGAAGGCTCTAGTCATCAATTTGACAACTTCGTGCCTTCCATACTTGGTACTTCCATATGCTCTAAGCTTGTTGATCATGACCTTGAGCCGACCATACATTTGTTGAGGGGTTTCATCATCATCCATCACAAACCTTCCAAGTTCTCCTTCCAATATCTCAATCTTGGCTTGCTTTACGGTATCAACACCCTCATGAGCTCTTTGAAGAGTATCCCATATCTTCTTGGCACTCTCCAAGCCATCAACTCTATCAAACTCTTCATTGCTCAAGGATGTGAGTAGCACACTAGCCGCTTGTGCATTGCGATGCATGGCTTGCTCTTGCTCCGGTGTGAGGTCTCTATACTTCTTGGGTAGCTTCACACCTACACACACAACTCTCCAAATGCTCGGATTGAGCGAGATTAGATGCAACCTCATGTTGTGCCTCCACTTGGTATAGTGCGTACCATCAAAGTGCGGCGCTTTACCTAATGGGACCGGCATGAAGTGAGTGTTAGTGTGTAAGTTTTCATAATTGAAATTAGTGGTGTGATACTCATTGGGTTTCTTGGGTCGCTTGCTCTTCTTGCTCTTCTTCTTCCTTCGACTTGAAGAGGTATACGATCCTTCATCTTCGGAGCTTGAGCCTCCACTTGAGCTTTCATACTCGAAGTCGTAGGAGTAGTCACTTGAGCTGGTGCTTGTATGGATGACTTCTTCTTCTTCCTCGCTGTAGTCGATGAGCTTGGGCTCCTTCGACTTGCTCTTCTTCTTCCTCAAGCTACTAGGATCACCAAGAGTTGCTTCCATCATTCCTCCAAGCGGTTAAGCTTCAATGCGGAGTACTTGGCTCTGATACCATTGAAAGTTGCCTAGAGGGGGGGTGAATAGGCAATGCTAAAACTTCTGCAAATTAAGACTTAATCAAACTGTCAGCACTACCGGATAGTCCGGTACACTACCGGATACTCCGGGCCTGGAACTGCCGGAGTATCCGGTACTGTGTCGGACAGTCCGGACCTGGAATTAAATCTGCGGAATTTGAAATCTACAGAGTTTCTAACAATTCTACTTGAATCAAAAGACTTGTATAGATGCTATGAAGTGAATCTACACAATATATGCGAAAGTAAACAAGTACACAAGTAGATCGAAGCAAATTAGTGATATATAAGCAAGAACAACAAGAGCTATGATGAACAACAAGAACAATCGAAATAAGCGCAAGTGACACAAGATTTGTTCCCGAAGTTCAGGCCCACAAAGTGCCCTACGTCTCCGTTGAGGAGTCCACAAAGGACCGAGTCTCTTTCAACTCTTTTCCTCACTCAAGCGATCACAAAGATCAAGCTCGAGTTGCTCACTATCAAATCCTCTTGTGAGGAGGGCAATACAAACTTCCCGGAGCGTCACCACACGAATTGGGAGCTCCCGGGCAACCTCTAGCCGTCTAAGAGCACAAAGCTCCAAGAGTAACAAATGAATCACGCAAGAATGATGCCACGAGAAGCTCAAGAGTGGAATGCTTGCTCTCAACACAAATCTCTTGGTCTCTCACACTCCCAAGAGTGAATCCCACAAATCTTTGGCTTTGGAGAGAGTAGAGATGTGAAAGGGAAGGCTTTGGTCGTGTTCTTGTGAGCTGAGACGAGAGAGTGAGCCGTTGGAGGTGGATGGGTATATATAGAGTCCCTCAAAATCGAACCGTTACCCTGCTCACTTAGGTCTTACCGGATACTCCGGCACGTAGCCGGACACTCCGGTGGGACTTGGGTTTGGGTCGAGCTGGAGACCACCGGACACTCCGGCACACAGCCGGACACTCCGGTGGGGGTAAACTGTAAGTCTGGTTTGAACTACACCGGAGACTCCGGTACATGGCCGGACACTCCGGTGGGGGGAAACTGTAAGTTGGTTTTCAACACCACCGGACATTCCGGCATATAGCCGGACACTCCGGTGGGGGGAAACTGTAACCTGGTTTTTAGCTCCACCGGATACTCCGGCGCATGGCCGGACACTCCGGGGGTAAACTGTACTCCCAGTTTTCCAAACACTCAACGCTCATCTTGAGTTTGTTTTGATCCTCTCAAAAACTCTTGTGACATCATTAGACACATGATTAACATCCCTCTTAATAGTACGGCATTCCTATACTCAATGAAAATATAAAAACATGATATTTCCGTCCATTGAGCACTTCATGCCATTTCTTTTTCAACAAAGCAAGGGATCATATCCACATGTATCTTTTTGATCTCCATTGAAGGACCTAGCTGAGTATATTCTCAATGTAAACATTAGTCCTTTTGGATCGTTTTGACGTCAATCACACAAAACAATAATTAGGGGCCTAGATGCACTTTCAGTAACTCGATAAGGTTGTTACTATCTTAATTGGCATTTGAAACTAATTTTGTTTTGAATAAATACATATTAGTTGTTAGGACTCAGCCATTATTTGCAATAATATCGTAATTAATTTGTTGCTAGCACTAAAGTGTTAGTTTCTATTGTATCTGAATAAAGCTACTACCATTGGTTTAACATTTGATTGTTAGCTCATAGTATGACTCACATGTCAATGAAAACATGGTCGGGATTCTCAGAGAAAAAGTGATAGAAAAATAGATAGTACTAGCAACTTTCACTTTTGATAGTGGACGATAGTTAGTTGCCATTACTGGTATGAGTCATTAGAATTACATTTTGTTAGGACAAATTAGTTGCCAGGAGCCAAACAATAGTTGTCATCATAGCTCCATTAGTTGCTAGAACTAAGTGGTTATCTCAACAAAGTTGCTAGAACTCCCAAGTCAGTTGGAAACATTCTGTAGCAAGGACAAATTAGTTGTTGGGAGCCAAACGTTAGTCGCTAACATATCTCGATTAGTTGCTAGAACTGAATAGGTAGTAAAACTATATATCAAAAAAGGTGTTACAACTCATAGGTCAGTTAGAAACATTCTGTTAAAAAGAAAAATTAGTTGTTGGGAGCTAAACTTTAGTTGCTACCATATCTTGATTAGTAGTTAGAATTGAATTGTTAGTGGAACTATATCTCAACAAAGTTGCTACAAAGCACACATCAATTGGAAACATTATGTCACAAGGACAGATTAGTTACTGGGAGCTAGACTTTAGTTGCTATTATACCTTGGTTAGTTGCTAGAACTAATTTGTTAGTGGACCTAGATCTCCACAAAGTTGCTACAACTCCCAAGTCAAATTGAAACCATTCTATCACAATGGCATTCCACTATATCTTAACAAAGTTGCTACAAGTCCCAAATTGATTGAAAACATATTCTGTTATAAGGACAAATTAGTTGCTGTCATATCCCGATTAGTTGCTAAAACAGAATAGTTAGTAGAACTATATTTCAAAACAAGTTGCTACAACTTTTAGGTCAGTATGTTACAAGGACAATTAGTTGATGGGAGCTAAACGTTAGTTGCTATCATATCTTGATTAGTTGCTAGAACTGAATTGTTAGTGATATTATATCTCAACAAAGTTGCTACAACTCCTAAGTAAGTTGGAAACATTCTGTTACAAGGATAAGTTAGTTGCTGGGATCCAAATATTAGTTGCTATCATATCACGATTAGTTGCTAGAACTAAATAATTAGTGGAATTGTATCTCAGAAAAAGTTGCTTCAACTCACAAGTCAGTTGCTATTATATCTCAGTAAAGCTGCTATTACCTAAGTGAGCAGTTGAAATTATTTTTCTTACTAGAATAAATTTGTTGCAAGAACACGACCATTAGTTCCTATTACATCTTCTTTAGTTGCTAGCAAGCTACTATACCTCAATAAAGTTGTTATAGCCTCTATCAAATAGCGTTGGAAGAGGCGAAAATATCTTCTTTAGTTGGTAGCACTCTACTATCAGTTGCCACAAGAACTAAATAGTTGTTAGGACCCAACAATTAATTAGTTGCTATTGTATCTTTATTAGTTACTAGTAATTGTTAATATAGAATCTCAATGAAGCTGCTAGTACCATTATTTTTTCTTATAAAAAATAATAAGTTACTAGCATATGAATGGTATGTGGTACTATACCTCACACATCAAAGAAAAAAAGAGAGAAGATTTTGTAGTAGCTTTGTAGCAACTTTCACATTAGAGGAGTCATATGCCACAACAAAATATAAAAATAGAATGAGAAACCAATGCAAAGCATAATTCTAAATGATTGACTTAATAACATAGAAAGTAAAAAAAATGGTTTTTTAATGTCTGAAAATCTTATTAACATTCAAGCTATGATATATTGTTGATTTAGTAATAACATAGATATACACTAAAAGACTATTTAATTGCACGATTCTCATCATTAAAACTTTAAAACTACTACAATAGCCAAGTAGCACTGTAGAAAATACTTCCAAACATATTGTTGATTAGGTGCACTTACTAAACATAAACTGAGATCTGCAAGCAAATAAAAAGACTAGTTAATGACGGAGCAACAAAACTAGCTATAAACTTGAACGCTTAATTAATATATCTTGTTGCTACCTTTTAAAACACCGCAAACTAGCAAATAGCTTGAATTTATCCACCAATTAGCTCAAACCTGCACTCAGTCAGAATCAGATAATGATTGGTACTTGGAAGTGGAGAATTTTTTTTCTTAAACAAGTTAATGTTCCTGAACATTGAATGCTAAGAACGATCTGCACGGCACATGTATACAATTTCGGTTTGGTAGTACATACTGATAAGTTAAGGTAGTAATGTGTGATTTTTGTTTTCGAATACCAAGATTTCATTAAACATTGGCTCAAGGAAAATCGCCAGAAACCAGTCCAACTACAAATTTGGGGGCTTCGCTCATGACCTAGGTGAGCCAGGCTCAACATTACAAGCTCCATGGGCAGCTAGGCTAGCTATCAGCCACGGCATTACATGACCTTTGGCAAAGTGAAACAAAACATTTGATTAAACTGAGATCCAAGAATTTGCCTAGAAAGACCACCACACGGACTCTTATCCATAACATCCGATGTTAGCGCTTGTTCTAGGATTGAAGCATCTGTTTCCAGAATGATATTCCAATTCTGCTACTCGCTCCAGGCTCCAAAGTGCTCCCAAAGTTTCAGCACGAAAAAATGTTTCCTATACCCCCTTCCAGAAAAGATCCATTAGCATCTCAGCCAACAAAGCTCCAACACCCTCTCGCTTTGTATCAGGATGAAAAGATGTGTCCATATTTATCTTGTAAAAATTAGGAGGGGGAGGTTTTTCCATCTGTGATATGGAACTGGAACAGGCGGCTTGTCTTGATTAGCTAGCTTCTGAAATTCCATCACATAGAAAGCAACATAGTTGTAACTCCGCACTCATTTTTCTCAACCACATTAGCTTTGTTTCTAGCGGACCACCAGCGTCACAGCTAGACAAAAACTCTGGTTTGCACACAATAATCCATTTCCCAAATCCTCCAAAGGACTTCTTTGCCAGACCTGCAAGTTTCAAGCTTCCACCTAACATGTTCAAGGTTCAGTTGACTCCAGCAACACCTGGGTGTGAAATTTTTAGTATAGCTGTTGATTGCATAGGAGAGGAAGAGATCACCAACTGAACAGAGACTTCCACCGCTGAATGAACCACAACTAGCAGCACAACAAGCTTCCTGGGTGCAGCTGTGCAGGCAAGCAGAGCACGAAGGCCAGCTTATTTCTTCAGCGGCAGGGAATAGGGTCGTTGGAGAATTTGAGGCAGCAACGAGGAGCAGGGTCGCGACAGGAGTGGGCACGACGCCCCTTCAAGTACCGCTTCCGCAAGGCATGACGCGGCGCCATGGCTGCCTGCGGCCCTGCGCTCCGTCACGAGCTGTTGGTGCACCCGATGCGGAGACCCTCGTCGAGCTAGAGCGCCTAGGGGCAGGGAGAAGGCAAGGCCATGGGGGCCAGATGGGGAAAAACTCAATCGAGGCAAGGTGGCGATGCGGGGAAGATAGCAGAGACGCCTAGCTAGGAGAAGATGGAGGCTCTAGGCCTCGCTAAAGCTCAGCCTCACCGGCGAGCATGGAGATGGAGCGGGGGTCGGATGTCGCTTCCGACGCGGATGCTGCGGCGTGGAGGATGCGAAGCGGCAGAGCATGCTGCGGCGTGGAGGATGCGAAGCGGCAGAGCACAGGGGGGCACCGGATTCCGAATCCGACTGATCGCTACATCTTGGGATGTAGCGACCGGTTGTTAGATAGACTTTTCCTATTCTTTTTTGAAGCATAGGCTGCCCGTCTTGAAAAGGAAGTTGGACTAAAAGAGAAGCATAGTTATATGCATGTATTAATAAGATCATCTTAACTAAATTTTATAAGTGGCATAATCTATAGGTTTCTTTGTTCTTGCGAACCTACATTTCAGCATTAATTTGCGATCATAAGTGTACCTTTTGTGGTTGTTGTTGGGTCTACCTATCGAGAACTAGTTTATCCATAACTGATTATCTTCTGTGGTGGTTGGGATGCTGATATCACATTATCTATATGGAACTCCTATGGCTAATTGTATTTTATGGTTTTGTTACTATTGTCATATCTGCTATAATATGAATTTAATTGATCCTTCTTATATTATGAAATTAGACTTCATGTGGTTAGTTGTCATATGAGCATGTTACTTTGTTGGCATGATTTTATTCGTTTCGTAGAAGTCTATAGTTCCATCTATAAACTTTGTTTCTGTACATATTGGTGACTCTTTGAATTACGTGTAGTCATAAAAAGAGCCTAACATGTTTGTTTTAACATGGGAGACATCATGGGAATAAATATCCTTCTTTTGGTCTATTCCTTCCTTATTGTTGGCTGAGATCATGAGAAAAACATATAGGTCTTCCTGACTCAAGTTCTAAACAACAACTAATTCGCAATGATATTTTCCCGACGTTAAATATCTCTTCTATCCAACACTTGCATGATACATACCTCTAATTCCTTGATAATGTCCATGTAATAATTGTTGAACATGATCTACGGCAGCAGCACACAGTCGAACATGCGTCGGACGTAGTGAGTCGGGTCTATAGTCGAATTCCTAAGCAAGATGACAAAAACTGAGTGATGATCTGCTGTGAAATTTCCCTCTCTAAATTTCGACAGAACAAATATCTTCCTACTTCCACTCAATATTTTAATTAAGTAGCAGATCCATTATTTTTCCTGGTATAGGTCTATACCTTAAGTGCCTTTTAATATGTACCTTTCATTGTATTCCACTGAATGTGAAATTAATAAATTCACAGGAAACGTATTAGTAAGTAGAGTACTACCTTTCCATACAATTTGAAATGGAGGTTGAGATCATATTGTTATCTATATTCATTAGCAGAAAAGAAAACAACTCATGATCTATGTATTCAAACTACAAAACTTTAGCCACTAATATCAAGACTGGCAATATGAGATGTTTAGATAGAAATGGTTTAATAAAGCAAAAATTTTTAACAATTATGGCATCAAGTAGTTAAAACTAGTATCAGGGCTGTATCTTGGAGACCATAAAAATGAAATAAGAACAAACGTAAAGTTGATTCCAGTAGTTAATAAAAAGAACAGAGATGCTTACCTACACTTAAATGGCAGCAAGGGAGACGTAAAATTGACCAATTCAAGGCATGGAATTGCACCTGATCTAAAGCAAGAAATGAGAAAAATTTCACGGTTTGAAATTTCAAGTATGAATCCTTTATCTTGGGTCCATGGTCTCTTTTTGGTCGGAGCTGGACTGGAGCATCTCTTCCAAACCCACCCCAGGCAGAAATGAATCCTTGCGACCAAAGGCAGGCATCCCGCCAGCACCGAGCTAGCTGCTTATCCCCACACAAGACATTGCGCCGCAAAACGGCAAAGATTAAGCCACAAGAAACCGCACGCATGGCAGAAGCTCGCGCCGCGGGACGCACATGCCGCTGCACGCCCGGGCGGCGCCATGGACCTCGACCTCGGCTTGCAAGTCACCTGCCCGCCGACTCCCGGCGAGGACTTCACCTTCGCCACCACCGAGACCGACGCCGCCTTCCTCGTCCTCGCCCACCTCCCTGGTACGTACGCGCCAAGCGCCTTCCCCTGTTTTTGCAATCCCCATTGGAATCCTAAGCATTTGTTGCGTGCGCTGCAGGTTACGCGAAGGATGACGTCGAGGTCCGCGTCGGCGCGGCCGGCACGGAGGTCGCCGTGGTCGTCGCGAGGAAGGAGGCGTTCTCGGTGGAGGCGGCGGTGGCGGGGAGGGTGCGGGTGGTGCACCGGCAGGTGGTGGAGGGGTTCCGCCGCGTGTTCGACGTGCCGCCGGGCGTCGAGGCTGGCCGGATCACCGTCGGCTTCGAGGAGGACGACGGGCTGCTAGTCGTCATCATGCCCAAGCTGCTGCCGGGATCTCCAGGCGACGGCGGCGACGAGGTCGATGTCGAGTCCGAGCCGGAGCCAGGGGATGTTGAGGTCGAGGTGGAGCTGGAGGTGGACGACGAGGCGTCCAGCGTTGACATGGAGCACGAGGACTGGGTCGACGTCGAGTCGGAGGAGCAAGAGCCGCGCGAGGTGCCGGTGGAGGCGGAGGTGGCCGTGGAGACGCCGGTGGAGGTGGTGGAGGAGCGCGACGTGGCGGTGGAGACGGAGCTTGCCGTGGAGACGCCCGTGGAGGTGGTTGAGGAGCGCGACGTGGCGGTGGAGACGGAGCTGGCCGTGGAGACGCCGGTGGAGGTGGTCGAGGAGCGCGACGTGCCGGTGGAGACGCCGGTGCCGGTCGAGGAGCCGCCGCCGATGGTGGACATCGAGTGCGACGTCGTGTTCGCGTTCGAGCCGCCTTACCAGGAGCCGCTGGTGGAGACGCCGATCGAGGTGGTCGGGCCGCCGCGCAGCGAGCCGGAGCCGCCGCCCGACGTGCCAAACCCGCCTGTCGACATCCCGTGCGACGTCGTCGAGGCGGCGCCGCCGGCCGTCGTGCACGAGGAGCCCGAGGAGCCCAAACCGCCGCCGCCGGCTGATGAACCGGTGCCTGAACCTGAGCCGCCTGCCGAAGAACCTGTCGTGCAAGAGCCTCCGTTGATCGAGCCACCCCCTGATGAACCGGTGCAAGAGCCGCCGCCGGTCGAAGAACCTGTCGTGAAAGAGGCGCCGCCTCCTCCAGAAGAGCCTCGGCCGGTTGAGCCACCTGCTCCACCGCCGCCTCCGCCGCCGCCGGTCGAAGAACCTGTCGTGCAAGAGCCGCCGCCTCCAGAAGAGTCTCGGCCGGTTGAGCCACCTGCTCCACCGCCGCCTCCGCCGCCGCCGGTCGAAGAAACCTGTCTTGCAAGAGCCGCCGAGGCCTCCAGAAGAGCCTCGGCCGGTTGAGCCACCTGCTCCACCGCCGCCTCCGCCGCCGCCGGTCGAAGAACCTGTCGTGCAAGAGCCGCCGCCTCCAGAAGAGCCTCGGCCGGTTGAGCCACCTGCTCCACCGCCGCCTCCGCCGCCGCCGCCGCCACCACAGGAGACAAGAGCAAAGTCTCCGGAACACAGCGAATCTTCCAGCGAGTCGACGGATGGCAACGACGGCGACAACCAGGAAGGCGGCGGTGCCCGGAGGAGGCGCGGCGGCAGGGGGGCTCGGCGGCGGCGAGGGAGACGCCGCCGGTTCCCGCTGGGCATGGTGGTCGCCCCCGCGGTGATCATGCTCGCGCTCCTGCTGGCCGCGGCCAGGAGGCGGCGGCAGCAGCAGCGCGGGGCGCCGGGTGCGCGGTGACCGGCCGGTGTGGCGGCGCGGCGTCCATGTGCCGCGTGTTTGAGACCCTCTGAAATTTGGGGTGCTTTGCGTGTCGCACAGGCCGCTTACGCCTTGTGTGCGTATAAAACGGAATTTTCGTGTGATTGTTTGCTAGTGGGTAGAGGTGTGTGTACGTATGTACAAGATGTACTGCTTAAGTATAGCTACTGACGAGAATCACTTCTTCAACCTTCTCGTCCTTGTGCCACCATCTCAGGCCCGTTCTATAAACCTCGCCGTCGGTTACCCGTCTCCTGCCTGCTGCTGTCTTTCCTGCTCCGCCGCACCGCACCTGTCTTTCCGGCGCCGAGCTTGACCTGCCGTGTGGTGAGCACTGAGCAGCCTGTGCAGTGAGCGAGCTGCTGGTGGAGCCGCGCGCGCCGCTCGACCAGCAGCAGCCGCACTCGCTGTAGGACCTGGCGACGGCGATCCACCTGCTGTCGTCGCTGCAGCGACGTGGTGGCGCAGACAGCAGGCTCTGACGCCAACGTCGAGAAGCGGCAGGAGAAGGGATCAGGACCAGGTGGGGAGCCATTGACACCTACGTCGGCGTGGCACGCAGCGTTGCGATGGACCTGATTCGCCTCTCCAGCGGCTGGAGGAGCTCATCAGGCCCAAGGAGGCGGCCATCCTATCCTAATGATCGAGGCCAGCGCTGGAGGTCGGCAAAGGGTTGAGAGGCTGAATCACCAGCTAGCTAGATGCCCTCCTCTCCAGAGCAGGAGATCGACGGCGACAGGATAGTGAACCTGCGACTTTCACCCCCTGCACCCGCCAGTCCATGCAAGAGACGGCGGTGTTCATCAACGTGTGGCGGTCCAGTTTAGCCGCGCTCCTCACAAAGTAGATACCGATAACCAGAAAACACCAACACTTTCAAGGCGATTCGAACTGAAGCATCATGTTCTGGAAATCTGATATCAACAACATGCGGTACTTTTCTACATCAAACAACACACCACACCCAACTATATTACCTAGGCATGACATACAACATTCAGAACCAGTCAGTCATTTGAGTCTATTTGGTGGCTTTTGGCGCTTCGCTGTACCCAGATAGGAAGAAGGAACTCTGATTCTTCTGAAGAAACCTGACATGATTTCCATCAAATGCATTAGTAAATCCGGTTTTCATTTGGCAACAATCAAGCATAACTGTTCAAGGTGAATGTCAAGATTCCATACTTGAGAATATCCAACAATTTTTGCTGTAGTTTGTTGAGTGCATCTTCTTCCATATTGACAAAAGCCAGTAACTCTGGCAGTTTCACTGCAAATTGCCCAAGTCAGCATTTAAAATTATTGTACTACAAAGAGACTTTGGAAGGCCTCGGTGGCTATCACAGCGTGGTGACATGCTCAGTTAACACGAAAAGCTATATGAACATAGCCAAACTTATGCTTGGCATATGATAGGAATATGGTGTGCCGAAGAAACAAATAAACTCCTCTTAGTTCTTAGGTTGTCATGCACACTTAGTGCTGCATAGCCTCCAGAGTTTTTATTCCCCCTCAAAAACAGCCTCCAGTCAAGAGACTGAAACAAGTTCAAGCATGAGCCACCTACTGCCCTCTAATATTTGAAGCATTCAATTTAAATAGTACAGCAGAAAACAAAATACTTTTCCGGCTGAACATCTAACACATTCGTAGTTTCTCTGCTTCCTGAAGACTACTCAGAAGAGTGTAATCTTTGTCTCTTCATGTGTGGACCAAATTTGAACAAGAAATACAAAGGATCGAAAACCCCTTAACATCTTTTCTTTCATTTTTCTCTATCGCGTCTATACAAGGAGGTCTATCATTACCATCTCGACTTACGAAGACATGTTCAAACCAACTCCATTAACAGATGCGACTGTCATTTTTAACCAATATGATTTTTTTTCCCCTGGAGCATCTCAATGAAATGTAAACTTAAAAAGCAGCAGATGGGAAAATGAGATGAATGAATGTCTCAGTATCCTAAACAAACAACTCGCAAAAATAATATTGAACATGAATTTTCTATTATCTCCTCTGGAGCATATCAAACTGAAACTATAAGAAATGGTAAAAGGGTACATGAAAGAGATCTAATGTAATGGAATATGGGACGTACCAAAAAGGCGCAGTAGATGCTCAGCTCCATATACTGTTGATGGTGAGACATCACCTTGAACTTCTTCGTTATACTGCTGTCGCTCTCTCTTATATAAAAGCATTGCAGGCAATGCTTTATCAAAATAACAGCGCAGTCCTTTCAGAATCTCAGCATAGGAATCATTTATCCTTCAACCCAAGAGATAGAAAAGCTATAATTGTATGCTGAAAAGTAATGCTCTATTTTGACAACCAACCAAAGCAAAATAAAAGCATTTAGGAATAACAGGTGACTTTGGACCAGGATAAAACGAAATTTTAAGATATGTTGCAGAACAGCAGACTCTGAATAATCATATTTATTAATATGAATAATGAAGATAATCGTTGTTAATTATAGGTCCAGAAAATTCACCACATAAATTTGGCTAAGCAGATTAGATCCACTGGCCAGGTGATGCTTTCTGTAGTGTTAAACTGTTAACATGACTGAAAGGCTTAGTATTTTATAATACTTTTGCATTGATTGCATGGCAATAACAATCAATATCAAGGCAAAGAAAACATCTGGCTGCACTATAAAACAATGCAAAATATAACAACAAAAGCTGTCCAAATGTGAAAGTAATTTGCAAGGTTAGACGCCTGATCACTGCTGCTAACATCTATTTCTGATGAAGACAACGCTAGTTGCTTCAAAATACATGAATTTGCCGAATATAATGGTGAGGCACTGCAAAAATTCAGGAAAAGCTACTCGATGACAGCATACATGACAAGAAAAAGTTGATGATAATTCAGATTACTCACTTGTTATCTTTCTTTGCCCGGTGCTCCAAATACTTCTTTAGAATTTCATCAACATTAGGGGATCGAGGTAGTTTAACAAGCTGCAGACCAATAAAAGATCAGGCAGTTAGGGTTAATAGCAGAGAGCAAAGGAAGGCTTTCTACTTCAAGGACACCCTCATCAGATTTCAGCATTTTATAAAAAGTTCACTCTTCCAGTTAATATTCAAATTTAACAGTGCGCAAATTTTGTAGTTGATTTGGGGGATGGGGGGCTGTAATGTCCATTCTTGGGGGGAAGGCATTGCCCTACCCTTGTACTATTTCTTCTTCTTAATGAAACAATACGCAGCTCTCTTGCGTATTCAAGAAAAGGAAAAGGAAAAACAAATGCATGCCTAAAGGCGTTCTACTGGATTCTATTGCGTGAAAAGAAATCAGCTCCAGTGTTTCAAAATAACATCAAATTCATTGTACTCTTTGCTCTTTCTCTTCTTACTTCACTTATCCCTGACATTACTTTACCTAGTAACTTTATTGTTGACTAAAAGTTCTGCAAGGATTGTTGTAGTATCATTCGAATTAATTGGAATACAGCATCGATTTTTATTGGTTATGTTATTACTTTCAAACACTCAAGCTGGAGTTACATAGGAATTAATGGAGCTATGTTTTTTTCTTCTAAAAGAAGCGATGATATTTACTATGAGCAATGCAGATCATATCCATATTCAATATTCCTAGCTCATCACATATTTCACGTTGCTCCCATACGAATTACTCCCTCCGTTCAGAATTATATGAAGTTTTGGCTTCGGGTACAGAGATTAAGGAGAAGTGAAAAAGGTGGGTGCACAGAAAACAAGGAGGAGAGAGATAGAGATAGAGATGTATGGGGAAGAGAGAAAGGTGCATTGGGAAGCGAGGGTGTCTTATAATTTGAGAAAAGTTGATGAAGCTAAAGTGTCTTATAATTTGGAACGGAGGGAGTACATACCATCTCAACGAATGGTACTTGCACACCATTTAAAATAAGTATTTTATTATATAGTTCAGAAATCAATAAAGGGTGCATTTAGATACACTCATGCAAGGGACCAGAGTCAAAGAACCAATACCTTACCCAGCTGCGTGACAAACTCGCAATCATCTACTAGCTGCTTCTTTAATGTCAAAGGAAACTGTGATACAAGCAGACTCTCTGATGATCTTTTTTCTTTCTCCTAAAAAACGAGAGTCATTAATAATATAATTAAAAAAAAGAAAGAAGTAATAAAAATGCATGACACAAGCAAGAGGCTGGAAGGGTAAAATAACACCAGTTCAACAATATCATCTGGAAAGGCACAGTGAAGTATCATATTCTATCAAGAGAACACACAATACAAACTTCATGAAGAGTAAAGCAAATCATAACACGAAATATTCAGGTGTAGGAGTCACCTCAGTCCCAGGCTGAATCTTGCGCTTTTTCCCCTTGACTACAATTTCAGTATGATAAATGGGTCAATTACCAACAGATATAACAAGCTGAAATAATATGACATGGTAACAAAATTAACTTAGTTCTTACCGAGAGTCTTAGTGTCATCTTTATCGCCTTTTGCGTCTGCTCAATGCAATGACAATAGTCAAGTGAGACATTTTCAAGAACAAAATATGATTATTAGCATGCAAGTATGAAGCAACACAAAGGAAAACGTCTAAATACTCTATAAGAATATGTAAAACTGCATAATTGCTTTTTTTCTCGAACACGCAGGAGATCTGAGTATCATTATTCATTATATTAAGATAAATAAAATGGGTCTAGAGCCCATACAAACCCACCCACTCACGCCACACTAATGTTCAGAGGTTACATCCGCGCCTGCGATTAACAGATTTCAACCAAGATTACCATACTATACTAAGTACGAAGGGACGGGGCAGTCAAGGAAAAGAGGCCCCGTCCACCCGATAATTTCCAAAGACGCCCCTCATCGCCTGCATAATTCAGAGCTCTTGCCATGCTCAGCGCAATCAAGGAAAAGAGGCCCCGTGCACAAACTAATTTCCAAAGACACCGCTCATCACAGGCATGACTCAGAGCTCTAAACATGCTCAGTGCAGCCCCGTCAAACATAATAGCCTATTATCAAGGCTGATTCACTTTCTATTTCACAATAATCCAACAAGGATAATAACTGAAATTCAATTCATAATATGGTCAAAATGTTCAGTTATGTGTATGAATTCTTAATTCAGTTTTTTATGTATTTGCTACAATAATAATCTAGGCTGTAAAATTAACAAGACATGAATTATTCACAGAAACATGAAATCTCTACAGCCCCAACAAGCAATAAAACTATAAAAGAACAATTTGATAGGGCTATTACTATAACTCTAGCTGGACACAGTCTAGATCGGTCCATTTACGTTCACAACTGTTTGCTTAATTGCTTTAACAGATGAATTAAACATCGCTTCAACTTAAGAGACATGAATCATGAATGGGAGTAAAATCAACCCAACCAAGTCATCAATAGCATACAAAGAAACAACACTTGGGTGGGTGGGGCGGGGGTGGTGGTGGTGGGAAGCTAACCATTGGAGCCTTTTGGTTTTTGCTGCTGCGCTGCCCTTCCAGACTTCACTGTTTTGTCAACCGCCTGGTTCTTTCCAAGCTCTTGTCTTTTCC
This sequence comes from Eragrostis nindensis, assembly GCA_012490785.1. Taxonomy (NCBI): domain Eukaryota; kingdom Viridiplantae; phylum Streptophyta; class Magnoliopsida; order Poales; family Poaceae; genus Eragrostis; species Eragrostis nindensis. Next base: position 1,194,907 of record JAAXCT010000128.1, read on the forward strand.
GGACATTTTCCTCTGTTATCTTCAATAAGCGATCACTTGCGACCCACTCATCCCAGCTATATAGCCATTGGAATTGGATTAGAACAGAAGGGAAGGACAACATATCAAGTGCTGGTGACAACAATAATAACAGGGTGCACCAAAAGAAAAAAAATGATAATTGACAGGAACCCATGACCATATGTACCTATATGATTTTAAGCAATGGAGAAATACCAAAATATGGTTAAACTTGAAATTCAGTGGTTCACTTAGATAGCAGTCAGCACCTAACCATGAACCCTTGAGTGCAAATTACTTATTTCCGACTTCAGTCAACTAAGTCATTCCATACAATGTATCACGTCCTGAGCCCAAGCCCCAAGTATTAGTTGGATTTACCATAGGGTTTGCTTAATCAGCGGCCTGACCTAATAAAACGAATAAGTACCTAGCTTCTGTACACACCAACAAAAACAGATGTAAAATATTCCTCAATCTAACAAAAGTCACAGGCCAAAACATTCCAACTCCCAAAACCCAGTATATGTAAAATCTGCCTTCATCATTCTAAGGCTTTTTACATAATGCAACTTTATTTATTCAAAGGCACTATGAACTATATTAAAGGGCGGCGCACGTAGCTCCCGCTTGCACAGGGTCTGGGGAAGGGTCCAACCACTTTAGATTTTTTTACGCAGTCTTTCCCTGCATTACTGCAAGAATCTGTTTCCAGGACTCGAACCTGTGACCTCTGGGTCACAAGGCAACAACTTTACCGCTGCGCCAGGGTTCCCCTTCACTATGAAGCATATTAATTGAAACAAATATCTAGGTAAAGAAAAGGCATCTGCTTTAGCCATATCTCTGCTGAGAAATGAGCCCTCTGTATACTATCAAATCGCTGATGAAAACCAATTCAGCATTTCCCAGCATTTGAAAATGAAAACCAGTGATGTTTATAATACGTTCCACGACACCGTGCACATTTCAGCTGATATGCAGGAAACAAGCACAATGCATTAATTATAGAACAAGTCATGCACAGAACGCTGAACCTTTTTTTTTCAAGATAGAAGGTGGTAGCTAACTATATGTAATGAATATGCCAACTGCATACTATGAGGCATAATTTTCATGGCATATTGCTACTGAGAATAAAAAATTTAAGAAAAAAACTAATAATCAGATCTATGCATGGATAAAGGGTAACAAAATAGATCAGACTTATCTAGCATCCATCCAGTACAGAATTATGGAATTTGAGTGCGATAGTTATGCACTTACTTCTTGTTCCAACCCTACAACAGGTAAGATAGAAAAAAATGAATTAGAGGACACGGAAGGAAATAAGGATCTGTCAACTAGATACCCTAGTTAAGCCGGCATTAGTATCCTACTAGGTGATATAGATCCACTTACGAAGAAACCACGAGGAAACAAATTAAAAGGCTGTGCAATGGAGACTTACCAGGTAATGAACGAAGTAGCGCCATTCATCATCCAGATTCTCGATTCTTTGGACCTTAACAAACACAAAGGAACATACATTGTTTACTATTAGCAACCAGTTCAATTGTTTCTCCCACAAGGGGCTGGTACAATGTCATATGTGTGAGTTGGCATGGTCAGGTACGATAATTAACAGTAGTGTCCTGACAGAAGCTGCCGGTGGTTGGGGAAAATCCTCATGGGGTCTATCTGGTTCAAAATCGGACTGCGCAGTGCGGTACAGCGCAGTGGCTAGCGTCCCCCGTGAGCAGAGCAATGGGGAACCAAACCCTAGCAAGCGCGGGGCGGCACAATCGAGGAATGGAACAAGCCGCGGGTCATCTAGCGGGGAACGCTCGTGACGCAGCTTGGTCTAGGGCCTAGGGTTAGGAAGAAGCGAGAGACGGGGGGGAGGAAGGAAGTAACCGACCTTGGCCTCGTAGAGGAGCGGGCCGTGGTAGGCAAGGACCTTGTCGCCCTCCTTGAAGGACGGCTCCGAGTCCTTGGCCTTGCCCTTGTCCTTTTCGCCATCGCTGGTGTTGGAAGAGCTCCCCATGGATTCTTCCGCCCGTCGTCGAGAGGAGGGAGACGAGAAAATGAACAGGGTTACTAGAGAGAGGACTCGAGTTGGGGAAGAAACCGAACGGTAAGAACGTGGAAACGGGCCATCGTGCCGAAAAATCGGGCGCCATCGTGCCGAAAAACAGGGCCATCCTGGTCCAGAAAACGGCCCATATACAACAATTCTTTGCCGAGAAAGAGGAAATTTTCCCCGGGCACCAAGTTTGCATGAAAAGAATGAAATGCACAAGAGTCCTCGAAGTTGTCTCGGATTCTAATCTAAACTCCGGTACTCTCAAATGTTGGATTATGAGTCTTCAAACCTGTCATGGATTCTCATCTAGGTCCGAGTACTGTCAATGTTGGTTTCTGGGTCTTTGAACTTGTCCCGGGTTCTCATCTAGGTCCCAGAATTTGTTAAGAAGTCTCATCTAGGTTAAAATTACCATCCAGATAGGGAAAAAAGAACATATTTTCATATTTCTAAAATAAAAAATTTGTAAATCAAAATTTCAAAAGAAAAAAAACATTTTTGAATGTTAAAAAATATGTTTTTATGCCTCTAATAATCCCACACATTCCCGATGATGCCACACATTTTCATATTTAAATACATAAGAAATGTATTTTTAACATTCAAAATGTTTTTGTTTTTTGAAAATTTTGATTCTACATATTTTTGCATTTTGGAAATATGAAAATTGTGTTTTTTTTCCCCTATCTGGAGGTTGATTTGAACCTATATGATACTTCTTAGCAAGTCCTGAGATCTAGATGAGAACTCGAACAAGTTCGAGGATCCAAAAATCAACATTTGAGAGTACCTAAACGTAGATGACACCACGGGACAAGTTCGAGGAACTAGAAACAACTTTGAGAGTACCAAGACCTAGATGAGAACTCATGACAAGTTCAAGGACTCCTGATGCATTTCACTCAAAAAATAAATATCACTATCAAATCACAAAGAAAGAGAGCTACACACAATTAGCTGATATAAGGATCCTGTGGGTTCTTAACTACTTACTACATCCTTTAATTTCGAAAACAAATGACCTAGCTACGTTTAATGTCATATGTATGGATTGGCATGGTTGGTGACACGCATGCGTGATACTACTTCCATTTCCTAAAAAATGTGTGAATTGGCACATGGTTGGTTTCTTGCAAGCAAGAAAAGCAGATGACCTGCTCAAACTCTTGTGTTTCGGATTGTTCTGTGTCCAGGTTATAGAAAGGTGTCAACGGGGCCTCCGAAGAAATAATTTTGTTTTTACATACTGATCAGGAGCACTTGTTTTCCCTGTGAAGCTGTAAAGTTTCTAGTTTATGTAGCTAACCTTTCAAAGCCAAGGAAAACAAGGTTGTAGTTGAGCCATGCCCCCAAAAAAAAAACATATTAGCCCTTCCGTGAAGAGTACTCCTAGGCCTCGACGTGCTTCATTAAATGGATTGTCCAATTGAAGTTCTGCTTGATTTTGTACCTCGGGTCCTCCTGCATTGTGATTTTTTTTTGGCACCTTTTCAAACCGTCATTTCATTAGTTGGATTACTACAACCTTTTCGTTTTGAATTTACTCAAAATATGAAATCGGAAGGAGTATGCAACATGGGACTTAGTTCTGTCCCGGCCTGCGAAGGATCATTGTTCCATTGTTATGGGAAAGTGAAACTTGAATACTTGATTATGCACTATCATCTGCTCCTAATTATGGCCACCAGCAGCCAGAAAAGTGTGATTGATTCCCGACCATGGAAGTGAAGCAGCCCAGGACTCTGGTCGTAGTCTCGTTCAGTCCCACCCATGGATGAACTTGCATCAGAAAATAAACTCATACGGTTTCCTCCTCGCCATTTCTGTATTTCACCCGTGGTGGCACGGAGTACTACAAACAAAGGCGAGCATGAATGACCTGCCGTGCCGAGCGCTGCAGTGAGCAACAGCCGCCGCCGCCGCCGCTGGATTCAGCGCATCTTCCCTGTCACAGCACTCGAGCACCGCTGTCCGAAATTCCCTTCGTCCGTTCCCCTGTGACACGGAGCATGTTATCGCCATGTGCCGCCGCTGGGCCCCGCCGCCCGAGGCGGTGTCCGGTAAAGCGCGGGCCGCCACCAACCGGGCGCGATCATCGCCGTCCCCCTGGATCTCGCCGGCGCGCCGCCCGAGCGCGCGTGTTCCTCCTTTCGTTTCACCTGCGTGCCGTTGCGTTGCGTGCGTGGCCGCGGCGGCGGGCTCCTCTGGCTGGCTGGCGCGTGGGGCCAGTGGTTGCGCCCGACGGTATCAAGTGGAAGCTGCATGAGGCATATGCGTAAAGAGATCCTGCTTTGGTAACCACTCCGCTTGTAAAACCGTAATTCAGTTATGTTTGGTGCGGTTGATACGACCTTACCACCGGATTTTATCCATTTTGTAATTCAGGAAGTTGCTCGACGGCGACATGTCGAGAAATATACTGCCAGATTCCAATCGCCGGTGCGGGGAATTTGCAGGGCAGGTTGCCGTGTGCTTCAAGTCCCGGTACACCATCTCTGTCCGTGACCCGTCCCAACCGGGGGAGTAGTAGCAGCCGTACAAGCATAGGACAATGCCCACGTCCGTCCGTATGAGCGTTGTCACTGGCACGCTGGGCCCGCGGCGGAGACGCCGATCATTGCTGTCAGCTCCGACGGAGAGCAGGAACAGTCTTCCCACGCGGGGGCCACGGAGCTTAACGACGCGGCGGGGGCCATGGAGCTTAACGACGCGGCGGGGGCCACGGAGCTTAACGACGCGAAGGCGGTTTTACTTGATTCCACCGCGCGCCCGTGAAGATGACGCTTTCTACCAGAAAAAGGAAATTAGTTACCGCTGACGCGTCGCTTACAGCTGGGTCCCGCGTCCGCCCTAATCCCACCTACCGGTACTCTGTACTACAGCTACGGCCACCATCAATCCTCCGCCCCCCCGTGCCCCGGTTCCCCGTGCGCCCTATAGCCGCTGACGAAGTGGGCCCACTCCCGGACGGCGCCACATGTCATGGAGACGAGCTCGCCATTAAAATCCACGCGCCCCACCCAGCTGTCTCCTTCCTCTCCCCCTCGCCTCGCCTGCTCCACCACCGCTTTCCCGCTCCGCATCCGCCTGCCGATCTCCGCACCCGCCGGCGACCGGGGCCCACCGCCCAGCCGCCGGGCACTGCCTACCCAGCCAACAGTCCACCCATCGTTCCGCGCTGCGGCCATTAGATACCCTTCCTTCGCCCTCCGCTCCGCTCCGCCCGCCGCCTCCCGATCTGCGAACTAGCGAAGCCCGCTGACGAGTGGGGCCTGTCCCGCCTCCCGCCTAGCGCTGCCGCCGCCACCGAGCGGTCTTCCACGCGTAGTGCTCGCGCTGCCGTAGTGGAGTTCGCTACGCCTACGCGCGCTTCTCTGCCCACCGCCGCCGCATCGCGCTCTCTCGAGTTTCCGGAAGCTTCGGAGCGCTAGGGTTGGAGAGACGAGTGAGGGAGCCTTGCGCCCGCCGGCCGCGGGGATCGAGGGAGGGATGCGCGGATCGGGGCGGGCGGCGCGGCGCGGCGACGGCGCGCCATGTTACACCGCATGAGGTGCCTCGTCCCCGCCGGCGTCCAGGACAGCCCGCGTGCAGCGGCCAAGAGGGTCTCGCCGGCGTCGTGGCGGGCGGACAGCGCCGCCGCCGCCGCTGGAGAGGAAGGGGCAAGGGGGCGATCCGGTTCAGGCCGCCGGACGTGATGGAGACGGTGCACGAGGTGGCCATTTACATCCACCGCTTCCACAACCTCGATCTGTTCCAGCAGGGGTGAGGATTCTTCCGCTTTCGGTCCCCTTGTTTTGCCCGTGAGAAAGTTTTCTCGGGTTTAGTATCTTTATTCTTTTCTTTGCTTTTACCAAGGGCGTGAAAAGTTCGAAGTGGTTTGATGTAAAGGTCACGACCAGTGCGCATTTCTAGGTTAAATGTTTGCATTGGTCCGGCCATTTCTGTAAATTTTTAAGTTAGCTTTTGTATTTGGTTGCAGTTGAGGAATTTTGGTTTTGCCATATACTTTGTCCTTTTCCGTAAATCATCTGCAGACGATTCTTGCTAGATTTGTGATGTCACTGGTCTGATAAGCGCAAACATTCAAGCCTTTATTTCTTCTTTCTTGTGACACGAGTTTTGGATTATGTGCAGCTGGTATCAGATGAAGATAAGTGCAATGTGGGAGGACGGAGGCAACAAATCACCGGCTTCACCTGCCAGGGTCGTGCAATACGAAGGTGTGCATGCATTTCTCTTGGCAGTGGGCACTAATATGGTTTGAATGTTCTACTTCTATACCTTGCATTTTCTAGATTCTAGCTGTCAGAAGTTAATGCTTAAATTGGTACATTTATCTCCTAGCATGCAGTTGGTAACTGCTTGTCTGTTTCCAGCAGCAGCAGTAGTGCTTGATTATATCCATGATGCATGATACTCAGAATAGAAACCTGCTTATTTATGAGTTCTGTGGGTACCTTGTTGTCAACAAACAGCGAAACCGTCTTGTTTCTATCTAATTTTACTTCGATAACATCAAGAAGTATGTTGTGTGTGTGTGTGGATACTTAACATAGCTGTACAGGCTTTTTATAAATCATTTCCCCTTATCTGGTTCCACTGTGTCATTTAGAGTATATCTTCGAATCCATGGGAGATGCTTATCAAACTGTGCCAGCTCAACAGACCTCCTTTAGTCGTGTTAAAACAATGATGAACAACTAAAAACACAAGTGTAGATGGCCATGGATGATCTCATGCCAACATTTTGCAATAGTGCTATGGAGGGTGTGAACACATGTATATTGGATCATCTCTTCAACTTGTATAAATTATGGTAATGTTGTACTTGTTACCTTTCTGCTCTGTCCAGGTTGTTTCTATATCTTGCTTCATTTACAAGCTAAAAATGCGTCTCAGAGAATTTTTAGTTAGTGTTGATTGTGATATTTGTTATGTTAACGTCTGTAGTTGCCAATCTTTTAGCTTGATAGATAATGACATGGTAGGTGGATTGTGCAGCTTTGATGCTGGTGCGGACGATGCCCTAGGCATTTGGAATAGATGATGCCGATAATAGCTTCTAC